>JAITYX010000085.1:0-1200000 GCA_021018815.1 Talinum fruticosum
TTGCTGATTTCGTCGTAGCAAGCATTAGACTCATATCCTGCCCGGCTCTACTAGTCAAGTAGAAATTCAAGTGGATCAGGAAATTGGTTGGTTAGTTATCCTGGCTTGGGGCAAGGGCTCTCGTCCATTTCAAAAGTAGAAATTCACTTGAAAACGAAAGAAGAGAAAGAACTGGGAGTTAGTGTCTGCTTGCTTACCAAGCGATCCTGGCTTTCCATTCCTCTCCCTTATTAAGGTCGAGTCTGCTTCGCCCATCTTTAATAAAAAACCAAAGTCATTCAAGCCCAAGCCCATGCAAGAAGGACCTCATTGTCATGGAAGCCCTTTCCTTACTCCTCAATATAGTCTATGAGAACGTTTTTCTGACCAACTCTCATGGCTTTAGGAAGGGGCCCCTAAGCTAGCTAAGAGCCAAGACTTCTGAGTCGAGCTTGTCCCTCCGATAATTAGTATCTCTGCTCAGCTCCGGAGCCCGACCTGACATGGAAAACCTGATCAAGTTGATCCGCCTTATATTATAAGTCGTTCTCATCGCCCTCGGATCACCCTGGTCTTCTATGGCATCCCATACTTCACCACAGTCCAGGACTATATGTCTACCATGGGAGTAAACATATGGCTATATGATCGTATGCGCAAGAAAGGTCGGGTGACTCTAAGACTTTCTTCTTCTAAGAGAGATCGTAGGAAGACGGAAGTGTCTACCTTCGTTAACTTCATTCATCAGAAGGATGCCTTTATAGCAATGAAAGTGGTTGAGGAGGTGCTTATCAAAGGTGCGCCTGTCTACACAGTCCACGACAATTTCATTTTAAAGGATAGGGTACCTAAACTCTATAAGACTACAAGGCGTCATGATCTATAGGTTTTCTAGCCCTTATCTTTACACCCGAATAAAGGCAATGAAATTGATTGAGAGCTAGATAAAAGACTGAACTGTAATGAAATACCCCTGACCTTACTTATACTGCTTGCTTATCCCCTTAACTCTTAGTTACGAGTAAATATCTTGAACTAACAAAATGTAAGCCAAGGCGGCTGCTTTAGTTCTCCGCCGCCCAACTCTTTTTCTTGCTCGTGCTTCAACCAACCACTACCAGCCAATTCTGCTTTGGAGCCACCCTTTACTCTACCATTATTATAGGGGTATGGGGTTTGGACAAAGAAAGATCAAGGCAATGATATCAGCTTTTCCTTTATACTTTACTTGGATTTGTTTTTATGCTATTAGCTATTCGTCGATTCTTCTCCAAACAAAGAACCACCAATTTACAAATCTTATTAACCACATAATTTAGTGAGTGGCGCCAAATATTTTTGCGGATTGCTTTTTTCGCCTTTTTGTCTGTCAAAGTTCCTATGGTACCAGCTCATATTTGTTACTCGAAGCTCATGTACAGTGCACCCACCGTAGATCCGTTTTCATGGAAGGAATTCTTTAAAATCGGGAACTCCTCCAAATCCCTTATGTTCTCCCTGGCAGCGCGAATGCGTTCTTCTGCCTCTGCAGGATTTCTTGCTCTAACATTTCTCAATAAAAAAAATCCTCAACTTCGGAAAGCCTAAATTTTCCCTCTACTTCTGGGTGGACCTCCCCACTTTTCCTCTATCTTGAGAATTTCGTTAAAATTCCCTGCACAAAGCATTTGATCAAATATCGAAACAAAGGTCTTTACGGCCCTTAACTATTTAAGACCTCTAAGCCTACCTTTCGGAAGAGTGAAGAGAGGCTCGAACGTTTAAGAAGTTACTCTTTCTTCTTGCTTTCCTGGTCTTCTTCTTCCTTAGCACTAGCACTAAGTAAGCAAGCTACCTTGCCTTTGGAGCAAGGGAAGTCCTTTTGCCCGGTCATTAGATTGGAAGCCGCAGGAGTGTTCGGCACAAAGCCTGCTTAAAGCAAGAAGAAGAGCTCCTTCTTTTTTTTAGTAATACTAACGCTTTCCCAGCCTTTCGGGCGTAAAGAGAATGGGATTTCATTCCCAGTTAATAAAAGAATAAGGAAGTTCTTTTCCGCTGTTGAGCTCTTCAAGGACTAGCAGCATAAGGGGTTTCTCGTTTTTAATGCGTTATAAAGCATTATAGAAGGGTTGGTTTAAAAGGAAATATTTATAAAAAGAGTTCTTGAGTCCAGGCTAGGGAACGATTCTTAAGTAGCAGGCATGAGTGGCGGACGCGCTAAGACAGCTTCTTGAATAAATAATCTCTCCCGCTACTTTAATACAACAATTGTCCACTAAGATGCCTCAACCAATCAACAGAGAAGCGAGTTAGTAGCATGTTTTGACATGGAAACTACAATACCATCCGTCGTTTTCCACCGAGAGCAAAATTGACCAGTAATCACATAACCATATACGTTAGCTTAATAGATCATCTATAAGCTTGTTAAGCATAAGAGATGATAAAAGGCCCTGTTTCAGCGAATGGAGCAGGGGAAGAAAGTATTATTACTCATTCTCAAATGACGAGGCTTTATCCCAAGTTGTAAACATAGAAGTAAAATACACGATATTCCGAACGCATTTGTAATATAAAGCTTTGTTTCATGCTAAAACTTCCTTAAAATTCAAACCACCACTTTAAAAAGGCTTACATATCTTTTTCTAGATTACCGGAGCCATTTTTCTACCTTTACAACATAAGAATTCAATATTCTGAATTGTACGCCTTAGAATTAAAAACACTTGAGTCCAAAACCCCATAAGTCCAACAATGACGAGAGTTAATCATAAGCTTTCCCCAGCATGGGACAATTTCCTTACTGCCTACGATGTGATGTGTGTTTAATTTTATCAATCTACTCTTGACAAATGTGATGAGTAAACCTTGAAGTTGAGAGAGGAAAACCAAGGTACCTAAAAGAGAAACTCCTAACAGAGAACCCAACGTCCGCAAAAATAAGTTGTTGATCCTATAAAGAAACTCCACCAACGTAAAAATCAAACTTTTTAGCAATAACAAACATGCTTGACTCCTGAAAGCAATCCCACACAATCTTCGCAAAAATGAAGTCCCTTCTTGCAAACAACATGCCATCTGGAAATGCTAGGTGCACCAACTTAACCCTAGCGCATTAGGGATTAAATGAAAAATCCTTGTTTTCAAAAGTTAAAAGCAAACTCCTTAACAAGCATCTTTAAACACACCACAAAAAGATCATGAGACAGGAGGTCACCTTGCCTAAGTCCCTAGCCTCCGGAAAGAAACCTTTTGGTTCACCATTTACATTTATGGAAAAGTAAGTAATGGAGGCACACGTCATGATCAACTTAATAAATCCATAACATAAACCTAACCTAGTAAAAGTTTCTTTCAAGAAGCCCCAATCAATTGTGTCGTACGCCTTTGTAATGTCAATCTTTATCATAGCTCGAGGAGATATACATTTCCTCTTATAGTGCTTGACAACATGATGAGCTAAAAATATATTATTAGATAGCTCTGCTTTCTACAAAGGCACTTTGACCTTCACCTATCACTACTATAGGAATCACTTTTAACGACGGGTCTTTCATGACGGTTAAAAGGACAAACCGATCATGAAAAATGGGTCGGTGGCATTTTTGTAAAAATTGGCATTGCGTAACACATATGAACCATCGTCATATGTATTACTAAAAACATTTGACGATGGTTCTATGAAAGAACCGTCGTCATATGTCACATATGATAGAACTATCGTCAAATGTCTTTCGGATACAATAAAAAAACCCAAGAACATATCTCGCTGTTTCCACGCTCACTTCATCTCGCTCTCTACTCTCGGTTTTATCGCTCTCCACAGCTTCACCCTCGTCCACTACTACTCAAATCTAGATATGCATGGATTAATACTTGTTGCTCGGTAAGTTATCCTCACCGTTAATCCTCTTGTTGTTCAATGTTTCATTTTTCTTACTATATCCTCTCGTCTCTCCTCTTTCTTGTAGATGTCTTCTCTTACTTTGTATTTGCATCGGTGGCTGTGTGTGTTTCACTGTGTATCCCCTCGTTCACTCTTGCCATTGTTTTCCTCGTTCTTACGGGATAAATCTCTATCCTTTCTTATTTTTCGCTTTAAGTTATTTACAAGATTTATATAATTAAATGTTGAATGTATTTGGGGTCATTATGTGAATTTGAGAATGTGGGTAATGTTTGAGATTGTTGAAATGTTGAATCGTTTATTGAGAATGTGGGTAACATTTGTTTAGTTTATTCAGTTGAAAATTCGTGAAATGTTTGAGATTTTGAGAAATGGGTTTAGGAGTTTAGGATTTAATTACTCGTAGGCTTAGGCAAATAGAACGATAGTTAGGATGGTGAATCGAAGAAGTGTATACAAATTTTTTTATGGTTTAGAGAAATAGAAAGATAATTTGGATATAGGATCATCCCCAAAAACTTGTCATAAAGATAAATTTGTATCCAAATTTGTTTATTTTGATGAGGTAATGTTGGGATGAACTCATTTATCCAATTATCGAAATTGGTATCCAAATATGGTTGAGTTTAGAAAAATAAAAATATTTATGGTTTAAGGTTTGGGGAAATAGAAAAATTTGTGGTTTAGGGTCTAAGGATGGAAAGGGAGAAAATATAAATGTGAAAATGTAAAAAATTGAAAAGAAATTTGGATATAGGGATCTCCCAAATACTTGTCATAAAGATAAATTTGTTATCAAATTTATTTATTTTGATGAGTTGATGTTGAGGTAGACTAATTTATTTAATTATCTAAATTTCCGGTTTCCTTTTTGGTTGCAAGTTTGTTGTATTATACATGACCGTAAACTAGAATACATGATCTTTTTAAAGTTTACGTAATGCATAAGACAATAATAAATATCAATGAAATGTTGAGGCACTCCATTTAGTTTACTTTAACAACCCAAGACATAACTAAAATGGGAGTTCCCATAACCCTTCTTAACTTTAGCAATGAGGTCGGATTCACTGGGCAAGACATAAAGTTTATGTACGAGTGTAGGTCGGTCCATGAAGGCAAAGAAAAGGGATAAATGTTTTATTAGAGAAAAAGGTGATAAACAATAGGAAATTATTACTAATTTTGTGATTGTTTTACCATTTTTTTCTCTAATAAAGCCTTTATTCCTTTTCTTTGTCTTTGTGGACTCGACTAGGGATGGCGATGGGTCTTGCACCCGACCTGGACCCGCCGGACCCAACCCATTTAATCGGGTCCGGGTCCAAAAATTTTGACCCAATGGGTCCGGGTCGAGTCCGGGTCTAAGCTGTCTCGGGTCCGGATCCGAGTCCGGGTCTCAAAAAATAAGACCCGGACCCAACCCGAGACCCGTTTAAGACCCATTTAAGACCCGATCACTAATATTATTTTTTAAAAAAATTCTAACAGCAGATATTCATACAAATTTGGAACCGATGCAATTTGGAAATCCTTCCCACAATTTGTTGTTAAGCTTTGATGGACTTTGAACTTTATGGTGTCAAACTTTGATGAACTTTGTGTTTAATATATTGGTGTATTTGGTTTGTATGAACTAAGTTTTTGGTTTGTACAATAGGTTGGTTGATAGATAGGTTAGTATAATACTAAAGAGGTTATATGTAACAAAATTACTTGTAAATTTACAATACTATTAAAATACGGCACAAAATACCGATTTTTAAACTCATTTATGATAAAAATATACTAGACCCGTTTAAGACCCGTTTAAGACCCGTGGACCTGTGGACCCGCCAGGTCCGGGTCCGGGTCCAAATTTTACAGATCCACCGGGTCCGGGTCGGGTTTGGGTCCAAGTTTAAAAAGTTAAATGGGTCCAGGTCCAGTCGGACCCAACCCGGACCCGACCCATTGCCATCCCTAGGACCGACCCATGCCGCACATACACTTTATATCTTGCCTTGTGAACCTGATCTCATTATTAAAGACAACAAGTAATACGGGAACTTCGGTTGTGGTTATGTCTTGGGGTTGTTAAAGAAAATTAAAGAAATTGCCTCAACATTTTATTCATTTAATTGTGCTACACGTTATGTAAAATTTCAAAAAAATCATGTCTAGTTTATGATAATGTATAATACATCAAAATTGGAAGCAAAAGGAAACTATATATATATATATATATATATATATATATATATATATATATATATATATATATATATATTATTAATGTAATATATACGTAAACAATTCTCTTACACAACGAATAGAGGGAAAGAGTTGTAGACATACACACACACACACATACATACATACATACATACATAAATACATACATAAATACATACATACATATATATATATATATATATATATATATATATATATATATATATATATATATATATATATATATATAGTTTAAGGATCAAAAGGGAGAAAATATAAATGTGAAAATGTAAAAAATTGAAAAGATATTTGGATATAGGGATCGCCTCGGATACTTGTCATAAAGATAAATTTATTTTGATAAGTTGATATTGGGGGTGGACTAATTTATCCAATTACCTAAATTTCCGTTTGAGTGCAAGTTTATTGTATTATACATTATCGTAAACTAGAGTACATGATTTTTGAAGTTTACGTAATGCATAAGATAGTAATGAATATCAATGAAATGTTGAGGCCATCCATTTAGTTTTCTTTAACAACCTAAGACATAACGGGAATCAAAATTTCCTTGTTGTGATTAACAATGAGGTTGGGTTTACAAGACAAAACATGGAGTGTACATACAACATAGGCCGATCCATGAATAAGGGCAGAAGGGGTAGAAGAGTCAAATGGAAACAAATGTGATAAACAATAAGAAACTAGTAATAATTCACTATTGTTTATCACCTTCGTTTCCATTTGACTCCTCTACCCTTTATGACTTTCTTTATGGATCGGCCTATGTTGCGAATACACTCCATGTTTTTGTCTTGTAAACTCAACCTCATTGTTAATTACAACAAGGAAATTCTGGTTCCAATTATATCTTGGGTTGTTAAAGGAAATTAAAGGGATGACCTCAATATTTTATTCATATTTATTAATTGTCTTATGCATTATGTAAAACTTCAAAAAAAATAATCATGTCTAGTTTATGATAAATGTATAATACATAAAATTGGAAGTAAAAAGGAAACCATATATTATATATACATACTTTTTGTATTTTAAGAAAAGAGAAATTTAACCACTACAAAAAAATAACAAGTTACAACAATGGTCTTAGGTCATCCTTTTTGTTTATGATAAATGTTAGGAATATATACTAAGTAACATCATCTTTTTTGTTTTTCATATAATTTGATTAATGGCATGCTTCATTAAATTATTGTATGCATTTCATAAGTTTAGAGAACCTATTCAAAAATCTGTACATAACAAGTTATCCTAGGTTGCGGTACGTGCATAAATGTGCGTATAGCGCTTAGGATATTAGCTTGGTATGTATAAGTTTTCGAATTGTCCATGTTGGATAGTTTGAGAATAATATGATAATAGGTTGTGTGGCTATTATAATCTTATCATAAATTTAATAAGATACCACAAGTACTCATTTCCCATCTCGTTCTTCGGGTGCAATTATGACGACGATGGGTTTAATATGTGTATATTTACTTATGCTACCATACAATTAAGTAAGGATATACGCATTATCCACTTCATTTTCATATGTTGTACTTGAAGGACTAAGGGGAAATGCCGTCGGAATTTTTTCAAATGTATAATAAGATTTTGCTACACGGTTTAGGGTCATATTATTCTTGAATTGGTTTAGGACCATCTATCCCTGTAGAAGGAGCTTGGCTAGAGGGTCGTAGTTGGAAGTCATATCTTACTGTGGGTATGACATCAATGGATACTCTTTCTACACAAAGAGTCGGGACAATAGGAGCACCTCGGAAAATAGTGGGGTCACATTGGAGGCTCATGCACTTCATGTTTTCAACTCCAAGAACAAAAATCACGTTGTCACTAAAATGTCATATTACGGAGTCATTGAGGAGATATGGAAGCTAGACTATGTTGACTTCCGTGAGCTCGTTTGCCAGTGGAAATGGGTTGACAATAACAACGATGATCCGAGTTGATGAGATCGATAGGATTCACGATGGTTGATCTCATAAGAGAAGGGCCTAAAGGGGATCAATTCGTTATGGCATCCCAAGTAAGACAAGTGTTCTATGTTGAGGATACGGCCAATGATAAGTGGTCTATTGTTCTTCAAGGGAAGAGGCACGTTGCTGGTGGGGATAGTGAAAATGTGTGCGAGTTTGTTGAGGAGACCCCACCCTTCTCCTTGGGAATGCCTGCCGAACATGAGGCTCCCAATTTTGAAGAATTGTATTTAAGGGTTGACCGTCAAGAGGGCATATATATTGAAGATAAGTCCAAAGGAGGGGAAAAATGCATAAACCATATAATTATATCAACTCGGTAAGAACATTATTGTATAGCAATATTTTATTCCGGAGGATATCCAATATTATTGTTTGTTTTAGAAAGTACAACTTGCTTTTTATTATTTTTGACTTGTAGTGTTCATGTAGCGGATCATTGTTCGGTGAGGATCAAAATAAGGACTAAGTTGTCCAATAGAAGGGTAGAAGATCATTATTCGATGAGGGTCAAAAGGACTAAGATTTTTCAGGTAATGCTTCTTGTGGATAATTGTTGCTTAACGCTTTTCTCGGTTTTGGTTGTTAGTCTCGGCTCTCGCTTAATGTTTTCCTCAATTTTTATATTGTCCACCTCTACCCCTGCACGAACTCCAAGCAAGCAAAATAAGGAATAAGCTCTCCAATGGAAGGGTAGGAGATCATTATTCGATGAGGGTCAAAAGAACTAAGCTTTTTAGGTAATGTTTCTTGTGGATATTTCTTGTGGTAATTGTTGCTTAACGCTTTTCTCAATTTTGGTTGCTAATCTCGGCTCCCGCTTAATGTTTTCCTCGGTTTCTATGTTGTCCACCTTTACCCATGCACGAACTCCAAGCAAGCAATATATAAGAGGAGCATCACTTTGGGACAATGACAAATGAAATAGAGGTTCGTTGGTGAGATGTCTTGTTTGTGTATTCCTTTTTCAATAATTATGTCAAAACGTCCATTTCTTTGTTTTGAAATTTTGTGGTTTAAATGATTTCAATATTTATGCCAAAAGATTCATCTCTATTTTCATAAAGTGATGCTTTTTAGTAGATTGAGTTATGTGCTTGTCTTTATAACTATATTGCTTGCTTGGACTTCGTGCAGAGGTAGTGTTGACTACAAATATGATGTATATATGTTGTCTAGACTATCTTCCGTAACAACTCTAAGCAAGTAATATCATAAAGACAATCACATAACTAAATCTACTACAAAAGCATCACTTTAGGAAAATAGAGATTTTCCTTTAGGCAAAAACATTGAAATCAATTCATTCCACAAAGTTTCAAAAACTAAAGATTAACTTTTTCACATAAATACTGAAAGAAGAGTACTCTTTGTATTATATTTCACATCATTATAATATATTCATTGATGGAACTTATTGTGAAATATGCAATTGTGTTGTCGAACTTGTTCAAAATGGAACTTGTTGTGGTTGTAGTAAGTCAAAATTTTTCGTATATATTGGAAAATTGCGGTTGTTGCTTGTTGTTGTGTAAGTTGTGATATATTTTGTAGTATATTTTGTGGTACAAAAAACAAAAGAAAAATTATAAAAAAATTCTGACCTATAACGACGGTTCTTACATTAGAACCGCCGTCATATGCCCCTGCCTAAACATTTTGGCAATTTTATGTGTAGGACCTATGACTACGATTCTAATGTAAGAAGCGTCGTTATAGGTAACTATATGACGACGGTTCTTTTGGAAAGCTGTCGTCATAGAGTGACCTATGACTATGGTTTTCCATCCGAACCATCGTCATATAGTGACCTATTTGAACTGTAGTAAAAGATGTTACATACAACAACGACCACATAAATGACGTCAATTAACCGTAGTTAAATGTCCTTTTAACTGTAGTTAAATGTCCTTTTAACTGTAGTTAAAAGTGGTTCCTATAGTAGCGTATAATTAAGTAAACCGACCAATAAATATATTTTCTAGGACCTTAGAGATAGCTTTATATAAAACATTACGTAAAGAAATAGGCCTAAACTTAGTTACTAGGTAAAATTAGTCTTCTTAGGTACTAGAGTGATAAGAGAGTTGTTAATTTCCTTTTAAAGCTTCCCATTTTGGAAAAACCGCAAGGCAACCTAGTAGAGATCACCACCAAGGCACGAATGGCATTCCGTGCTTGATGAAAAAACCCATCATAGTACCCCTCAAGTTCGGGAGACTTAGTTGAAAGGATCCGAAAGACCTTGCCAATGCTCGGGAGTTAATATTGGTCCTTACTTGATCCATTGTAGATTAATTATTTGATTTTGTTGTCCAATCCCCATTAAATTTGAATAGAACTCAACAAATGCCTTCACAGTCCCCTCCGATGAAGTTTGCTCAACCCCATCAATATCAATAACTCTATGGATGAAGCTAGAAAACTGCCTTGATAATAACATAATAATATTTGCTATTCTCATCGTTGTGATTAATAAAAGTCTCCTTTGTTCGTTGCTTAAGCACATTAATCTCAATCTTACTAAACTCAAATTATTCAGCCACGGTAATTTTCTTAAATACACGGAGTCTGTAGGAACCATGAATTGTACCAAGTTTCCCCACGAATGTCGCCTTCACGTGAGGTGTGTTTATCAAGCTGAATAATAATATTTTTGATTTTTTAAAAGGGATTGATGTGAGACCCCGAAATTTCGAGTGCTTGCCTGGTAGTGAATTATTAGAATTTTTTCGAGTCGGAATTAGGAGCCGAGAACCGAAACCGAGCATGGGTTAGCTTATTGGGCCTATTGAAATTGAAGTTGGGCCCAATTAAAATAAAAAGAAAAGGGAATGAGAATGGGGATGGCTGGCAGTTGAGGGTAGGAGTGCCGCGTAAAAGCGAAGTTGGGAATTAAGGGTCCAATTGGGATGAAACGAGCAGCCCATTATGTGTAATTAGCTAAGGAGGAGAGAGAGTGAGGCTGGGATTAGGACTGTGAACAAAGAAAAGAACGAAGAAGCGAAGCGAAGCGAGGAAAGAAGCAGAGACAGGGGAAAACGAGAGGGAGCAAGGGAAAGCGAGAGAGGGAGGAAGCACGAGAACCAGCGGCCCGCGGCCGCCTGAGCAGCGAGGACGCCACCGCCGGTGGGCAAGGGAGAGCGAGAGCTCGGGAGGCCGAGCAGAGCAGAAGAAGAAAGGGGAACGAAAGAACGCGGAAGCGAGGGAAAGCGAGAGGGAGCAGAACGCACGGAGAGAGAGGAAGAGCGAGCGGGAGCGGGAGCGGGAGCAAGAGGAACGCCGAAACCGGCTGCCGGCGGGCACGGCGAGCCCGAGAACAGGCAGCGGACGAAAGGGAAAGGAAAGAGAAGCGAGAGGGCGAAAGAAGGAGAGACGAAGCGAGAGCAACGAGGGTAGCGAAAGGAGGAAGAAGAGGAAGCAAAACCCAAATCGAAACCCAATCCGAAACCTCGTAGAACCGAATTCTTAGAACCTCTAAGAATTTAAGGTGAGTATCCTGAATTCATCCTCCGAAATAAAATGAATTAGGTGGCTTGAACTCGAAATTGATGCATGAAATTGGAAACCCTAAGTTAATTGAAGAAGTTAGAGGCCTAAATTCACTAAACTAGCAACTCATGAATCAAAGAGCATGTTGTGTGATGTTTATCTAGTTCTGAATCTGTGATGTTTAAATACGATTGAGCATGATTAGTGAGAATTGAACGAGATTAGCTTGAACGGAATTAGGGAGAGAAATCGGGAAGTTAACTTCATGATTCGTGTGCAGATTTTTCGGTGAATAAGCATGCTGTCCGAATTTACGTGAATTCATGTGTAGCCCGAAACTCCTGAAACTTTTACTGCAGCTTTCTGATAATTTATGAGAATTTCCTGTAAAATTTCGTATGCATTGGATGAGTAGATTGGGAGATATGCTATATTAAGTGAAAATGTTCTGTTTTGGGCTAAATCGCATATAAGTGAGTAAGCTGAATTAAGAGTTGAGATTTAAGAAGCTATGTGGCTAGATTAAAAGATGTTCATTGATTAAGAAAAGTTATAGAACCATTAACCACTTATACGCGATATTGCGCGAGCATGAAAACGATAAGTTCATTGATTAGGAATCCTAGTTGGCATGTTCATGTGATTATGTGTTTATCTTGAATTACATCGATGATAAATGACATAAGTATGCGTATGTGAGATGAATTGATTGTGCTTGAGTTGAAACTTGCTTATGTGAATTGCTTGTTTTGAAGAAGTTACGCATGAACGTGCTAAGCATGAATTATATGAATTAAGTATTTCTTATGTATAAGTAATAAGAAGATAAAAAACTTAAAGAACTAAAGAAGGGAGAAAGGATTGTGTTATTGATCTAAGACCTCACGAATTAAAGAACCCTCGAAGCTATGGCCATAGAAGTGTCTCGTCAACCCGAAGCCACGAATTATTTTGCTTCTACGAATTATTGACAGTATGCGTCCTTTAGGGAAGGGAGGCTGCCTCGAGGCCACGAATTATTTTGCCTCGAGGCCACGAATTATTTTGCCTCAAGGCCACGAATTATTCGCCTCCGTGAACCGAGCCCGCGAATTATTCGCCTCCGTGAACCGAGCCCACGAATTATTTTGGCTCCAAGAACTGGGTCTTTAGAGCGGTGTATAGATCTTCTTTCCATTCGAAACTAAGAAGACTTAAAAGAATTATGATATGAAGAAACAAATGATCATGCATGTCGAACAAGAAAGAACGAATCGATGATTTATGAAGTGCATGATTGAACTCAAGAAAAAGAATAAGAAGAAGATCGAATCCTGTTTTCATAAGAAATGCGTGCCATAAGAACTAAGATGTGATTTACGTGATGAATGATTTGCATGATGAATGATTATATGATTTACTTGCGTAGAAAGACGAATGATGCATGTTTAATTGAATTCATGAATAAGTGATGTCATTATGATTCTCGGCAAGTTGGTAAGTTTAGAATCTCGCATGTCTTAAGCATGTATTATCCGAATCGCATGTTATGAATGAGTTGTGAACTTACGTGTGTTTGCTAATGAACTAATGTGCAAAGTGAAACCCGGGGTTGGGTTTGGATTATTCACTGGGCTAGTGAGCTCATGACATCACCAACATTTCAGGTACGAAGTTAAGACTCCCTGGAGTTGCTTTTGGCTATTAGAAGAAGCGAACCATCGGATAGGACCTCTCCGGACTTATTTTTTACCTTATGTTTTTTCATGTTGTAAAGACTCGTTGTATCCGAACTTAAGTTTTACCTATGAATGTAAAATCCCTATGTGAATACTCCGAGCGTGTGGCTCATTAAGTTGTGTTGTGTTTCTCCGAGCGTGTGGCTCGTTGAGTTAAGATTGTGTTTCGTGCGGGGTTAGGGCTTTAAGCCTATGGGTTTAGCCAGCTTACAGAGAAAACTCTGCCGAAATTTCCGAAAAACCTTCGAAAACCTAGAATTACGCTTCCGCCAATCCAAGAAAGGGTTATTAATCCCAAATTGAGATTTTAAGCAGCCTTAGGGGTTCCTCTCGGGAACCCCGGCATGTAATACTCCTAGGGTGGGTCTAGGGGTGTTACAATTGATTAGCGATTTTATAAATAATTTATTTTCAAAACTAGATTCAGAATTCTCGGGATACATTTTTTAACAGGAAGGACAAATAGAAAACAAATTGTCTCAAAGCTTAGTTGGGCCAAACAGCCTTAACTCGCTTGGATTAGGAGCTAAGTCTAGTTAGCGGACCGGAGGCGAAGCCAACCTGCGGAACTACTGACCGACTCCAGCCATTTGGCTAAGATTGCTGAGGTAGTCTCGGTCCGATAGCTTAAACCGCCGATCAACTCATAAATTTTTTTTTTCAAATTTATCTAGAAAAATCGAGATGTAGTTTTAAGAATTAAAAATATAAAAAGGAGAGTCTCCAATCATTTTTGAAAGAAAAACTATAAAAATAAAGAATCACTTTTCTAATTTTGAGTTTATCGAAGGGACAACAAAATGGGACAAAAACTCAAAATTAAGAAAGGTTTGTAAAAAGGACTCCATTGGCCTTAAACCAATGATTTGGTGTTTGGGGGCAAAGGTACAAAATAAAGAGGGACATTCCTCATTCCATTCATCGTAAAAACAACCTCCACTAATTAAATAGGTGAATTAAAATTGCGTTAAAGAAAACAAGCGATTAACATGCAAAAGACGAAATTTAAAAACAATCAAAACATCATGTAAAATAGTAAATGAAAGTAATTAAATGAAAGAAAAATTAGAAAGCAATAAAGGAAAACAATAAATTAAATTACATCAGAGCGAGATGGAAACTAAATGAAAATTACATCTTTAAACTACAATACAAAAGCGAAATAAAACTAAAAAAGAAAGAAATGAAATAAAATGAATGCTTGAGATTCGTTTGGCGCCCTAAAGTAGACCCACCTGTTAAGTTAGAATCTCAACGAATTTCGGTAGAATGGCAGTAGATCGGAATGAAACTCGAGTGGAGACAATGAAGGCTTTGGTGGGGGTTTAAGAATGAAAATGAGAGTATTTGTGGAGACACTAGAAAAGAGAGAGCAAAGCGAGAAATTTCGAAGAATGGGGGTGAAAAGAAGCTGAAATCGGTGTATTTTGAGGGGAAGGGGAAACCCTTTATTTATAGAAACTTGAGGGTTTGGAAAACCCTAAATTCAGCTCCCAAGCGGTCGGCCAAGTCGCCGATCCGTGATGACCATGCTTGTGGTCTCGAAATGATTACCGAGATTGGACAAGTAAAAATAAGTTAAAACAATGTGTTTTCGCATGCCCGGAGGCCGATGTCGGTTCAGTAACTAGGCTTGGTAGTCCAAACCTGGTTTGGATCGACCGAGAACTTTAATTCTGGATTGGATCCGGCCTAATGTAGATGCACTTTGGGCTATTTTCATAGCTGGTTGGCTTTTTGTGGACTACAATGATTTTTGCCATTATGCTTCCAATCTTGATTCAAGCATACAAATGAAAGTTGGGTTTTCATCACAGGGCTAATAAAAACAAATAAAATAACTAAAAAATTAAATAACATGTTTTAGGTGTCTACAGGAGTTTAACTGAATTAGGTTGTTGATAAAGACCATCTTAAATCTAAACAAGTTTTGTATCAAGAGCCTCCACTTTTCTAGCTAATACCTTTGAAAAATTCTTAAATAAAGTTGGTTAAACTGAGCTTTTAACATTTTCAATTTAGTGACCACTTGGAATATTAGAAAACCATGAATTATAGCAACAATCTTGAATTAAATTGTTTAAAATATGGATGACTAACTTAAAAGTCTTCTTATCCCTAGGAAGTGATATTTAATGTCATCTATATCAAGCAATGATATGAAACCCTGGAGGTCTAAACTCCATATGAAAGCCCATAAACTTGTGATAGCAAATAGATTAAACAACACCCTATCTAATTTAGACCATGTGAAAAAGTGATAAATGGCTAAAACATTACACTAGTCATTCCTACTGTAATAGTTAAATAACTCATGCACTTCTAATTGATCAGCAAGAACATGAGATAATCCCTCCTCTTGATTGAGAACAATGTTAAAATCTCGCATAAGAATTGAAGGAAAAGTAATATGGGCAAACAAGACATCCAAGTCATCCCACAACTTTTTCCTAGTAGTCCAATAGTTAGAGTCATAAATAAAAGTCAAAAAATCATAGAAGAAATCAGCACCACCTCACAAGTAGTAATGAATCAGTTGCCTGCTACACTTTACAACGGATAAACTCAATTGTGACTATCAAAAACAAAAAAACCTCTCCCATTGTAATACTCAAAATAATTGGCAATAAATCAGTACTGAAAAAAGTCGACTAACAATATTAATCGTATTATTATCCTTAACATGTGTCTCTAGTAGGGTAAAAAGGACATTCTTATTCTTATGGTCATTTACGCCCTAATATTCCAACAAATAACAATATCATATTATAATTGGTACTCATATTGTATTTTTAACTTTAATTATTCCTTTTAAATTGTTTTTAGACATCACTTTCCTTAAAAAGATAAAAAAGTTACTTAGATCATATTTTCAGCCTAATTTTAATAAACGTCTTTTAAAATGAGCTTATTTGTTAAAGTTGCTTTGAACTTATATCACGTATATATTTTAATTAATACTTTTTTAATAAAAATTTTAATTAATACTTTACCCAAAGCAAATATATAATATACTGAGTAATTTATATTTTTACTGAGGCACACATATTTTAAACTATTTACAATATTACATATGAAGCATTTTTTTTATTTATGTGATTTGTTATCTAAAACGTGCGGCTATATAGAAAGAGATTAATGATTAATGGCAATTTGTTTCCTTTGTTTTTTGCAATTTTTTTCCTTTGATAACGACAATTGAATTATTCAGTAATTTGAATTTAGAATGAGGAAGAAAGAAGAAAAAGAAAAAGAGAGACGGGCACGGCAGTGTCGTCCCTCGTCAGCGAAGATACCAACACATGCAACACTCTCCATACTCTCTCTCTCTCTCTAGAGATTAAAGCTTCCCCTGATCTCCTCCCCAACATCCTCCTTAAAACCAGGCTTCTTCACTTTACACTTTATCTTTCTGTCTCTCTCTCTCTCTCTCCCCTCCCCGTCTTCTCTGAGTTCTCTCTCTCTCTCTCTCTCTCTCTTCTCTGGCGGAGCTCCATTCACACCTCACTGAGTCGAATCCTCCCTGATCAGATTGAACCAACTCGCCCACCTGGGTTTCTAATATCTCAATTATTGATCTCCATCGAATCTTCAGGTTTGTCGCCTTTTTCTTCCTCCCATTTCTCCCTTTTTCCCATGGTTTTGTTTTGAATTTTGTTATTGCCCTTGTCATTTTTTCGAGGTTTTCTTACTGTAATTTCATCTGGTATCGAATGTCTCAACTTCAAATCATGATATGACATCCACTACCTGGGGTATCTTTCAAAATTCTGAATAACATTTTCCACGTTCTTGCCTGAAGATTTTTTTGGGGTTTCTTTTTGTGGGGTGTGATTAATTTACCGAAATTATACCTGAGAATCAACAGACGAAAATAAACATTAGTTTACCTGTGGGTCCAAAATACATGTTTCTGATTGTCCGCAAGTTTTTGCGTGATTGATTAATATAATAATAATAGCTGAGTATGGAGAAGATGCTTGCTAGAAGTCATAGGAGTTAGGTAACAAGGACCTGAGTTTAAACCCTCTTCATCCTAGCTTTTGATTAAAAAATAAAAAATAAAAAAGGTTGGTGAAGAGTTAAAAGCTTCCGTCTTTGGAATTTTTCCTCCTCTCCCAACTTATGTCTTTCTCTCTCCTTTTTGGGGAATTTTTGAATTTGAAGGTAATTGTTGTTAGTTGGATTGGTCTTTTTCCGGGGTAGTATGAGTATGACTCACTCTTCCAAGTTTCTTTTTGAATTTATTTTCTTAGGGGTTGGCGGGACTACCTATCCCCACATTTTCTAATATAGATAGATGGTAATGCTTCTAATGCTTGTTGTCACCTGAGTGATTTCTATGGTGGGTGTCTGCTGTGTTTCGGGTTATTGTTATCTGAGAGTTTTCAAGATTGTGCCAATTTGTGGAAAATTTGTGTTGCCCACATGATTTGCACTCTGTTTTCTTTTCCCATTTTGTTCTTGTAGATAAAGTGAAATTGTTCACATTTTCTGCGTGATACTATTAGATCACATGTGGGTCCTCCTTGCTGATCTTTTACTGCTGTGGTGCTGAGCTTCACAGTCATTTGAGATTGTGAGGTTTTCAACTTATTGCTGTAGTTCTTGTTTTTGTGTGTTTGTAGTATTAACATGCACAGTACATTTCATAGGCAAGATGCGTACCTCTGAACCTGGTGTCTTCGTCAAAGGCCAAGTACATTGTAAATTTATTAGCGAATTATCAAATTGGTGTATTCTTCGTCAAAGGCCAAGTACATTGTAAATTTATTATCAAATTATCAAATTGGTGTAATTCCTGTTGTTATAACTGCGCATTATTGTGTATAATTATTGCTTATAGACTATGAACGGCAGCATTCTCCATTTGTGATGTCATTGTTTTGCTTTGTTTGCTTGTCATATGCATATCTGGTATGATCTTCTAGCAACATATCTCAGAATATTGTGATCTCATATATTGTCTAATTTGTTAATCTTTCTTCCTTTAGGGCCTGTTCGAACTTACATACAAAATGTATATAAACAGAAATATAAATAGAAACCAACATAAACGAACATAAAAAGCAGAAGCGAACATAATCGAACATAATCGAATAGAAATGAGTTGTTTAATTAGAAACGAATATAAGCAAGCAAACATAAATGAACATAAACGAATATAAAAGAACAGAAACGAACATAAACGAATATAAAAGAACATAAACGAACATAAAACATAAATAGATTCTATTATTCATATAAAGTCCAACAGACCCTATTTTTGTGAAATAATATGGATGTACGTGTAGGGATTTTTTTCTAAATTATAAAAAACCCAAAAAGAACCTTCTTTCTATATGAAATTTGTTGAATCATTCAAAAACACTTAGAAGAAATTCATAAATGTTTCTTGTAGAATCCCTGTCTGATAAACTCATTAGGGGGTACATTGGCTATAGATGGGGAGGTCCGGTACTCTACATGTTGGCCTTTCTCCCGCTTATTTGATTTTTGACAATTTCATTTAAACTTGTACATGAGGTGTACTCTGGGACTACAACTAGTTGTTTTATGTATTTTGGATTTTGTTGGGTTGTAGTGATGAAAAATTGCCCTAATTTGTGTTGATAATTTCTGCTCTACTAAAACAAACATTTTCATCACTCAATTGAAATTCAGCAATGCTTTTCAACAGCTGAGAAACATTTAGAAAATTTGACTTGTGTATTTCATCATATCAGCACCTCGTTAACATACTTTCACAAGTTTTTTAGTAAACCTGTCATGATGATATTTTTCTATGTTCTTCCTCCAATTGCAGTTTATTATGAAAAGGAGCTAGCCTAGCCTGAATGTCTATGAAGACATTCAAATCGTGGAGATGGCTGCATAGAAAGAAGAGTGTCCTGGCTGATGGGGTATGATTTTGATTCTTGAATCTTTATATAGGTTTTTATGGCTGCAAAGAAGGAAGTTCAAATTTTCTCAGTTTCCTTGCTGCGAAGGAGTTCAAATTTTCTCAGTTTCATGTTTGAATTTAGTTGCTACGGAGGAGGAGGTCAAATTTTCTCATTCATATGCGAATCTAAGTAGTATACTGTTAATTGTGTTGTAGGGACCACATGGAGCACATGGAGCACATGGATTCAGGATGAGACAACTAGCCTTTATGGCAGTTGTGTGTCTAGGAATGCTGTTCATCGTTTACAGAACTACAAATTACCAGTATCAGCAAACTGAGGTATGAACCGTATGATAGCCCTTTCACTTTTGTTCACTTAAAAACCTGTCGTTTTTAATGTCTCTTCCTTTGACTGAGCTCTTTGCTAATTGGCTCTTTCTGAATAATATATGAGACCTGATTATTGAGCGCATGTATGCTGGAACTTGGAAAAATCCATATTTACTTTTTGACTCATATGCTTCGCATCTAGGATTAGAGTATGCTGCTATGTGATCATCTACCACATAGGTTTATACGCTTTTTCTACATCTTTAAAAGACTAAATTTTGCCTTCTCTGTTGTTTGGATTTCCAGATAGAAGCTAAATGGCATCCATTTGATAGCACTGAGGTAATGTTGACAATTTAGCATGAACCATGTTATGACCTTTCTCACCTTTTTTGTTGTTGGGATTTGATTTTGTTTTCTTGAGTATCAAGAACTTTTACCTGAACTGTTGGTGATTTGATTCTTTGTAATGATTTTGCTGAGGTTTTTTTGTTTTCAATTTAGGATTTCGCAAGAGCAAAGCTAGATAATTTACCTCATGGCATTGTTCAAGCAAGATCAGATTTAGAGCTGAAACCTTTGTGGTCTCGTTCAAGGAAAAAGGTTAGAATTTGATTGTTTTTGCCCTTTTCTCTCACACATAGTTGATAGCTATCCACATTGAGTGTCAATGGCGAACAGCCATTTATGTTTTATCTCTCTGTTTCTGTTTGTCTGTTTGAGGTGCATGAAAATTTTGTCTGTGATGTTGATTGCTGGCAATTTTTTTCACTTCATTTGCTGCAACCTGAATTTATAGGTGTTTAATCCATTAAAGAGCAAAATTCATTTACCAATTTTATGTATGGCTCTTGAGAAAAGTGATTGTTTCATTTGTTTGATTGCCCAGGTTGATGATTCTAGCAATCGTAACTTACTTGCAATTGCTGCTGGTGTTAAACAGAAGCACAATGTTCATACTATTGTTAAGAAGGTAGTATAATCATGCAAACCTAGTGCAGTTGTGCATATAATATTCTGTCTCTTCGCTTGTCTTACATTTCTGAATTCAGTTTCTTGCAGAAAATTTTACAATTGCGCTTTTCCATTATGATGGAAAAATGAATGAGTGGTGGGATTTGGATTGGAGTAACAAGGCCATTCATATAGCTGCCCAGAACCAAACAAAATGGTAACCCATGTCTCTGACCTGTCTTCCATATTTTGTTGTTGCGGAAAGGTAGATGATGGTTTATCTGTTATTTATTTTGCTGGAGATGGTGGTGTCGAGACTAGTTGTCCTAACTTTTCTGGCTGCTTCTGGGGTAGAGATGATAATTATTGCAGAGTTCCTGTATTCATGCTGTTAAAAATTTTGAGTGGACAGTGGCTCTTCTCAGTTTGTTGACTTCAACAATGGATGGAACAGTAACCAAAGTGCCTTTGTCATAATGGTTCCAAGGCTACTTTGGTGAATCTATCTCCCCTCCCGCGCCCCCACCTGCCAAAAAAAAAAAACAACCAGGGTCCAAATCTTGGGAGGGCTATGTTTTCCTTGATTATTATGATGGGACAATTTGCTTAAATTATGATCCTTACAGGATGGTGATGGTACTACTGAAGTAAGACTCAAGTTGTCTAAAATTTCTATTAATCTAGTTCATCAAAATTCAATAGTTGGCTTGCAAATTTGGCCGTTTACAAGTGTAGATGTGGATAGTCTGATCTTGAAAAAGGCCATCTGTTACAGGGACTTCATATGCTTATGGTTTAGCTTTTATCGTCAGCTTCATTTTCAATGAGTTTTGCTTCCTGTTTTTTTCTACTGAGTTGGAGAGTTGATCTTACATTGTTTCTGTTGATTACTTTCATTCAGGTGGTTTGCAAAACGGTTTCTACACCCAGATGTTGTTTCCATCTATGATTACATATTCCTTTGGGATGAAGATTTGGGGGTGGAAAATTTCAGTCCACAAAGGTATGTCAGTGCTTTGCAAGCCTACATGCTTGTATATATTTCCTCACGAGATACATCTTGGACAATGAAACTTTTTAAATTGTTTTCCTGATAGAGTTATTTAGGTATCAAGCATGAAGAGTTCTGTGCTTGAGATCTTCTTAGCACAGATTATCTGTAGTAATGACACTTTCTAGAAGTCAACCTACAGAAGTAATCCATTTGGATTGGATGTGTGAATCATTCTGTAATTATGCTCACGTTGGTGTGTTTTCCTCTTGAAGACAGGGTTTGAGCCATTATGTATTGAAAGGGGGAACATTGTTAAGTCCTCTTGGCCATTTTTTTGTTATCATCCTTTTATTAACTGGTCTTGGGAGCTTGGACTGTGGTAATGAAAGGATGAGTTTGCTTGTACAGAAAATTATGTTGTGCCTAAGTGTAACAATATGTTCCATTGTATCTCCCCTGACACAGGTATTTGGATATTGTGAAATCAGAGGGACTAGAGATATCTCAACCTGCATTAGACCCAAACTCAACAGAGATACATCATCGTATAACGATTCGTAAAAGAACAAAGAAGTTCCATAGGTAAATTAGTCATTTGAAGTCTTCAGTTTGCTAATGTATGAGATTGGGTTGAATACTGACAGAATTACGTTATGCAGGCGGATATATGATACCAGGGGTTCTACAAAATGTTCAAGTTCTAGCATGGGCCCCCTGCACAGGGTGAGACTTGAAATTACTGCAGTAGTGCTAACATTATGATTTATAGTTTTTCTTCTGTTCCTTTTTGGCCCTTATAAATTGAAAGAATTTGCTGCTTTTGATATCTACACTAATATTTGGTTGTGAAACATGTTTGGGCCCCTTGTTTGTTTATTATTCCATGTCATTTTCAGATTTCTTTAGGTTTCTCAATCTTCCTGCACATGTCTGGAGATTTCATACCTCTAAAAAGTTCTCTAAATTATACTTTGGTGTGAGAGAAATTGGAGTCTTTGAGGGAGTGGAGACATCTCTTTATTGCTTTAAGGATAAGATTATCAAGACTCTACTTTTGGGATAGTGGCTATTTTTGCCAATCTTCTTTTGATTTTGTAGATTTTGTGGATAGTCTACATTTTGGTTGTATGTAGTCCTTTTGTGGGATGCTTGCTTTGCATCCATCCATTTGATTTAGTATATTATTCTCTTTTCCTTATCAAAAAAAAAAAAAAAGAAAGTTCCCTAGGTTACGGATTGCTACTGATTTATACAGATTTCAAATAGTCATATTATCTTATACGTATTCGTAACAAAATGAAACAAATTGGAACTAAAATATCTGACAAAAGAACTGTTCCTTAATATTGAAGTCTGTTTGTGAACTTAGATCATACACAATTCTGTTTTGAAAATTATTTGGCACATAAATTTAGCTTATATGGGGTCATGACATTGCAGCTGCTCTAAAAGCTACTAAGCAATGTGACATAATTGTCAAATATCTTTGAACACTTTAGCTGCAACCGTGTATGGATGAACTTATGGGGTTGAAGTCACATAAATTTCTAGTGATACCAATCAGATGACTTTTCTATACTGCTTATGTAATTGTTAGATTCTGTAATGGTTGCTTCTAAGATATCAACAATTGTTAGGAAAGATATGATCATCACATTCTGAGATAAAAACTAGTGGAGAGGAGTGTTTTATGTGGCTGGGGATAGTGTTAGGGTCGTTAATCAAATTTAAAAAATTGACAAAATGTGGGAGCGAGATGATAACAGTGGAGTCTTGAAACTTGAAATGTTTGGAAGGTTGATACTGCTTTCGGTAATAATAATGTGCAACGTTGCCCAAGGTCATAGTATAACTTAATTGGCATTCTTTATTTCTGCAATTGAACTGCTATGGTGTGGCAATGAATTCACTAAAAATCCATCAGAATTTCACACACACTAATAAAATGATTGTGCTTTCTTAAAATTTTTTTATCATTTGTCTGCCTTAAAGCAATCATTTATGGATAGAGGGCTTGAAATTGAATTCTAGAAGTCCAATGCATACTGCTCCATGTTATTCCTCTTGAGTCTTAAAGGAGATTTTTCTCATGAAGGCATTTGTTTTGTCTCTGCATGCCTTGTATGTAGGTTTGTGGAAGGGATGGCTCCTGTATTTTCAAGGTCAGCTTGGCGTTGTGCTTGGCATCTTATACAGGTAGTCCTATATTTTATGATTTGAGCTGTTCAATAATGAATTGAGATCATATTGCAAAGTTCCCAAAGTTCATGTTATTATGGTGAAAAATGGGGCTAAATGGTGTGTTTAATCTGAAATAATTTGACTGTACTTGCTATTTTTTACATCGGTTTTGGCCAGAACTAATGGATACAATAAATCTAAAGATACAGTCTAATGTTATCTGTTGTCCTCTATAATTGATTGCAATAAAGGTTGACTTGGAGTTTCGATTTGAAGGTTTTTGATTCTTTTTTCTTTATAACTTAATGGCTATTATAAGTCTTCTGAAAGCCTTTGGCATAATCATACTTCTTTTGTTTCAGAATGATCTTGTTCACGGTTGGGGATTGGATATGAAGCTTGGATATTGTGCACAGGTGTGATCGTGTTACTGTGTAATTTTGTGTCAATTTATACCTTTAATGTCGTTTTTTTGGCTTTTTTTTTCTTGCATATTGCTTCTTATGGTATATCAGTGGACTGATGGTGATGTGTCAAGAAATCTAAAATACATCTGTTATCTTCTTTTAACCTTACTAGCTATTTTGTCTGAGTTGATATTTCATATAGTTGTTGTAGATGCTCTTATTAAGCCTAACAGAGACAATGTTATTGTATGCATATGGTGTCAATGGATTAGAACAGAACTCATCATTGTGATGAAGATTTTGCGCCATAGATCCCTTATAGCTGTTCCCATTTTTCGTTTATTTTTTTATTGAAGTAATTTTGATATCAATGGCTGTAGATTTGTAAATAGGGGGACTTGGGTACTGAAAAGAGTTCATAGGACTAGAATTTTTGGGGGAAAAGTACAAGTGGGAAAATGAAAGGTCTGCTCAGTTGGGAAGGATTTGGGAGTAAAATCTGTTGCATCAATCCAGAAACAGTACATTTTGGATTAGAAATTAAAAATCAATATGAACCACCTAGCATTGAGAAGAGAAATTCTTTTGACTCTGACAATTTTTCTTAGGCACATGCACCTTCTTTTCCTTCTCTTTTTATTTTTTTATTTTTTTATGTAGGCATTCAAGCATTCAACTCCACTAAGAAAATCCTTGCCCAGTATCCTATTCTCTGTGTTCAAATATGTTTAGGCTAGTAAATGTTGCTCCTGACTATGCTGCTTTGAGATGAATCTTTCCATACGCACATGGTCAGGTTTACAGTAATACCGACATTGGCGTGCTTATGTTCAGATATATTCTCTTATATTTTTTTCCGGAAGGGGGGTTGTTGGTTTTGGTTCTTAGAGTTTCGTGCTAGGGGATAGGGCATGTGCTGCTGACAGTCTGATAATTGTTGTGGCAATTAGTTTCTGCTGCTCATAATTACTCTGTCGGGATCTGTGTTGGGTTAGAGTTGGGCTTATGCTTCCCATAATTATCTGAGATTGACACTATTAAAATTTAACATATGTTGTGGGGTGGGATTTAAGGTTTGATGGGAGCTGATTGGTTAATTGGGGTTCATTATTCAAGGCTCACCAGACATCATGTGGTAATTTAGCTTACTAATATAGTAATATTTGTCCTAATCGTCTGCGTAAATATGAGGCATTGCTTGTCTCATCATTTTAGCTTTAAATATTTTGATACATGCTTTCTTTAGCTTTTGGTCATTTTCTGCAACTATAAAGTAGTACCCCTCAGTCCTCAAATTGGCAGTTTTCTCTGCATTCTTTTTTCTTACTGCCATCATTTACTTGTCTTTTTATATTTTGAACATCATGATCTGCAGGGTGACCGAACACAGAAAGTAGGGGTTGTTGATAGTGAGTATGTTGTTCATCAGGGCATACAAACTCTCGGTGGCTCATCAGCTATCAAGGTTTGCTCATTTTTCGATTGCTTTTCCTGATAAGTAGTTATCTGCCATAGTCAAATGCGTCTCTTGTGAATGCTAAGCTTTTATAAAAGCAGTCCAACCTCCACCATCTTCAATCCACTTTAATTAGGTTACTGTCTCCTTTATTTCATCCCACACCTGCTTATCATATGATAAACCCATTGCCCTTGCTGAATTTCCTGGGTCGGGTTAGTTAAATCATGGAGGCTTGCACTTCAAATTTCGCGAAGAGTATGTGGGCAGAACTCAGAAGAGACTAACCGTCCATCCTCTCTCCCTCTCTCTTTCCAAGCTTTCCTCTCTCGGTTGTCCCCTTGAGTGCTTAGCAAAAGATTGGCTATCTTACCCCACAAATATTTCCTACATTGCTAATCAACTATATTTCGGAGCTGAAAAGTATCCATTCTCTGTGACCTGTTCGGTAATGCTTCCGAAGGATCCTGATTTATTAGTTTGGTTACTATGGTTACAAGACTATCAGACTATGATTCTTCTACTTAATACCATTTAACACTTGGCTATCTTCATGTAGGCCCCAAAAGCAGAAGACTCTCTGAAGGTAGCTAACTCAAATTTTAGCTTAACATGTCTCAAATTTTAATAGCAATACTAAGTTACTAACTCTGGTGTTTTTGTTCCTGATGCAGAATCATTCACGCAGCATTGATACCCGAGTTGAGGTAATTACTGTAAATAACATGTTTTGTGTTGTGTTTCAACAAAGCACGTGAATATACTACTCAATACACATTTGCTGATTTACATGACATGATCCTAAATTACACTTTCCAGAGCTGGTCCGTTCTCTGGAAGAGATGGTAGTTGTTAGCATCTCTTCATGTTCTTAAGAGTGGAATTCATGAATCGCATTTGTCAAATTCTTTTTATTTTTAATTTTTGTACGAACTTCATTCAAGTGCTGTGAATTGAGCAGATTCGGAGGCAATCAACACACGAGCTTAAAATCTTTAAAGAACAGTGGAAGAAAGCAGTGGAGAAAGACCCGAACTGGGTAGATCCTTATGTTCAAAGAAGTTGGTTTAACCCCTTTCTTTTTCAGAAGAATGGCAGACGAATGACCAAGTTCTTAATCAAATCCATAGACATATACACCAGCGAGAGTCTCTCAGAAGCTCCGAGGCGGGGAGTTGATAAATGAGCACTCAGAACTGGTCACTCTGTGATGGTTTTGCACCTCTAAAAACCCCTCAGTTTACAAATGCTATTGGCTCTCTTGTATTTACAGGGATCTCACATCAATCAATTTAATTCATTATTTTTCACTCGTGGTTTTTTGTAAATTTGTAAAACTCATTCAGGTCTCTTCTCATTGTGTCCTTGCCTGTATCAGTTTTGACAAATATTGTGATACTTTTATAGGAGCAATTGGGAAATTAACAGGTTCATATACTTCATTGCAATTTTTTGGGGCATTTGGAAAAGTGACGACTGATATTTTGAGAAATGAAATCTGCCAAAAAAAAACTTGTACATAGTTGATAACTCAATAGCATAAACTTCATTATCAAAGTATCTTTTTTTCTTTGTTTAAAAAAAAAAACAGTCTTAATTGAATTCATGCAACACTTATTTTTTCCTTTTAAAAAACTAATAATATGTACTTTAATATTTCAATGAAGTTAAGTATTTTTTTTGTTTTAAAATATTTATTATTTTAAGGTTATGAGGGAGTACCAAAGAGACTAAATTAATGACAAAATTTGTGTTAAAAGATCACGCTGTCCTAATATTTTATTGGAAATGAAGAAAATTAATGAGAAAATGAGAAAAATAAAACAATTAATAAGGATAAATTTGGTAAACTAATCATTAATACGTCATTAGAATTGTAAAGTGACTAGTATTGTTTAGTAGTCAATGAAAAAGATTTTACACAATGGTATACAACTTTTGATTTTTTTAATAATTTTTAAGTATCAATTGTATTCTATTGTTGTCTCCTAAAGAGATTTTAAAGGTTAATACAATTTACTCATGAGTCAAGGAATTTTTTTGGAAAAAAACAATATTTCACATGTAGATTAGATTAATACATGCACTCCCTTGCTTCTCTTATCTTCCTTCATCTTTCTTAAACCCTAATTTTACGTTGACTACTTTTTCCTCTTTTCTAGATTGTTGGGGGCTGATATTGACCTAGCTACGATTAGTGGTAAGCCCCTTTTATTTTAATTTATTCAATCAAATCAAGATCTAAATGTATTATTATTTTCTTTCTAATAATTTTTTTTTCCTTCTTGTGAAAGTCCGAGTTTCTCTCCTTTTGTGAGAGTTTGGATTTCGCTCATTTTTTAATGAGAGTTAGGGTTATCTCTCTATTAAGGATAAAGAGGACTCTATTTATGAGTATTATCTAGGACCCTATCTATTTAATTATCTAAAACACTATCTATATAATTACTAGGACTCTATCTATTTAATTATTTTATGTTATTTAGTTGAGCGTAGATTATTGGTAGGAGATATGAAACTATTAGTATATATATATAAGTCATCTACTAATGGAGAGGAGAACAAAAGGTTCATAATCCAGTCACACTCATCATATTATGTACATCCATTTGAAGGTTCAGGGTATTGATAATAACAGTAGTTTTTGATGGTAAAAGTTATGGTCTATCGGAAAGAGTTGTAAAAACGACTCTAGAGTCAATAAACAAATAAGGATTCGTTGATGGAACCTTAGAGCGACACTGTAGAAACTAACAATCAAGAATTTTCTGAAGCTCATGCTTGGGATATGGTTAACTCCATGCTTTGTTCATGAATTCTTAGTATCATAGATCCAAAGTTACACATGAGAGTTGCGTATACGGACACAACTAAAGAGATGTGGGAGGATCTAAACGAGTGATATTTAGTTGTCAATGCTCCTAAAATTCATCAATTAAAGGTGATAATTGCGGATTGCAAACGAGGAAGTCTTGAACTTGGAGAATTTTATGCCAAATTGATGAATTTATGGAATGAACTTAAGAGTCATATTAAAGTTCCAATTTGTACTTGCAAAGGGTGTAACTATGGAGGAATCGACAAGATAATCGCTATGCATAAAGCGGAGAAAGCTCATCAATTTTTGACGGAATTGAATGACTCATACTCTACTATCGAGGCGGATTCTTGGTCAAGAGCCATTGCCATCACTTGATAAAATTTTCAACATTATCATGCAAAAAGAGAATCACAAGAAAGTGATAATGTACTCGTGATAACAAACAAAAGAGTGCAATAGCGTTTGCGATTACTAACTTAAAACCAATGCAATATCTAGGAGAAAATATCTCGTGCAAACACTCGTGGAAAAACAGGGCATGAGGAAGCAAACTATTTTGAACCGATTGGGTACTCCGTTGGATGGGCAATTTGTCGCAGACGAGGTACAGGATAAGCAAGTTGTGAAGGTCGTGGCAGTGGATGAGGAAGAGGTAGAGCTACAACATATACGGTACGGACGAACGTGGAAGAACAACGTACTAACGACACCGAGACTCCACCGCCTCAGGTTCATGGTTTTTTTGCGGAACAAGTTCAAAAACTGCTTAGTCTTGTAGACATTATGAAGCCAGGATTAGAGAAGCTTTTAGTTAATGATCAATGGTTATTGGATAGTGGGGCCTTGTATCACATGTCAAGATATGAAAGTAGGTTAATCAATGTCTATGATACTCATCCAATTCCAGTCGCTATGCTGAATGTTGAAACTATCATCGCTACATAGAGGGGTTTGGTCCAAGTTAACCCAAAATTAACTCCTTATGATGTTTTATATCTACCTGGATTAAATTGTAACATAATTTCTATTTCACATGTTATATCGAATTATTTTGCACAATAATATTTACTCACGAAGTTATGTGTGATACGGGACCATACTATAAGGAGGGTGATTGGAGTGGGTGAACATAAGAGATATATCTACTATCTTATCGATGTCCAACCACAGGATATTCAAGCCAACAATGTTATTAGTTCTAATTTATGGCATCGATGACTTGGTCACCCTTCACATAAGGTTATGTCCTTTTTCTTCCTAACATTTTTAATACCTATAGATAATGAAATTCGCATAAGGCTATGTCCTTTCTTCCTAGCATTTTTAATACTTATAAATAATGAAATTTTTGAGGTGTGTTTCGGAGCAAAAAAGACTCATTTGCCTTTTTCTTTAAGTAATAATAAAGCTTCCGAATTTTTGATCCGATTCGTTGTGAGATATAGGGAGCTTATCGTATTGAATCTTTGATTGGAGCTAGCAAATATATTTAAGGGTGTTCCTTTTTTAATATTCTTAAATTTTATAAATTATTTTTTATGGTGTCCCCTTTAATAATTTTATGAATTTTTAAAAATTTTTAAATATACATTTAAAATTTTTGTTTTGCTATGGGTGTCCTAAGACACCCATGGCTCTCACAAAGCTCGCCGCTGACTGGAGCACACTATTTTTTAATCTATTTTTGATAATGCGAGTAGAGGTACTTGGGTATACTTAATGAAAGAAAGAGGAAAAGCCTCTAAGTTGGTTAGGGAGTTCTGCATGATGATCAAAAACCAATTTAATGCCAATATGAAGGTAATTAGGAGTGATAATGAAAGTGAATTCACTTGTGGACCCATGAAAATTTTTTATGGAGAACACGGAATAATACACCAAACTAGTTGTGTCAATACCCTTCAGCAAAATGGAAGGGTTGAATGGAAGCATCGCCATATTTTACAAGTTTCTAGGGCTCTTTGTCTAAATTTTTAAGGTGAATTTGTGCTGACTGCTGCATATTTGATAAATAGAAATCCTACTTTGATTTTGAAAGGTCAAACACCCTACATGATTCTTTTTAAAAATAAACTCACCTATGATCAAGTCAAAATTTTCGGTTCTTTATGTTATATGCATCAATATCAAAGACAGAAAGACAAATTCGGAGCACATAGCAAAAGTGTATGTTTGCGAGGTTATTCCTTTATAAAGAAGGGATGGAAGGTGTATGATTCGAAAATATGAGAAATATTTGTAAGTATAGATGTGATTTTTCATGAGAATGTTTTTCCATATTGTGATAAAGATAAGGAAGAAAAGAGTGTTGATACTCGGGAAGCAATTATGATCGACATCTAGGCCACATCATGATGATGAGATTGAAGTTTCTAGGCAAGCACAACCTAGTGGGTCCGGTCATGCATGTGATAGCACCGTGGCACATTAGTAGCGAGCAGGAAGTTTATTCTGGCCGAGCAACCGGGCTACATACACCAACCCCCAAACCGAGGCGCTGGCAAACCCCGTTGACAGGAGGAGTGTCAAGCAAGGTGAGCCAATAGGTCATGGTAGCGAGACAAAAATAAGTCGGCCCACTTGGAAGACTATGCTTGCTGAATAGCAAGACCTGAACCCTTGTGTCTCTTATGATCCACTTCAAAAGGTCTTTTCGGGTAAATTGTATCCCATATCTAATTATGTTACTTATGAAAATTTTTCCGAAAAATATAGGAATTACTTAGCGGTTATTACCAAGATTGTAGAGCCCAAGTATTTTCATGAGGCGGTCAAAGACCCTAAGTGGAGAGAAGCAATGACAACATAGATTGATGTTCTGGAGTTGAATGAGGCATGGACAATTGTAGACTTGCCGTTGGAAAAGAAACTCATTAACTACAAATGCGTGTACAATGTCGGGTAGAACTCGGACGAGTTTATCAAGCACTTCAAAGCTCGCTTAGTGATATAAGGATATCAGCAAATTGAAGGATTTGATTACAATGAGACTTTTGCCTCGATTGAAAAAATGGTTAATGTGAAATGTTTTCTCTCGCTTGTTGTTGTAAAAGGTTGGGAATAACATCAAATAGATGTAAACAATGGCTTCGTATGGAAATCTAGATGAAGAAATCTACATGAAATTACCACCTAGATTCAGGCCATTAAGATCTAATAAGGTGTGAAGACTCAAGAAGTCTCTTAAAGGGCTTAAGTAGGCATTTCGTCAATAGTTTGCAAAGCTATCATCAAATTTGTTGGAATATGGTTTCACTAGATCTTATACCGATTATTCTTTATTCACATATAAAAAGGAGATATCTTCATCGCCTTGTTAGTATATCCGGATAACGTTGTACTTACAGGAAACCATTCAAAAGCTTGAGTTGAATTCAAAGCGTATCTAAATAATTGTTTCCACATTAAGGATTTGGGGCCATTAAGTTATTTCTTGGGTATTGAAGTTCCTAGAAGTGCACTAGGGCTATTTTTATGTCAAAGAAAATATGCTCTTGAAATTATTGAGGAGTGTGGTTTTCTAGGTTCCAAACCAATGGATTTTCCAATAGGGACCAACCACAAGGTTTCACTTACGACAACTCCCTCATTTGACGATGCAACAAGGTACCGAGAGGTTGAGATTGGTAGGGAGACTTTCTTACTATTACACGAGCGAAGCTATGCTATGCAGTCCACGTCCTATTTCACTTCATGGATGGGGATCCAAAAGAACAAGCACATGCATGGAGGCAGCTCGATGCATTTTGAGATTTTTGAAAAGACAACCAGGTCAAGGTTTGTTTATAAGAAGTGATTCAGATTTGCGGGTCTATGCATATTATGATTCGGATTGGGGAAATGTCCACTTCCTTGAAGATCTTTAACCGGCTATTTTGTTATTATTGGAGGATCTCTTATCTAATGGAAAACCTAAAAAGCAAAATACCATATCTAGATCTTTATCATAAGTAGAATACAGAGCTATGGCCTTGATGACAAGGGAGTTGATTTGGATGAAGTCCTTTTGAGCTTCTCTAAGAGTGTTTCTTGATAAGCTAATGAAGTTATTTTGTGACAACCGAGCGGGGCTATTGCTAGAAATCCTGTGTTTCATGAGATAACTAAGCACATAAAAATTAATTGTAATTTTGTTAGAGAACGTATCCTTTTAGGATAACTAAGAATAGCCTATGTTCCTTTTAAGTATCACATTGAGACAATTTTACAAAGACTTTAGGGAAGCACAACTCCAGTTCTTACGAAATAAGTTGAGCATTGTAAATTTTACATGCTCCAACTCGAGGGAAGTGTTAAGTATAAATAGGTCTCTATTTATGAATATTATCACTACTACATAAATGACTTTTTATTACAGGTCTTTTACAACGGTTAAAAACAAAAGTCGTACTAAAAATTGAGGCGGTGATATTTTTGTAAATAATCTGTTATTTAAGTTCACCTATTACCATAGTTCTTTTATTAAACTGTAGTAATAGGTCAATATGTCGACTTTTTACTATGGTTCAATGAAAGAACCATAGTAATAGGTGCTCTATTACTACGGTTCTTTCATTGAATTATAGTATAAAGTCTCGTCAAAAGAAAAATAACACGAGCAACAGATCTTTACCCACCAGTTCACTCTTTGCTCTCTACTCTCGCTCTCACTCTTTCTTTACTCTGTACTCTTGCTCTCCACTCTCGCTGCTCTCTACTCTCGCTCTTTACTCTATGCTCTCTACTCTCTCTCTCCTAACTCTTCTCTTGACTCTAGTTGTCGTTGTTGCTGGTTGCTTGCTTCCTCTCAATCACTCATTCTCGCCATCGTTGTTTTCGGTATGCAACTTCTCTTTCCCTCTCTTATTTTTCTCTCTAAGTTATTTGCAAAATTGGTTAGTTAAATGTTGAATGTATTTGATATTTCTAAAATTGGTTAGTTGTAAAATTAGGGTTTAGGGTTTAGTATTTAGGGAAATGGAATGGTTTAGGGTTTAGAGTTTATAGAAACGTTGAATGTATTTGGTATTTAGTTGAATGTTGAAAGTCCATATTTGGATTGTTTAAGTTTGAGATTTTTGAAATATTTGAGAATGTTGGTGAATGCTGAATGTATTTGTTTAGTTTGTAAAGTTGGAAATTCTTGAAATGTTTGAGATTTTGACAAACGGGTTTAGGGTTTAGTATTTAGGAAAATGGAATGGTTTAGGGTCTAGGGAAATGTTGAATGTATTTGGTATTTAGTTGAATGTTTAAAGTACATATCTCGGTTGTTGAAGTTTGAGATTTTTGAAATGTTTGAGAATGTGGGTAAATGTAAAATGTATTTGTTAGTTTGTAAAGTTGGGAATTAATAAGAAAATCTTTTATTTGAAAATGTGGATTATTGAAATCCTCTTAAGAAGTTCACTTCATTTTGAAAATTTGATTTTTTTAAATTTATTTTTGAGATATAGAATATTATCTTTTATTTTTGATGTTATTATTTGAATTATCTAATGTTTGTGTTATTCATTCTGGAGGTTGCTATAAAATGGAGTACGATCCTTCCAAAGTTACAAAGAAGACGGGTGACAAACAACGATAAACAAGGAGAAGTTGGCACGTAGCATAGAAGATCCAACTCTCCTTTATACAAGGTAATTTAACATTTGTTCTCTTTTTTTATAAGTCTTATTTACGGATATTTCTTTGGAGTTAATTTCTTTAGAATTTAACATTTTTAGTCTTATTTACGAATATTTTGTTGTCTTAATTACCTGTGTAGGCACGAGGTGATGCCAACCGGAAAAGAATTAAGAGTAATGCGTATCACCATACGATGTCCCGTGGGGATACGCGAAGGTAGAGGAGAAGTTGTACAAGCGTAAGCTTGAACAATCGAAAAGCTGATCCAATGAAGGTGCCATCATAGATCCTTTGTAGATCACTCGTCGAGAGGGACGAGTTGTTGATCGAAGGAAGAAAAAGAAAGATGACACCTTCATTACAACGAAGTGCAATGACTCATGAATTTGACTATTTCTTTATTTATTTTGAGTACTTATCGATTAATATATGAATTGCCCAATGATAATTTATTTCCTTCTTACAAGATTCTTTCTTATAGACCTCGACTTCGAAGTCACCGACACCACTGGAAGGATGGACAGGTTAACCTTGACCCTAGAAAGAGATGAGCATCCCGGTCGTATTCGAGCTGTCGATGGGATGGTGGGGATACTTGAGCACTTCGGGGCTAGAAAGAAGTGCCCCGTCTCTTCCAGCCAAGTGAATATCGAAGCAATTATTTCTCAAGTAGAGTGGCTGCACAAGTGGAAGAGAGAGTGACGGCCCGGTTCAAGGCGTACTTTACCAAGATGGACATCCCGACACCCCAATTGAAAGAATTACGTGATACGGATGGTCAACTCTTACCCCGGACATCGTCGAGCGCTAGGGCGAGCAAAAAACCCGAACAGATAAACCAAACTGAAATAACAACAAACCGGAACAGATTTTTCGGTTAACCGATATCGCTTAACCGCTTTATCCGGTTCCGGTTCCGGTTCACGGTTTTGAAACCGCTGGTTAACCGAACCAACCCGATAATTATTTTTAATTTTTTTGTGAAATATTAAGTTGAATATGTGTTTTTTTACATTGTGTGTAATTTTTCGGGAGGTTATGGCTTGGGAAGGAGGGGGCAGGTGCGGTTGGGGGAGGGCGAGTGGCATAGGGGAGGGGGAGTGCAGTAGCTTAAGTCCGTATTAAGTTCTATTAATCTTCAAATTTTTTTTCTTGAAAATCTTCATTTTTCAAATGACCACATATGTTCATGTTCCAAATTAGATATTCCTATTACACCTTAAAAATTATGCTCATTTTCCTATTATATATATATATATATATATATATATATATATATATATGCTACACCTCAAAAAATATAAAAAAAATGAACTTTAAAAAACTTTATCTAATGGTTCCGGTTAACCAATTGAAGGTTTGCTCGGGGAGAGTATGAGTCACCCTAGAGGGGAGGGGGTGAATAGGGTGATAGGAGTTTTTCGTGGAAACTTTCACTCTTCTCGTCAAAAACAAGACAGAGACAGATTCCGAGTCTATCAACGAGGTCGAAAAGATTGGACTCGAAGGCTATTAAGCGAGAATAAGCAAGAGTCTGTAAACCGTCCGAGTCTAGAATGAACTCGGAAAGATAACACTTAGAGATTACGTGGAAACCCTCCCGGGGCAGAAAACCATGGACCGTGTCAATCCGGACACGACGTCAAATTCACTATTTTGAGTCCACAAAATACCGTGAAGTGACCGAACCCGAGTTGTTCCCTTAGACAATTCTATACAAGTTTTCCTAGACTCGAAATTCCCTTATCCGATCTAGTACTTCCTAACTGAGATAACCCTTACAGCTAGGGACAACTAAGCTGAGTTAACCCTTACGAGCTTAGTCAAGAGACCTTACGAGAGAATGTAAGAAAGAGTTTGTAACTTAGTACAAGACCTTACAACTCGAAAGTAATGAATTACAGAGTGGGAGTTGTAAGTTGAATATTGAAAGTAAATACAATAACTTTGAGCAAGTATGTGTATTAGCAATATGTTCGGCAATCTTCAAGTCTTGTGAGATGGCTTCTATTTATAGATGACCGAGGCGAGTAGCCGTTATCTTCATCTGCTGACTGAGAGTCCTTTGTGACCGTTGATAGAAGCTTTCGAGTCACTCAGAAAGTATCCGTTGTAATGTGAACGTTGGACAACGGTTTAACTCTCTTGGAAGTCCCAAAACCATTAGCGGTGTCTTGAAAGATAAGGTGGAAACCACCGTTAAGCTTAGCGTTCGAGTTTTCCAGATTTGGAAACAGACATGCCACGACACAATCTACTGGGACCTGGAGCGAGAGAAGGTGAAGAGCCATGTCTGCTGGTGATTTGACGTTACGAAGCCGGTTACTTTTGTAGTTTGAAAAGTGTATCCTCGATTGAATAACCTACAAAAGTAAATCAATTTTGGTTCTCAAAGTGTAAAATACTTTGGCCCAAGATTAGACACAGATAATAAAATAATTACGATAAATAAAGCAACTGATTATCCGAGTTAGAAACGAAATGGAATTTTCTGAGTCCAATGTCCATGATACTCATAATTCCATCCGACTTAGTCTAAGCGAAGAATCAAGTTCGAGTAAAGAATATCGGAGAGAATTAACTTGATATAGACTAAGCATGAAACAAGCTAAAAATACCGACTATAACAAAATAGGACTTATAACCACAAGTCGGATTCCGAGTGAGAAAAGACGAAAGATACTATTTTACTCAAAGAAGTTTCGAGATACGAGAGAATGCCTTGGAATCAAAACTCTATAGGTATGAGATGGTTATATCCGATTCCTTTTACTGAGCAGATGTCTCGAGTCTTAAATCTCCCCTTTTTGATGAAAGGCATTCCATACTTAAACGAAACTTTGTTAGTAAAAAAATTTGATTCCGAGTGGTTGCGCATGAGATGAGATGAGTAAGGCATACTCAATGTATCCGAGCAATACTTAATATATCAGAGCAAAAAGTAAAGTATGCTTTAAGTAATTAACATTAACTCAGAAAAAAAAAACATGCTAGCAATAATGAACTCGAAATTAATAATGAAATGCATTAGTCCATTAAAATTCAAAAGGGCGGAAAAACTCCCCTAAACAAGACAACAAGTTTTTCCGACTCTATGTCTCTATTTTTCCCCCTTGCCTTTCAGCAAAAAACAACAAGAAAAAGAAGGGAAGAAAAGAGCAAGTAGTACAACTTAGATGTCCGGACAAAAAAAAAATTTCGAAAGAAGAAGACTCCGCCGGACCGAGGAATTGTGACTCGGTGCATGGCGCCTATGAGGGAGAGGGAGATTTCGAGTGATCGCGTAGGAAGTGATATCCGACCTCGATATGCTTTGTTTTCAAATGCTGGACAGGGTTCTTGGTGATGCTAATTGCACTTTGGTTGTCACACTTGATAGGTACTGATTTGAATGATAGTCCAAGATCTCTCAAGTGTTGCTTTATCCAGAGAATCCGAGCGCAACAAGCTCCAGCGGCAATATACTCAGCTTCAGCAGTTGATAGAGCTACTGAGTTCTGCTTCTTTGAGTGCCAAGATATTAGGGATTGACCCGGAAATTGACACGCTCCGGATGTGCTCTTTCGATCAACTTTGTATCCTCGCGTGAGTCCGCGTCTCGAGTATCCGGAAAGAGTCGGTTTTGAGTTTCCGGAGTACCATAGACCTAAATTCCGAGTGCCTACAAGATATCCGAATATTCTCTTCACCGCAGTGAGATGTGATTCTTTTGGATTAGCTTGAAATCTTGCGCATAGACAAACACCGAACGTTATATCCGGCTCTGCTGGAAGTAAGATATAGTAAAGATCCAATCATACCTCGATAGAGTTTTTGATCTATCGCTTTACCTTTCTCGTCCGAGTCAAGCTTTATGCTGCTACTCATAGGTGTAGATGCGTGCTTTGCATCTTGAAGTTTGTATTTCTTCAACAATTCCTTGGTATACTTAGATTGATGAACAAAGATTCCATCCTTGTCTTGTTTGATTTGTAAGCCAAGGAAGAAATTAAGTTCCCCCATCATGCTCATTTGGAATTCTTGACTCATCAACTCAGAAAATTCTCGGCACGTAAACTCATTAATAGCACCGGAAATAATATCATCAACATAGATTTGAACAATAAGGAAATCTTTCCCCTTGGTTTTTATGAAGAGAGTCTTGTCGATCCGACCTCTTTTAAAATCATTTTGAACCAAGAAGCTACTCAGTCTTTCATACCAAGCTCGAGGTGCTTGTTTAAGACCATAGAGAACCTTTTGAAGTTTGAAAAATGATTTGGAAATTCCGAGTTTTCAAAACCAGGAGGTCTGCTCGACATAGACTTCTTCTTCAATAAAACCATTGAGAAAAGCACACTTAACATCCATTTGATATAATTTAATATGCATGCTGGATGCAAATGCCAACAAGTATTCTAATGGCTTCAATTCTGCTACTGGTGCAAAGGTTTCCCCACAATCAATTCCTTCTTCTTGATTATATCCCCGAGCCACAAGTCTAGCCTTATTTTTGACTATTACACCATCCTCATCCAGTTTGTTTTTGAAAACCCATTTGGTTCCTATAACTGGGTGGTCGAAGGTCGGTTGGTTAGAGTCCGGACTTGGTTTCTCTCGAATTGATTGAGTTCTTCTTGCATTGCCTCTATCCATTCAGGTTCATTAAGGGCCTCTAGTGCATTTTTGGGTTCGTTTAATGAAATGAATACAGTGAATGCACATAGATTATGTAGAGAGGAATGAGTTCTTACCCCAGTGTTGATGTCCGAGAGTATGTTCTCTAGTGGATGACTAGAAGTAAACTTGAATGCTTTACCTGTTCTCCGATTCACGAGATTTGTGGGTTGAACCACTTGATCTTATTCCGAGTGATCTTCTTCATTGGCTTATTCGTTCGACCGAGCTCTTGAGTTGTCGCATTCCGAGTTTCCTCATTCCGAGTGACCTCATTTTGAGCAGAGTTGAGTCCGAGTCTTTGTAGTCTCGGCTTCATCATCATCTCTACCGAGCTTCGGTTCGAGTATGATGACTCACTTGGCTTCTCCTGTTCAAACTCATCAAACACTACGTGGATGCTTTCTTCCACTTTGTTAGTTCTTTTGTTAAAGACACGATAAGCTTTACTATGAGAAGAGTAACCCGTAAAAGTACCTTCATCCGACCTAGCATCAAACTTGGTCGGGTGATTCTTACCATTATTGTGAGTAAAACACTTGCAACCAAAGGGCTTAAAGTATGAGATGTTTGGCTTCTTCCCTTTGTAGAGCTCGTAGGGTGTTTTCTTCGAATGGGTCCGATGAGGCATCTGTTTAAAGTGTAGTTAGTCTGTGTTGATCGCCTCAGCCCGGAAATAGTAAGGCAAATTGTGTTCAATCATCATTGTCCTTGCTATTTCTTCAAGGGTTCTGTTCTTTCTCTCTACTACTCCATTCCGTTGAGGAGTTCTTGGTGCTGAGAAGTTATGAGAGATTCCATTCCGATCGTAGAACTCGAGAATTTTGAGTAGTCGAACTCCCTTCCATGGTCGGTTCGAATCTTTTGAATCCGAGTCCGAGACTCAACTTGAATCTTTCTACAAAGCTTGCTGAACTCTTTGAAGGCTTCATTTTTATGCTTGAGAAAACACACCCGGTAAATCTTGAAAAGTCATCAATAATGACAAAAATGTAGGATTTACCTCCGAGGCTCTTTACTGGAATTTCACCACATAGATCCATATGTAGCAGTTCAAGCACCTTTGATGTCGAAACAGTCTTGAGAGATTTGAATGAGGATCCGACCTGTTTCCCCTTGTACATGCTTCACAAACTTTTTCTTTCTCAAAGACACAGCTTAGGTAAACCTCTAACCAGACCATGAGATGCCAACTTTTTGATAGTATGCACGCTAATATGACCTAATCTACGATGTCAAGACCATGAATCATCGTGAAGAGATGCTTTTAAGCAGGATAAATTCTGGCTTGGGTCGAAAGAGGAATGATATAAGTGTTACCGGATCTCTTACCCGAGAGCTTTATCTCTTTGGTGGTCTCATCCGAGATGTAGCACTTAGATTGAGTGAATCTTACCTCCCGACCTTTGTCGCATAGCTGGGAGATGCTAAGCGGATTGTATTTTAGTCCTTTGATAAGGTAGACTGGGCTCACCGGATTGCTTCCATTTCCAATCTTGCCAATACCCACTATCTTGCCTTTCGTTGTCATCCCCAAAAGTCACTTTTCCTCCTTTGTATGATTCTAGCTCGGAAAAGAGTCCTTGGTCACCCGAAGTGTGTCATGAACATCCGCTGTCCGGTACCAATGTCCTTTTGATCTTTTCCGAGTGACCTCCCGAGGATTTGTTTCCTCATTGTCCGAGTTTGAGTCCGACTCTGTTCAGCTTCTAAATCGAAATTGCCATCGAACATTTCGAGTCATCCGAGTCCTCATCATCTTCCGATGAATCCGCATCGCTCCATGTTGCCATCATGGCTTTCTTCTTTTTCTCGTCCCTTTTCCTTTTTGGACAGTCCTTGACTATATGGTCTTTGCTTGCCACATTCGAAACAACCGGAATTCTTAGTCAAAGAAAATTTAGACGGGGAAGTAAACTTACCTTTTCTGTCTTTCTTATCTTTCTTGTAGAATTCTTCTTTTGGCCTTTTGTCCCATCTTTTGTGCTTCATCATTCTCTTGAAGCCTCTTGCAATGAGTGCCATGGGATCGTCTTCCGAGTCGAAGAGCTCGGATTTGCTTTTTGGATTCCGAGGCTTTCGGTGCTAAGTTTCTTTTGGTACGCCCTCAGCATCCTCTTCTTCTAGATGGATCTCATGAGTTAGAAGCTTTCCGATGAGCTCGTCCGGCTTTAAGAGTGAAAGGTTCCGAGCCTCCTCTATGGCGAGTCACCTTCGGACCCCATCGTCTCTTGGGTAGGCTTCGAGAATTTTCCAGGCACATTTCTTCATGGGAAATTTTCTTTCCTAGAGATTTGAGATTATTGGTAATCTCAGTGAAGCGAATGAACATCTCGAGTAATGTTCTCCTCTCGGCTCCATTTTGAAAAGCTCATATTTGTGAAGATACTAATCGATCTTAGCTTGTCTTACCCGACTTGTACCTTCGTAGGTGTTGACTAAAGTATCCCACACCTCTTTAGCAGAGTCACGAGCAAAGACTCGATTATATTCTTCCGAGCTTATGGCGCACATAAGGATGTTCATTGCTTTGAAGTTCTTTCCGAACTTCTCTGCTTCTCCTGGTGTGAACTCAGCCTTTGTGTTGGGAATGATTCTGAATTCATCTCGTCTTCATTGGAATGTAGTTTCCTTGTTGTATGATTTCCCATACCTCTTCATCATGATCCATAAGAAAACATTTCATAAGCTTCTTCCAAGTGCCCAAAGTTTGATCCTTTGAATTTTGGTGGCCTGTTGGAAGATCTTCCTTCGTCGAACTCTTCGGTGTTCCGAGCCATTTGATCTTTAAACCTTTTGATTGTTAGATCCTTTCTGAAAGGCTAGGCTCGATATCAATTGAAGGTTTGCTCGGGAGAGTCCGAGTCACCCTAGAGGGGGTGAATAGGGTGATAGGAGTTTTTCGTGGAAACTTTCACTCTTCCGTCAAAAACAAGACAGAGACAGATTCCGAGTCTATCAACATGGTCGAAAAGATTGGACTCGGAAGGCTAGTAAGCGGAATGAGCAAGAGCTATAAAGCCGTCCGAGTCTAGAATGAACTCGGAAAGATAACACTTAGAGATTACGTGGAAACCCTCATGGGGCAGAAAACCACGGACCGTGTCAATCTAGACATGACGTCAAATTCACTATTTTGAGTCCACAAAATACCGTGAAGTGATCGAACTCGAGTTGTTCCCTTAGACAACTCTATACAAGTTTTCTTAGACTCGAAATTCCCTTATCCGATCTAGTACTTCCTAGCTGAGATAACCCTTACAGCTAGGGACAACTAAGCTGAGTTAATCCTTACGAGCTTAGTCAAGAGACCTTACAGAGAATGTAAGAAAGAGTTTGTAACTTAGTACAAGACCTTACAACTCGGAAAGTAATGAATTACGAGTGGGAGTTGTAAGTTGAAGATTGAAAGTAAATATAATAACTTTGAGCAAGTATGTGTATTAGCAATATGTTCGGCAATCTTCAAGTCTTGTGAGATGGCTTCTATTTATAGATGACCGAGCAGAGTAGCCGTTATCTTTATCTCGCTGATCGAGAGTCCTCTGTGACCGTTGATAGAAGCTTTCGAGTCACTCGTAAAGTATCCGTTGTAATGTGAACGTTGGACAACGGTTTAACTCTCTTGGAAGTCCCAAAACCATTAGCGGTGTCTTGAAAGATAAGGTGGAAACCACCGTTAAGCTTAGCGTTCCAGTTTTCCAGATTTGGAAACGCATGCACCACGACACAATCATCTGGGACCTGGAGCGGAGAAGGTGAAGAGCCATGTCTCGCTGGTGATTTGACGTTACGAAGCCGGTTACTTTTGTAGTTTGAAAAGTGTATCCTCGATTGAATAACCTACAAAAGTAAATTAATTTTGGTTCTCAAAGTATAAAATACTTTGGCCCAAGATTAGACACGAGATAATAAAATAATTACGATAAATAAAGCAACCGATTATCCGAGTCGGAAATGAAATGGAATTTTCCGAGTTCAATGTCCATGATACTCGGAATTCCATCCGACTTAGTCTAAGCGAAGAATCAAGTTCAGTAAAGAATATCGGAGAGAATTAACTTGATGTAGACTAAGCATGAAACAAGCTAAAAATACCGACTATAACAAAATAGGACTTATAACCACAAGTCGGATTCCGAGTGAGAAAAGACGAACGATACTATTTTACTCAAAGAAGTTTCGAGATACAGAGAATGCCTTGAAATCAAAACTCTATAGGTATGAGTTGGTTATATCCGATTCCTTTTCGATCGATTGTCCGAGTCTTCACCAATGAACCGAACCAAAAACCCTCACATTTTTCAAACTGAAAAATTCGGTTAACCGAACCGTAACCTCCTGAACCGAACCGAACCGACCCATGGTCACCCCTAGTGAACGCGAAAGTGAGCTCACTAGGTGACCAATTTGAAGATATGGTTAAGGTAATTAAGATTTTGCTCCTGGAGAGTTTAAGTCACCCTAGAGGAGGGTTCAATAGGGTGATGAGGAAATTTAAAGAAACTTAGAAACTTTTCGCTCGAAAAGGATAAACAGTGAGTCCGAGTCTAGATTGGACTCGTAAATATAAACACTCGAAATACGTGGAAACCCTCCTGGGCGGAAAACCACGGACAGTGTTAATCCAAGCACCAAGTCAAATCCACCATTTTGAATCCTCAAAATACAATGGATCGACTCTACCAAAATTGCTCCCTTAGACAATTCCTTACAATGTTTTCCTAGACTCGAAGTTCCCTTATCCGATCTAGTACTTCCTAATTGAGATAACCCTTACGAGTTGGGGACAATCGAGCCAAGTTAACCCTTACGGCTCAGTCAAGGGACCTTACTCGGAAAGTAAGAGAAGTATGTAACCGATTACAAGACTTTACAACTCGTAAAGTATTAATTACAAGTCGGGAGTTGTAAGTAGAAGATTGAATATGAAAACAATGACTTTTGCTCAAGTAATGTGTTTTTGCAATGATTCCAGGAATCTTCAAGTCTTGTGAAGAGGCTTCTATTTATAGATGACCGAGCGGAATGACCGTTGTGTCTTGGTTCCGAACAGAAGACTTTACTATCCATTATAACGGCTCTTCCGAGTCACTCGGAAAAGATCCATTGGGATGTGAACGTTGTGCAACGGCTCTTGGCTCCAAAAGGTACTCCAGTCAACCGGTGATGTCCGAAAAGTAAGGTGAAAACCCATTGTTGAGTCTAGCGTTGGAATTTTCCAGTTTTGGAAACAAACAACCACGACAAAGTGTCTGAGCCCTATTCAAAAGTATATAAAGCTTGTCTCGCTGGTGATTGAAAGCTAGAAGCCGGTACTTTTTCTTTTCAAAAATGAGATAACCTCGTTTGAATAACCTACAAAAGTAAACCAATTTGGTTCTCAAAGTATAAAATACTTTTGTCCAAAATTAGGCACAAATAATAATTAAGTTAGGATAATTAAGTGAATAATTATCTCAGGAGAAGAGTGAAATTTTTGAGTCTAATATTCAATATACTCAAATTCCATCGAGTCAATCCCAAGGATGATCAAGTTAAAAAGAATAGAATTATCGAGCATAACAACTTGATCTAGACAAATAATTCTCAAACAAATAAACCGACTTAGAAAAAGGAATTAACATTGTAATTCACTTTGCGTTGAAATATGCAGATCGGAACTCGGAATAACAGAGTTAGAGAAATTATTTGAACATGCACTAGTTCCGAGTGATGTCCGAGTGAGTCGAAACATCAGTGCGGAAGATATACAAGAATGTGCTTTCGAGTCGATCGAAACAAATGGAAACTTATAGAAGAGCTTCTATAATACTCGGAATGACTTGAAATCAAAACTTACGAGGGATAAGGTTTATACCGAGTCTTCATGTAGTACTCAAAATGACTAAGAGTTAGAATCCGAGTCTTCATGTATGTTTTCATTTTGACTAATTATTGGTGTATACTTGTCGAATGAATGGTGTATATACTTTAGTCGTTATGGAGCTCCTGCATGTGGTCATTCAAGTAATTAGTTGTTGTTGTTTCGGATGAGGGCCGTTATCCTAGGAAAATAATAACTTTTAAGGAGAAACTCGTCGGTTTTTTCCACGATTTTTGATAGTTTAAGTTGTCTCTCAAGGGTTATCTCGTGATTCTAATTCTTATGCTAATTCTTATGCAATAGGTGTAGTGTATGCTAACTTCTCATCACCCTCTTCTAGATCATTTTGTGACAACGAGATGTTGTTTATTCCGTGTAGCCAGGTGTCGTCATTTATGGGGCACCGTTCTTAGAGGATCGAGTGGAAGGTGAGGGTGATAAAAGTTGTGCAAGAAAAAGCACATGTGAGTTGCCAATCCAATCACCACACCTCCACATTGTTGACGAAGTGGTCAACAGCTTTGTTGCTTGGCCTAAGAGTTTGGTCATCCTCTTTACATCGAAGGTATTTTATTTAAAAATATTAGATCGGTTGTTAATATCACACACACACACACATGTATATATTTCTAATTTTTGTAATGTCATCCTCCCTGAACTAGGATGTCGTGGCCAAAGCCGAGGGTGGAAGAAGGGCACTCCCAAGTCCTCGATTAGCACCACCAAGCACTCAAGCAATGCCCGATCATCACCCAAAGTACTCCCCTATCCAATCCTTTAACGTGTCACCTCCGGAGTGGAGTTCTCATCTGGAAAGTTTTATGAAGACTTTTGATAGAGTACTCCAAGTCACAACTCAAAGTCACCTATTTTGGTTAGACGAGGACGACGAGATTAGCTTACGGATTTTCTTGGACGACATATTGCAATTTCTGCAGATGTAAGAGATCAACATAATTATTGTTATGCTTGGCACGATGTGAGTTACTATATATATAAGTTCATTTAACTATTAATTTTTATTTCTAACTATATATGTACAATTAATATGTAATAGGTGGCTCCACGAGATGGCTCTTTCCATAGGAATCGAGTCATTCAGTTTATCGATCCCGAGGCCATTCAAGCATTTGGAAAGTCGGTTCAGGACCGATCCAAATTTATCTTGAACCTCATGACCAGGAGCTAAAAACATGTTACTTGGCACCGTTCAATAACGGGTAAGTGTACAAATCACTTAAATGGAGTTCTAATGGTTTAATAATTATATTTTTATATATATTATAGGGCCCACTGGATGATTGCTGCCATATATCCAAGGAGTAACGTCGCGTATCGGCTCGATCCTCCGGGTCATACCATGAGGAAAGATATCGAAGAATACTCGACTCGTGAGTTTAGTACTTACTCATTTTCATTGCTTTTGTTAAATATTCTTTTTAGTTGTATGTTGTATGTATGCCTTTATGATATATTTGAACAATACTTGATATTTATTTGAATTTATTTTCATCCGATTGAAAATAGTGCTCTCGAAGTGTATGGTTATTTGGGAGGCTCGAGAGGCTCACATTAGACGAATTTCCCAAGTGTGTTGTGGATGTAAAGGTGAGATTCTTTTACTTAGCATTAAATTAGTTTTTATTTCCAGCAAAATTACTTGATATAACTACTATTACTACGGTTCGAAGAAAGAACCGTAGTAAAGTAACAGATGTATCTATTACTACAACTTTTTCTTCAAAACCGTAGTAATAACAACCTATTACTACGGTTCTTTAAATGAACCGTAGTAATAGGTTATCTTTTGCTATGGTTTTGAGTCGTAATAAAAGATGTCCATCTACTACTACCTCACATACACGACGTCTTATAATCGTAGTAAATGGTATTTTTGAACCGTAGTAAAAGATGGTTACTCGTAGTACTCGTATCTAGGATTCTATCTATTTAATTATCTAGGACTTTATCTATTTAATTATTTTATGTTATGTAGTTGATTTTAGGTTATTGGTAGGAGATAGGAAACTATTAGTATATATAAGTCATGAACTTATTGGTTGAAGATGAATACGAGAAAAGTCTTTTGTTTCCTTCTTTCTCCATCTTACTACTATGCATTATATATTATCAGTTTCCTTCTTGTGAGAGTTTTGTTTCTCACCTTTGTGTGAGTTATTTCTCTTGCAAATACATGTAAGTTTTATTATGGTTGTTAATTCCATTCGAGGTTATATGTTTATTTTTATCAATTAGTTTCATTGATTTTGGTTGGGAATGATTCAACAATGGAATTTCATGTCTCGATTAAAGTGATCTTTTCTTCAGGTTGGATCTATTATATTACAAAGAATCTATTATATGAAGTTATACAATAGCTCGCTGATGTTTGGGAAAGACATATTGAAGTCGAAGAACACAGTTTATGGCGATTGATGCTGCAAGTGTAGAGACGAGCATAAATATATTTACCATTAATTTTGGCAAAATAGAGATGTTTTGATATTATTTTTGTAAATGTCATATGACTTTTTATTAATGAAATTTCCCTTTCAATAAAGAAAATATTAATACATGATGAAACTTTGCAGTTGCCAAATGACTTACGGACAAATTTAGAAACAATTTTACAACTATAGGAGGCTATATTATTCGAGGCTTGGATACTATAATTTGTCTTAATCCGACATCGAAGGAGGTTCTTTCAATGTAGGTGTGACATCTTTTCTTTTAGCTTCATCTAAGAAGGTGGCTTCCATCTGGGTGTGACATTGACATCCATTCTTGTTGCAAAAGTTATGATTCTTAGGTATGGTTTACATGCATCAATCAAGGCGCCTTCCAACAATGTACATATTTAAGGAGATAAAGGTATAGATCGAAGGTGACAGCAAGATTTTTATAAATGCAATTAAAGAAATGGTTCATTGACCTTGGTGAATTGACCTCATCATTTGAGATCTCAAGAAGCTCATTGCAGATTGTCCGCACACTACCATTCATCATATTTTTTGAGAAGTACATTTTGTGGCAGATTGGATAGTATGCTTGGGGCATATGATTCATTTTCCCAGCCCTTTCCCTTTTCCTATATTATGACTGATGATATCATGGGCGTAACCTTATGAGAAAGGTTTTTTGAGGTTTTTATGTACCTTTTACCCATTCCAAAAAAAATTAAAGAATATAAAGGGATTCTATCTAAGATTTAAATTAATCATGAAGTAGACTACCATGGCAATCACACACCTTGTTTTAATATGTTGGGTGTGGGTAAAAACCCCACCAAAAGGCAAAAGGTGTTGCTCAATTAAAACCCCACGGACAACTCATGGCAAGGCTTACACCACGTGGGGTCAAGATCCTTCGAGCATAAGCTCTAACAACACCACGAGCAGCCCATGGCAAGTGTAACCGATCGCCAATCATTTCGGCCACAACAGCCAACACCGATTGCTCGTGTCCATTGACATGACTTGTGTTGGCTGCAAACCATGATGTTTGTGGTTTGTGATAGCCATGTTTTTTATTTAGGTTATTTTTAACCTAATTTATAATTAGCCCCATATGAGAGTTGTATTAGGTTTTTAAGTGTCGTACTTCTATTAGGTTATAGTTTGATCTAATTAAGAGTTGTATGAGAGTTATTTCCTCTTCCCTATTTCACATACTTAGTTGAGTGACTCTTTGAGAGTTTTATTCTTTTCTCTTTGATCTCATTAAGCACCTTGATTTAAAGATCATTCTTATACTTACTCATCATTATTAATGGATTATTTGCTCTTCCCCGTCCATGGTTTTTCTTAATTGGATTTCCACGTAGATTTGGTGTCTTTTTGCTCATTAGTTTAACTTTTGTTCTTGATTTCAATTTCTTGATATCTCCATATCCTATTAATTTATTTCCACTGAGGTTTATTTCCTAACAAGTGGTATCGAGCCTCATATTTAAATCTGGTTTCAAAATGTCTACTGTTACCAAATTTGACATCGAGAAGTTTGATGATAAGATCAATTTCACTATTTGGAGAGCCCGGATGAAGGCCATTGTTACTCGTGAATGGTTTGAAGAAGGCTTTGGCTGGAAAAACCAATAAGCCTGCTTCCATAACTAATGAAAGGTTAAAAGAACTTGTTGAAAGGACACTTGCATCTATTCAACTACATCTCACATTTTTAGTTCTACACGAGGTTATTGAAGCGTAAACCACTATATATCTTTGGCTAAAGTTGGCGGAATTTTATATGATCAAAAGTATCTCAAACAAGATTCGTCTCGAATAAAGGTTATGCATATTCTAGATGGCTGAAGATACTCCTATTCAAACTCATATTGATGAGTTTAATTCTATCATTATTGATTTGAAGAATATTAAAGTTGGAATTGATGATGAAGATAAGGAAATATTGTTCGTTGTTTCTTTGCCGCTTTCCTATAGGCACTTTAAAGAAATCTTGTTACATATTAACAATGAAACTCTATCTTTTCAGGATGTCAATTCTAACTTGTTGTTTAAAGAAAAGTTTGATCTTGAAGTGCGTCCTGAAAAAGTCGAAGGTATTATATGTTAGAGATTGAAAGGGGAATTCAAAGTTTAAAAGACATAATTCCAACAATAAAAGTTTCAAGTGCTTGTAGGAAAAGAGGGCATGATGTATTTGATTGCTACATACTAACAAATAAGTTGAGAAAAGATGAAAGAGAGACAAACGAAAATCAATTTTAGGAAACTACCGAAGCTGCATTTGGTGTTGATGAGTCCGATGGTGATGCCTTATTTACTACCTCTATTAAAAATGGGGTTACTTCGATTGAGTCTTAGATTCGGGTTATTTATCATACGTGTTCAAATCAGGACTTGTTTTCTACATACGATTCCATTGACTCTATTGTTGTCTGTATGCGAATGGTAACCAATGCAATTTTGTTAGATTTGTATAGTTCGGATCTGGGCTCATGATGGTGCTTGTGAGGACTTTGGCTAAAATTCGTCATGTTCATGACTTAAATCGCAATCCCATCTATTTAGGCACCATAAAATCCAAGCAGTACAAGTATTCATATGAAAGTGGAGTTATGGAAGTTTCTAAGGGCACTCGGATTGTGTTGAATGGTACGATGCGTGACAACCTCTATACTTTACAAAGTACTACAGGTGGCTCCACAACTCTTCCTACTACCTCTACTGCTGATGAAAAATAATAAGTTAAGCCGATTTCTATTGGAACGTTCAACTCTCTCTTGCACTTGGCTGATGTCTTTATTATTTTATAGCTCTTTAGGGGCTATGCTTGTACGGAGCTCTACCCTTCATGGTCCTTATGACGGTGACAAGTTACTTTATAAACGTTGGTCTAAAGTGGAGAATGTTGGGTATGGCTCAAAACCCCATCAAAGGCCGAACATATTGCTCAATTCAAGCCTCACAGTATAACTCATGGCAAGGCTCACACCCTGTGGAGGTCAAGAAACATTAGCCCAAGTTTTAGCTAAGAATGGAAATGGGGCGAGTTTGTGTCGGTGGAGCCATACCCACACCCACACTCACACCCATCGGGTTTTGAAATCCTATACCGTGCCCATACCCATCAGATTTTTATGGGTTTGTAGGTTTTATTTGAGTTTGAATGTAATAAAAAGAAAATATCTCGCATTAACATATATTCAGTTTTGAAAATTTGTTGAAGAGAAGGCTTATTCAATTTCAAGAACCGAAAACTAACCACTCCTAGATTTGTTTGGATTTTTTGATTTGGTCTAAGGACGATGCTATGGTTACAGATGAATCAGCACATACATACCACACATACAAGAAGAGAGGTCAAGTACGGCGAGGGAAAAGGCGACAATGACGGTTAGAAATGAGAGAAAATCATTCATGAAGCGAGAAAGGGATATTCAAATTCTTTCAAAGAAAGATAAGAGAAACATACCACAACTTAACCAGTAATTTTAGTTTAATTATTCAAATAAATATTCACATTTGTGAATCAATAAACTTACCCAAGTAATTTAGAAGGATAAACATTTATAAGTTGAGAGAAAAACACCCAAAATCTAAATAGTTAGAGAGAGAGAACTTAAGCCGACATGAGGTGAGAGAGGGATATGGAAGGAAAAGGTGACAACGATGACGAAAACCATGACGAGAGAGAGAGGGTAGTGGAGGACCGAGCTGCCCAACCATGAGTAGTAAAGTAGTGGAGGCGTGTGAGAGATCGAGAGATTGAGCTGTCGAACTTGACACGCAAGTCGCCCGACTTGAGAGACGGTGAGTAACAAGAGGAGAAAGGAATGGCGGACACAGCGGAGGACTGGGCAAGAGGAGTAAAGTAGTGGACTAAGGGAGCAGTGAATATATGGAGGGAGCAAGTGGAGCATGCGTAAGGTAAGTGAGTTAATTAGGGCTTGAGTTGGTGAGGGAAGAAAACAGGGTTCATGGAGCTCCTTTTTGGGCTTCCTATATTAGTAAGTAAATTTGGGTGCTCCCAAAAAAATTCTCATTAATCAAATAGGGTATAGGTCGGGTCCAGGTTCGAATTAGGTGTACCCTATACCGACCCGCACTCGAACCCAAACCTGGTTTGTTTCCACCCAACCCATACTCGAATGTATATAATTTTTCATGCCCATAACCAATAAAAACAGTAACGTTCGGGTCGGGTTTATCGGTTTCAGGTGACATTTTCATCCCTAGCTCTAGCAGCCACCATGGGTGGCTCGTGGAAATGGCCACGACCTGTTGTGACTGGCTGCCAATCATTTCGACCACAATAGTCAACACGAGTTGCCCATGTCCATTGGCACGACTCGTGTTGCGACTCGCTGGGTTTATTTTTATTTAGGTAATTTTTATCCTAATTTGTAATTAGCCACCTATGAGGGTTACATTAGGTTTTTAGAGATAGTCTCATTCATTATCTTTAGTAATTTGTAAGACCAATATTTTTATAAAGCTTCTTATATGACTTATCATAATTTTTATGCCTCACAACTTTAAATAATCAAATAATCTTACTTAAGGTATTTCACATTTGCATCTAGAATTGATATCTAGATATAATCATATGAACCTTAGACAAGTCAAATTTCAGGCTTAAATTTTGGGTTTGACCTAATTGTTATTTTTTCCTTTTTAAAAATTTGTGGTATAAGAGATTAGGATCCAATCTTCCCCGCAACATCCTTTTATCTTCTTTCCTTTATATAATGGTAAGTTTTTTAAGAAAGGAAAATCCCTTGTATAGCTCATTTGTATAATACTTATACCATTGACATAACACCAAGAAAATCACTAGATTAAAGCCCGAACTAAAAAATCGCCACCCAATCTGAATTATATTTAAATTTTAACCAAACTTTTAAACCGGTACTCGAAATGACCCGATCTGAATTGACTCAACTCGATAGTGACTTGACTCAAAAGTAACATGATTTCCAAAAGTGACCCGATTTGTGGCTTATTGACCCAAAAATTACCTTGACTCATATTGGATTTTTGTCGAATAAAAACATGAAAAACAAGAAAATGAGGGAAAATGACCAAATCAATAATATATTTATTTGGCATATTATATTTTGACAATAAATCTTGTATTGATGGGCTTGAAAATAAGGGATCATGGTTCATGAATTGTGGTAGTCTTGTAGGCCGAAGGCTTATACACTATAAATCTAAAAACATAGTAATAATAAGTGTAACGGCCCCAATCCATAATCACCGATTTTAGACTAAACAAGCTGCTAGTCGATGATTAGCACAGCGGAAAGGAAGGTTGGGGAGTCGTTACCGTCGCCCTTGTCCGTGGACCGGGCAAGGCTTGGTTCGATAAGGTTAAGAATGTAAATATAACTTGGCCATGGGCAATTAATAAAAGATACAACCGAAACTTATGAATATTTACAAACGGTAGTAACAGACATGACCCTTGATCGACGGACAATTTTTCTAACCACTAAACCAACCAACGAGTCCCACTCGCGAGCTGCTACGTCCGATTATTCACATCCTGGTACTTCTGAAAATTACCTAAAACAAAACAAGAAAATATTTTTGCAAAGTGAATCGAAACTCAATACACTCATTATTATGCGAGTAAAATATAAGTTAGAAATCTTTCGGTTGAGCACGTGCATTTTAATTCATTTTATAAATGAGGGAGAGTGAATAATTTAAAACGATTGCTAATTGATTATCTCGTGTGGTTACCCTTGCGATCATCGGGTTTCCCTAAATGTGTACACATCCGGACCGATCGGGAAGTCCAATTGGTGCGGCGCAGATTACGGTGTGCCGACTTTGAACAATGGTGAAGTATCAATGGGCGGGTCCACTTTTATATGGCAAATACTGTTTGCAAATGATTCTTTGTTGGTTGTTAATGGCGGTCATATCCGGCCTTGATTTTTGAATGAAAACTTGAAAGGCATAACCGATGAACGTACTCGATGGTGTTGATGTTACCCTTGCTTTTGTACAGGACCCGGACGAACGTTGATGATGGCCTTTAAAGTAAGTATCAACAATAAGAATTACATTGCTTGTCTAGATAATGATAGTTGATATGATTTATGCTTATGTATTTAGTTGTTTATGCCTTATATTATTGTGATTAATTTTGAATTAAGTCATTTTATCCATGAATGTAAATAGTTCTTAATATGAATTATTTTATAGAGTCTAAACATGCATTCTAACATTCTTAGTTTATTTATTAATTTTACAAGTTATTATTATTAATCTAAACATGCATTAATTACCATGTGATTACTAGTTTATGTACTAATTTTTATTAAACATGCAATAGGTTTTAGTCATTTAAACATGCACTCATGCACTATTTTTCATTTTATTACTAATTTATTTACTAATTTCATTAAGCATGCTATACGAATTAATTAGTCATTTTAAGTTTATATCTAGATTAATATTTTGTTTATCATTAAACATGCACATAATAACTAATTAATCTTTAGTATGTCATTCTTCTTATGAACTAATATTGTTTACTCATGCATTAACATGCTACTTATTTTTACTTAACATGCATGTAAAATTTTAATTGATTATTATAACTAAACCAAAACATGAATTCCTCTTTTATGAATGAACTAATTAATATTTCAAGTCATCTTTATTTACTTAATAGAATTCATCCCAATTGATTTATGCAGAATTTTAGTTTGTTTCTTTTACTACATGATTATAATTTTTGGAAATTTTATCTAAATCATTTATTTTAAATGTTATATTAAGTTATTATAAGTTAGGGTTAGGGTTTTTACCAAGGGAGTGAATAGAAGCAAGGGTGGTGGTTGTTGGTGGAATCTGGTGGCGGCAGGGTGGTGCTCCGGTGGTTGGCGGTGGTGCCGGTGCTCGATGGTGGCTCTTGGAGGCGATGGCAGGGGGTAGTGGGTGGTGGTGGTTGGTTTTTTAGAAGAAGGGATTTTAGGGCATAAAGGAGAGAGAGAGAGAGAAGTGTGTGTGTGTGTATGCTATGGGTGGCTGCAGTGGTGGCGCTAGGTGGCTGCAGTCGGCGTCTACGAGTGGCGGCGGTCCGGTAGTCTGGTCGGTGGTCGGTGGTTGTTGGTCGTGGGTGGTGGGAAAAAGAGAAGTTGTTTGGTGGTTTGGTGTATTTGGAGGTTTGGAGGGTGGTTATTTTTTGTGGTTCGGTGGGCGGTACTAGGTCGGTGATGGGTGGTCGGCGGTGCTAGAGGTGCTCGGGACACCGAGGGTGGTGCTGGCCGGAGCTTTTAAGGGGTGGCCGGAGGTGAGGGGGAGAGAATATAAGGATGACAGATGGTGGTGGAAAGTTGGTGAACGGGGTTGTTTTGGAGGTGGTTTTCCGGTGATAGGGTGGCTGGAGGGATGGTAGGAAGGGCTCCTTTGGTTCGAGTACAATGTGGTGAGGATTTCGAGTGCTTGGATTAAAATGCCACTCGAATTATCTCGGAATGTCAAAAATACCACTAATTAATTTGATGATCAATAATTGCCACCGAACTAGTTATTATAGGTGAAAAATGCCACTGTAACTTATTTTATCCGGTCCAACACCACCGATATATTGACACGTGTACGAACAAAATTGCATCGGTGGCATTTTTAACCGTTAATAACTAGTACGAGTGGCAATTGTTGATGATCAAATTAATTAGTGGCATTTTTACATTTCGAGATAATTCAAAGGCATTTTAATCCAAGCACTCGAGGATTTCGGGTGGTGAGTGCCTGCTAAAAGGGTCGGTGGTCGGTTGTGGAGGAGGCCAAAGTAAGGCCGATGGCCAGGTGCGGGAGGAGAGAGAAAATTGCATAAACCAGTTTTGGGCCAAAATTTCGATAATCAATCCTACTTATACTAGTTTTTGATCCTAATGCTTGTCATTAGCTGAGTTTATGGTTGCCAAATGTAGCAATGTATGTATAATGGGTGATTTGTCAATAATCAAGAGTGTTTAGTGTAATTGGGATTGTCAACCCCTTATTTGACCCCAAAACACATCCTAATCCACTATTATTTTTATTATTATTTTATTATTATTGATATTATCAGCTTCATTATCATTTATTATTATTTTTGCTATTTTTATCATAATTATTTTTATTATATTATTGCTTATTATTAAGATTATTACTTATTTTTATCCTATTATTTAATATTTAGTAGATTATTACTTATTTTTATCCTATTATTTAGTATTTGTACTAAAATTAGGTTATTCTTATTAGTAAGGCTAGTGTTTATATGGGATGTTGATTTAGTTTGTACTTTAAAGTGTGCCAGCTAGATATGTACACATGTATTTATATGTAGGTGTATGTATATCAATGTATATGTATATCTATAAAAATGGGATTTATATTAAATATTTATGATTGAAGGAATTGGATATGGATTATATGAACAAAAGCATAAATAATATTTTGGGAGTTTTTTATGAATTATATTATAAATATTAGCCATCTATCGTTGCCGTTTTACGTCCGGGTCCTGCAAAAATAATTTCGATACACACACACACACAGATATATATATATATATATATATATATATATATATATATATATATATATATATATATATATATATATATATATATATATATATATATATATATATATATATATATATATAGGGAAGGGTTCAAGTAAGCACCCCTATAGGTAAGCACCAAACAATAGGTAAGAACTTCTAATTTTGACCCTTCAATTTTAATCCAACGGCTTAAATTAAAAGGGATTTTTATAATTAAAAAAAAGGAAAAATAAAAAATTAGGCGAAGGGGTTAGCTGCCACTGTCGACATTTCCCGGTTTCACAATCCAAAACCTCTCTTCCTCTCCTCTGTCTCTCCCTCTCGCTCGGCCCGGTCGCCGGAGTTCGGCCAGCCGGTCGCCGATAGCCACCCACCACCAACCTCGTCGTCGTCGGACTCCGCCTCTAGCCGCCAGGCACCCATCCGTTGCTCCCTCGCCCACCTCGCTCACCTCGCTTCCCCTCTCTCTCGGTCGGACCTCCTTTCTCTCGCTCTCTCTCGTCGCCGGCGGTGCTCGTGGCCCGTCTTCTCTCCGGGTTGGCCGCATCAATGTTGCCGATTTCTCGGCCACCATCTAACTGTCAAAGAGTCTATATCTGCCAGCTACTCCACGGTAAAAGCTCTCCCTTTTAGGGTTTTCAAAATTGAAATTAGGCGGTTTCATTGCTACAACTCGAAACATGGTTTACTTTTCTCTTTGTAGCTTAATTGCGTTGTGCTATTCCGCGATTATGCCTCCGGTGATAATGCTCAGGTATAATCGAATTCTAAAAATCTTGAACCTTCACCTTTTCTTATTGTTGTTCTCTTGATAAGATTTTTAGAGGTTGCATATTTAGAATTAAGCCCAAAGCTCTATGAAATGTGAGAAGTTATTTCAATTTGGATCCTAATGATATCGAGTAGTTGTATTCGGATTGATTCAAAGGGCGATGAGTTATGGTTGTGTTGCAAGATTTAACCTTTGTTTGCCATCTTTTGCTATTTGCAACCTCTTTCTCACTAGCTGACCAATTGTCCCGCCAATGTGCCGCATTTGGCTCTATCTTCCATCTTGTGCATCTCGTTTCTTCTCCCTACACCATAAACAACCAAACTCAACTATAACTTGAATGACTCTCATCCGTTAAAATTATTGTTGTATCGAGGCCAAGTTTGTGGTTGTGATGTGCTTGTATTGTTGTATCGAGGCCAACTCGGAAAGGATGTGCCACATTTGGTGGTCTTGTAGTAAAGAAAAAATATACTTTTATATCTTTTCCAATTCGAACAGTGAGTTCAAACATCTTTTGATAATGTTGATTGGATAATAGATTGTGGTGCTAGTGATTATATTACTTGCTCATCTTCATAATGGGAAGTAGTCTAAGATTGCATACATTGATTCGAGTTTAACAAAAGTCCATATTTAGCCTTGCCTAATATGTTCTATCTCGTGCAAACTTTCTAGTTAATCTCTTGTCCGTACAGAAATTGTGTAGATAATTAGCTAGGAATTGGTCTTTATATCTACCGATTGCACCTTCGAGCCCTATGTTGCAAATAGAAGTGGTCCTCGGCCTATTGTTTATGTGTGTTAGCTTTCTCTTATCAAAGACACCTTCCATAGGCCAAAGACATTGAAGTCGCCAAGGTCGTGAAATCAGGTTCATCAAACTCGAAGAAGAATTTCTAATAGGGAAGGGTTCAAGTAAGCACCCCCTATTAGTAAGCACCAAACAATAGGTAAGAACTTCTAATCGTGACCCTTCAATCTTAATCCAACGGTTTACATTAATCAGCCATTATTAACAATTAAAAAAATGAAAAACATCAAAAACAAATTGAGGGGGTCGGTTTCAATTCATCGACATTTCTCATAGTTCCAGTGCGGTCTCTCTCTCTCTACCTTTCGCCGCAGCAGCAACTTCTCTATCGTTGGCACCCGCCTCCGCTCGCCGCCGGTGACATTCGTCCACTCGCCGGCCACCCTGTCGCCCCAACTCCGGAGAGATTTCAGCCGGGTCACGGTGGTAACGTAGGTTCCATTGCACGAAAATTACGGCCACTCAACTTGTCATCATGGCTACATTGCTTGAAAATTGCAGCACCGACACCGGGTTCTACTTGTTTCGCTGGAAAAGAGCTTGCCGACTTCGTCAATGCCGAAACCGAAAGTAAGAATACATTTTTCCTGTAAAAAGTTAAGTGGGGGTGGGAGACTTGTGTGTTTTTGTTTATATTAATTCAATTGGTTTGATGGATTATTACTTTTGGTTAGTTCAATTGGTTTTATAGATTACCATAATGAAAGTTTAGTGATGGTTAAATAGGTTTTACGAAGATTCAAGCTAATAGTGACTAAGTTGTTAAGTGTAGTTATGGTTACATCAATCCATTTTCATATTGAGGTTAATTTAGAGTATATGTTCATCTTCACTCTTGCTTTCACAGTATTAGTTTGTCATAGTAATTATATTGAGCAATGTTGCTTTTAGATCGGATGTCCTCTATTTGGCAAAATTTAGAGTATATGTTAATTTTGCTCTGTTGCTATATCAATAGATTAGGGACTTTTGTAGATGATATGGAAGCAATGCTGAATTTATAGTGTTAATTTTTAGTTCATTACTTTTGTAGATGATATGGAAGCAACTCGGAAAGAGGGTGAACAACATTGCACGCCTGAAAAATGGAAAAGTCCTACACCTATAATCAAAGAGTGGATACCCTTATGCGAGGACGAGTTGAAACCGAAGGAAGGATTAGAGTTTTCCAACTTGGAAGAATGTGAGAAATTCTATAAATCTTATGCTCATCATGTTGGTTTAAGTATTCGGAAATGGTCGTCTAAGAAGGATAAGGAAGGTGTTGAAAAGTATAAGTATTTTGTGTGTTCCAAACAAGGTTTTAGAAAAGCTTCTACTAATCCAAATCCCAATCAAAGAATGAAGTTGACTAGGAAAGGATGTAATGCAATGATTGGTTATAGAAGAACAAAAAATGGAGCATATGTGCTTTTTAAGTTTCATGAAGGCCACACACATTTACTTGCCACTCCAAGGAAACATCATATGTTAAATTCTAATAGAGGCGTAAATAGTGTGCATAGGACTTTATTCAAGTCACTCACTTGTGCTAATATTGGTCCTTCTAAAGCTCACCGCATCATTAAAGAGCATGTAGGCGGTTTTGAAAATGTTGGATGTAGTAAACAAGATTTGAAAAACTTTCAGAGAGACTTAAAAGCATTTATCAAGGATTCCGATGCCCAAATGTTTATTGAGAATTTTAAGAGGAAGCAAGACATTCATCCATCCTTTTATTTTGCCTATGAGTTAGAAGTTGATGGTACACTCAAACATGTGTTTTGGGCGGATACTATTGCGAGACCGAATTATTCGCTATATGGTGATGTTGTCTCTTTTGATACAACATATGACACTAATCGATACAAAATGATATTTGCCCCATTCATAGGGTTAGATAACCATAGGCCATGTGTTACATTTGGGGCTGCATTCTTGGGGGATGAAAAAGCAGAATCATTTATGTGGTTATTTGATAAGTTTTTGGATGCAATGGGGGTCGCATGCCTGTTTGTATTATTACCGATCAAGATCCTGTAATGAAAGTGGCAATTGAAGAAAAATTCCCGTCAACTACTCATAGATTTTGCATTTGGCATATAATGAGAAAATTGTCCGAGAAGGTGGGATTTTCTTTGAATAGTAACAATGATTTTCTTGCTCGATTTAAGTCATGTGTGTACAATTCAAAGAATCCAACAGAATTTGAAGAAAGGTGGCAAATTGTTATTCATGATTTTGGATTGCAAAATAATACATGGTTGTCTCATTTCTATGATATTCGAGAATGGTGGATATCTGCATATTTTAGGGATTTATTTTTAGGAGAAGTGTTGAGGACAACATCAAGATCTGAAAGTGAGAATCAATTTTTAGTAATTTCACCAATCCACACTTGAGTCCGGTTGAGTTCTGGATGCGATTTGAGAGTACATTGGAACCGCAAAGACATGGGCGATTATAGGCGGATAATAATACTTCTACTTCGAGTGCCTATATTGAAGACCAATAAAGATTTGGAGAAGCATGCAGGTGAAATCTTTACTTATGTTAATTTTTATAGGTTTTAAGCTCGGTTTTGGAATGCGTTTTTAGATTGTGAGATTGAGGATAAGCAAGTAATGGATGAGGAGCAAATACTTATTGTAGCGAGATAATAGTCAAAATAAGGCTTTGAAAAGGCAAGTTATATATGACCCCTCCTCTCATGTGGCATATTGCTCATATAAGATGTTTGAATGTGAAGGTATTCCTTGTTGCCACATTTTATGTGTTTTGAAGGGAAAGTCCTTGCGTGAATTGCCTTCCTATTATTTTTTGAACCGATGGACTAAAATGCTGGCAAGCAAACCAAATTTTCATATGGACGACATCCTTTTAGAGGGACGCTCTCAAATGAACCGTGAAGATAAGAAAATTTCAAGAAATTGGTTAGATTTCTTTGATTGCATGCAAGTTGTTGGTAGAGATCTTGAAAAGCTCGCAATTGTTGGCAATGGAATTCAAAATATTATGAAGGAGGTGAAAGAGTTGGGTGGTGATACAAGTGCAAGCAAAATAAGTGAGTTGGAATCGTTTATTGGATCAAGTGCTCTCGAGAAGATTGACATTCTTCCACCTAAACAATGTAACACTAAAGGAAGCGGTAAACGGATCAAAGGTGGAAAAGAGAAAGCAATGGAGCAACAATCGAAACGGTTGAGACTTTGTAAAACTTGTGGACAACACGCTCACCATGATAGTCGTAATTGTCCAACAAGGACATTTTCCTAACTTACGGTAAAAAATATTTATGTTGTTTGTAATCTTTGATAATATAATTTTTCCATACTCTAATTGTTTGAATGTTTTTTAAGGTCAATCGAAGATATGCTTGGTGTGTGTGTTCGATTACAAGGGGGAACTTTGAAGATTGCCGAAGACTAGTCATGTTCCTTAACCCTAGGTGTATTTTTTTCATTTGATTCGAATGTAAACAATGGTTGATTTGATTGTAATTCTTTTATCATTTAATTCGAATGTAAATAATGGTTGTATCTACTCAATTCTATCTTCTTGGAAATCTTGACTACTTTGCATGAATATTCGAGTCATTTGTTAATGTTTAGCAAAAGTATACAGCCATTATGAACGAATATGCCATATTGAGTTTATTAAATTTGTTTCGGGTAATTTCATGCTATCTTGAGCTTTTTAAATTTTTTTCATGCCATATTGAGCTTTCGAATTTGAGCTTTCGAATTTGAGCTTTCGAATTTATTTCGGTGACTTATGAATTTATTTGATGCTAACAATGTGCGTAAAAGTTGGTGGTAGTCCAACTTGAGGTTGCTAGGGCCTTGGGCAAGTGTAATACATAGGAAAGGATGCTAATCAATGAAGAGAATGACTATCCAAGCTTGAACATAAAATTCAGCATATTGAGTTCTTAGTTCCAGTAGAATTTCTTATTTTTGGAATAATTTTTGTATTTTTATTTGATGTATGAAGCAAATTCTTATTTGCAAACAGCCTATGTGGGATTCGAACCCACATCTTTGTGTTATTACACATTGCTCTACCTTTGAGCCAATAGGCTTGCACATCTATGCATGATTTTACCGGACTGTGTTCAAAGAATCGAACTTGGGGCTATTTTGAGCTAACTGAATTTGTTTCGTACAATTTCCGATCATATTGAGCTTTTTGAATATGTTTCAGGCCATATTGAGTGTTATGAATTTATTTCAGTAGTTTCGGCCATGTTTGAGGCTATTTTGAGCTAATTGAATTTGTTTTGTGCATCAACTTCGTTAGTTGAGAAAGTATACTCGTGATGTGTACCACGCCTGGAGGTATACTTGTGATGTCAAATATGTATGGAATCTGTAATTGTGCATAAAAGTTCAGCACATTAAGTTCATATTAGTTGAGGAAGTTTATGTATAGCTGAAACTAATAGTGCGCATAAAAGTTGGTGGTAGTACGGTTTTAGGCTACCGGGGTGTTGGACAAGTCTACTATGCAACAAAGGATGCTCATCAATGAAGAGAATAAATGTCAAAGCTTGAACACCAAATTTAGCACATTGAGTTGTTAGTTGCAGCAAACTTTTTTATTTTTTGTAATTTTTACAAGTGAGTGCATTAAAGAAAGCCTATATGGGATTTGAACCCACATCGTTTGTGTTATTGCACAAATGCTCTCCCGTATTGAGCTAATAGGCTTTAGGTATACCAAGTTACAAGGTATTTGAGAATCTTCTTAGTTACAGACAAACTTGTTTCTTGGGCGCCGATGCGAGGATATTTGGGGGTCCTTGGCGGCTTCAATGTCTTTGGCCCGTGGAAGGTGACTTTGGTCCCGATCTTCTTAGTTTTCTTCTTCGAGGTTGATGAACCTGATTTCACAGCCTTGGCAGCTTCAATGTCTTTGGCCTATGGAAGGTGTCTTTGATAAGAGAAAGCTAACACACATAAACAATAGGCCGAGGACCACTTCTATCCGCAACATAGGGCTCGAAGGTGCAATCGGTAGATATAAAGACCAATTCCTAGCTAATTATCTACACAACTTATGTACGGACAAGAGATTAACTAGAAAGTTTGCACGAGATAGAACATATTAGGCAACGCTAAATATGGACTTTTGTTAAACTGAATCAATGTATGCAATCTTAGACTACTTCCCATTATGAAGATGAGCAAGTAAAATAATCACTAGCACCACAATCTATTATCCAATCAACATTATCAAAAGATGTTTGAACTCACTCGTTCGAATTGGAAAAGATATAAAAGTATATTTTTTCTTTACCACAAGACCACCAAATGTGGCACATCCTTTCTGAGTTGGCCTGATACAACAATACAAGCACATCACAACCACAAACTTGGCCTCGATACAACAATAATTTTAACGGATGAGAGTCATTCAAGTTACGAGTTGAGTTTGGTTGTTTATGGTGTAAGGAGAAGAAACGAGATGCAAAAGATGGAAGATAGAGCCAAATGTGGCACATTGGCGGGACAATTGGTCAGCTAGTGAGAAAGAGGTTGCAAATAGCAAAAGATGGCAAACAAAGGTTAAATCTTGCAACACAACCATAACTCACCGCCCTTTGAATCAATCCGAATACAACTACTCGATATCATTAGGGTCCAAATTGAAAGAACTTCTCACATTTCATAGAGCTTTGGGCTTAATTCTAAATATGCAACCTCTAAAAATCTTATCAAGAGAACAACAATAAGAAAAGGTGAAGGTTCAAGATTTTTAGAATTCGATTATACTCGAGCAATATCACCGGAGGCATAATCGCGGAATAGCACAATGCAATTAAGCTACAAAGAGAAAACTGAACCATGTTTCAAGTTGTAGCAATGAAATCGCCTAATTTCAATTTTGAAAACCCTAAAAGGGAGAGCTTTTACCGTGGAGTGGCTGGCGAGATATAGACTCTTTGACGAGTTAGACGGTGGCTGAGAAATCGGCAACATTGATGCGGCCAACCCGGAGAGAAGACGAGCCACGGGCACCGCCGCGACGAGAAAGAGCGAGAGAAAGGAGGTCCGACCGAGAGAGAAGGGGAAGCGAGGTGAGCGAGGTGGGCGAGGGAGCAACGGCTGGGTGCCCGGCGGCTGGAGGCGGAAGTCCGACGACGACAGAGTTGGCGGCGGGTGGCTATCGGCGACCGGCTGGCCGAACTCCGACGAGTGGCTGAGCGATGGGGAGAAAGAGAAGAGAGGAAGAGAGGTTTTGGATTGTGAAACCGGGAAATGTCGACGAGTAGCAGCTAACCCCTTCCCTAATTTTTTTATTTTTCCTTTTTTAATTATAAAAATCCCTTTTAATTTAAGCCGTTGGATTAAAATTGAAGGGTTAAGATTAGAAGTTCTTACCTATTGTTTGGTGCTTACCTATAGGGGGTGCTTACTTGAACCCTTCCCTATATATATATATATATATATATATATGAAAATACTTTGAAATTGAAATATACGTGCTCATTATAAGTTGATGGATTACGTTAATATGTTATATTTAGGGATGGGTTGTTACACTAAGAATTAATAATCGACTCGTATTCCATCCAAACCCAAGGTGACCCGACCTGAACCAATCATGACCATATAATATCCTGACCCAAGAGTGACACGACTTGAATGAGTTAACTCAAACCTTAATTGATCCATTGTTTTAAAAAAAGCCCATAATGACCCCAACCCGTATGGGTAAACCAGACCCCAACCTGATTGACCCAATTGTCACCTCTAACATTTTCCAATCACCCGTTAGGATTAACTCTTAGGAGAAGAATATCCTAACTTTTCATCTATAATAAAAACCTTAGCACGTTGAGAAGTACATGAACTAGCAAAAGATGGTGGAAGATACTCCCCACCTTTCCCCCGCCCTTCACATCGAACCCGCCTTTTCATCTTGAGATCCCTCCCCATCTTTCGGCGCTAGAGACATAGCAACTAAGAATGACAAATTGTCTTTCAAGGATGTGTTGCACGGACGGGTTTCATGGTAGCTTGAACTTGACTAAGTGACTTCCGAGATTATCTTTGAAGCTGAAAATGAAGACGAGGAAACCGATCCGGAGACACCCTTCAAGGTCAAGTCCTCCTCTAACAGAGTTAAAACTTCTACGTGCCCCTTGGGCAAAGACATCGATGGGTAAGGTTCTTGGTATGAGCATCGGGTATGACATCATGAACTCTAAAATCCATTGTATGTGGAAAATCTCCGGCTCAGTCGATGTAATTAATTTAAGTAAAGATATTTTCTTGTTTCAATTTGATAATGACTCGGACCTTGAGAGATTCCTCATGGGGGACCTTGGTTTATATTTGGTTATTATATTACGTTAGCTAGATGGCAACCTAACTTTCGTCCATCTATGAACCTTTTCTCATCTATGGTGATTTGGGTTTGGTTCCCTGAACTATCAATAGAGTACTTTAATAAACTGTCATTGACATTGCCTAAGTCATAGGTAAGCCCATTAAAGTTCACTACGTCACAGGGACATTTGGAAGAGGAAGATATGCACGTGTTTGCATAGAGATTACCACTGGGTAAGCCTTTAGTCCCTAAGATTTGGATAGAGGATAAATGGCGAGAAAGTGTTCTACGAAAACCTTGACTGTTGTGCTTCCAAGTATGGAATGGTTGGCCATTTCAAAGATCAATGTCCATCTAACCATGCGAGTAGCTCGTCCATGGAGGTTAGTAGCAACTCGTAGAGGAAAGGACAAAAGCGGTATCTCGAGCAAATCATCATGATTTCAGCATGAGGTTTGATAATATGATGGATTCGAAACAGGGGTACCAGAATAAGTTGATTAGGGAGAGACAACATGATGGTAAGACCCACACGTGTGCTTGGGACGGAAAAGGACAAGCAGAGCTAAAAAGGATTTGTGGACTGTGGTCTTCACTAGAAAAAATAGAACTAAAAGATTTGGGCCACGAAGAGGAGTGGATTGTCACGCCTAGACAATTGCTTACGGAATGGATAAAACCAAAAAGAAAGTGGGATCGAGGCCGAGGAATCAAAGAGACAGAATTGAACCCCAACCCAATTGCCCACATATCGCCCTCGGGAATAAACGAGGCATGATAAATAAGACATCATGGCCTGTTAATCCAACCGATCAAGGATTTAATGATGATTATTGCAACATCTTTTCATCCAAAGAGAGATACAAGAGAGAGATTTGGGTAATGATTAGGATCCGAATTTGATGGCTAGCCATACGGACGTGAGTAATGCCCCTTCGAGTTCTCCTTTTGGCACCTGTACTTCTTCCTTCGAGTTATTTATTGCTCACCCTACTTCCCTTACTCCATCAAATCTTACATTTATTCCTTTTCCTTTGCCTATTTAATTTCAAGGAAATTTCCCGGATCTTCCGAGACCCTGGTCGACTCTAATGGGGCCCTCCAAACTGTTACCCTCAAGACCCCTCGCACTCAACCGAGCGTATCCTTACCCCTTCATCCACCAGAACCCATTCGAGAACAGTCGACTCGGATGAACGCGAGACTCCCACACATTGTACTCCTTTCAACCACCCCCAACCCACCCTACTCTAAAGATCGGAGCTGTAATTCTTCTCGACCTTTCCAACACCCGGATTGTGGGCCATTTTTAATCTTCCTCCTTCTCAATAGTATCTCAAAATCCAGGAGGAAGCGAAGCTTCCCTTAAAAAGCCATGTTGTTAGGAAGAATTAAGTCTTAAAATTTATTACCGCAAGTGCACTCGCGTAGTTGTAGCTATTCGGCAAGCATGGGTCGTTGTCCGCAGGAGTTATGTTTTAAATATCAAAGCTATTTTAAACTTTCTGTTTGGGCGAATCGAGAGAGATGAAATAAATGACAATTAAACTAATCTTAGAAAGCAATAAAAGGAGTACTCGGGTTGAGATTTTACCTCTTAATAAACTAAATAATCAAGCCAAGCCTAAACCTACTCAAGTTTATACAAGTATTTAGGAGTGGTCGTTCTAACCATCAAAACCTACTCAAGCCACACTTTCGAGGGTCATGAGCTAATCTAATTATTTTAACCACCTACTTTCGTGGGGTTAGCCCAACTAGACTACAAAATTAGCAACCTTGGACCTAGCTAGGATTCAAGCTATTTTCATGCCAAAACCGCAACTATTCTCTTTACTTACGCTAGTGAATTGGCTCCACCTTTCGAGTCATAGACAAAGGCTTGGAACTGTTTAGGATCCGGCGAAGAAAGGCGAATAGAGGATTTGAACGTTATACTAAACGACGTGGCTTCATACCCATATAACTTATCTTTAATATGATTTCAACAACAAGAATATTAGAAAGGGCAGCCTGGACTCTATTCATCATTTAAAATGTGATGAATACCAGATCGAGCTAATCGCACGCTTTCCCATACCCTTATCCTATTCGCCCCCTTGCTCTACTTTTGGGTGACGCAAGGTGGCGAATAACGAGCCTGAATCCTTATATGAGAATAATCCCTTGGGCAGACTTTTCATACCTAGATGTCTCCGCTTGTGCCACTCACCCGAGCGTCACAAGCTACACACGAGATCGGAGACTCATACCAACCACCCAAAAATTAAGATGGGTATCCCTTTTAGACATTTCATAGAACATGTGGCGAGATAAGAGAAACAATCCCAAATAAAAAGCATAAACTAGGTGGATTAAGGCCTAAATGAGATCAATTAGTCATCAAGGAGGCAATCACAACCAAAGCGACCCAAACTAATACCTAATTAAAATTAAAAACAATTAGACTAACAACTAAATTAATAGAGATAGATGAAAATAATGACATAAACTAATGTATAAACTTAAACATGAAATTAAACAATTAATATAATTACTAAAATCAAAAGATAATAAAAATTGAACCTTTAAACTAAATTAAACAAACTAAAGACAAAGGAGATGTAAAAGGGAAGAAGTTACCATGAATGAATCAAACTAAAACTGAAAATTATCAAGAGCTAAATTCATAATTTACAAAAGAGAAAGAAATAATTAAAACAAAACTAATATGAACCTCCTTTTAACCTAAGTTGTGGCTCCCTTTTATATATATAATAAAGTAGTTCACGCCTTTCACGAGTTGCCGGATTTGATCGGTTTCCTAATCCTTCTCCAATTCCACTAAAGCAAACGTGATCAACAAGGTGATGAAAGGTGATTAAATCTAAGACATTTGATTATGATGATGATTCACGTTGATGGCTGGGCTTTGTACCTTGACATTACCTCGGCTTTATAATTATGATGCTTGGCCTTCTATTTTTATATTTTTATTAGCAAATAACATATTGTGAATCCCGAGTCTTGAGCCTTAATGTCAAAATCATACTTTCCTTGCCTTTGAGCCCAAATTTTTGATTCTTGCTCGATTGAACTTTATTACCTATAAAAGTAAATAAAATAAGTAAAATTCCTTAAAAAAATATTATTTTACGAGTCAAAAACTAAGTAAATAAGGGTATAAATAACGTAAAATTTGAACCGAACACATGCAGAATCGACCGAGAATTAGGGGATCACCGTGGACACTCATCTTCAGTTCCCCCTTGTTTTCTTACTCCCCTCAGCGTCTCCCATCTCACCTGTTTGGGAGATCAGGAGTAGAAGTGAATATGTCTCGATCGGACTAGCTAATCATGGTTTTCGACTGTTAGAAAGGTTCGTGAAGGATTACTCTTGGAGAGGTTAAGTCACCCTTGGGGGTGAATAGGGTGATGGAAGTTTTTGTGGATTAACAAAGAATTTACATAGCAAAGACTTAGAAAACTCCGAGTCTAGATTGGACTAAAAAACAAACAAGACACAAAAATTATGTGGAAACCCTCTTGGGGCGGAAAACCACGGGACAGTGTTAATTCAAGTACTAAGTCAAATGCGCTATTTTGAATCTATAAAATACAAGGACTAACTCCTTACAGAATTGATCCCTTAGACAATTCAATTATAAGTTTTTCCTAGACTCATAAATTCCCTTATCCGATCTAGTACTTCCTAACTGAAGTAACCTTTACAGCTAAGAAACAAGCTGCGCTGAGTTAACCCTTATAGCTCAGTCAAACGACTTTACTAGAGAAATGAAAATGTAAGAGTGATTACAAAACTTTTCTCTTTACAACTAAAAAGTAAGAACTTAAGAAGTAGAGTTGTAAAAGCTACAAGATTGAGTGAGAGTAGAATATGTTCAGTTTCCTCAATCTTCAAGTCTTGTAGAAAGGTTTCTATTTAAACTCAATAGGGCAGAATAGCTGTTGAAAATGGTTCCGGACTTGCGAGTTTCACTAGTCGTTGTAACGGTTAGTCCGAGTCACTCGTAAAAGGAGTCGTTGTAAAATGAATGTTGTGCTTTGGTCCTTGGCTCAAAAAGTAGTCCATCCCACTGATTGTGACTGAAATCTAGGAAGAAAACAACCATTAGACTCAACATTGAAGTTTACAAGATTTGGTAACAAACAACCACGACATGGTGTTCGAGCCTTGTCCGGAAAAGGTATTTTTACATGCTGTTGGTGTTTAACGGTAGGAAGCCGGTTGCTTTTGCTTTTTAAAATAAGATTAAAATACTTTAATCAATCTACAAAAGCAAATCAAAGTGGTACTAAAAGTATAAAAATACTTTGGTCCAAGATTAGACAAAGATAATAATTAATTCATAATAATTAAGTGCTTAATTATCCTTATCCCGAAAGAGTGGAATTTTCCGAATCTAATATTCAATAAGTTCGAGATACCATCCGGAGTCAATCCTTTAAATGATCAAGGTATTAAGATTGAGTAAGAGAAATACATAAACTTGATTAGGTAAATAATTCTATACAATAAACTGACTTAGAAAAGAAAATTAACGCAATAATTCATTTTCGGTTAGGACAATAAGGTAGTGCTCAAAATATGAAGTGTTTGTGAAATTATTTACTCATGCCAACTTTCCGAGTTGTGTCCGAGTGGGTCAAAACTCGGTTAAGTGCGTTCTACTCAAGGGATGGTTTTCGAGTGGGTCGGACACTACTAAAAACTTAAAGATGAGCTTCTTCAATACTTAGAATGACTTGAAATCAAAACCATTGAGAGATAGAGAGTTATACCCGAGTCTTTAGTTCGAAAATATAAAAATAATAGGAATGTTCATTTTCAACCATACGCTCGTTTCGGAAGTCAAAGTGTCCCTCAAACCCCAGTGGATGGACCTAGTTTATTAGCTAAATTTGACCCTACTGAAACTAAATACGAAAATGGAAACTTGGAGCCGACCGATAAACTACTAAAGGAAGAGAAAAATCAAACATCCATCCCCCATCCTCTCATGGTAGTTCCCACTAACAATAAGATTGGTTTATGGAACATTAGGAAGGCTTGTGTTAGGAACCTATGCATCTTCATTATGGATTTGATTTACCAACATAACCTTGTTATTCTCATTCTTCTTGAATCCACTTCACTGGGTCATTGTGCTTACACTTGTTAGGGCTAAATTTGGATTCCAAAAGTACTTGTTTTTCCCTCATACGAGCAATCATGAGAGGGGGTATTGCTATTTTTGGGAAACTCGTGTCATTATGATGGACATTTTCAACCCTTACCCAGAGTATTTTCATTGTCTTACGAAATTGTTCTTACTAGTATGCATGCCCCTAGTAACAAACCCGTTAGAATTTTTGGGACAACTTGGCTTCGATCCTCCTCCTTCCGAGATCCCTAGTATGACTGTTGGTGACTTGAACATGGTTACCAATCAAAATAAATGAAAAAACCGGAGGCGAGAAATTCCATCCCTCCCACGCTTCATCCTTTTTTAAATAGATGGATGATCGGTCTCTCATTGACATAGAGTTTCATGGACCTGATTTTACTTGGACTAACGAGACGATCTTGGTTCAAATTGTATTCAAGAGATGCTTGGACCATGCCCTTCTCAACCCTTTCTTGGTTGCAATCTTATCCGGAAACCAAGGTAACACATCAGCCTTGTGTTTACTCTAATCATTGTCCCATTCTTATCGAGACCTGTCCAACCTAACCGTTATGACGATACCCTTTCGGAGCTCTCATTGCATGACATTACCACCCTCGGTCTAGAACCCTAGGAATAATGTTTTTGAGAATTTTGACTCTTTGAGAAATCTTGCTCTTAGATGGAGTCGTAATGTTTTTGGTAATTTAAAGGTTAACATTAATAGGACTAAGGCTAGAATCTTGGGAGTCCAGAAAGCTCTTGCTCGTAGCCCTTCCCCTTTCCTTTTAGGTTGGAGAGGGACTTGCATGAGCATTTTTCTTTACTCCTCAATATGAAATAAAGTATCCGGCGCCAAAGAGCTAGAATATGTAACTACCTTTTAAGGACCTCAACAAATATTTTCACATGCTTGGTAAAGGTGAGATAAAATAGGAAGAATATTTAGAGTCTTAGATGGGGTAATATGGAGAGTAGGTCTCAGGTCCCGACCTTATTAGGGCTATTTTTCATACTTCTCCGATGTTTTCAATACCTCTCATACTCGGCGTAAGAGTTAGCTACCTATTTTGACAAATTGCTTAGATAATTCTTGCCCTTCCGAGGAGGAATTAAAGTAGCTCTCTCCTAACTAAACCCTACCAAGGCTCCTAGCCCTGATGGGCTCTATGTCTTTTCCTGAAGAAATACTAGGATACGGTCATAAATAGCTTAGTTGAACTCATATCCGAATGTTTCAATAAGCCGGAAAGGATCAATGATATAAATGAGACTTTTATCCGTCTTATTCCTAAGAAACCTAATGTGAAAAGTATATGTGATCTTCAACTTATTAGTCGTTACAACTCTTCATACAAAATACTTTCCAAGGTTCTTGTGAATAGGATTAAGCCTTTTCTATCCGAGTATTGTCAACCCCGCCTAATCTAGCTTTGTCCCAAGGTGAAAAATTACCGACAACATCCTATTGGCTAAAGAGTTGGCTTTCCATATTAATAAATGCAAGACTAAGAAGAAATATTCTTCTCTCAAAGTTGATTTGTCTAAAGCCTATGATACCATTGAGTGGGACTTTATTCGTGATACTCTCCGCTTTTCCGATTCCCTCAAAACCTCATTCATGTCATCATGAGTTACATCACATCCACTAGTATCCAAATCATATGGAATGGGAGCCCCGGGGATAGGTTACTGCTTTCTAGAGGTATTCGCCAAGGGGACCCTCTATCCCGGTACATTTTTGTCCTTTTCTTGGAGCGATTGTCTAGTATGATTGAATCCAAAGTTTCCATGGGAAATTTGAAGCATATTAGGATAAAAGACCTTTACTTTTCCTATGTGTTTTACGCGATGATGTAGTTAGTCAAGCAAATTTTGAGGTTCTTAGGGGCTATGTCCGAGGTTCTTGAGGAGTTTGGTAACTTGTCGGGCCCGAGAATCAACATGGGGAAATCCAGAATCATATTTCCAAAATCTCTCCACCATAGACACTATAGAATTTTGCTGCGTCCATTCACTGCCCGACATCCATTTCTTTTGGGAAGTACTTGGGGTATCTATTTCTCACTGCCTCCCTAAGCATGCTGATTTTACAAAAATGTTAGATAAATTCATATCCAATCTAAACCATCTGGAAAACCAAGTTCATTAATCTTGTAGGAAGAATTACTCCGATCAAATATGCCCTCTCATCTATGCCAGTTTATCATATACAAGCTTCTCTTCTCCCTCATCGCACTTTAGATGACATGCACAGAATGATCGGGAAATTTCTTTGGAACAAGGTTGAGTCCTCTCACTACCTCCCTAGGGTTCCTTGGACCAATGTTATTTGTAATAAGTCAAAGGGAGGTATAGGTATAAAAATCTAGCTATATGGAACCAACGTTTTATTGCCGGACATCTTTGGAGAGAGGTCATAAATGAGGATACTCCTTACATCCAATTATTTAGAAAGAAATACCTTCCTCATGGCAAACTCGAATTTTGTGAACCTAAGGCTTCATAGTCCCCACTTGGCGTAGCCTTCTCAAAACTAAACAACTCATCCTTAACCATTCCATTGTTAAAGATCTCCTTCGAGAAGGACACTTTGCGATGGTTTGACAAGTGGCTACCAGGTGGACCACTTGTTCGGTGGAATGACGTGGTGGTTTCTGCCAATGGGGAAGGTCTAAGAGTTCGAGTCCATTGCCGGAGGAGGTGCTTGGAATTTAACTAGAATTAGAGGGTAGTTCCCTCCCAACATTACGAGATCTCATTGACGGTGTACCTCTTCCTACCTCGATTGGTTCTAATGATAGGATCATCCGGGAGCTTGCTTGCTAATGGGAAATTCAGTACTAGTAACCTTTATAAAGCTTTTATGCCAGCCCAGTCTTTCCCTCTTATTCAATGGAAAAATCTTTGGAAGAGTAAGGTTCCTTTCAAAATGAAAACTCTAATGTGGTGCGCTTGTTATGAAGGGCTTTCGATTGCTAGCAGATTAGCTAGATGGGTTCCCAACTGAACCTTAGATGCCCAATCTGCTGGAATCTGAAGAAAACCACCTACATCTCTTCTATGATTGTCTTATAGCCGCTGCTACTCAGGTCAAATTTTTTGCATAATGATAATTTCTTTTTATTGCTCACTTCTTTAATGGGGATTGGCTTAACTAGATTCAACTTAACCTCAAGCAAGATATTAGGTGGGTGAATAAATTCCTCATCATTTGATGGGTCTTATGGAGCTACAGACAACAAATGTGTTTTCTCTAGCTACTTGTCAAAGAACCTAGTCTTTCCGGAACTCTATTTTGTTTACCATTGCCCAAACTAACGGTTTCCTCAAGCCGCAATGACCGGATTACCTCAAGAGTACGCCTATGGTGCTTTGGACCCCTTCGATCGATGCTCATTTCAAGCTGAACATGGGCTACCACCGACATGATGAAAAAGAAGGTATATTGTAGCCGGAGTCCTCCGCACTGCAAGAAATCTTTGGTTCTTCGGGATTACTATAGTGGTCCATAGTAGCGATAAAGTGATGGAAATCTCGGAGGGCATCAAAAAGTCTCTGGCGAAAGCGTTAAACTACAACATCCCCAACATTTAGGTGGACCTTAAGGTTGATGCTATTCAAAGGCTCATCAATGAAGGAGAATCAAGTAGTCCTAACCCCATCGAGTACGTTATTGCACAAGTAAAGGAGCTATTATAGAGACCCTGGAGGATCAAATTGAATCATGTCATCAAGTAGGTTAATCTTGTTGCTTTTGTTATGGCTAAGCTCAATGAGGACCAAATGGAGCCCATTCGAGTTCATACATTACTACCCCCTCGGGCAAAATGGATTTTGAATGCTGATGCTAAATCCCTAAAGATGCATGAATGCCTTCAATGTGGTATGTTGGAGGATATCCATGAGTAATTTCATTTCTATAGGTGGTCTTTTGGTGGATGAGGGTGGTCGTTATTGGTCTGTTTTGTTTATGATTTGATTTGGTTAGGTTTTGTAGGATTAATATCCCCCCTCCAATCCTGTTGTTTTTGGGCCTGTATGAACTATTGGTTGTTACTCCTTTCAATATAGTTTTCCTGCTTTTCCACAAACAAAAAAAAAATACCCACCTTACCTTTTTTTCTTTTTGGATATTTTTGTTACATATCAATTGTCCCACATAGGCAAATCATAAGAAGAAATACTAATTTATATTTCAAATGAGCCACTCTACATATTGCAAATTAATTTTAGTAAGAATTTTGAACTTATCACATTTTTCCTTTTAGAAAAAGGCTAAGACCTTCAAACAGTGAAAAAACAAAACTATACGGAAAGCATTTGCAACTAAAAACACCACTTTAATCCTTTAAAAAAGAAACAAAAGAACATTTTAAACTATTGCTTCACCAAATACATGAATTAGCATAAGTTATTATGGACCTATGGTGGATTTGTTAAGACTTAAGACATATGTTTTGAATGAATTGCTTCTCTATTTTTGTATATTTAACAAATATAAGGAAGATAAACTTATAACTATTTAGAGGATTCATTTTTCATGTGATAGTAAAAAAAAAAAATTGATAAGTGATAGTTAATTTAACCAATAAAAGTTTTAGTAGTTGTTATTAGATACTTTGGTTCAAATTCCATGTACAATAATCTTTACATCTCATTCGAAGAAAAAAATCATATATTCTTAAAAATTAAAGAGGACAATTCTCTCTCTCTCTTTCTTGCATGAGTATTTCTTACCTTTTCAATGTAGCCTTATCTATGCCGTTTAGGGTTGGATCGCCATAGATTTCGTTGAAAATCTATTTCTATAATATTATTTCAAAATTGAAAAAGTTCATTTCATTAATAATATTTTCTAAGGATGGTAAAGGGGCAGGTCGGAGTTGGGAGCACCCTCCCGGTCCTCTTCCTTGCTACCCAACCATCGCCTCGTCCTCACCCCCGTCCCCACTTTAGGGTAAGAAGTTGCTCCCGGCCCTGGCGAGTCCCCGATCCCCAAACAGGTCCTCGATCCCCGAGTATAACAACTTAAATAACTCAAATAAAATGCATAATTGTCAAAAGTTAATCTATTTTCGCCTACGACTCATGCCAAAAATAGATTTAAAATATCGAGCCTCCACAAATTAGAAAAAAATAATCGAAAAATTCAAAATAGACCAAGGTTTGGAGTAGTTGATTTCATCCTCAAGTATCTACCACTAGGTAGCGTCACCGTGGTGGTGGTGATGAGGAGCGGTGAAGCGAACAGCGAGAAATCGAGAATCGGTGCTTTAGATTAATTTCGTATTTCATAGTTCGGATTCATTCTTGAAGGGATTTCAAAGTTCGGATTAGGGGAAAAGAGGGAGAGTAGAGAGAGTAAAGAAAAGGGAGGGCGGACGGAGGAGTGGAGAGGAGAGAAAGAGAGAAAACCCTTGGAAGAAAGGGGAAAAGAGAGAAAACGAGAGAGGTTGGGGGTTGAGGAGCGCAAGGGCTGGAGGTAAAGGGTTGGCTTTTATACCTAGGGTACAAATAGTGCAAAATGTCTAGAATGCCCTTCACAGAGTAGGTAATATTACGAAATCAAAAGAAATATTAAAAAACGGGGAATGGGGCGGGGATCGGGATAAAAATAATCTCTGTCCTCATTCGGGGCCGCGATTTTAAAATTATTTTACTCTCCATCAAAAACATCATTTGTGTTTAACATAAACATATTTCGGGGTAGGACTCAGCGGGACCGAGGAATTCCCGCTCCGTTGTCATCTCTAATATTTTCTAAATTTCAAAATTACTTTACTTACGGCTAAAAAAAATTATTGGTGTTTAGCATATATAACCTCACATAATGTAAGTCTTATTCAACTAAATTCTTACAAATTGATCACGTGATTAGAGATGAGCTAATATATAAGTTACTTTGTTCCTGTTCTTTCTTTTATTTTAAAAAATGAAAAATACAAATAAGAGTTTAGTAAGTTCCATAAATGACATCCATAGTAGACACATGACTGTAAAAAATGATTCACCCTTATCAACATAAATATTAGAGATTGCAATTGCAATCACCATCAATTACTAAACTTAACGTTTGTTTTTTTTTTTTTTGGTGTGAAAAATGGAAAAAGCTACACTCTCACTCACTCATACTCAACTACACTCACCCAAACTTACTAAAATAAATCCACACTTGAATCATATTTATCCATACTCACCAATTTTTTGGTTGTAAAAAATATACCCACTCATATTCAACGACTCTCAACCACATTAAATCATACTTCCTACAAAAAATCGACCCCAAACCACACTTACCAATACTCGACCATACTTATCCATAAATATTACATTTTAACCACCCAAAAGAACAGACATTTTTAGTTTTTAAAATAGTATGGTTTATAGTTGAGTGTGAGTTAATATGGTTGATTGTTTATATTTTTAAGAAAATGTGGTTTAGAGTTTTTTTTTTTATAATTGAAGGAGTGGGTGAGTGTTAATGAAAGTTATTGAGAGTGATTGAATGAAGTTGAGTATGATTCTCTTTTTATTTTTTTCTAAGAAATATGGGTTAGTGTGATTGAGCGCGGTGAAAGTTGTTTAGTGTGGTTGAGTGTTGATTTTTCCTATCAACAATATAAAAGGACAAGTTCTAATCATAAAAATATGAAAAAAAGAAGGGAATAAGAAATAGTAGTTGTCCTTTTAGGCCCTATGTTTTTTAGTTGTAGAGAGTTGTAAAGCTGTAAGTTGTAACCAACTTTAGTTGCAAAATAATTGTATATTTAATTTAAAAAGTTGTAAAGAGTTGTAAGCAATTATAAAAAACTCTAAATAGTTAAACTCAAGTTTTAAGAAAACACCTAATGATGAATGTTTTACATCAAAATGATTATCACCAGAATGGCAAAACCTCTATGGCTTTGTCCTTTTTTATCTCAAAATCAAAAAATCGAATTTTCTCATCAATAATATTTTTCCTTTCAATAACTTATTATCGTTTTTTAAAGGCTATTGAATGCCAATAATCCTATCTTTCATAGTATTGGATGTCAATAATATCATCTTTTAAATTGGACGTTAATAATTTCACCTTTAGAAGTATTGAATGTTAATAATCCTATGTTTTGAATTGGATGCCAATAATTTCTATTTTTGATACTATTTGTTTTTTGTGGATTAACACCTAGTTAATAGAGTTTTTGATTTGACGGTAACGATAACATGTGACGTTATATAACCCAATATCCACAAGGCTCTACATTTATATATTACTTCATACGTAATCATACATAATCACTGTCACAAAATTAAGGTATTGGTAACTCTCCCAATATCTATAGTGCTCCACATCTACACATTAACTCATACGTCATTACTATGGAAATTAATATTTTGTTAACTCAGTAGAAGTTACAAAAACAAGAATAAAAAATGAAATTATTGACGTCCAATTCACGAGATAGAATTATCGACGTTCAATAATTCCGTAAATGAGATTATTGACATCTAATTTGAAATGGAAGATTGGTGACATCGAATCCCTCCAAAGGTGGGTTATTAGCATCCAATAACCGTTTTTTTTTGTTCGCACAATGACTTAATTTCATAAAATCACTTTACGAGAAAAATAATATATATCCATAAAAAACAGGAACTGGACTAGAATACATATAAAAAACAGAGTTGATTTTACTTAAATAATTTATCTAATCTTGGACCTCTAACACAACTTTGTCCTATGTATATGTATTATATCAAAAGAATATTTTTATTAGATTATGCATGAAAAATTAATTATCTGTTAAATACATTAAAAAGCAACATATGACAATTTTAAGAACTTTGCCAAATATACTATGCTTCGAATTAAGAAACAACTATATGAAAGGACTTGCAATTTTCAACTGTTAAAACAGTAAGAAACTAAAAATTAATAAAAATTATATTAATTAATTGATCCAAAAATTATATAATGCGAATGATTTATATTAGGGTGAGCACGACTGATGGCTACTCCGAAATCGAACCGGAACCGATCAAACAGGTAAGGTTCCGGAACCGAAACCGGTCAAACGGTTCGGGTAAAGTTCAGTAAAATTTAGGAACCTATCAAAGAGGTTCCGGTTTCGGTTCCAAAAATCAAACCCCGGAACCGGAACCTAGAACTGTTAAAACATATAATTTTTCTACGATTTTCACTTTTTAGTTTGTGAAAATGAGGCCCGTGTAATTTCAGGTTCGATTAGTTTGTAATTCATGATATTTACTCTTTAAATGTAAGAGAAGCACAAATTGATGTTTTGCTTCTTGTTTCCTTTTACCTAGGATTTTTAATTTCTCTTCTAACTTTCCTATGGAAAATTAATTTGTTATTTATTAATACTTGAAATGTAATTAATTCAAGAATATATAATTTTTAAGGCCTTAAAGTTTTTTTCATAAAAATAATGGTATGGACTCGATACCGCGAAAACGGAATCGGACCTTGAGGTTTAAGTTTAGGTTCATAATTTTGAGATAGGGTAGTCGACAACGCTCATCCCTAATTTATATACATGGTTGTATATTTATTTATTTATTTATTTATACTATACATAACTTTTTATCCTAATTTTCTTTTATCAATTTTAAAAATAAAAATTAAATTTATATCTCTTAAAAATTAGAGATGTTTAGTTATAAAACAAAGAAATAATATGCATTGATAAAGCGGCTGGCGGTGTGTGGTCAGTCACGTGACTTCATATTGGAAAAGTCGTTGAGTTGTCCAAATTTTCTCAAGGCTGGAATTTGCTGACCGGAGACCCAACTCTTCTTTCAATTCCAAATTTGCTTCAATTCAATTCATTTTGTTCCCTGTTACTCTCTTTCATACCCCGTTTGCTTCCTCTGCAAACAATTCTCTCTTTCTCTCCCCTTCTCTCAGAAAAACTTGAGGTGGGTTCAATTCAAATTTGCTGAAATCAAGTTGGGAGGTTTTCTGGAATGGCAGGTCGTTATGATCCCAACCCTTTCGATGAAGAAGAAGAAGTGAATCCTTTCTCTGTAAGTCTCCGTTTATCCTCCTAGATTTTAAAGATTGCAATTTTTTTTTCAATTTTCTATCATTTTAATTTTTAATCTGTGTCTGTGAAGTTGGATGCTGGTTAGCCTTTATTGGGGGTTTTAGTTTATTGATGATTTAAGCTGTTTTGAATTTTGGGTTTTATTTTGTTCGCTTGGGAACCGTGTATAATCTTCGGACTGGGGTTAGCCTTTGCTCTTCTTTTACTTGATTCAAATTATCGAAATGGGTGATTAATACTGTTTACTATGTGTTTGAGTTGATGCCCTTCAACAATTTTGTTTATTTGGTCTAAAATTAGCAAAAGTATATGAACTCTTTGCTGTGTGAATTCTTCTTGCTTTTTATCAGAAGTATGTGTTGTATTCTATGTGTTCTTTTGGTTAATTTAACAGTCAACTCTATCGCTCGGGTTCTTCATTTCAACCTGAAACATCCTTCTATGGCTGTTGGATACTAAGATCATGTGTGGAAACTCACCCTTGGATCCATATCCCACACTTCAATTTTTTTTTTTTTTTTTTTTTTGGGGGGGTAAGAAGCTATATAGCTTTTGTTACCACTGAAGCACCCTGTCAAACAAACAGGGAGATATACAAATCATGCAAGATCACTCTTGCTCAATTCTTTACAAAATGTTTCCACTGTTTATGCGTTTTCCCTAACTTAGCAAAAACCTCAGCTCTTTAGGTAATAAATATTTTAACCTGCTGCACCACTCTATGCGAATCTGCATTCACTCTCTTTAAGACTAGAGCATCTCTTTGACTCAAAACTTCGTAGAACATACCATGGATGGCAGACTGTATGATTTTTTATGTACCCTTGTTGCTCTTCATATTTTTCAGCCAATTCTGAAGATGGGAAAGGTTCCTAGGAAAGAAAGAAATGTTCAACCAGTGGAAAACTTCAGCTCTGACTGCTGTAGCAAACCCATACTCAGATAGAATATGGCCTTGAATCTCTTCAGATGATGCACAAAAAGGACACTCCAAATTAACAATATTATTAAAATAGAATATATTCCGGAGTCTCCTCATAGGACTCTGCAGTGTGGAATAGAACTTCTTTACCTCAATGTGCTATTTAGGCTAGCAGATCATAGACCATGCTATGAGAGGTTTCCTACCGTAGCCATCTGTTGGCAAAAAAATTGCTCAAAGGTGACCTATATTATGCGGAAACTATTTAAAGGAGATATCATTTTAAGAATGTATTTAAAACTTGTGTACATTTTGTGAACTATTTACAGGGCCTTTTCCTATTATTTTTCTTAAATTTCTGATGAATTATAAGGAAAAGATGAAAAGACCTTCATTTTCTTCATTTTCTCTCTCCTCCATTTGTGATTCTTCATCATCTTCTTCTTCCTCTTTCTCCTTGTTCCTCCTCCTTACATGCCAGTTTTCCAAAATGGTTAAAATGATTCGCTCCTCAAAAACCACTCTCTCACAATCACCAAAAAAATGAACCTAAAAATTTCACGAATTCAATTTTTCTCTCCTCCTTCGTTGGGTAGGCAGAATTGGAAATTTTTAGACAGAAGAAATGGTGACAACAACACCATCAATTCTAGGGCTCCAATCTCGCTTTGTTTGCTCCCCTTGAAAGCTCTGATGCTTCTTTAGAGAGATGAAGATGATGAAGAATTAGAAATGAAGGCCTTCCAGAGAAAATTCCTGTCTCCACATTTTTTATAAGCTCTTGTGGCAAGATGAAGTTGGCAGCTCAAAAACAATAGACGCCGAAAAGAATACTATTAATTAGGATGACCCTACCAGCATCGGTGCAAAGTTTGGTGTACCAAATCTTGACTCTAGCTGTGATTTTGTCCACCAGGAGATGGCAATCAGAAGCACTCAGTCTACTAGCAGTAATCGGTAAAATATTTAACCCTCATGAATGTAGATTTTACTGCCTAGATTTTATAAAGAATAACCCTCGTGAATCCATGATGCGTCCCATTTACTTTGACCCAACATAAAGACTAGTTCTTGAAATATGAGGTTCTCATGGGCGATATGTTTGTTAAGTGCCTTTTCCATGCATCTAAACACTTTTTGTGCTGACTAAAACTGAATTCTGATATCTTAATATATGGAATTCGCTAATTTCTTGTTCATAACCAGGCACAAGGAGGGAAGGCCAGGTCTTCAGGCCAGTCAACCTATAGTGGAGGAGCCTTTTATACAACTGTAAGCACTAAGCATCATGTCTTTGAGACTAGTTTTTGTCTGCTATAATTTATATAATATGCTTTAATCCATGTGCAAGTTATACGCGCCCGCCCCCTGATTGGGTGCGGATGTGCAAGTTGTATGGAAACAGAGGGTGAACCGTACTTAGGCTCCTTGTTTCATAACCTTTTCAATGTTTAGAAGTGGCAATGAGGATTTGAAACTTTTTATGACACTAAGAGGCGACCAACTTAACTAATTTAAGATATTTAAACTAGGGGGTTAAGGTACTAGTGGCAACTAGGATTTACAGCGTTTTTCAGGTCCTTGGAGGCAATACAGTTACCTACTTAACCTAGTTAAGAACTTTTAAATCAGAGGATTAAGGTGGCCTAACTTCAATTATGGTTTTAAGTATTGCGAATTACACTTTTTTATGGGCATTTTTTGTTGGTGAGAGTACATCTGTGCTGGATGCTCAACAAAGTAGCATGGGTTATGTTCCTGGGACTCGAGTGCGGGTGACCGATATGCATATGTGTCCAAGTGTTGGACTCGGCTATTTTCAAGAAAATTTCAAGACTTCAGGCCAGGCCAAAATCATGGAAAATTTTCTGGAAACGACGAAGCCTAACACTTGGAATACTTACCTTTGTTGGCCACTTCTAGTCAACTCTGTAAAATAGGTAGTGACTGTCGTGTTTGGATCAAGTACTTACAACTGCTGGGACTCAGCGAGTATGTTTTGTCAACTTGACTCTAGATCTTCTTTCATGGTTCCATCTCCCTGGACTCTCTTTAAAACAACACAAACCTGATAAAACAGATTGCGGATCTTTTCTGGATGCTTGTTGATGATCGGATACTATAGTTCATTTCTTGCAGCAGCTATGTGTGTACACCATGGGTTCCACGTTAGGTTGAGCTCTAATATGTGCAATCAAGAGTTTGAGCAACATAAGCATGAAGAAGAAGGTGATCAAAGCACAGAAAACTTCAGTCACAGAAAATAATATCCAAAGATTTTAGCTTATAGATATTATTACTTCCATAACTGTAAAGTGATAAACACTGTCCTTCCAATATCTTGGAGCATGCCTTGGTGAGAGTTGTGGAGTCCCTATTTTCAACCAGTTAGAGATTAGTATGTTCATGTTCACCTGCTTGATTGATATCATTGTTTTACTGGGATGTCCAGAATCCAGGAAGTGTCCCTCCAGTAACAAATTCAAGGTTGTCGCCTCTTCCTCCGGAGCCAGCTGACTTTTACAACCCAACTGCAACAGTTGATATCCCACTTGATTCAACGAAGGTAGCTGAAAGGTTCTTTCATGTCGAGCGCTGTCTGATGCCTATCGGTTTCACAGTTTCTGATTTGGTTTCTACTCACAATCCATGTCTTTGATAATTTCAATTTTAGGATTTGAAGAAGAAAGAGAAAGAACTTCAAGCTAAGGAGGCTGAGTTGAGGAAAAGAGAAGAGGTAACTTTATCTTGGCTAAGCTTTTGGATATGACCTAGCGGACACCTACCCATTTTTTTTTTTTTAGCTTGAAATACATAAAGGTAGTGTAATTAAATTTGTCAAAAATATTTACCTATGATAGTGTCTGTCCTCTTGCCGGAGTATACACACAGGGATTCTGTGGCCTACTGTAGGCTTGTCAGTTTCAGTATCCCAAATGGGTCCTCTTTGACTAATCCTCTTGATACAATGCAGGCAATCAGACGGAGAGAAGAAGCAGCAGCACGAGGTACTGATTTTTTGTTTTTCTTTCTGTTTCTTTTTTGTGTGTGGGGGGATTATTTCAGGATTGACTACATCATTGTCTTGTACTTCCTTTGGGTGTTCTAATTTATGTAGCTTAAAAATGGTGTCGTGCTTTCTTTTTACAGCTGGAGTAGTTATTGAGGAGAAGAATTGGCCTCCATTTTTCCCAATCATCCATCATGATATAGCAAAGGAGATCCCAATTCACCTCCAGAGGTTACAGTACACAGCCTTTGCAACATTACTGGGTATGTTATCCTTTCATTTTTAAATCATTGTGTCTTTCAATTATAGAAGGATCCACACTATGCATACGATGACACTAGCTCACAAGGCCTGGGACACTGCTTTAGTTCATTCTTTTTCCTTTTTTTCGTTTTTATTTTTTCCTTTGTTTATTTTGGCGCCCTGGGGGGGTTCAGTGGCAGTAAGGAAAATTAGAATGGCGAATTGCACTTCCAAGTGTCAATGTCACATGAGCAACCAACAAAACTATATCATGATAGTTGGTTGCTTTTATGAATCATTGTATTTGTTTGTTTTCTTTTAGTCTGCATCACTTTCGGATATTTTCTAATTGGTTCACACCCATCTGACTTTGTAGTGAATTTGGGTGTGTGCAGGTTTGGCGTTGTGTCTTACTTGGAACTTTATAGCAGTTACTACAGCATGGATAAAGGATGGCAGTGAGTTTATACTCCCTCTCTCCCCTTTGGCTAGGCACTATATCGCTATATGCTTCAAATTTAATGTTTTGTTCAGATATTCAATTGATTCAATGCATTCATTTCAGGTCCAACTATTTGGTTCCTTGCTATTATCTACTTCATATCAGGTGTCCCCCTTGCATATTTGTTGTGGTACCGTCCACTTTATCGGGCTTTCAGGTTGGCATCCACAGTGAAGAAGTTCCTTTTTTCCTTCTCCGTTTTACACTAACTCCACCAAAATGTGTGCGTTTATCCCTTGTTGCAGGACCGAAAGTGCTTTGAACTTCGGGTGGTTTTTCTTGTTTTATCTGGTAAATTCTTCTCCAGTTCATTGTTTGGCTTGCTGCTATATAAATTCTAGAATTTCTCATTCATGCACATTTCTTCCTCTTTGTCTTCGTGCAGCTTCATATTGCTTTCGTTATCTTTGCCGCTGTTGCCCCTCCTATTGTCTTCAAAGGGAAATCTCTCGCGTAAGTTATTCAATATATAATTATATTTTCGTATTCATGCATTATATTTGTCCATTTTATCCTCTTCCAAATGCTACAATCCCTGATTATGGCTGGAATTTGCTGACATTCAATTTTCTCAGTTCAAACATGTTGTGTACTGATTGACACCCCTCTAAGAGAGACAAAAAAGGGAGTTTTGATCTTGAAGGATCTTGCTTATTTTCTCGAAAAATTAGCATTTAGTCATCTATAATTACTGCCCATATGTGTAGTAATCCATATTTCTAAGAACTAGTGAGCTTCGTGTGCAGATCCTAGTTATAAGTTTACTCCTTGTTTTTTTTTTTTTTGGTTGTTTTGTATTTTAGAATAATGTTCACACTAAGGTCACTGGAAGTCTTTGGCTAGAGTACCTGGCATCTTTGTTTATTTATTTATTTTAAAGTCTTGTTGTCTTGCACTTCCCAGAACTATCACTAACAAACTTAGGTCAATTTGAGCATCATTTGACTAAATATGTTGGAAATAGTTTACCTTGCTTGGTACCAATTTGTTAAAAATTGCACTCCACAGATTTTTCTTGTGGGTCTCAAAATCACCCCCTTAGCTAGCAAAGGCAAGGTTACATACATCTAATTTCCATCCATTTTAGTACTGGTGATGGTGGTGGTGTTGTAGGTTATAAAATAATTGCCATATGGAAAAGAATATGATACTGGTTGGGTATGATATTTGCCAAGTCCTTTGTAGGGATTATTTGCACATTTGGACTGCTCGTCATATCATTGAGTGTCTATTTCTCGCTCATCTTGTCTGTGTGCCAAACAATTATTCCCACAATCCCACATAGAAACAGGAGCCTGCCGTTTACGAGAAAAATGTGGACTTATATGTCTAAGCGGGACTAATAATTTTTGGGTTAAGAGGGAATACAATGGTGTGCATCCCTAAAACGTGGATTCTTCATTTAGGGTTTAGCTAACCATTTTTCCCTTTCTTCTGCAGTGGAATCCTTCCAGCCGTTGACCTCATTGGTAGACATGCACTTGTTGGCGTAAGTTTAAGTGCTCTTCTTCATTTGATAGCTTAAGAATTCGTGTTTTGGTTTTCTTTTATGCACTTAGTTCTTCAGAGATTAGCTTTCTTCATAGCTCTTATTTTGTTGTGATCAAATTTCCTTTTTCATTTAGATTTTCTACTTCATTGGATTTGGACTATTCTGCCTCGAGTCGCTGCTCAGCATATGGGTTCTTCAGGTTTTCATCATTCCACTCTATTTATCTATTTTTTCTACATTATAATATCTTTGCTACTGCTAGCGGTGGCTAGGTTAGCTCGGAGAATGAAATTAATCTAAGCCAAGCTAGGTTTGGTGGGTGCATGGGTCCTTTTTTCAATTCAAATTGACCTTTGAATCTTGCTTAGCTTGCCTTACAAGAACCACTACATGGATCAATGATTAAAAAGAAGAAAGAAAAAGAAAAAGGAAAGGACAAAAGAATTCCCCCATGGATTGATTGATTTGAACTCGGATAACCGGAGATAAGTCTGCAGGGATAGAGCCATTAGACTTTATTTTAGAAAAAACAAAAACAACAATTAGAGGATGGTAATCTTGAACCAATAACAAGTTTTCTAGTGCCAGGATTCCTTGTGGGGAGAGATGCTTGTGCCATTTCTCCAAGAGCTGATTGGTGACTAGTAGTTAGATTTGGCGGAGCTAACTCTCACCTGATTTCTCTCAGACTTAGCCTGGAACAATAGGTGCCCTAATAAGACCTATTTTAACCCGAACCTGAATTGATCCAGTGCAAAGCAATGTGATCTGAAATCTTCTACCACTTTTGTTGGTATTTCCAAGAAAAAGCTTATTGGATGAACATAGAGCACACCCATCATCACTGAGCCATTAAAATTAAACTGGGACTGACCACAATTATACCCAAACCAAAGCACCAGTAAGACTTTAAGTGATCCAACTTGAATGACTGATCTGTCAGATCTGTTAATGTTGCGAAATTATGTTCTCTTTTTTAGAATACTTTCTTGCTTTCCCACTAGCTGACCGTTTCTTATGTTTTTGCAGCAAGTATACATGTATTTCCGAGGCAGTGGTAAGGCAGCAGAAATGAGACGAGAAGCTGCTAGAGGCGCTGTGAGAGCTGCCTTTTGAGAGACATACGTTGATCTCGTAACTATTTGGTATAGACACCCTTAGCTTGTGTATGGTAGATTGAACCTATCAACTTTTGGCTCGACGTTTACATTCATGTTATATATAGTCATCGTCTGTTTTGCTTTGCTTTCCACATTTTATGTCGGTGAATTTGTGATAGGGCTGTGTTATATATATGTATAGGAATTAGGTACATCTTTTTCTTGATTGTTATATACAGTACTATTGTTGAATTTCAAGGTCTTTTTGGTTATTTAACCCCATAGCTGTAACGGTTTTGTTTACCAAGAGCCTGGTCCATATTTATGTTAAGTGTTATATAATTAGGTCTTAAGCAATTGAGCAATGTATACAAGTCCATGGGGTTTCATCCTAAATTCAATTGACAATAAATGTAATAATATAATAAATTTTTAAATATACTCGATGTCTTTTTAATTTGTTAAATGTGTGACTTCTCCATTTTATAATTGCAAAAATCTGTGTATATATGTACCTTCCCCCTCCCCTGCGATAAGGATGCAAATAGGTCCATTCGCTTTGGTTTGCTTTTGATTGGATCGTCTCAATTAAATTTCGGTTGCCTAGCCTGTTCAAAAACACTATTCTCAGCATTTTTTCAACAAAGTAAAGCAAACCTAATAGAACTAAACATGGCAAACCAAGTAGAACTGAAAATCAACTTTTTTTTTTTTGTTTAAAGTTGTTTTTTTATAAGACAAATCTATTAGACCAAATATAAATTGATCGAACATATGACTTCATTCAAAGTTAATACAACTCAAAATTAAATCGAATGACTAATTTTTCGGTCCTACTAGTATCAAATTTCTGAAACGTGCTTGATCATACATTCATATTTATTTTGAAGGTCATGTTCCATGTCATCTCTCCGCAATCCTCGTGGAGGTAGGGGTTGCCTAAAAGTCTACTGCCAGTAAAGAAGGCGGTTCTTGGATGTACTTTTTGGGGGAGGGGTGTTTGTCCCAACTCCTAAGTCCCTAGTAGTCCTAACCCAGGTGGTGGACCTCTCCCACCGACCGGCCTGTTTGGAGCCAGCCTTATTTGAAGAGCATGTGGGTCTTGAAATGGGAGGGAGTGGGTCAGGGAGTTTTAATTGGGGATGCTTACTTTTCATTTCATCAATTTATTTATCATCTTTTGGGGATTTAATTGATCCTTCCCCACATGTTTATAGCCATGGCCATTCCATGAAACTCATGTTAATCGCTCCAGACAAGTGTATGTTTCAAGATCATAGTCATTAGTACTCTTGTGTACTCGGATCTAATGATTCATATTTTTAGTACGATATGTCCTAGTTAAAAAGCATATGATAGTGTCTCGTATTGTTCATCTTGAATTTCTCTCTTTATTAGGTAAAATAAGATAACAACTTCACTTGATTTGATTTGTCTTATCGAAAAAAAATTATATATAATAATAACTAATAATCCTTCTCCCCATTGTTTAAATCCAATTTTCATTAAAATTTAAACTTCATTTTCATGAGAGGAGGACACCTTCCATTCCCATCATGATATTGAAAAAAAACCCGACCCATATAAGTTGTCCATAATGGAAGGTAGATTTGATCTTTATGATGATGGCTGGTCAAATATAGCCATTATTATTATCATCTTCAAGTTAGATCAAAGTTAGACTACATATAGATATGCAAAATTATACATTCAATTTCAATGAATGTAATAAATATAGCTTGTAGTACTAACAACTTTGTTTTAAACCCAAAATACTTGTTTGACTTTGATCACAATATTTGGATTCATTTCCAAGAAGTCCATCTCACGCTCAAGTTAGGGACAACGATGACTATGAACATAGCTTTTAATTATCCTTATGTTATATATATTTGTGGTGAAAACATGCCATTATTGACGTTTATTAGTATAAAAAAAAAGGGCTAGTTTTGAAATATATAAATTAAAATAAAAACTTAACTGTTATTCAACTATGTTTTATTTTATAAATATACAATAAACTTAATTACAACTTGTTTCTATTATAAACATGTGAGTTAGATGCTGCTTATTAAGGTGTAAGTAGTTGTAAGGTTATAAGTAGTAAGAATGTGTTAAATTGGAACAGAATCTTAATTGACATAAAAGTGGATCACCTATCTCAATTTACGTACTGTACTCAATTAGTGAACACAAGTTAGACTAGAAAGTGGAATAATTATTTAAAAACATAAATAGCATACAAGTAGCACCAAAGCAAAATTGCTCAAAGCCTAAAGGCAGAAAACAAGACAAAAGAAAACTGACATACCAAAAGCATAGACCAAAGCTAAAAGCTCCTTTTGGTCATAAAATCTCCTATCAACCCCTTGGCCATGGTACTAATAGTAATACCACCCCCTAACTACTCCATTAATATCATATAATACCTACCATTATATCCTCTCTTCTCTAGCAATAAGCAATGCACTTCCTCTTGCAATCCATGGTGCAGCCACCGCCGCCGCCGCCGCCGCCGTAACCCTTGCCAGACCTACTGAAGGAGGAGAAGCACTTGGCCGGGCAAGTAAGCCTCTTCATGAAGCATGGGCCCCTCTGCCGGCAAACCACCGAGGGCCGGACGATCCCACCCCTCGAGTACCCGCCGCTGGGGCCTCCCACACCGTATCCGTACCCGCCCCCGACCACCCCCGGGCCCCAGTTGTTGTTGCCGAACCCGGGTATCCCGAACCCGGGCCCGAAGAACCCGCCGTTGTCCCCCTTTCCACCCTTGCCCTTGGGGGTGGTGGCCGCCTGGGACGGTGGGTTGGGGCCGGTTTGGTCGGGTCGGGTGGAGGTGGCGAGAGAGGAGGAGGAGGCTGTGAAGAGGAGGAGAAGTGTGAGGAGGAGTTTGTTAGTCATGATTTGCTTGTTTGAGTTTGGAGGTGGTTTTTGTCAGGAAGCGCTGGGTGTGATATGAGCTGAGAGGACGAATATTTAAGGGGGTGAAGAGCAATTAGGAGGAGAGAGAAAAAGGAGGGAGGGGCAGTTGAGTGTTTTGGAGGGAGGAGTTATGAGGGTAGGTTGGTTCACTTAATTACTTACTTTTTTTTTTTTGATAAACACTTAATTACTTACTTTAATTTTCCATATAAAATCTGGATTGAAACAAATTATCATAATAATTTTTATATGAAATGCTTTCACCTAAAATATATTATGAAATTGACATTTGTATAATAATTTTTATATATAATGGATATGATTTATAGTTTATTAAAAAAGACTTTAATAAACTAATGAAATCTTGAACTAGTGATCAAAACCGAAATGATGAGTATATTAAATTCTAGATTCAATTTTCTCCTTATATATCATATTGTAATTGTATTATACAACTATTCGTGGTTTCTCTTAGCCACAAAAAATACTCATAAAAGCTACTATTCGATAAATTATTATAGTCACCCCTGAATTAGTAAATCAATCTAAAATAAATTATAAATCATATTAAAATTTTAATTAAGTCACCCTTAAAAGTTTTTTTTTCTTCTATACTTTTACATAAAACAATCTCGTTCAAAATTTATATTTTCTCTTTTATTAATTGATTATATGACCTACGGCCCTTTTCTTTTATCCCTTCTTGTCCTTTAATTTGTACCTTGTGTATGTGAGGTTGTATTCACCACACGAAGCATTAGTACATATTTATGAAAAGTCCTAAAAATGATCATGAAATAATTTGAAATTTATTTTAATTTTATTAATAAAAAGTCATACGACATTTATAAAGATATTTTTCTAACAACAATAAATCTAAAATATCAAAACAAATCTCTATTTCAACAAAATTAATGATAAGAATATTTTTATAACTTCATATAATATATCTCTGTGTGATATAGTAGATCTAATATGAAGGAAATATCACTTTGATCGAGCGTATGAAATCTCGTTGTTGAATACTTAATCAAAGTTAATGACACTAATTGATAAAAATATCAAAAATATATACTCCAATTGAATTGACAATCATAATAAAACTTACACGTATTGACAAGAGAAATTATTTGCACAAACGCGAGAAACAACACTCTCACAAGAAGAAGGAAACTCTATCTCTCACAAAAAAAAAGAAGAAAAACACAAACTCTAACAAAAAAAGAGAGAAATTCAAACTCTCATAAGAAGGAGATAAAATTTATTAGAAATATAGATTTATATCTTGATTTGATTTAAGAAATTCAAGTAAAAGGGTCTTACCATTGATAGTAATCAAGCTAGTAGCACTCACAATAATTTAGAAAGGAGAAAAAGGTAGTAAATATAGAATTAGAGTTTAGAGAGGAGGAAGAGAGAGAACATAAGGAAAAAGGGGGAGGGGTGGCATGCAACGCATACATTCATCATACACATGAGAGTTTATATTCCCGAATATATACAAATAAATAGTTGGATAAAAGGAAAAATATGGGGATTTTGTGGGTTAAACATAATGAGGTGATATTTGGGAGTATAAGATCCTACATGAATATAAGAATTTGCAAACTGCATAGGCTGATTAAATTTTGAAATAATTTGAAATTAAAATAACTTGATATAGGACAATTTTCAAATCGGTGAAACACCATAGGTAACAATCACTAAATTTTGTACGTAGTTTACAATTTCTATTTTATATATATTTTTCCCATAGGGAGGATTTCTATTTTGACAACCAATATACAATTTCTGTCACTAACTTGTTTATAATTGGCGATCCAAGCATAACATAATGATGAAAAAGAAGCACCAAGGTTACATTGGTGGAGAGTTGAAATTAAAAGGTACACTAAATTATTGGATATATAGTAAAAGAAATTAAAGGGTACATAAATAATAAATAAATTATTATTTTTGATTCAATCGAAGAAATTAATTAACCATAGATAATCAAAGAAAGATGCGGTAATTTGTTAAAAGTTATCGAAGACATGGTTAGTTTTGATAACATGATAATTACTTACTCTTAACAACAATGTAAATATAATGATCTTGAATTCAAAATCACCTAACCCTAATTTTCCTTTAAGCCCTTTTCGGTTAATCGAATTCAAACAACCTGTCCATTAATTAGTTGTAACAGTTAATTACAAAGTGAAGTAGCAGTTATGGCGATCTGGGCATATGCTTGAATTTTGAGGGTGCTGGCCAATAGATTATGAAATTTTATCAACTTGATTAATTAGCTAATTATTGTCAATGCTACAGAAAAGGGAAAATAAAGCCAAATTCATCTTATCTTTTTTTTTTTTTTTTTTTAGCAACGGAGATGGAAAGAAATTCATCGGGTTTGATGATACACTTTATGATTTTTTGGTCAAACTAGTTTTTATTACAGTCGGTGTATGGGATGTTAACATTTTTGGTTAGAAGAACATAAATATGAGTGAGATGGTTTCAATAAAGTATTATAATAAGATAAATTTTTAATATATATAGATGATTTCTTTCTTGAAATATTGGACTAGCTATTGATTATTAATAATATTTTTTTTTGGATTAGCACATGTACTAAAGGTACTTAAGTTAAACAAAACTCAGCAATTACAACATGGTTCAAACTAAATAAAAGGAAGAAAAACTCAACAATAAAAATGACATATGCATGCCAACACCAAAACACTTTGTCAGTTAGAAAGTCAATTTATTAATAGTTTTCTTCTCTTCTATTTCCTGATAACTAGCTACGACTTCCTTCTACGTAATCTTTTCACTGAAGTCTCTTGTCATTACACATCCCGATTTTATTTAAGAAGTACTTCCATGAGTGGCATTTTCCAACCAAAAATTCACAGAAGAATAAACATATAACATATATTGCATGCCTAGTCTTGTTTATATTTTCATCTAAGAAGTTTATTTTATGAACTAAACTCCCTTTAGCATTATTATTATTATTGAGATTAATTTTTGAGTTTCCAACCCTCATCTTAAAAATCATTTCCTAAGATACACAAATTCCTCTTATATATTGTTTTGGATCCAAGTATGTAGCATATTTATGTAGGGTTTCATCATCCCTCATGTGATGCAACCTATTTTACTATTCTAGTTTAATAAATGGTCGGATTTTCAAAGCTTTAAAAAGTCGAAATTGAAAGCTTGAATGTGGTGTGGTAATCAATGGATAATTATGTCCACCTGAATTAGTTCTGGCATTGAATGCCATGGCTATATAAACTGTATATGAGCCCCAAAATTCATCATCTCTTGGTCAAAATCTCTTTCAATTCAAATGCAAGACATCTTCTTTCTTTCCCTCCTTTTTGTCAAAATCTGCTTCCACTCACAACATTCTTGAGCCCATTAATTAATGTAATCACATCCCCATCATCTCTTGCTTAAATATCTCAAAATAGGCTTGTTTCATTTATTAGTCCTATAATTAGTGACTCTGTTAAGCAACACTTTTTTGTTACAGTAAATAACCAATTTAACCAATTATTATTTACAATATAATTTACAACAATATGTAATTTAAACAGATTAATTAAGGAGTAAGTGCATAATTTAAACAGATAAATTAATGTGACATTTGGTTGGATGTAATGCAATATGGGTGTAATGTAATGAACTATTTAATATAATTAGGTATACAATGTAATGGGATAATAATTACATTACCATGTTTGATTATATAAAAAGTATAATGTAATACAAAGGTAATGGATTATTTCAATGGTGAACAATAATAATTAAATTATTATAATAGACATAAATGTTATCTAAATAGAAATTTGAGATACATATTTAGATTTGAGCTTTTTAAATATTTTCTATCAATAATCAAGTTTTATTTCTTTCGTGGCAAATATCAACTATATTATTCTAATAGTAATAAATATCGTAATAGAGATAAATATTATCTTTTGCACCAAAAAAAAAAATAGAGATAAATGTTATCCATATGAAAATATTTTTAATTCAAAATCATATTTCAGATTTTTTAAAAAAATTTCTAACATATTTTCTAATTTTAAATTTTTTGGGGGTAAAAAAGATCAACTGGATTATTCTAGTGGCGATAAATTTTTATCGTAGTAATGTTATCCAAATAATAAAATTTTAAACTCTAATTTTATATTTGAGCTTTCTTAATCTCTTCTATCATATAATTAAGTTTTTTATTTTTTTGTTCATTGATAAAAAATACCAACTAAAATTATTTTATTGATGATAAATATTTATTGAATTAAAGATAAATGTTAACAAGTAAAAAAATTTTGATCCAAAAATTTTAAATGAAGCTTCTTTTATCTTTTTAATTGAATAGTTAAATTTTGAATCCAAAATATTGAAGTTGAATTTTTTCTTAATAACCAACCGATCATATATCATATATTAAGATAATAGAAGAAAGAAAATTAAATTTCTTCTCAAATGGATGAATTTTTTGCTTGCCAAGGAGGAAAGGGAAAAAAATATGGAATAGAGAGAGGGAGAAAGAGAAAGAGAATCATTGCAAGTGTATTCAAATTTGATAAAAATGATGGATGTAATCATGATTGTTGAGTAAATGCTTAATTAATTATAATTGCATAGGTAAATATTAATGTGATTATAATATAATTTTGATTACATTACAAAGTTGTAACTAAAGACGGTAATGTAATCACCATTACCAATTTGATTACATTACCATTTTAATTACATCCAACCAAACATGCTCTAAGGTGTAAGTATATAAAAAAAATGTAGAGATATTATTTAGCATATTAGAACTTATGTTAGGAGTTTATTATCTTAACTACAAGGGTTTCTTATTACGGGTGTCATTAGGTCTTAATAGTGAGTTCTTTATACTTTGTATTTTCATTAGCTCCAAACAGATCGTTTGTTTAGGCATGTGTACACTTCTTGTTCGTGTTATTAAGTGTGTTGGTAGTGAACTTCGTGTAGGAACATTAAAGTTTTAGTTACTATTTAAAAAGTTGAATTTTATTGGCGGACTATCGATCTAGAATAACTTATCAATAGTTATATTACACGCAATTAGGTATCAAATTCCACAATTAATGTTTGACCTAATAAGTTTATGTTGTAAAAAGAAACAATTTTGTAAGTTGAGTTAAATTCATAGGTAAGTTAGAGCCATTAAGGTGGGATTTGGTGCATTTACCTGGTGTGATGAGACTAGCAAGTAGGCAGCCAAGTTGCAATAAGTAGCACAAGTGAAATACTAATCTAATTAAGCCTGAGCTCCAAGTGAAACAAGCGGAGGTGATGAGACAGAATTTCTCACTTCATTTAATTCCACCCGAGGGATTCCGCGTTAAGCTGTACCCCACCCATCAATATACATATATATATATATTTCATCCTAAACTTTTTCAAAACTATTCAATTTATGCTTCATTTCTTGTACCCTTGTAGGGTACATCCCACTTGCCAAGGTGTATCCTATCCTTACACTTTTTTTTTTTTAAAAAAAAATTCTTTGTCTAATTCTATGAAAGTGTAACATAAGATTCTTGATAGTACATTATAGAGTTAGAAAATCAAATAGTTTAATATTTTTATTTTATTGATATTTTGAGTTTAAATATTGTAAATCAAGACTTGAAAATTGATCATCGCTTACATTATACGTACAATAATTTAATTTGGATTAATTGAGAACCAAAGACCTTCAAATTTGAAAAAGTGCACATTTTGCATCAACATTTTAAACATAATGGCAACTTCATAATCAAGTGCTTGAATGTGACACTATATATTAAAATCTCCCCAACCTCATGTTTCAAATTTTATCAACTAATTTTTTACGTTTAAATATATGTTTTTAAGACACTTAGATTACTACTCCCGTGTTTCAAAATACTTGTCGTTTTTGAGGTTACGAGGAGGGAATACCAAGGAATCATTAAATTCATGACAAAATTTGTGTTAAAAGACCAAGTTAGCCCAAGATTTTATTAGAAATGAAAAAAAAATCAATGAGAAAAAGAGAGAAATAAAGCGGACAAAATTGGTAAAATAGTCATTAATATACCATTGAAATTGTAAAATGACAAGTATTATGAAATGAAAAAAAGTTAGTTAAATTGACATTTATTTTGAAATGGAAGGAGTATTTTGAAATGAATGTACTCAAGAAATATCTTATCTCAATCAAAAGTCCAAACTGATGTTTAAAGAATTAGAACTAGAAGTATATTAATTATACTCTAACACATCCTATTACTTAAATATCCTCTATACTTAAAACGTGAATACTGTTGTACACCTTACATATTAATAATGTTGACTCAAACTTATAAAATCTATCCACGAAAAAGGCTCCGGTACTATATATTAATAAGCGTCAACTTCATCGAAAAATAAAATCAAAGGTTGAAAACATATGAAAAATTTTATGTTACACCGAGTCCACCAAAATGAAAAGATATATAAGCTTCAAATTGTGAATCATTATCAGTATCTCTTTGCGATTCTATCTATCTATCTATGCTTAATTAGTTGTTCTAGTGGAGTAAGAGAAGGTGGCAGACACGACTCACGACTGGAGTATATGAGGGAGGTGGATCGTAGACGATGGGGTTTCTAAGGTGGGATGAGGTATAAGATGGCTTAATTGGTACCAATATAAAATATTACATGAGTTGCTAGTGGTTGTACCTTTTTAAGGAAGAAAATATAAGTTCGAATTTCGAGACACATATTTATTATAATGACTTTTACCTTAAACGTTTAAGGTGGAGAATGAATTACACCTTTAGTAAAACCTAAAAAAGATGTTGTAATTAGTGGTAAATCTAGAAAGTTTATTCGCATGTATGCTCTGCTTGTATGTATCAATTTATTTAAAATTTTTGAATGTCTATTTTTAAAAAATTATGAAACTTATGTAAAAAAATTTTTTTTTCGCAAGTACCAAATGCACAGGACACCCGTTATCAAAAGTTAAAAGTAGGTTGAATGATTTATAATGATCAGAAATTAGACATTATATGGATGCCAATAAATGTGTGTACATTAGAATTTAGGAAAAAAATGTTAAATAAATACCTTAAGGAATTAACTTAATTAAGAGTTTATTTTAACGGTGATAACTTTAAGAAACGTTACGTAACCTCTTTGAACTTGGATTCAAACTTGAAAAATGTCTCGATCAAACAAAAGTTAAATGCTGTATTTATGATTCAACTTAATCAAAGATTAAGTTTATTAGTTTGAAAGATCATAAAATGTTTTATAAATTATAAAAATCAGGTGAATTTCTCAACGTACTTAAGTTTAACACAAGCATAATATGATCAACTCTGACTTATTTATAAATTCTTCTATCAAATATGGGTGGGCAATAGACTAAGTATTCATCTAGTCAAGTGGATCAGCTTATTTAGGCCTATTTCATTTAACTCGTCAATAATTATAAAGAAATTTGTAAGGAGCTGTAAGAAATTGTAAGGAGTTATAAGTAGTTGTAAGACAGTTGTAAAATTAGTTATAAAAAATTGTAAGGAGATATAAGTAATCGTTAGACTCGTAAACTAAAGTTAAATGGAACAAACCTTAATAGGGATTGACAAAGGGTTTGGTTAATAAGGGTTCCGCCCACTTGAAATATATTAACAGTATGGCTCATCACAGCCTGTTTAATACCTCAATACTTTGTCAACTTGTCACATGCATATTAAACTTATTAACTTTATTGCTTATACTTTATATATGACAAGACTCGACAAAAGTGACCCGACTCGATTCAAACCAATCCTATGACTCGAAATTCAAATCAAACTATACTCAACCTCGATATTTGAAAAGTTACATCGAGATGACTTGAACCCAACTCGAATATTTTTTACCAAAGTGATTCTATAAAATAAACTTACCGGATCAAATATCAACTAATCCGAAATCAACTTGACTTGAAACTAAAGTCAAACGAAATAAAAACTTAATCAAATATTAACGATCCGAATGTGTCATAACTTGAACTAACTAATTCCAAAATTGACCCGAATAACCTGTTTTCCAAGTCTATATGTAACAATGATTGTTTCTTAAGTGTTTATGGATATTTATTTTGTTAGTTTGGTCTTCTATACAGAAATTTGAAGATGGGACAGGGCTAGGAGAAGTCAAAGAAATGGTTTGACAATTTGTAAATCCACAAATGGGTGGGGTTGAAAACCCCACAGCACATGGGATGGAAGAAATGAAGCAATTGTTTAGGAAGAGGGGTGACTTATTTTGTCAATGGGCCATTACTGTGGTTTTTGGGCCAATTGCCTTTACCACGTGCCCTCCATTTAAAGACCCCCTCTTCTTGCTCCCCTAGCCTAGATTAGGCACGACATAGGCTTATTGGGGACCTATAATCCACATATTGTGGATCCACAAATGTTTCCAATTTATCAAATTTCACAAAACTTATTGAAAATTGTTTTTAATTTATCAAATTTCAGAGACATATTTAGTGAGAGGACTTAAACCTTAAATAATATTTAAGATTTAAAATGAATTATACTTATGATCAAATTAAAAAGTAAATAGAAATGTTTCCAATTTTTTTTTTTTTTTGCAAGTTAATTATTTTAAAAATTAATTTTTTAATTGCATTTTCATGAGTTTTTTTTCATTTTCTTACAATTCATTCTCTTAAGTCAATTAATTATAAATCAAAGCTTTATTAATGAAATTGTCATGTGTGTGGAGGGAGTAATAATATCCACTTTCTATAAATAGAAGCTTAAAAATTTATAAATATTTCTAAATTATGATTATATTTAATTTAAAAAATAATTATGTCAAGGAAGAAAATTTGAAATAATCTTTTAAATTTAAATTTCAGGGACATTCTTGGTATTTGCTTCATAAAAGAAATTAATTCATTGATGACACTCCTTAAAGTGCGGAAAAAGTTAAAAGTAATTACTCCCTCTATATTATAATATATGTCATTTTAACTAATTTTTTTATTTCACAATATTTGTCACTTTATAATTTGAATGACGTATTAATGACTATTTTACCAATTTTATCCTTATTAATTATTTTTTCTCTTTTTATTTATTGATTTTCTTTATTTCCAATGAAATCTAGGGACAACTTGATTTTTTAACACAAATTTTGTCATAAATTTTGTGTTTCCTTGATATTTTCTCAAAACCTTAAAAGGACGAACATTTCGAAATAGAGAAATAGAGAGAGTATTAATTTAGGACGAACGGGGTAATATTTTGTAATTATAGAGTACTCTTTTTACTTTTGAGAGTGAAAAGTTTTTTATTGGCACTGAGACTAGAAACATATCTCTTTAAATCTCTTTACCGTTTGAATATTTCTTTATTGGATTATTCTATACATGATGATACTTTTACCATTATACAGGTAGATCTATTCGATTTTACATGAAAAACATAATTTATTTATATTTTGTGTTCGTTTATGTTCTTTTATGTTCGTTTCTTATTCAACAATTCATTTTTGTTCGTTTTATGCTTTTTTTATATTCGTTTATGTTCATTTCTATTTATATTTCTGTTTATGTGTGTTTTTTTATGTAAGTTCGAGCAGGTCCGTAGATCTTTAATGCATTTTCTATCGAAATTAAATACAAGAATAAATGAACAACTTCTATTTACTAGGATAAGATCATCTGTTATCTCAACCAATATTTTATTGGTATAATTTAATATTTATATTGAATGTTAATATTTTGATTGTGTTATATAATATTGGTAATTCCACTTTAAATAAATTTATTAAAAGTTAGCCGTTTGTCCATAATGATCTTAACTAATCAAGTGGTTGGAGTGATATTTCTTGGAAAAAGCATATAAATATAAAGAATGGGTAATGAGTAGAGATCAAAATATTAAAATGTTGGTGTATTTAAAAGCTAAAAAATCTGATGAGAAGTTTCAGAGGGAGGCACGTAGTCAAACAGTGAGCTATGGAGTATTATTTCGATTGGGTATATCCTCTTTTAAATTTCCATTTGCTTATATAAACACAGATGAAGCTAAACTCTAGTAGCCTAATCTCAACTCTATAAATGAAGGTCCAATAAAACTCACCTAATCTAATTTACATATATATTTTCATGTGCACTGTATAATTGCTTTTACACAAGAGGTGATGACATGATTTATTTATTTATTTTTTTCAAAGGGTAAAAGATGGTATACATCCAAAATTTAGGTAGCCCTTATCACAAGGATTATACTTAAATTATTATAAATCAAAATAGACGAAAGAACTGGAGAGGGGGAACAACCCCAAGTAGTTGGAGAAGAAATAGAGTGCCCTACATGTGCCGGCCAATTAGCTGCATTGTTGGCTTATCTAAAAATATGATTAATGTTGCAACTTGTAAAATTCCTCATAAGACGAATGATATCTTGAATAATGAAGTTGACTTGGCATGGTGGTTGAATAATTCCTTTGATTGTATCAACCATAATTTTGTTGTCTCCTCTATTTGGAGTCTTTGAACTTTAGCTTTGATAGCTTCTTGTATTTCAAACTTAAGCTCACTAGCTTCGCCAACTAAAATAGAAGTTTGCCCTAAATTAGCTGATCCTGCACTCAACATGCTGCCTTCCTCATTTCGTATGATATATCTCATAGTCTGCCTTATTGTTTATGACTCGATCCGTCAAAGTTGAGTTTAATTCATATTGTTGAACTCAATTATAGTAATTTATTTATTTTCTTTTTATACGTCGTCCTACATGTTGCTGAACTCAATTAAGCTTCAAGTTATCCTCGTACAACTAGTGTTTCGTTAACGAGATCAGTAATATAGATCAATTCATGTGGTTTAATATTAATTTATTGTTAAAATTTTTAATTTTAGCCTTTGGGGGAGGGGAGATGTTGAGAGAATTTAAATATCAAATTTGGACCCATGATAACTGGACTTAAGTAAATTGAGACAAAAATAAATTTCTTTTTTCTAGTAAGCGGCCACTCGTTGGACCCTCTATCTCGGGAAAGCCCAACGAGCTAATGCGCCAGTGGAATAGAGGAGTGTCGAGTCCATTAACCTCCACCACACAATATCCTCACAAATGAGGAATATTCCCACCCGCGATTCAAACCTCAGGTGGGTTGGGTGGAGGATAGAGCTAGTGGCCATCACGCCACTAGCCTCCTCGACAAGAGACAAAAATAATTGTGATAGTGTGGTTTGTTGATATTTTTGGTAGGTGCATAATGTGGGACGGAATGGTGTGTGCGTAAGCTCAACAACTAAAGTGTGATGCCAAGGAAGCCGTTTGGTTAGTCTGACTTTGATTCATTGTGATCTTCTTCTTCATGGTGACCTCATAACTATGACTATGTTGTGGTAGCACATGCCCTCCCTCATGCCCACAATTAGTTTCTATTTGCTTTTAAATTTTTTATTTAGATAAATTATGAATTGATGTATTATCAGATTTATATATAAGTTATAATTTTTAGGTTTAAATGTAAATGATTAACAAAAATAAATAATCTAATTAACCAATATTCAACAACTAATTTAATTACTCAACAATCAACAACTAACAGTTAATTCACAAACATGGCCTTAGATAGTGGGAGGGACTACCTAATTATTATAAACCACATGAAATCTTATGATATTCATAATGATCATTGTTACAAATTAATAATGACAAGAATTTTTGGTTTAAATCTTACAACATTCATATTCATCATCGCTCACCAGTATATACCATTCTTTGTAAATTTTCAACTATCAGTTTAGCCTAACCCACTTGTTAAAAGTAACCCATGACAAGCTTGACTCAAACCGACAATCTAATGCCCTTTTGTAGTAGCTAAATGATCAAATGTCTTAATTTTTATAATAAAAATTATAATTCGATTCGATTTTCCAACAGTATAGGAGCATAAACCTTATCAGGCCCAGAAGAAACCAATATTGTAATAAAGTATGACGGAGAGAAGCACATAAATAATGACCCAGCTGGGGGCCGGGCATCTTAGACTTAGTCGTATAAATGTATAATGCAATAAACAGCACACACTTGAATCAAAGTTGTATGATTTTGGGCTGCTTCATTTTCTTTACAACTTAGGTAGTCCCACACTAAACGGCTTAAAGCCCCTTCTATCTATTTTTCTGGATGCCCATCGTTTTTTTAAAAATTTTATTCTTACATAAGTGAATTAACAATAGGCTTTTTTATTTTTTAATGGAAAATATTACAATTTTATTAATAAAATATCAGATAACACTTATAATGAAAATTGTAAATAATTAATTAAATTAAAACACATACATAAAATCCAACTTTTTAGTAACTAATATAAATCCTTTTGATGTCCCAATATTATAACAATCTTATCATGAATAATTTGTGCTATAGCGATATAAAAAATAGATCTTTATCCACTGTTTTTGATCATGCTAAGAGACTTAAATTCCCATTAAATGTAAACTAATACTTATACAAATGATGATACAAATTTTATTCACAGAAAAACTAATATTAAACTAACAATTACTATAAAAATCAAACAAAACAGGGTTACCATTAAAAAATTTAATGACAGCCCCTTTAAAAGGGGGTTGGGGGGGTGGGAGCTCTAACCTAACATAAACCAAAACTTCACAAACGGCGCAAAGTTATTAACCACAAAAGGAATAAGTGATTTATATACTTTACAAAGATATTGATTTTTTCCCCAAGTGGTTTCATCAAAATTAAATTCGATGATACCTTATTTTTAACAGGTGCAACACTTGGCTATAAATCCTACGTAATTGGCAAGCATGGTTCTTTCAAGCAGTACCAAGTTTATGTACGAAGCTCCTATACTGTATGAAGCTACAATCAGGTTATATGGTATTAAAGCAGTCTTAGAGGCATCATTCACTTACATCCAAGTTGAGGCGCGATAACTAGTTAGTTATCCAGAAAATTTAGGATATTATTCATATCGGGTGGAGGATTCAAACTCTAATTCATGATATACGAGTTATGATTTTATTCTTCTATTGACTATGTTTTTTGATAGAGTAATATGACAACTGATTATATTGTTAAATTAGAATGTCTCACTAAATTTAGATTTATTTTTACATGTCCCTCCCTCACATAAACTTCTTCGCCTTCTAGAAGTCCTGCTTTTGATGTGGGCCAGTGTGGGTTTACTAGCAAAAGTCGTGCATCTCCAATAAACTGACATGGCCTGCATTCTGGCGATCCGATTGAGCCGAGATTGTATGGGTCGCCTGGTCCAGTGATGATAGGAGTAAATAGGAGCAATGTTGATGGAGTCTGGGGGGGAGGATTAACCTCAACACTTCTCCACAGTGCTAGCAACTATTCTTTAGGTGTCTTCTCTTTGTCTCTAATTAATTTTTATGGTTAAGATCAGAACTTACATGAAAATATTACCTATTTTCGTGACAGTTCCAATGTTGTTAACCTTCTTGTGTGGAATGTTAGAGGAGCCGAGAGTACTAATTTTCGAAATGTACTAAAAGAGCTCATTTAGATTCACCACCCTCATCTGCTGGTACTCATGGAAATACACATTAGTGGGAAAAGAGATGACATTGTTTGTAACCAAATTAATTTCGGAGAATTTGTCCATGTGGAAGCTCTTGGTTTCTAAGGGGACATCTGGATGTTTTGGAAACCGAATGAAATTGAAGTGAACATTGTTTGTACGTATGATCAATTTATCACGATAGAGATTGGCTTGAATAGGCCTTCAAAGTGGTTGTTCATGATAGTTTATGCTAGCCCTCATACACACCTCAGAGAAATTATTTGGAGATGACTAACTGACTTTGGCGGGCTCTGTAAATTCTCCATGATTACTTGCTAGGGATTTTAATAAGACAATTAGCCTAGATGAGCGGGACCATGAAAATCTGGATTTGGCTAGGAGATGCGCCAAGTTCAAGAATTAAGTGGAGAATAATGGTGTAATTGATTTGGGTTTTTGGGGACCAAAATATACTTGGTGCGGGGGTAACAAACGAGAAATCAGGAAATGTGCAAGATTGGATCAGGCTCTTTGTAACTTACAATGGCGAACTAGGTTCCAGGAAGGTGGGGGTGTAAGGCATCTAACTCATATTCATTCAGACCATCCCCCTTTTGATTGGTTCTAAAGGCTTTACCCCTCAATCAACCACAACGAAACCTTTTTGTTTTCAAGTTGCTTGGACTAGCCATGATCAATTCGATCCCTTTCTCCCCTGGTTCCAAAACTCCAACAGTTGGCTAATGAGATGAGTTAATAGAATAAGGAGGTTTTGAAAAAGATCCCTATGGGCTAGACTTAGAGGTATTCAGACCAAGCTTGCAGAACAAGCTCACTAACATCTTTTAAAGTTAGAGTCTCAGTTAAAGCAGGAGCTTAATAAGGTCCTTAAGCAAATTGAGTTGCTATGGCTACAGAAATCTCATATGGAAGCAATTAAAGATGGCGACCTCAATACTAAATTCTTCCACACTAGCACAATTATCTGAAGGTGGTTCAATAGAATTGAAACTCTACAAATTGAGAAGAATAACTGGGAACTGCACCCCATAGAAATCAAGAGAATAGTGGTCGACTATTTTGCCAATCTCTTCCATGATCCGAATCCCTCACAAAGTCAAGGTTCACTTCCAGCAGGGTGCTTCCCATGAATTGATGAAGCAACCATATCCAACTTGGCTAAACCTTTTGAAGCTTCTAAGGTTTAGGAAGCGTTGAAAAGCATGGCACCACTTAAAGCTGCTCCGAGACCGGACGATTTTCAAGCTGGCTTTTTCAGAAATATTCACTACTACAAAAACGTTATATAGCGACGGAACCTAGCGATGGAATACCGATCTGTCGCTAGTTAGCGACTGAAAATAACGACGGAAACTAACATTTGTCGAGATAAAACTCAGCTAGCGACGAACCTAACGACGGAAATGGAACAATTAGCGACTAATTTCTAAAATAAATTTTTATAATTTTTTATAATTTTTTTCTTTAGGGACGGAATAAGTCCGTCTCGATTTGGACCGATTCTGTCGCTAATTGTAATTTTTAATTTTTTATAAATTTTTTTATTAGCAACGGAATTAGTCTCATTGCTAATTCAAAATTTTTAAAATTTTAAATTTGCCACCTATTTTAATTTGAAAAAATACAAAATTTTTCAAATTTAAATTAGCTACGGAATTTGTCCGTTGCTAATTAAAAAGTTTCAAAATTTAAATTTGCAGCCTATTTTAATTTTTCAAATATACAAAATTTTTCAAATTTTTAGTTGGCAATGGATTCGATCTGTCTCCGATTCCGTCGGTACCTCAAAATTGGAAATTTTTTTAAGTTAGCGGGTTATTAAATTTTCTTAAGTTTTGAAAATTTACAAATTTTTAATTAGCGACGGATCGATAACTCGTCGTTACGTACATTTTTTAAATAGTAACGGATCGCGTCCGTCGCCGATTCCGTCGCTATACTCGGAAATAAAACCCCGACTTAAGCGAGGATTGACAAACCATAAGGAGAGAGGGATTGAGAATTAGAGAGAGAAGTGAGAGTGTGAGAGAGCAAGAGGCCGAAGACCTTTCCCCTTTCGCAACCGTCTACCGCCACCGCCGTGCACGCCACCAACTAACCACCTTTAACCTCTTGTGGGTGTGCATTCTCCATCCTCCCTCATTAGTGGTTGTATTTAGAGTTTACCTTGTTTAACATAAAATTTGAGATTTTAGAGAATTTGATGTAATTTATTTTGATAGCCATGGTTGGAATGAAAATAAGGTAGAAAGTGAAGATAATGAGGAAGAGGAAGTGGATCCCTAATTGATAACGAGCATAACTTGTGTTTGAAAACAATGTAATACAGCTTGTTTTTTTTTCCCCCAATTAGTTTTTATGGTGGTTGGTGAATTGAAGTTGGATTATTTATGACTTTTGTGTTTGTATATGATTTATGTGTTTGAATTAAAGTTGAATTTGATGTTGTTATGTTGCTAGATTATTTGGATTTGTATTTCATTCTAGATTTTTTGTATTAAGCACTCGAAAACACACAAAATTGTTTATTTTTTTTAAATTGGCGCTGATTTAGCGATGAAACAGGAAATTCTATCGCGGAAATTATCGATGGAATTGACTGTTCCGTTGCTAAATCAGCGACGAAATTGGTAGTTCCGTCGCTAATTGTGCTAGCTATGGAATAAAATTCCATCGCTAAGTCGGCACTAGCCATAGAATCGTAGAATTCGTCGCTGATATTAGCGATGCAAAAATAGTGACGGAATTTTTCCGTCGCTAATTGTGAAATTCCATCGCTAATTGACATTTTTCCGTCGTTGTTTCTATCACCATATGGTGATTTTCTAGTAGCGATTGGTCGCTTTTAGGTAAAGATGTGTGTCCCACAGTTCTGGGCATTCTACATGGGCAGTAAATCTCGGAAGGTATTAATGAGACCTTCCTCTCTTTTATACTAAAAATCGGTGATCCTCGGTTTGTAACCCAATTTCAGCCTATTAGGCTCAGTAACGTGACATACAAACCGGTCACGAAGTGCATTGTTGACCATCCGAAGGTGATACTTCCTACTCTTATTTCCCTTTTTCAAGCCAACTTTGTACCAAAGAGGCGGATAAGCGATAACATCATCATCATGCGAGAAGTTCCGCATTCTATAAGGAAAAAGAAGGGCTCTAAGGGTTGGATGGCAATTAAACTTGACCTTGAGAAAGCCTATAATAGACTATGATGGTCCTTTATTCGAGAAACACTTATGGAGATGGGTCTTCCCCAACTCTTAGTGGAAATCATTATGTCCTACATCACTACCTACTACTTGAATATATTTTGGAATAGAGAATCTACAAAAAATTTAGGCCCACCCATGGAATACGTCAAGGAGATCCCTTTTGACCATATATCTTTGTGGCTTGCATTGAGAAGGTTTACATTTGATTGAAGCTGAAGCTAATGGAGGAAATGGGAAGCTCTTTCCTACCAGTCATGGCGGCCCAAAAATTTCAAGCCTCTTCTTTGTTGATGATGTAGTTCTTTTCACTAAAGTAAGTGTGGAGCAAGCTTCTTTGATTAAGAATTATCTTACTAAGTTATGTGAAGCCTTGACACAAAAATTTAGTGTAGCTAAATCAAGCATCTATTTCTCCCCGAATACCGACCTAATTATGGCGACACAAATTTATAGCACACTAGACATGGCTCAAATGTCAGACTTGGGAAAGTATCTAGGTGTTCCTACTATCAATGGAAGGGTCACTAAAACAACATTTCAGGATGTTGTGAACAAAATAGAGAAGCGACTTGTAGGGTGGAAATCAAAATGCCTCTCACTAGCGGGAAGAGTTTCCCTCATCCAATCCATAATTTGTGTCATTCCAACCTACTCTATGCCAACAGCCAGGCTTCCCGGATCGACCTATGATGAAATTGACAAGAAAGTTAGGCACTTCCTCGGGGCGGAATAGCAACCGAAAAGAAAACTCACTTGGTAGCGTAGGATACGAGTCGCGAAAAGAAAGGAAGATAGAGGTCCGGGCCTTAAAGCTATGCACCAACTCAATAGTGCTCGATTAATGAAATTAGGCTGGCGCTTTTTAAATGGGCCCGTAAAAATGTGGGCTTGGGTTTTAAAGAGTATTGTAAAGGTGAAGACATTCGAACCCTAGATGCCAATCGCTCCTCTTCCAACACTCGGAAGGGGATAGCCAAAAACCTCCCAATGCTCAATCAAGGAATTGGTTCGGCGATTGGAGATGGCAGATAAACAAGATTTTAGTTTGATTGTTGGGTTGACAAATATCCATTGATAAATAACACGATTTCTACCATTCCCGTTAAAGATCTTCACGCCATGGTTTACAAGATCACTATAAAAAAAGTTGAAATACCGACGGGTTGTCCGATGGGATTTGCTAAATTCCAACGAAAATACTGACTGGTTCCAACAGGAATTTCGATGGGAAATTAAAAAAACCTGTTGGAATTCCCGTCGGAATGTTCGATGGTTTCTTACCCGTCGAAGACGTCCATCACTATTTTTATATTTTTTGTAGTGGATGTGGAACACTGAAAGCTAATGGGCCTAGAATAGATTTGCAGATCTTCTCCCTCCCGACTTGCTCTTGAAAATTGTTATTACGGATGTGGTCGAATATGGAGTTGCCGAGAACCTATACTATCATGCCTCTCTATCGGGTAATTTCATCACTAAGTCCACCCTTTCTATTATAAGAAACGAACATGGGATTGGGAAAATGGGGGCTGGAATTGGATTTGGAGAACTCAAGCCCAACAAAGAGTTTGAATGCTCTTGTGGCTTCTCCTTCGTGGCGAGCTAATGACAAATGTTGATAGGAAAGAAAAAGGCCTAACCAACGACCGAAGTTGCAAAGTTTTTGGGAATCAATTTGAGGATATTGAAAACATAACTAGGAGGTGCTCTCATGCAACTATGATTAGGAATTTGTTTTTGTCAGCTAAGGGGTAGGATGTCGGTTCTGGATATCTCCCATTGAAAGAGTTGATTTTGGCTAATCTTAATATGATGCTACCGACTCAAATTGGGAGACTAAATTTATACTCGACTGTTTGGTACTTATGGAAATGGCATAATTCCCATTGCTTTACCTATGATGAAACAATTTCTTGGAATAAAGGTGAATTCCTCTTACTTAAATCTGATGAAGTAGTCAAGGCATTGTGAGAGGACATGAGGCAACGCTCTATAAATGTGTCCAAACCGAAGAATTAATTAGATGGGAATCTCTCCGTTTAGGTTGGGTTATTTTGAATACCGATGGGGTTTCTAAAGGTAACCCGGGGCTTGCTGCTGGTGGAGGGGTACTTATGGGAGATAAAGAAGAATGGCTTAGTGGTTTTGTCGAAAATTTTGGATGGTTGTAACGCCCCCAAACCCCATAATCACTAGGTTAACCATAATGGCTGATTAATCAGTAATTAGCATAGTGGAAAGTAAGGTTAGAGGCATTACCGCCGCTCCAAACAAGGAACAAGGCAACAACTAAGTAGGTTACATAATATACTTAAATAGTTTTAGGTTCGGAATGTAAAACGTCCAACATAGAACAACATGAATAGAGAAAATTAAATATGTCGACATGGTAATGACTTATTGACAACAACAAAAACGACCCAAGGCACGACATGTCACTACCACTCGTGAGCCCCTAAGACACTTCGGCCAGCAGATAGCCTATTTCTTACTTCCTTCCGGAGTAACTTTACCTAAAATAAAATCGAGAAAATATTTCGAAATAATGAGCCAAAGCTCAAGCACGCTTATCCATGTACTCGTAAATAATTAAGGGAAGATATAGTTTTGAGCGCATGCATTTCAATTCATTTATAAATCGGACAGGAAGAATGTAGTAAAACAATTGTTCATTTATTATCCGAATGACTCCTTACGGTCGTCGGTTTCTTTAAATATGCGCATACCTGGACCAATCGGAAAGTGTGATTGATAATGGCCAAATATATATGGTGTGATCACGATCCGATCACGCTATGATATGATTGATATGGGGCAGACCATATAATTAGGTGACAAATAATATTTGAGATGGTTCATTTCATTAAGCAAATCATTTGATATTGTTATATACAAACATATGGATTTTCTTAAGGTACAAGCAATCTATGTTATCCTTCCTTTGATTCTTTTAGAGTTGCTTGACTCGGATGACCGACGTAGATGGCCTTAACAAAATAAAGTGTTTCACTAATAGATTCAATACTTTTAGTAACTAAATTGACTATCGTTGTTGTTATTATTGTTATTGTTATTATTATTATTGTTGTTGTTGTTGTTGTTGTTGTTGTTGTTGTTGTTGTTGTTGTTGTTGTTGTTGTTGTTGTTGTTGTGAGTTCCTATGTTTAGATAAGTTATGCAAGCAAAGCACTTCGTAATTTGCTAAATCGATGGGTTAATCTCAATAGGTTGACATTTTAAATAACGCATCAATCCCCTTATCTTGCAATATGATCATAAGGTACAATTATCCATTTCTCCGTAAGCACTCAATGCTTTAATCGGTCCCTTTTTAATTTAGGTCTCTTGCTCACCTAATTGTTTAATTCATTGCTTAATTCTTCACTTAAACACCTTACCCAATTCTTATAAATCGCCTAAATTGACCTATTTCCTTTAATTTCTTCAAATCACCAAATTCGCTATTTTCTTTAATTCATTAACTCACTATATTCTCTTATTTCCTTTAATTCTTTAAATCATCAAAATTACTTATTTTCTTTAAACTATCAAAGTTACTTATATTCTTTAATTTATATTTTTGATATACATACTCCAAATAACACAACATACATATCCATTTTAGTTAATCTCTACTTCCTAATCTTTCCAACAAGCTTTGAATCATTGCAATAACCAAATTTCTTTCCCAAAATTTATAATCCACAATCATCCAACCAATAATCTTAGTATACAACATTTTCTTGAAATTTAAATAACTCTCACAAGTCCAATTTCCATTTTCATAACCATCCAACTACATAATTCAAAACCACTTTATTTTTCACTAAACAATCTCATTTAAAATCTAATTTTTTACATATTGATGCCTTGCATGTAACATCTAACTAATTATTTTCAAAAATTAAGGAAGTGATTAGTTCAAGATTTGAGATTTTTACCCAAAAACCCACAAGAAAATGAAATTTTTAAGGTGGAAGGAATAGGCTAAACAAAGCTCTGGTGGCCGGCGTCAGGTTGGAGGCGGCAGCCGAGCGCAAACGCAGCAGCAGTAGGGCAACAACAGTGCGGGGAGCAGCAGCAGCAGTAGTGCGTGGACAGCAGCAGTAGTGCGTGGACAGCAACAGAGCAGCAGCTCCGGTGATTGGGCCGCGGCGGTGGTCGGCGGCGACCGGCGTCGGTGGTGGCAGACGGTCGGCCAGCTGGGCGGCAGTGAGGGAGGCGGAGTGTGGGAGTGAAAATTTTTAAAAAGACAAATGAATGATGAAGTGAAGGTTTTGAGGTAAATTTGAAGTTTAAATATGCAAATCCAAACCTAGATTTTCTCTCTCCTCAAATATGAAAAATCAGACTCTCCTCCTCTTCTATTTTTCTCGCATATTGGGCCTCCTATTTTTCCCCAAGCCTAATTATCCTAATAACCTTGTGCAAGTTAAAAAAATGTCGATTTTAGAAATTTCGAACTTGAATAATTATTTACAAACTTTAGGCGTATGAATTATAATTATAATAATTCCGATAACGTCTTCATAATAATAATAATAATAATAATGATAATAATAATAATAATAATAATAATAATAATAATAATAAATTATTATTATTATTATTATTATTATTATTATTATCATTATTATTATTATTATTATTATTATTATTATTATTATTATTATTATTCCCTGAATTATCACGAAACATAATTTATTGGCTCATTTATTTATTTATTTATGGCCATGCGTCGTTATTATCATCCAAATCCTACAACAAGTAATATAGTTACTTATACAAGTACGCAACATATATGTGTGTGTGTGTGTGTGTGTGTTAATGAGAAATGCAAATATGAATTGAAGTGCACGCACTCAATAAAATTTATTAATCCTTGTTGATTTATTAGATTAGGGTCGGGGCATTACAATGGTGTACCTTAGTGATGGTAGAACTTAAAGCGACTGGAGAGGGCTCAAGATGGCTAGGAGTTTGGGTATTAATCGAGTTTGGCTTCAACTGGATTCAATTTTGGTTGATGGAATGCTCAAGGGAAACAAGGAGTGGGGTACCCAATTTACTCCAATTTTGACATAACGTAAACACTACTACAAAACTATTAATTAGCGACGGATATAGTTCCGTCGCCAAACAACGAAGGAATCGACAAAAAACAACAACTATGTCGGACAACGACGGAATTAGCGACGAGAAAAAGTATCTCGTCGCTATTTTTGGATTAGCGACGGATATTTCCGTCGCTATTCCATCGTTGTCGAGATTAGCGACGGAATATTCTGTCGCTAAGCCGTAGCTGTTGGATTAAAAATTTTCGGATATAGGAAAAACAAAAAAAGCATAATAAAATTAATTTAGTCGATAGCGACGGAATTTTTCGTTGCTAATAAAAAACTTTTATTAGCGACGGACTGTTCCGTCGCTAATGTGTTATAAATTTTAGATCCGGCCTTTCGGTCGGACCGAGCAACCCGAAAGTAGAGAGAGAGAGGAGTATGAGCGATTGTGAGGGAGAGTGCCCAACCCCACCACGCGTCCACAACCCCCATCGGCCGTCGGTCGACCCCTGCCCCGTGTCCGGCCGCCTCGCTTCCATGCGCCACTGCTTGGTCCGCCGCCCCGCTTCGTAAGCCAAAGATGGGTGGGAAGACCTTGGTTGTTGCCGCCTGGAGGAGCTCGTTGTCGTCGTCGACCGTCGTGCCGCCGCCGCCTAGTTTGAAGGTATTGTTTTCTTGATTATCGTTATTAGATTTAGGGTTTTCAATAATTTAGTACAAATTGATGATTTTATATAATTTGCTGCAAATTAATGTTGTTTGTGAATGAATTTGAAAAGAAAAATGTGCAATTTTGTTATTTATATATAGATGTTATATTGTTTAAAGTATGTGAGGTTAGATTTGTTGGAAATTATTGTTGAAGTTAAAGTAAATGTTATTTGTGATTTATATATGTGCAATTGTTTGTGGTTTACTTATAAATTTATTGAACATTTGACAAATTATTAATACATAGTGGTTACTTGTGTGAAATTAGAAATGAAATTATTGTTGTAAATTTTGAAATAATTTTATAAATTATAATTGTGTGTAAGTTATTTTATACTAATTAGGTAGAAATAACATAATGAATTTTATTTGTGTGAGTTTATTTATGCTAATTAGGTATGGTTAGTTTAATGATGAAATAAATAATTAAGAGTAAAATATAGAAATTAAAGAAATTTATATATAAGAAAAGTATATGTTCAATGCATAATGGTTATATATTATGTTCATTATAGAAGAAATGTAATCATAACATCTCCAATTATTGATTAATAACTAGTAATTTAATAAATTGTTAAATGTCAATTAGAATATATATGGATAGGCCTATGCATCGTAGATGGATGTATCGTAGGTTATTACTTGGTAGAGTTCGATATAGACAAGAATTTTTAGACGAAGTTGAGGAGTTTGCACATGCTAGAAGTCAATGTTAGTGAAGAAGAGGATGGTGAAGAAGATGAGGAAGGTGAATGAGATGATGATAACATCACCGATGAGGAAGAAAAACATCTCATATTCAATAATGACGAAGAGGATAGTGACGAAGACGATGATGTACTGATGATGAGGATGATGGCTAGTTGATGATATTCTTTTTATGTTGTTCTATATTGAATCACTTTAATTTATATTATAATCAAATGAATTCTTATTAATGTATTGAAGGTGAAACAATTTAGATTGAGTAAAGCATATTTTCTTAATAGAAGAATATTTATATCTAACGCTTACATGTTTATATGTTTATTAATGTTTATATGTTGTTTTATATTGAATAACTTTAACCGTTGGATGTTTACTAATGTTTTTATGTTGTTTATGTTAGGAATTATTGAGTGAGGTAGAGGCAGGTCGAAAAGATCAGCTACTCGAGGAAAGACTAGAAACGTCAATACCGACAGGTGAAGGTAATGATGTAAGCACTTCTAAACCCCCTCAAAACCCTCCATACCTTCAGTCTCCGTAGGTGGAGCACTCTCTCCACATTCCCCTTACAACCAAACTCCAATGGGTGGGTCATTTATTCCCAACCCTCCTTATTTCCAACCTCCAAACATCTCGCACATGCAAAGTCCAATGGGTGGGTCATTCATCCCAAACCCTCCATATTCTCAACACGCTCATATGTACTCAAATCCACATTGGTGCCGAACAAAGGCCACCACAAAGGCCTACAAATGATGGGGCAACTAATGCGAGCAACGAGCATGCTAGTCTTGAATCAAGCAATGCTAGTAGCTGGAAAAAGATTCGGATTGAGCCGGACGGTGAAGAGTAAGTGTGATAATAAGTAATAAAATAAATTAAGCTTAATAGTAGAATATTATAACTAACTGTTTTATATGTTTCTTGATTAGGTTCTTCTCCATTGATAAATTTGTGAGCACGATTTCCCACATCTTCTAAGCAAGTATGACGGAGCATGGCCTACATGGGGTAAAGTTCCTTGATCACAACGTGATCTTTGGTTTTCGAATTCAAGGTAATGACAAATCTTTAGTTTTCTAAATTTGAGGTAACATAATGACTTCTTGTGTATGTTTAAACATTATATTATAATTTCATAACTTATAAACTACTTTTTCATTTATAAAGAAATTTTACACTTGGTCTCCAATCAATGAAGTCCAAATAAGAAGAAATTTTGAGAAGAAAGGAAGTGATCGATTGAAGGACTTCATGCTGAAAGCAAGGAAAAATAAGAAGAAGCCGAAATGGTTATGCGACAACTATTGGCGAGAGTTGTTAGAATATTGGGAAACTGGTGAGTACAAGAAGTTCCGTGAGCGGGCTCGGAAAAACCGCAATGCCGATCAAGGTGGATTTGGTTCATCGCTTTATACTTGTGGCTCAATTCCTATGACGGAGCATAAGTTACGATTGGTACATACCCCTTTAGTGATTACGCATGCAACTATTAACATGTTTATATTAGTAATTGAATCTCTACTAACTTTTTTTTATTTAGATGAAGGAGCGTAAAGGAGTTCTTCCTTTACCGACACAACTATTTTCACGAATCCACAAGTCAAAAAGGACGAATGGGTTGACTAGAAATCCAAGGTCATTTATGTGAGTTACCTTATATATGCAATTTTCATTTTTTTCAATATATGGTTTTCTTTCACAACCTGTGATAGTTACATGCCTCAAAAATTTATATATTATTCGAGACAAGTTTGAAAAAGAGTGGGAAGAGTTGCAAAACACTCAACCCACTCAACCTTGTACCGATGACCCCAACTCTTCTAAGGATCGTGTGTCCACCCCTTCACAACATGAGTTGTGGGTGAAAGCCAATGCGAACAACAAAGGTCGCATTTATGGACTTGGATCCGAGGCTAAAAACTTAAAAACCACCATGTCTTTCAAATCACCGAAAGTCTGCTGATCCGGATAACTCGGATTTGAGAGCAACAAGTGCATAACTTAACTTCGAGTTACATCAATGGATTGAGCATGCTCGTGTGCTTGGGTTGGAAAATAGGCAGCTCAAAGAAAATGTGGATAATTTCGACTGAGCCCATAGCATGCTTCATTGAATTTATGACACCTCATCAAGCATCCGGATCTCACCGTAGACTAGTACAACCATAAGAGGAAGAGGAAGAGGAAGAGGAAGAGGAAGAGTGAGGACCCCGAATTAGTTATGATAAGAACTTTTGTGCATTGGTGAACATTTTGCGAACTTTTCGATAATGTGTTTATGGTTGGTTGTGAACTTTTGTATGATTGTTTTTGTGAACTTGTGAATTGGTTGTAAATATGTTTGGATTGTTTATGATTATGAAATGTATGTTGGATTTGTATATCCAACTTGGAGGACTACTTTGTGGCATATGTAAATGTCAAATGTAATTGTCACATATGTGAATGTTGGATTTATATATCCATTCACATTTTTTGTACTAGGTTAACGAAAAATTAAAAAAGCTTTTGGCGAATTCCGCCAGACAATGACAGAATAGCGACGGCTATCGGCGACGGAATTATTGGAATTTCCGTCGCTAATTTCAAGCAACTGATCTGTATTCCGTTGCTGATCTCCATCGCTACGGAAGGCATTTCCGTCGCTGTTCCATCGCTAATTAGCGACGGATTCGAAAATTTCGTTGCTAAATTTTAGCAACTCGGTATGTAGCGACGGATTATTTCCGTCGCTAATTGCAAAATTCCGTCGCTATTTAACAAATTTCCGTCGCTCTTCGTCGGTTTTCTAGTAGTGAAATATCTTCTTCCTAAATCCGACTCGGGAAGTTAAGATCACTCACTTTTACAGGAAGGCCAATCGAGTTGCGGACAAGTCGACTAATCCGGGCGTAAGTAAGAACTTAGGTTATCATTTCTTTCAATCTCCAATTAGGGATATTAGGGAGTTACTTTTTACATATAATGTAGGTGCCACTGGACCCGAATTATTAATAATTAATTTTATCTTTTAAGGTTTTAGCCCCTCTTACGCTAAAAAAAGATATTATGAATATAGTCGTGGATATATGTGAGATATTATTGTTTTTGGTCAAGAAATCTTAAGCACACTGAATATTTCATCTCATCAATGAAGTAATACTTGGATAGTGATATATTCTCATTCTCAGATTTTAAGTAGTAAGGCGTGAAGAAGAAGGTTTCGCAACAACTACATTGGAAATATGTTAGAGATGTAAGATGGATGTTAAAGATGGATTGTACAACACTATATTTGATGAAGTGCTAGAAGAGACCAGAAAGGAAAGTAATAAATATTTAGACTCAAATTTCGTATCAAGATTAACTTAGATTCACAAGAGAAGTTTACAATGACTAGTTGATAATCTACAACGGTCTTCCCATGCATTGAAGTATATAATAAGAATAATGAAGACTTGGACAAAAGTACCAAAATACATGAGCTTAGATTTCATATTCTTATATTCTCTTTGAGCATAAATTTTAGTTGCATTACTTTGTAGCAATTAAGTTCGAGAGTAAGCTTTTTGTGAGTATACTACATCTGGTAAGGTGTGAGGAGAGCCACAAAATTAGTGAACTCACACGGTTGGCCAAAGAACTAAGTTAACAGATATTGTGGCGTGTGCTTTGACTGAGTAAGAAAAGTAGACATTAATCTTAAAGAAAGGATCCTGGACTGTTACTATCCCAGAATTGGACTTTGGTCAAGATCGTGAATAAAACAATTGTCTTATTTCTATTTACATTCCTCATTTATCAATTAATTTGTTGAGTATTACAAAATCTAAGATTATTCTAGAATGAAAATATGAGAATTCTAAATGATTTTAATTAACCATATTCACACCCTCCACTCCAAGGGTAATCTGACTTATTTGAAATATTTGATCTCCAACCATCATTAAACTAACTTAGAGTCATTAAAAGGTTTGGCTCCTAGCTTACTTAGATTTCTAAAAAAAGGAAAAAGAACCATATCATTAGTAATGATCAGTTAATGAGTGTATGCATAAAATGATAGAAAAATTTCGTGGAAAATCCAAAGGAATCGTCATCCATGTGTGGTGATAGCTCATCAAAACAATATCTATATGGAGGACAAAATTTATCATTGTGATTGGATAATGAAGATGGACATATATAATAATTGAGGTGTCTAATTTTTGCAAGTTGGCAGTGGATAACAATGTTGCCAGGTGCACTGATATTTTATTTTAAATACAACATTATATATCTCTCTCACACACACACTGTTAATGTACGTGGTCCATTCCATGCAACTTTGAAATATGCAACCATCCACTCATATATCCTAGCTAGAGTTGCAGTACATGGCACGAAATATTTATAAGGCAACAAGGATGTTATCAGTAACAAGTCTTCCTTCAGTAAAGGCCCCTAAGGTATCAGAGATAATGCTTGGCAAGAACAGGTTGAGCTTATTGGAAGTAACTGATTAACTTGTAAATAACATTGCAGAGACTAATGGGCTGGAAATCAGCAAGCTTGTCGGGGTGAGATTTCTTTAGGATAAGGGCAACGAACGTACTGTTTAAAGCTGAGGGAATAGCATGTCCATCTAAAATAACAATCACTGTATTGGAGACATCATCCCCAATAAGATCTCAATATTTTTGAAAAAAGAAGGGGTTTAGACCATCCAGGTTAGGGGCTTTGTGCATTTGTTTGAGAGCCAAGATATGATGTTTATTGCAGGAATAGGCGAGATTTCTCACCTTCATATCAATAAGCTGGCATTCCTTATATATCAGTCTAATTAAGATGAATGCAAGTGATTGTACCATTCAAATGACTATAGTATAGTATTAATATACCCTAATCTTAAAAGTGAAGGAAATAGCTAGGCTTTATTGTGATTATTTTTTTGTAAGCATAAACACTCGCTGTGTTAAAGACGCTTATATTTAAATTTTTCTAGATTTTCTAGAAAGGGATTATGCTGTAAATTATTGTTGTTGTTGTTTGTAATTATGGATAATATTCATATTGCCGTATGTACTATAAAATGTCGTTAAACATATAGAAAATATCAATTAATTTTAAAAGTTTGAATTAAATTAAAATCTGATTAATTAAAGCATAATTTAACCTAAAATTAATAAGGCCTAAATTCAAATAAACAAGTAGCGGTACAAATTTCCGTTCAAGTAAATTCAAGTTTGACAAATTAAATAAGTCTAATTAATAGGTCAAAATCATTTGAATAATAAAAATTAGAAAAAAATATTGTATCAAAATTTAAAATTTGAAAAAAATTATAACAATACCAAATTTTTTTAAATTAGATAAAAAAAATTAAATAATCAAATTGGATAAAAGTTTAGAGAAGGTAAAAAGGTCCCATGTAAAATATGAGGAGAGCTGTGTGTGGTCGAATGAAAATCAACAGACGAGGGGGACAGGCAGATGTAGTGACGGTGAGTCAGTGGAGCAGTCACTACTATTCTATAATTCTGTAACAACCCACAGTATTAAAAAATCAAGTGTTAAATCATTTTCAGTGGGCCCAAAATTAATTACCAAAATTCCAAATCAATGTCCCTACCAACTTGGCCTCCCTCAACAAACTTCTCCTTATCCCCTAAACAAGGGGGCATTTTCGTACATTCCCCCTCTCCTCTATATATACCCCCTTCCCTTCGCTTTCTAAAATCCATCGTTCAATTTCAACCCCAATTTTCCAGGCCCTAAATATTATTACCCGCGCCCTTAAAAAAGGGGAAGGAAAAAATAGTTTGTTGAAGAAGAGCGAGAGACACATGGGAGGAGGAAGCACGAGTGATCTGGTGAGCACGGGTGCAGCGTCACGGAGCGTTCCTGGCCGTCCGATCCCGAAAAGGGGACAAGTCAAGGTGGCGATTGTGTTGGGTCTGGCCCACACTCTCGGCTCCATCTTCTCTCACCGCCGGGCACAGGTTGGGGCAGGGCCACCTGCCCGGTTTTCGCACCTTCAGAATCAGAGGAAGAGCTAGCTGTTCTCCGAGCTATAGCTGCATTTTTGTGTTTTTTTTTGGTCCCGAAAACTTGAAAAAAAAATGACGAGGGAGTTATTTGTGTTAATTTTTTTGGAGCTGAGTTAGTTACTTGTGTTATTGATTAGTTAAAGAGGGATAGTAGCAATTGTATATATCACAATTGAGTTTAGATCTTTATTTTGCATTGAGGAATATACAGTTAAAACGTTTAAGACATCACCGGTAGTTCAGTTGTTGTTGGGTCATTATTTATAAGTAAAAGCTTTTATTTTTGAGAGATAATGATTCTTGCAACGGCTTGTCAGATCTTGATTCTTGCAAACAAGGCACAAGCTCGGGGAGTTGCCTCAGATAAGCTCTTTCGACGATCAAGTTAGTTATGGAATTAGAGTGTGGGCTCAGCAAATATGTGACCTTTTGCTGAACAGAATATCTTAATAATTTGGGAATTTGCGACGGGTTTTAGATACCATTTTTTAAAAAGTTTTTCATAATGGTAAATGTGGGATAGGTAATTGGACTTTTATTTTAGAGGTAAATTTAATTGGGTTTGAAAACCTAGGGAGTAAGGCTACTAAGTACTGATTTAAATCCAAACCCACAACTCATCTCAACTCCTTTGCACAGTTTGTAAGAAAATTTTCTCCTCCTAAATTCGAACCATGGTGAAAAAGATCGAAGTGTGAAATGTTTGCCACTAGGCCAACATTCACTTAGTAGAGGAATTCATATACCTGAATTAGGAAGGTAGGTGGTTATTTATAACATATGGGATTATGCACATGTGGCACCAGATTTACAAAATATGTTACCTTATATTGAGTCTTTTGGGTTTTGAGAGATGCCTAGTTCGGCCCTGACTGGTGAATCCCTATTATTGTAGGAACCTTGTCTGGACCTAGTGATGATGTTGAATGTTGAGTCTCTAAGTGGTGATGTAGAAAATATGGAGTGTCTCTGTGAGTGGTCACGTAGAATATGTTACCTTACATCGAGTTTTTGGGTTTTGGAGAGGCCATTTCGATCTTATTAGTTAGTGAATCTTTATTGTGGGACCTCTCTTGAACCCGATGATGGCATGAAATTTGGAGTCTTTGAGCTATGACGTAGAAAATATGGTATTTTTCGGATCACTCTTATATCACTTTTTTCTTTATTTAAGAAGATTCAAATATGAATCACAAATCAATATTTATACCTAAATGTCAAAATAATTAGATCTACTCGTATTTGTAGTAGTGATATTTAATGGAGGGGTGACAATGGATTGAGTTTGGTACGAGTGAAACATCACTTGCATCTATCAACCACTTTCATCAAATTCCAATCCACGAATCTTGGAAGATTGAAGAACTTATATACTTATGTGTCAGTTCAAATCACCTTAGAAGCGATAACTAGGGTAATAATCAAATTTGACATAACTCTCTTGATACTCACTTCTTAAGGTCTACTACTACTCAACTAAGGCTTTGTTCGAATGAGCGTTTATAAAAGTGTTTATAACTACTAACCGCTAATAAACGCTCATAACCTCTATAACAACTCATAACGACCAGTTATAACCACTATAACGACTAACCATTATAACAGACTAATCATAAATTCATATTATTATTATTATTATTATTATTATTATTATTATTATTATTGTTATCATTATTATTATTATTATTATTATTATTATTATTATTATTATTACTAAAAAATATTATTATATTTAAAAATTTTAGTAATATCATTACTATAATTATTATTGTTATTATCATTATCGTCGTTGTAACTTGTTATTATAATGGTCGTCATTGTCATCGTTATAGTACTCTTGCGACAATTTCATAATATTTTTGGATAATATTTTCATACAGACATTACTGCTATTATTATTATTATTATTATTATTATTATTATTATTATTATTATTATTGTTATTATTATTATTATTATTATTATTATTATTATTATTGTTATTATTATTATTATTATTATTATTATTATTATTATTATTATTATAACAGTTAAGTAACATCTCATAAACGCTAAAAACGCTATAACCGCTAATTTTAACGGTTGAAACGAATCTATTAGTTAGACAAACGAGAATCTGAGTGTTCTCACGAGTGTTGCTCACTCAACACTCAAACCCAAGAAAGCTATTCCCAATTTGTCCCTCACAAATGATGATATTACAAATGCGTACAAGCAGGGAAATTGCAACTCGATAGATTTAAATTCAATACACTCATGTATCATCTCTGAGAAAAAGGTTTGCGAATTCAACTCAAATCTTTTCTTCCGTTTGCTCCATTGCTTCTTCAAATTTATAGCCATCAAAGAAGTGGTCGTTGAATTCCAATTAGCCCAGTGCTCCAAATCAATCTCTATATATTTGATTCTTTCATGAAAAACTAGGTTTTTGTAATATGCAAAGTTGCTTGATTATCACGGTACAATTTGATAGAATCTTTCATAAACATGTCCAAAGAAGCAAGAAAATACATTGACTAGATAAGCTCACTAGTCACTTTTTCCATTGCTCAGTATTCTGCCTCAGCTAAAAATTGGAACACTATACTTTGTTTCTTTGTTTTCCACGATATGGGAGATCCATCGAGTGTTAAAAAATCCAGTCAAGGATTTTCGAGTTAGAGGACATTCACCTCAATTAGAATCACAATAGGAATATAACCGTAGATCACTATCACTTCTCGAAAAAATTCCCTGAGCAGGGTTACCTTTCAAATATCTTACAATACTTCGAGCAGTCTCCCAATGTTCTTCTCTTGGTTCATGCATGAATTGAGATAGAACATGAACAATATAACATAATTTAGGACAAGTAATAGTGAGATAAATTAATCGCCCTATAAGTCGCCTATATTTAGTAACATCCTTCCACAATAGGCTTGTTGTCAGTGCAAATTTCTGGGTTGTCCCCATAAGAAAATCAGTTGGTTTAGAACCTAGTAATCCACATTCATCAACTTTCTCCAAAACATATTTTCTTTGGCATAGAAATAATCCTTTTAGATTTCTAGCAACCTCAATTCCCAATAAATATTTAAGTGGCCCTAAATCGTTGATATGAAAACAACTATTTCGATATGCTCTAAACTTAGCACAAGTTTCAGGATATTACTAGTGATCATAAGATCATCCACATAACAAGTAATGCCATAAACTTGTCACTCCTTTTGTAAGTAAACAGTGATTAATCAACATACGACCTAATAAACACAAACACTAATGAGTTTTGATGATAGTTTAGCAAACCACTATCGTGGGGGCTCCTTTAACCATACAAGGACTTTCTCAATATACATACTTTATTGGAATTAGAAGGTCTAAATTCACAAGGAATGGCCATATAAATTCTTCTTTCATATATTTTTTTGTCTCAAAATTATCTTCTTAAATGATTAACAAATGTATTGTTAACTAATAATTTTGTATCGTTTGTACCAAACAAACATCATATTAACTTAGATTTTCTCTAATTTACTATATTTGTCACTTTAACCGACTTTTCTTATATCTAAGAAAATTAGAAAAGAATTATTGAGTTTTAAATGGGTCTTCGGTCAGGTTAGGGTCTTAATAATTTAGACCCGGACTCGGACCTGTTTAATACAACTCGGATCTAGACCCATTTAAGACCCATCGGGTCCCAATTGATTGCAGCACTAAAGTAACCATCTTTTATTAAGGTTCAAAAATATCTTTTACGACGGTTACAAGACATAGTGTATGTAAGGGTACTAGTAGGTTGCATTCATGTAGTTTCTTAGGATTACTTTTTTATTTTTCATTTTTTCACCTTTTCGTTTATCATATAGTCCTAAGCATATAGGTTAGAATCTTTACATTACTTCCATTTTTGTTCTTCTTTTTTATCTTGGCTCATTTGAGGAATTATGGAGGAGGGAAATTCATAAACTTTTGAGGTAAACACGCTCTATCCCTTTTTTATTCTCTTCTATGTGAGGTATTTTTGTTAGTTAGCTTTTATTGCTTTAAAAAAAATTTTAAATTCCAAAAACAGTTTTGAAAACCCCTCTCGTGATGATGATGTAAATTGTGATAGTTGATCTTTGGCCGTGATTGTGCATGATTAGATTGCCCATTCTTGGTAGAAACTTTGTGTGAAAATGAACTTACGAATGAATTTGATTGTGATGTCTTGAGTTGCTTGCCGGTGTCTTTGAGAATTTCTTTACATGATTGGTAAACTTGAGCATGTGGTAAATCTTTGAGCTAGTTGTTGATTGTGGTGGATAAACTCGTGAGACTTTGAGCCTTATAGACTAATTCATCGGTTTTAGTCTCATGTTTCGTTCTTTGTGTGACTCTTCCTTGATGTATACCTCTAGAACTTGCTCTATTTCTCTTTAAGACCACACTTGGCATATGCATTGAGTAATATGATAGAGGCGTTCGTTTGTTTTCAAGCTACATGAGCCAAAAAGCAATCCCATTCATTTATACCATTTTGCTACCCCTTTGAGCTTTAACATGTTTCTTGATACACCTGCACCCACTTTACCTTTGGCCTCTATACATTTCCTATACCAAAGCCAGGTCTAGTGGAGCAATACTTATTGGGTAGTTTTGGTCCGAATGATGGAGTGTCCTATTCAGTTTGTAGTTTGATTTGGGGACCCGTGTTGAAAAAAAATGATAAGTTCCCCTTTTAGACTCTTTTGGAATTGAGTAGTGTTTATGATTCCCATGCCAATTATATCTATTCCTGAAAGTTTTGAATATTTGAAAAAAAAAAAGAAAAAAAGAAGAAAAATTAAAAAAAAAAAAAAAGAAAAGAAGTGAAGAAATAAGTGGTTGGCATGTGGAAAGTTCAAAAAAGTTGTATGCTCATTCCAAAAGTTGTCTTAAAGCATGTTGTGCTTAAAGAGGTGAATTGGGATAAAGTTTTTAGTCATGTTTGGAAGTGTTTTTGCTCCTTAGCTGTTAGGCCTCGGCTATCTAGCTCCACATATCCCAAATTGGTTCCCCTTTCTACCAATGAACCTTGGCCACGTTACAAGCTTTGAAAGACCTCTTGATTGCACTTGCATTTTTGCCTCTATAGTGGTGGAGAATGAGAATATGACCAAGCCTATGGTAGGTTGTGTTTTGGAAAGAGATGTTGAGAGAAACCTCAAAAAGAAATTTCAAAAGAGATGCAGTGATCCACATTTCCTAAAATGAGGTTCCACCGGACAAGCTAGTTCGCCATTTGTTTGAGGGCGTCATGAGTGTTATTGTAGTTCAATATAAGACAATTGTGCATTGTAACCAAGCATTGTAGTCATTGAAGTTTTCAGGCAAGTTTTCATGGAAGTATGATACTTTGAATAAGTTGTCTTTATGCATGGTCATCCCCATTGATTGAGCTGTTAACTTATCACCTGAAGAGGGTGAATGCGAGGTTTTAACCCCGGGATCATTAATTGACAGTCTTGCTTGGGGACAAGCAAGAGCTAAGCATGGGGAGTGTTAAACCTCGTTTTTATCGGTTTTCAAGGCATTATCTAACCCAATTCCGTGACGATTTTAATGATTTATATTTAGTTTTGGGTTAAATTTCGCTTATTTTCTCTTTATCGTCACCTAAGCTCGTAAATCTCTTTATTATAGGTTTTGGGCATAAATCGGAGAGATTCGAAGCTAATTTGATGAAAAGCGATGAAGAGGAGAGTTCCGGCCCAAGAGGAGGCAAGAAAGAAGCCTAAAACACATCAAGAGAAGTTGCACGACCCATCTGTGCGAAACCGCACAGCCGTGCGAGATCATCGAGCAAAGGGTTCGAAGTCAAAGAAGGCCGCACGGCCCCCTCGCGCATCCTGTGCGGCCGTGCGAGAAGTTACGAAAGTTGAAGTCGCGCACGGCCTACCGTGCCAAAGTTGCACAACCCATGCAAGAGAGGCAGAAAGTTCGGGCATTTCGCATGGCCTACCGTGCGTAACCCGCACGGTCGTGCAAAAATCCCGCACGGCCGTGCGACATCTGTTTCGGCGGCTTTATAAGCGATTTTTGTTTAGTTTTTTTGCAATTCTTTTCTCTATCAAATTTTAGGGTTTCTAGGGTAGTTTCTAACCGTCAAATTCCTTTAGATTGAAGTTTAAGATTTTGAATTTTTGAAGATTAATTTGAATTCAAGCATTCGATTTCTATTCGGTAATTCCTAATTCTCTCTTTTATGTTTGCTCTTTGCGATTTCTCTATAGTCTTCATGTTTATATTCATTGAATCTTCTCTATTGTTTAGTATCATGTTTAGAGGCTAATTTCTCTACTTAGGTTGGGATTAATCCCTATTATGCCTTGATAATCATGAATTGAGTACCAATTGAATTGTTCTATGCTTGTTAGGTTAGAATTCAATTCGCTCATCACTTTTTCGTTGATTGCCTTGAAAGAGGACTCATATGTTTTTATTAGGGTTTTGTAAATATCGAAAGATGAAAACTTACCTAGAATGGCGCTGTGAACGATTAAAACTTCAATATGAAAATAATTAAGGTTTTAATCGGGGTTGTGAGATGCATTCTCTGTGATTTTGCTCTTTATTAATCCCATGAAAATATGTGATTAGATTGTGTAAGATTAGTCTTTGACCTTCGAAAGTAGGCGAAGATAGGCTTAATTGGTGCCTCCCCTTCTAAATTGCTAGCATAGGCAAATCTCAAACGGTATTCGGTTTTGGTTCCTGGCATATTAGTGTGATTAATCCCAATCTAAGGCTTGTTACTCATTGATCTCTCATAATTATTTTGTTATTAGTTGAATTCAAAAACCAAATCACTGTCGAATTGAGTTTTACCTAGATTAGAGTTTTTAGGTAGATTTAGTATTTGAAAGCGAGTTCCTCGTGGACACGACCCGTACTTGCCGGTTCCTAGCTACAGCTACACCGTGCACTTGCGGTATATTATTTTTCGAACGAGTAATCAGCAATTTATTTCCACAATTAATCATATTAATTATCAAAAATGGTATATTTATATTACACTAAAGATTAATGATAACTTTGAATTCAATACTATTGCTCTACTTGATAGTGGTGCGAGATCAAAATTGTATTAAAGAAGGATTTATTCCATCCAAGTATTATGAAAAAACTACGGAATGCCTTCATAGTGCTAATGGAACGGCACTACAAATTAAATATAAATTATCAAATGCTTATATTTGTAATCAAGGTTATTGTTTCAAGAATACTTTTGTCCTTAGCAGAGACATAGGTCAAGAAGTCATTTTAGGTACCCCTTTCATTACTCAAATTTATCCTTTTGAGGTCGATCAATTTGGTGTTCATACAAAAATTCTTGGAAAACGTGTTTCTTTCAAATTTATATTTTCAATAATTTCAAAAGATTTATCTCTTAAAAAGCATTCTTTAATCAATATTATTCTTAACAAAGATTTCTTCCTTTCAGCTCTCAATATGAATCAAGATGAAAAGAAAGACAGAATTATTCAAACTCCTCGGCATTATGCTCGTAAAGTTAACTACTCCTTCTCCATATTCAATTCCTGTGTCAAATTCATTTCAAGTTTTACCCACTCAAGAATTTCCTGCTTTATCTTACGCTTAAGCCTAAACAAAATTTCAAAAACCCACACAACTTAATTCCTCTTTTGACTCGAAATATTTTACAAAACCTACTAAAAAACATGTTATTTATACAAAATTTAGACAACTTCAATCCTTGTCTCAACTCAACGAATTTGTCAAAACTATTTTTTTACCTGAATTTTACTTCATCAATGACAATCCTCTCAAGACCAGAACTTTTTATGAATTCATTCTGGTTGATTCAAAATCTGCTGAAATTCAGCATATTCCGGATCGCACCAATCCTAATCAAATAGCCTACTCAAAACTTAGAATTCTCAAAGTACTTACTGGGAAAGATTTTCCTAGTAGATATTCAATCAAACCATTTTCCGAACCCTTCAATTTGCCAGGTTATAATTACATAGATTATGAAAAGGCTTGGTATTACACATTTTTATACGGACCATTCAATCATTCATGGTTTATTAGTTTCGATACAAGAATAGAAAGTCAATTTCCCATTTGGTTCTACGAATGGTGGATGACCATGGGATCTACTCAAGACATATGGCCGGATGAAGTCAAAAACATTACAACAGACTACTCAAACACTTCAACTATCAGCCCAAATCTCAAGGAAATCTTATTCCATAAAAATATGGATTTCCTTGGATTTTATGTTGGTCATTTTCAATTACTCAACATTACGGACCGCCAACATATTCATTAGTCCGTGAATACAAAATTAAATGGTGGGACAAATTCAATGTTCAAGCTGCCTTAGGTATTAACTCAGCTCCATCCATTCAACCAGCTCCTGCTACCCCACAAAAACAGGAAAAGAATTCAAAAGGAAAAGAAAAATTCAAGATGAAGAAATTCAATAGCTCAAGCAAGAGATCAAGCTACCTAAGAAGCAGCAACAACAATTAATCCCGAAGACAAGCACAAATTCATCCGATTCCTCAACATCTATTCAATCGGATTATGATCCTTTTGATGGGCCTTGCGCCCAAGACCCATATTGTATTTAACCCTTACGAGGTATTCAAAAATAAATAAATTAGTTCTAACGATTTTTATGAAGGTTTTTCTAAGTGAAATTTTACAATTTCACTTCTCTCTTTTCCCCGAGAAGGAAGTGGACGAGTACAGATCTTGTTTACTCACTATTCAAAGAAGACTTACTATTCAAAGACACGGACATTAAAGTTGTTGGCAAATACTTGTTCAAGATCATGCGCATCAAAGCTTGTCGGCAAGTGGACATTACTATTGAAGTAATGGTTATCCTTTGGCCTTTAGTCAAAATTATCGGCAATCATTTCAAACTACTGTTCAAGACATGTGATTCATCAGCCACTATTCACGCTTTTCATCCAATCAATACTCGCTGCAATAATTCAACATTATCGGGAGATATTTTCAAGATTACATTAAGCATCTTCAACCGTCCAAGTGTAATTTACTTATTCATGATTGTATTTTATAAATATGTACTCCTTTAGCATAATTCAAGCATCACTACTTGCCTATCACAACTCATCACATAACTCACAACTCACTCTCAATACCCCCTTTTGTATCTCCAACTTCTCTCTTGAGAGCCTACTATCCAATCTCTTGTACAAGTTTTTGATTCAATCAATCAAAGTAAGTTTGATTCAACATCTTTATTATTTCAGTCTTCATTTAGTTATTTCAATTTAAAGTTTCTAGTTTTCGTTTTGAAAATCAATTTGCTAAATTAATTTGTCACTCTGCCTCCCTTGTTATTCCAACCATACCCATTCCCCGAGCTGCTTCCGTAGCTCCTAGATTGGTCCTGTCTTCAATCGGTGTGTGTATATATATATACACTATATACTATACAATTAAAAATCACTAAAATTACCAATCAAATAATGAAAAAATAATCATTTGTAAGTACATACCTATATATGTATAATTACACGTTTATACACAAATTGCGCCCCAACCCTCTCTATGCTCATCCATCATAGCTTGTCTATAAGGGGTAGTGGCGGGCTTCTTTCGCCGGAAATAATGTGATCAATGTTGTAAAAGTAATTTTACATATATTTATGTCGAGTGACAGTACTAATTAAGTTAAAACGAATATGAAACGATAAATTAAATTTTATAAACAAATGTACATGTGCAAGTACCTTTATGAAATTAGATTTGGGATCATCGAAATCGTGCGAGGTCACAATCTTTTTCATGTATTGGAGAATGTAGGAGTCATACTCCACGTTCCCAGATAGTTTATGGAACTATAGTAATCAAAATAGATTCTCAACACATGAAGAATTAATTAGTAGTTATCTAGCAAATAATTTCACCGAAAATAAAAACTAATTTAATGATAAACAAGAGAACCTTACCTTTACATCCATAACACTTGGGAGTTTTGCCTTATGTGAGCCTCTAGAGCCTCCCAAATAATTATACAATCCGAGAGCACTATTTTTCAATCGGATGAATATAAAATTCAAATAAAGATCATGTATTGTTCAAATATATTGTAAAGACATATATACAACATACAATTGAATACAATACTTAACAAAAGCAATGAAAATGAGTAAGTACTCGAACTCACGAGTCGATTATTATTCTAATATCTTTCTTCACGGTATGACCCAAAAGATCGAGCCGGTGCGTGCGTTACTCCTCGGATATAGCAGCCAGCATTCAGTGGGCCCTACAACGACACAAATAACATATGTAAAAATATAATTATTAAACCATTAGAACTCCATTTAAGTTATTTGTACACCTACCCCTCATTAAACGGTATCAAGTAATATGTTTTTCGCGTCTTGGCCATGAGGTTCAAGATAAATTTGGATCGGTCTACAACTAACCGTCCATATGCTTAAATGGCCTCAGGATAACAAAATTGAACAAACTTGATTCCTATGGAATGAGCCATTTCGTGAAGCCACCTAGTACCTATTAATTGTACATATATAGTTAGAAATGAAAATTAACGAGTTACATGAACTTACATATAGTAACTCACATCATGCCAAGCATAACAACGAGTTGTGTCGATCTTTTGCATCTGCAGAAATTGTAGTATGCCATCCAAGAAAATCGTATTCGGCAAAAGCTTCACCAAACTTTCCGGACGAGTACTCCACTCCGGAGGTGACTCATTAATGGGTTGGAGATATAGGAAGTACTATGGATGATGATCAGCCGCCATTGAGTACTTAGTGGTACCAAATGAGGACCTAGGAGTTCCATTCTTCCCACTCTCGTCTTTGGCCACGAGATCCTAATTCCCGAAGGATGATAATACACGAATTATAAATATATATACGTGATATTAACAATCAATCTAATATTTTCAAATAAAATACCTTCGATATAGAGAGGATGACCAAACTCTTGGGCCAAGCAACAAAACCGTTAATCGCTTCGTCACGAGTGTGGAGGTGTAGTGATTCGATTAGCAACTCACAACCGTATTTCCCTTACATAGCTTCGTCACCTTCACCTTCACCTGATCCTCTAATGGCGATGCCCCATGAATGACGACACTTGGCTGAACAGGGTAAACAACACCTGTTGTCACAATGCGATATAGATCGGGGTGATGAAAAACTAGTATGCACTGTAACATATTGTATAAGAATCAACATAAGAATTAGAATCACGGGATAACTCTTGAGAGACAACTTAAACTATCAAGAATCTAGGAAAAAACGATAGAGTTTCCCTTAAAAGTCAACATTTTCCTAAAATAACCGCCCTCATCCGAAATAACAAAAATAAACAACTAATTACTTAATAACCATACGCCGAAGTTTCACAAAAACCAAATTATATACACCATTCATTCGACAAGTATACACCAATAATTAGTCAAAATAAAAACATACATTCTCATTAGATAGTAAAATCTTAATTACCTCGACCATATCTTCAAATTGGTAGCCAGGTGAGCTTGCTTTTGTGCTCGTCGGTGCACAGGGTAAGAATTGACCCTTTGCATCATGTAAGTCTTCCAAGTTGGGTGCCGGGATTCCCATCTTGGTAAAGCAAACATGAACCAAGCTGTCACTTTCTCTTCCACCTGAGCCACTTGGGAAGCTAATCGAGACTCCACTTGAGAAATGATTGCCTCGACATTCACTTGGATGGAAGAGACGGGACGCTTCTTTCCAAGCACCAAAGTGCTCAAGTATCCCCACCTTCCCACCAATGGCTTGCACACAATCGAGATGCTTATCTCTTTTTAGGGCCAAGGCTAACTTGTCCCTCTTCTCGGTGTTGTCAACGACTTCGAAGTCAAGGTCCGTGATAAAGGCTCCTGTAAGAAGGAAATAAATTGTCATTGGGCAATTCGTATATTAACCGATAAGTTCTCAAAATAATTAAAGAAATAGTCAATCTCACGAGTCGTTGCACAATAGATTGAACTTCTGTTGTATTGAAGGTGCCGTCTTTCTTCTTTCTTCCTTCGATCCACAACTCATCCCTCTCGATAGTAATCTGCGAAGGATCTATGATGGCACCTTCATCGAATCCACTTTTCAATTGTTCAAGCTTCTACTTGTACAACTTCTCCTCCACCTTTGCGTATGTATCACGAGGATATTGTATGGGGATACACACTATACTCTTAATCCTCTTCTAGTTGGCATCACCTCATGCATGCGCAAGTAATTAAGACAATAAAATATCTGTAAATAAGACTACAAACGTTAAATTCTAAACAATTCTAAAGAAACTAACTCCGAAGAAATATCCTTAAATAAGAATTACAAAAAAAAAAGAACAAATGTTAAATTACCTTGTATTCCGAGTGGAGACATATGCTTCAAACTTCTTCTAATCGTCCTTGCTTATAAAGTTGTAGACCTCATATGGTCTATCTTCTACTTTGATCTTCCTTGTCTTGTAGACCTAAACATCGGCAATATGAGACTTGAAGTTGCTCCATTTCTTTGCCACCGATATGAGGGTCTTGTGTTTCACCAATGGGAGATTTGATTCGTTCACATCCAAATTGAATGTTTTCGAAACACAAGAACGACATGCATTAGTATTAACCATTTACACTAATTAAGTTGTAATTCGAAATTGAGATGTAATGCATTTACACGTATATCATTCCAAAGGTTTTTCATAGCAATTATGGGACTTTGCTCCAATGAATGTAACCGATGTTCATATATATGCAAGTTGTTGTACCAACATAGCTCATAAAGCGAGCTGTGCGCTCTCCTATCGGGTTATGGTGCTCATCAAATTGGACCAGGATAAAGAGAGTTAAATCTTCTCTGCGATGTGCCAACTTCTCCTTGTTCATCGTTTTTTCATCCCCTCGTCTTCTTTGTAACTTTGAAAGGATCATGTTGCTCCATTTTTATAACGACTGTTAGAAGGAAAAACATAAACATTAGATAATTCGAATAATAACATAAAAAATAAAGGATAATATTTTACATCTCAAAAATAAATTTTAAGAAACTAGATTTCCAAAATGAAGTGAACTTCTTAAAAGGCTTTCAATAACCTATATTTTCAAATAAAAAACTTTCTTATTAATTATAATAGACAAAAAGAGAAACAATTTATTAATAAATTTCTATTTTTTCTTAAATAGTTACTATATATATATATATATATATATATATATATATATATATATATATATATATTAGTAAATCTTTTTGGTTAAGTATATAAGGGTTTTCACAATTGTTTTAAGTACATATATAGCCTTTTTCCCTCCTTTTCGTGTATTTTTTATTAAGTATATTACTTATATTATTTATAATTTGTTTTCTACAACCCTATTAGTGAAGTGAATATAGCCCTATATCCAAAAATCTTTACAATTACGTACAATTTCCATAAATTCTCTTCCATTTTATCCCTAAACCCTAAATTATAAATCTTCCAATTTTTCTAAACTCTTAAACATAAATATTTCCAATTCCTTAAACCCTAAACCCTGTTCCATAACTCTTTCCATTTCCCTAAACCCTAAACCTAAATCATATATCATTTCATTTCCCTAAATACTAAACCATAAGCCCTAAACTCATTTGTAAAATTCTCAAACAATTCAAGAATTCCCAACTTCACAAACTAAATATATACATTCAACATTCACCCATATTGTCAAACATTTCAAAAATCTCAAACTTAAACAACCAAATATGTACTTTCAACGTTCAACTAATTACCAAATACATTCAACATTCAATTAACCAATTTTGCAAATAACTTAAAGTGAAAACTAAGAAAGGGAGAGAGAAGTTGCATAGCAGCAACAACGACGGTGAGAGTGAGCGAGACGTGAGGAGAGCACAACGACAGCGAGTGGAAGGCAGCGACGACGACGAAGAGAGTGAGAGCAGCAAGTGGAGGATGGCGACGACGGCAAGGAGAGTAAGGGCGAGTGAGTGGAGGGCAGTAAGACGAGAGCAAGGGTGGAGAGCAAGAGTAGGAACGAGAGTAGGGAGCGAGTGAGATGAGAGTAACAGTAGAGAGTAGAGAGTGAACTGGTGGGCAAAAGATTTGTTGCTTGTGTTATTTTTTTTTGGTTCAATGAAAGAATCGTAGTAATATATGAAATTAAAAGAAAAATTATTTATGATAATGTCACCGCCTCATTTTTAGTTTAATTTTTGTTTTTAACTATCGTAAAAGGCCGATGATAAAAAGTCATTTCTATAGTAGTGTTGGACCCATATCCTTTAATTTCTGGCGGGTTTAGCGGGTCCGAGTCGGATCCGGACCTATTGTCATCCCTAATTAATATATATTTTCATTGATTTTCTTTATTTCTAATGAAACCTTGAGTAATTTGGTATCTTAACACAAATTTTATCACGAAGTTTGTGATATTCCTGCAAAATTGAAGAAATGACAAATATTTTAAAATGGAGAGAGTACATAAGAAGTAATTAATTTTACTTTATATTATGTCACCTTTTTCTTCATCCAAGAAATGACAAATAGTTTATGATGTGGAAGAAACCATGAAACCACATTTATTAAATCCTATAGCCTCAAAGAAAGGAAGCATATGAGGTTACAATTATGAACCTCTTATTTAACATGGATTTCTTAAATCCCTGAAAAAGAAAAAAAGAAAAAAAAGACATTGAGTGACCATGCATATTATAAGTTGTGACTTGTGAGAGGCTAGGGATGCATAATCAAGAGTGTACTTAAGGATCTTGATTACAATAGCAACAAGCACTGCGAATACAGTCAGCCAAACACTTCCCAATATTAGCCTTCACTTGCCCTCTTTTCGGGATCACACGGCAACATTCCTTTGCTTTCCCTCTCTTTGGGATCAGGCGGCAACATTCTCTCCCCAGGCACTGTGACTTCTCAATAGCCATCCTCTCATCACCTGTCTTACATGTACATCCTTCCTGAGCCATCTAATCTACTTTGTTTAACGTCTGTACCTTCTGCAAAATTAGCGCTTTTTGTGTGTCTCTTGTTTCTTTTGACTTAAGATTTCGATGCTGGTAAGCAAATCAACAAAATAAAAAAAAATGAAAAATTAAAAATACGACAATAAAATAAATTCATGTTGATAATAGGATAACATAAAACTGGTAGCATTTGTAAATATAAGAATATGCAAAAAGAAAAAAAAAAAAAGATAGAGAAAAGTGAGGGAAAAGTGCTTACAAGAATCTTAGTGGGGAAGAGTAATCCTAGTTAGTGTTTGTAGTATGAGCGAGTGTTGAGTTATGAGCTCAAATACGTGGGGGATCGTTTCCGTTCATATATGTGTATACATTCAAAGACAGAATTCCCAAAACATCCTTGCCTTTTGGTCCCAATAATATACTTTAACTACTCCATTCATTAATGATGGGAGAGCTCGATATGAGCTTTTTGAAAAGGTGAACTATCTAGCGAGCGAAAATAGCTTCTTTTTTTTGTTTTTTTTTGGGGGTGGGGGTTTATTTTAACCTTTTGTGATAATCGGTGGGATTATTCCCAATTTATGGTGGAAACCAATCCCCACCCCCACCCCTACCCCCACCCCTCCAAGAAAAAAGCTTCTTAGTCATTTCGTTTTACGACAAAGAATAATTACCTAAGTGGATAAGAAGAAAGGGTTTTATGAAACCATGCCACTTTTGCTTTGGCCTCTGCGGTGTTTAAGTGACCGACCATAAAACCATGCCACTTTTCCTGCCAAAATTTTTGTACGTGGCTGTTCAAAATATGCGAGTGGGAATCTAATTGAGGCATGCATACAAAACTAGGAACTTTGACCAGAAAAATTTGTAATGTGCTTTCATTATTATTTGAAGGTTCCAAAATATAATGAAATCATCGTAAAGGGGTGAATAAGGAGATAGATACAAATAGATTTTAGAAATTTTGACAAAGGATACAAAGTTATAATAACAACAATATTTCAATGAGATATGTATATGCGTAAGAGCGATTCTTAAAGATTAAACTACCCTTATATTATTACACTGAGTTTACACCTATCACGAAAATTTCTTCAGTAATTTTTTAAAATTCCACTCTTAGACACTCAAAACTCACTAGTTGTTTAACTATTTTGCCTCACTTACAAGAAGACAATTATAGTTACAAATGATGTGCTACTTGTACGTAGTCTCTTGCTCCTGCTCGTCATTTTGAGCAAAAGGTGGACTTTAGAAGTCACAAATTGATTTTGATGATAACAAACATTGTGATTAGTAATTATATTATGAAATAGGATTTATTTATTGATTTTTGTGCAAAATGACACATCAATATTAGAATATGGAATATATACCTAATGTTACTGAGTTGATCACAAGACTTGTTTTTGGGCACTAAAAGACAAATAAATGAATTATGTGAGTTGATCAAAGTGGAAGATACATTGCCAAATCACACGTGAAACATCTGCATTATTCATCGCCAAGGAGCTCATAGCCTCAGTTGCCATCTTAATGCCTTTCCAATCTGGAGGTCATGGGAATCACTGGCAGTTCTCCTTCACTTGGCCTGGGTTGCCCCAGGAGCGCTTCAAGGCAGAATCAGAATTTTATTTTTTTTTGACTTTGAACTTTGCTCCTCGAATTAGTTGGAGCCCGGACTTTTAGATACCCTAACCTTTGCAAACTTTAAGGCTCCTCAGGTATGAAAAATAATTCTTGTGTACCCCAATATTTGCAAACAATTATGCAGAGGTAACATCGGGTTTGGTATAACTGTTTAAAGGCCCCTTACGTATGTAAAATAACTCATAGGTACCCCAACCTTTGCAGAAAATTATCCATATGTACCCTAAAATTTGGTGTAACGATTTAAAAACCCCTCGAAATGAAAATATACTCCTAAGTATACTTCCATTTATTGTATTTGACATTGACATTATATATCCGAAGGAAATTCAAAATTTTTGTTGAGTACTAATTTTACCTCTACTTTTAATGATTGAAACTTAAAATATTTATTTTTTACCTTCCTCCCATCTAACAAGATAAAACTTGTAATTTTTTTATATTGTAATTTTATAGTTACTTGTTTATAAAACTTTATACTTACAAAATGTATAATTTTTTATGTTGTGATTTTTATAAGTAATTTTTTAATTATTTAAATTAAAATTAATGTATTGCCCCGAAATTTTATTGTATTTAATTATTGTATTTTATCATTTTAATATTTAAGAGTACTTGAGCCGCGCATAAATGTCAAAATGAAAATGAGAAATGTGAATGGATTTGTTAATTAAGTGACTCGAAAATATTGGTTCACACTTAAATATTCATAATATATGCAAACACGCATATATTGATAAATATGTATATAGTTATTTGCTACAAAATTTTGTTCCGAACAGTTGATTATTCTAAAAAAATGTATATATATAAAATAGTAATAATAATAAAATACATAAATAAATGAGAAAAATTACACCAAATAATTTTGATACAATTGTATGGTTAAAAAATTAACTATGCATAAATCATTCTTATTTAGACAAGCCTAATTCTTGTTGAGAAGATGTGTAGAAGGGATAAGATTTGGGTTGTCGGCAGCCCATTATAAATAGGAGGACAGGGGAAGCAGTTTGGCCAAACTAGAAAGTAGGAGAGTAAGGACAAAGCTAAAAACACACACAAGTCCAAACCTGTTTTTCCTGCACTGCCGACCACCAGCCCGCCCTCTCTGCCACCGACCACCACCTGCTACCGCCCACCTACCTCTCGCCACCGCCAACGACCACCTGCCCTCCCTTATTTTTTTTTCAACACCCTTCACTACTAAGGTAACTTTTCTAACTCTTTTTAGATTAAATTTAACTATTCATATTGGAAATGAATAGATAAAAAGAAGGAAAGAGTTAATAAAATATATATGTATTAAAAAATTGAGCATATTTATTTGGAGAAATAAAATTACAAAAAGATATATATATATATATATGTTTATTTTCGGAAAATAAGTCCAAGAGATGAATAATAATTTTGATAGTAATGGATGAAAAAATTATGAGGAAATATATGAATATATATATATAATAATTATATTAAAGTAAAGGGTAAATTTTTTATTTGAAAACAAAAAGTTATCGGAATCATCATTACCAAAGAAAGCAAGGCAAATTAAAATTTAGTTCGAAACGATTCCCTCCAAAATCGAGGTACATTATTGCTTGTACCCTTCCAAAATAGTTAAATTTTAATTTTTATGTAAAACGTTACCGTATTTGTTTTTAATTCGGCTACAACACTTTTAGGACCTAGTTACTCGTTAATCGTTAATCGTTGATTGGTTATCGTTAACAGTTCATAAATGTCTCGCTAGCATAATTAATTATATTGGGCCCTTGCCGATAATCGGGAACTTTAATCGAATCGTTTAATCGATGCCACGTATTGGGCCTTCTGTTAAACGGGAATTTTAATCGAATAGTTTAATCGAAACCATGACTGCAATTGCATATAAATTGAGGTTCTAGTGTTGGCCGGAAATTAAAATGTTTATGAAACTGAAAAATTAACTAAAAAGTTTATAGGAAACAGAAATTGAGCATTTTGCTTAAATGATAAATTTTAAATTAGTTTTTAAAATCGCAGACACACTCACTAACTTTTAAAAGTACTTTCACAAGTACAAGGATACCGTATTGAGCCAACCGCACACTTTTAGTTTTTTTCTTTTTTTAAAAAAAATTATTTTAGGGAAAGAGAAACAAACAAGAATTAAATAGGAAGTCCGCGATGTAAAGGAATCCGAGGGGAAAGGACTCGACAAGGTTGGTCTTGGACAATGACCTGTTTGACCTCCCTACTTGAATCTCTTATGCTGCTACGAGTTTGTGCTAGGAAGAAAATAATATTAAGTCTTTGATATATGTAAGTTTTTAAATATGATAACAGAATTGTCTAAACGCCTGTTTGAATGAACGTAGTTTTTATATTGTTGTCGTTTATTTCGTACCATCAAAATGAAATGTTTCAGCCTTGTCTCTAGTATCTAGAGACTGCAGTAATGCCTCAACTCGATTTTAATTTTCGCCACTTTAGATCATTGTGATTAATGCGAAATTCTTGTTAGTTAATGATATGACATAAGTTGGGGCATTACAATTAAAAACGTTGCAATTGTCTCTTTTGTTATAGTCATGTAAATGTGAATACAATAAAATGTGGTAATCTGGGAAATATGCTTCAACGTGCTTTTATTAAAATAAAAGTTTAATAGCACCTATAAAACTTAAGTTTTCCATTTAAATGGTTGGACATCGAAAATAGGTATAATCATATTAAAACTACTAAAACATATATGACATGTCTTTTAAAACTCCTAAAACATATCCCTTTTGCAAACCAATTTTGAACCCAAAAAAATTAACGATCATTCACAAGATAGCAAATAATGCACCTAGTACCAAGTAAGTTTCAATCTTTGAGAAAGAGAGATATCCTGAGGGAAAAAAAAGGAGATGAAAAAAAGAAAAAACAGAGGATCTGACTGCAACCATCCTAGTTAAGATGCTTGGTTAGATTGTGTGGGAGGGTCTATGTTCACTTAAGAGCTGCTTGTGTTCGCTTTCTTTGGTCCTCCCTCCTTTTGTTTGTCCCTTCTTTTAGTTTTCCTTTTTTTCTTCACAAGTAGCCTACCATATGCATCTCTTGCTTCCCACATATTCTCGAGTTATGTCCCAATTTGTGACAATTATTACATCTAATAGAGAATTCGAAATTAATTTACTATATCAATGTTAACAATAAATGAAGGATTATAGACACTTTAGTACCATATACTATCGAAAAATGATTAAAAAATCTCCTTAGGTGTTGAAAATAATAAATTATTACCCTAAGGTATCGTATAATGTTGTTTAATTGTAAAAAATTATCTTTTTAGCAGTTATATATAACTCCTAAAAATATAATTTTTTACAATTAAACATTATACAATACCTCGGAGTAGTAATTTATTATTTTCAATACATAAGAGATTTTTTTATCATTTATCAATAGTAAAAGGTACTAAATTGTCAATTTTTATAAATGAAATATACTAAAAATATATAAATTTGAATGTTTGAAGAGTGTATAAACCTCAAGTTGCCTGATTTAAAAGAGGGATTCTTCATTATACTAAACTTAGGAGTACATTTTCATTCTTGATGGGTCTTTAAATTGTTACATCGAACCTTAGGGTGCATCTGGATAATTTTTTGCAAAGGTCGGGGTATATATGAGTTATTTTTCATAACAGAGAGGCCTTAAAATAGTTACACCAAACCCGAGGGTACATTTTAATAATTGTTTACAAAGGTCAAGGTACTTAAAAGTTATTTTTCATACCTAATGGGCGTTAAAATACTTACACCAAATCTAAGGCTACCTTTGTATAATTTTTTGGCCTCAAGTAGATTATTTCAGTTCATAAGTGAATCCGGGATTTTGTTGAAGGAATTAAAAAAAAAAACAATTCATTTGAATCAACATATATTATAGGTATGATGGTCGCTTAGTACTGCCCAACTCTTTATTTAACATTTTTTATTTTATCATAAATGGCCTCATCTCATTATAGAACATTATAACACAAAAGAAAAGAAGAAACACTTGCAAGATCCCAACAAAAACAAAATAAAAGATGGTGAGAGACTAACAAGGCTACATTAATTAAAGTTAGTCTATTTATAACAAATGTAAGATATTCACAATTAATATTAAGGATGATAATGGGTCGGATTTAGGTCATGTCGGTCTAGATCCGGAGCCATTTATAGTTTTAGAACCTAAATTCAAATCCGACCTAGACCCCTCAAATATGTGAATATGGGACCCAGAACTGTTGAGTCTAGCGGGTCCATGTGTTCTTAGTGGGTTCAAATTATTTTTACATAAAGAAAGCTAGCAAATATTTTGTTTGGCATCCTGTTGAATGCCACTACGTATTTCTGGCAAGTATTAACAGCTAATATTATTCTTTAACATGAAGAAAATAATTTATCTTTAGTGGATCCTCGACTTTCAAAACTCAAAAAGGGTTTAATCAATGTGTGTGCGCGAGAGAGAGAGATAGTGAATAATGGAAGACTTGAATTGAAAAAATAGTAGATTTTTAGTTAATTTTCTTGATTTTATATCTGTTACTTTATAATTTCAATAATATATTAATGACTGATTTTATATTTATTAATTATTTTTTCTTTTTTTATTAACTTTTATCATTTTCAGTAAAACCTTAGGATATTTTGATATTTTAACACAAATTTTATCATAAAATTAATATTTTTGGTAGACATGTCAACTCGGGCCGACGGGTTAAATACAAGTCGGGTGTATTCAAGTTTGGGTAAAATATGGGTGAGGTGTATTTCGGGTTCGGGTATGTTGGTATAATAGAGTATACCTCGAAAATGTGGAAGCATTAGATTTGTCAATTGATGTTCCACGAGTGTCAATCCTTTAGCAAGTTTAGAGTCTCCTTTTGTGTCCCTTTTATTGACCCTTCTCATGAATCCAATCGAGTAGAAAGAAACCTCGGTGGCTACTAGAGTCACCGCATTTAATCACGCATTCAAACCCCGTAAACCTAAGATGGTAGTTTCGTGAGGGAGTGATTGAGGGATTCGAAGAGAAAGCCGACAGAACAACCGATGTTTCATACTCGGGTTAATCTCATGTGTGCCATTCTCGCATTTCTCCAAAATACATATTTAATAGGAAACCTAAACTCCTATTATCCAAAGTTGAAGAGTTGAGTTCGACTCAACTTCTTCAACCATCCCACTTATCCAAGAACCTTTCCTGGATAAGTGGGAGTGTGGATAAGTTGGGAACATGGGTCTAAGTGGCCATATATTGACTTCGAAGGTTTGCTCGGGAGAGTTTGAGTCACCCTAGAGGGGGTGAATAGGGTGATGGAGGATTTTCGTAGAAATTCAAGCTCTTTTGCCAAAGAAGAGACATAAACAGATTCCGAGTCAAAAGTCGAGTCGGAAAAGTATGGACTCGTAAATGCTCGTCAAGAGTAAAGGGGCAAATTAAGCAAAGGCTTTGAGACTGTCCGAGTCTAGAATGAACTCGGAAAGTAAACACTTAGAGATTACATGGAAACCCTCCCGGGGCAGAAAACCACGGACCGTGCTAATCCAAGCACGAAGTCAAATCCACTATTTTGAGTCCACAAAATACCATGAATTGATCGAACTCGAGTTGCTCCCTTAGACAACTCTTTACAAGTTTTCCTAGACTCGAAATTCCTTTATCTCGATCTAGTACTTCCTAACCGAGATAACCCTTACAGCTTAGGGACAACTAAGCTGAGTTAACCCTTACAGCTTAGTCAAGGGACCTTACAGAGAAAGTAAGAAAGTGTTTGTAACTAAGTACAAGACCTTACAACTCGAAAGTAATGAATTACAGAGTGGGAGTTGTAAGTAGAAGATTGAGAGTAAATACAATGACTTTGGTCAAGTACGTGTATTAACAATAATTTCGGCCAATCTTCAAGTCTTATTAGTTGCCTTCTATTTATAGATGACCAGGCGAGTAGCCATTATCTTCATCTGCCGACCGAGAGTCCTTTGTGACAATTGATAATGACTTTCCGAGTCACTCGGAAAGTATCCGTTGTGAAATAATCGTTGGACAACGGTTTAACTCTCTTGGAAGTCCCAAAACCACCGGCGCTGCCTTGAAGAATAAGGTGGAAACCACCGTTAAGCTTGGCATTTCAGTTTTCCAGATTTGGAAACAGACGACTACGACACAATCTTCCGGGACTGAGTACAGAGAAGATGAAAAGTCATGTCTCGCTGGTGATTTGACGTTTTGAAGCCGGTTACTTTTGTATTTCAAAAGTATATCCTCGTTTGAATAACCTACAAAAGTAAATCAATTTTGGTTCTCAAAGTATAAAATACTTTGGTCCAAAGTTAAACACGAGATAATAAAATAATTACGATGATTAACCAACTAATTATCTCGAGTTAGAAAAGGAATGGAATTTTCCGAGTCTAATATCCATAAAACTCAAAATTCCATCCGACTTAGTCTAAGTGACGAATCAAGTTACATAAGCAATATCGAGTGAAATAACTCGATATAGACTAAGCTCATTTAAGACTAGAAGCGCCGACTCTAACAAAATAGAACTTATAACATGAAGTCGGATATGAGCGGAAAACTAGTCTTTTCAAGCATGCGAATAAATCTAAGCAATGAGGGACTCGGAACCGAGTGAGATAAGCAAAGTCGTTTTCCGAGTCACACAGAGACAGGCAAGATTTCATGAAGTACATGTCTGTATCACTTAGAGTAAATATACTATATTACGCGTAAAAGTTTCTAAAGTGCAGAGAATGCCTTGGAATCAAAACTCGTAAGTAAGAGATTCTTATACCCGATTCTTCTAATGCAACTCGGAAATGTGTTGAGCGAGTGTCCGAGTCTTCAATCTCCCCTTTTGATGAAAGACATTTCATACTTAGACGTAAACTTTGTTAGTGAAAAATATTTACTTTTGGATAATTGCGCATGAAGTCGAAGAGTAAACTTAATGTATCGGAGCATAAAATAAAATATGCTTAACAATGAAATAATGTTAACTCGTAAATGGTTGCTGTAAACGCAGATAGAATTAAAGAGAAAGCGCTAATTCATTGAAAATAAAGAGAGTACACAAAATGAGAGGGAAGCCTCCCCTAAACAAGACAACAAAAATGTTTCTAAGTTAATTCTCCCCTTGCCTTTCAAGAAAAACAACAAAAAAGGGAAGAAAATAACGAGTAGTACAAATTGGATGTCCGGACAAAAGAAGTAGAAATTTCTCGTAAAGAAGAAGAATCTGGCAACCGAGGAATTGTGACTCGAGTGCATGGCGCCTACGAGGGAGAAGGGGATGCCTAAGTGGAAGCGGAGGGATTGGAGGTACGTCGGCGCCGGTACGATCTTGACGATGTGCTTGAGCGCGGCGGAGGGAGAACTGGGATTGCCGTCAAGGGCTCAGCTCCGAGTGGCTGACCCGGAACAAGTGGATCTAGGGGTTCCTCCTCGTGGACCTCGGAGGCTGGAGGAGGCTGCTCTGGCTGACCCGCTGCATGTTGTTGTAGCACAGCCAGGTCTTCGACCCACCCATACTCGCTGTCTCGAGCCGAGTATCGCCACTTGAGCGTGTGGAGCGATCGACCCTCGGCAGCTTCCCACTGCTTGTTCCTTGTGTACCTCCCCTTGCCCAGACGGAGCTGCCTCAGCCCGCAGCTCCTCGGCGTCTGCTTCTTCGTTGTCCGCTTCTTCTTCCTCCCCGCTGTCTAAGGAGGTCGGACCCGGGCTCGAAGATGCTTCGAAGCGTCCGAGTCGCCACGGTCCTAACTCGCCTTGGACCTTCTCTCTCGAGGAGCTCGATCGGCTCCTTCCGCTCCTTCACCGGCTTCCTCATCTCAAGAACCGGAGACTCGCTGCTCTCGGATTTGGGATTGGGCGGTTTTGGTGGATGAACAAGGACCGATAAACAGATTTGAAAGAGCCGAGCGGGTCCTTGAAATCGAGAGGACACAGAGCTGATCTTGTCCATGAAAACGGGGACAAAATAGCGGAGAGAGATTTGGAGGCACCTCAGGTGGAGGCACCAACAGGTGGGGCAGGGAGAGTGAGAGGGGCTACTTTCCGAGTCCGAGGTAGAGAAGGAGGCCTCGGCTCGAAGTTGTGTACCCGGACACCGAGGTTGAGTTTCTCGGTATCCGTACCCCTGGAGTTCCTTCTTACCGACAACAACGGCAACCTCGGACACACCATTGGGATCTAAGGGGAGTGGAACCTTGAATTGCTTGAAGACAAGGCTGAGAAGAGCACCGAAGGGAAGGGAGGTGTTCTTCTTGGATTGGATTTGAGCTGGCACAGCTGCCATTTGCTCAATTATTGAGGCGAAGAGGTCTAGTTCGTAGCCCTCAAGAATGTCAAAAAGAGCTTTCGGATGCTTGGAGTTGGGGTTCTCCTTGCTCGAATGCTCGAGAGAAAAAGGTTCTCATCAGCGAGGAAGCACGAAGGCGTGCTTTAACTTCAACCGAGTCACCGAAAAGTTTTCCGTGACTCGGGGAACTCTTTGGCGTACTTTTCAAAGAAGTCGTCGGTGACTTCGATGAAAGGAATGGGGTTGCTGTTCAAGAAAAGACAGGAGACTTTGAACAAGCGATGGAGGAGAGAGGTGTTTATTCGAACAGTAATGTTCCGAACCCCGGAGGTTAGAACATTTTCGAGAGGAGGTAAGGTGAGTGTAGAACTCGAAACGAGTTCGGGATAGATGAACTCGCTGAAGCAAAGAAAGTTATATGCTCCGAGTGGTTTGTATGTGAGCCAACCAAGAAAATTTGGTTGTAGGGAAGAACTTGTCGTCTAGTGCAAGATGCTCTGGGTGACAATGGGTCCGGAGGGGGTTGAGCTTTACGGATTTTTGGTGCGAGGCTTTTTGGAGGAGGAGGAGACTCGAAAGTCGGGATGATTACCTCTCTTAGGCATTTTGTGAGAAAGAGAAGAGAAGGATGAAGTTTTTTAGTAGGAGAGAAAAAAGAGTAGGTAGACGAGAGCAAAAGAAAAAGAGTAGAAGAAAGAGATGAAAGCAATCGAACTTACTTGAGATGGCCTCTTGCGATGCTTAAAGAAGTTCAAAGATCACTGTGTACGTAGAAATCTTCCGCGAAAAGTTTCGTTTGAGAGAGAGAGAAATGTAGAGTATCGAGACGAAGATGAATAGGCGCTATTTATAGAAAGAAATACACGCCCGTCAACTATCCGTTAAGCATAACTCCGTTCGACTCGGCTTGTCCATCGATCATCATAGACCGGTGTGACGGTTTGCTCCTTAACGGTTAAGATTCTAGCAGTTTGAGATCCACGGCTATCGTCCGATCACGAGTGCTCGAGAGAGAGAGAGAGAAAACGATTTTGAAAATATAGTCCGAAATTCTCCACTCATCTAGAGATAATTCCAGAAAATTTGAAGTCCAAAATTTTTTCTACGTCCGAGTATGACTCAAAATGGTTTCGAGTGACTCGAAACAAGAAATAACTACTAACCTAGTATCACTAGATCAACTGAGCTAATGGTCATTTTTTTAAAAAAATTGAAAACACATAACACATAATCATGCAATGAGATTATCACAAAGATATCACATAGTTATGCATTTAACATACCAAGCTCATTCCGAATAAAACTAAACTGATCTTCACCAAGAGGTTTAGTAAAAATATCAGCTAATTGAAGATTAGTAGGAATAAACTCAAGTTCAATATCACCTTTCTCGGAATGGTCTCGTAAGAAATGATATCCGACCTCAATATGCTTTGTCTTTGAGTGCTTGGACTGGATTCTTGGTGATGCTGATTGCACTTTGATTGTCACACTTGATTGGAACCGATTTGAAAGAAAGTCCAAGATCTCTCAAGTGTTGTTTTATCCATAGAATTTGAGCGCAACATGCTCCAACCGCAATGTACTCAGCTTCAGCAGTTGATAGAGCTACTCGAGTTCCGCTTCTTTGAGTGCCAAGATATTAGGGATTGACCTAGAAATTGGCAAGCTCCGGAAGTGCTTTTGCGGTCAACTTTGTATCCAGCGTAGTCCGCATCCGAGTATCCAGGTGAGAGTCGGTTCCGAGTCTCTTGAATACCATAGACCTAAGTTCCGAGTTCCTGCAAGATATCTCGAATATTCTTTTCACCGCAGTGAGATGTGATTATTTCGGATTAGCTTGAAATCTTGCACACAAACGAAACCGAACATTATATCGAGCCGGCTGGAAGTAAGATATAGTAAAGATCCAATCATACCTCGATAGAGTTTTTGGTCTATTGCTTTACCTTTCTCGTCCGAGTCAAGCTTTATACTGCTTGCTCATGGGTGTAGATGTGTGCTTTGCATCTTGAAGTTTTTATTTCTTCAGCAGCTCCTTGGTATACTTTGATTGATGGACATAGATTCCATCTTTATCTTGTTTGATTCGTAAACCAAGAAAGAAGTTGAGTTCTCCCATCATACTCATTTGGAATTCCCGACTCATCAACTCGGAAAATTCTCGACATAGATATTCATTAGTTGCACCGAAGATAATATCATCAACATAGATTTGAACAATAAGGAAATCTTTCCCTTTGGTTTTTATAAAAAGAGTCTTGTCGATCCGACCTCTTTTAAAATCATTTTGGACCAAGAAATTGCTCAGTCTTTTCATACCAAGCTCGGGGAGCTTGTTTAAGACTATAGAGAGCCTTTTGAAGTTTGAAAACATGATCTGGAAATTCTAAGTTTTCAAAACCTGGAGGTTGCTCGACATAGACTTCCTCTTCAATAAAACTATTGAGAAATGCACACTTAACATTCATTTGATATAATTTAATATGCATGCTTGGATGCGAATGCCAACAATATTCTAATAGCTTCGATTCCGGCAACATGTGCAAATGTTTCCCCACAATCAATTCCTTCTTCTTGATTGTAACCTTGAGCCACAAGTCTAGCCTTGTTTGTGAGTACCATTCCACCCTCATCCAGTTTGTTTTTAAAAACCCATTTGGTTCCTATAACTGGGTGGTCGGAAGGTCGGTTGGTCGAGTCCGAGACTTGGTTTCTTTCAAATTGATTGAGTTCCTCTTGCATGGCCTCTACCCATTTAGGTTCATTTAGGGCCTCTAGTGCATTTATGGGTTCGAGTTAATGAAATGAATGCAGTGAATGCACACAAATTTTGAAGAGAGGAACGAGTTCTTACCCCACTTGTTGATACCGGATATTATGTTTTCTAATGGATGACTAGAAGTAAATTTGAATGCTGATCCGACTTGTTTCCCTCTTGTATATGCTTCACAAACTTTATCCTTCTCAAAAGCACAGTTAGGTAAACCCCTAACCGAGACCATGAGATGCCAACTTTTTGATAGTATGCATGTTAATATGGCCTAATCTACGATGCCATGTCCATGAGTCATCATGAAGAGATGCTTTTAAGCAAGATAAATTCGACTCGGGTCGAGAGAGGAATGATGTAAGTGTTACCTGATCTTTTACCCGAGAACTTGATCTCCTTGGTGGTAACATCGAAATGTAGCAGTTGGTCCGAGTGAATCTTACCTCTTGACCTTTATCACACAGATTGAGAGATACCGAGCGGATTGTACTTTAATCCTTTGACAAGATAAACTAGACCGACCAGATTGCATCCTTTGCCAATCTTGCCTATCCCAACTATCTTGCCTTTGCTATCATCTCCAAATGTGACCTTTCCTCCTTTATGTTTTTCCAACTCAAAAAGAGTCCCGCATCTCCCGACATGTGGCGTGAGCATCCACCGTCAAGGTACCGATGTCCTTTTGATCTTTTCGAGTGACCTGCAAAACAGAGAGAATCTAACCCTTCTCACTTCCTCTAACGAACCCGAGTAACATTCTTTACTCGTGGTCCTTTTCGAGGAAGAAGGCTTTTCGGAACCCAGATTTGAATGACTTTGGGCTTAGTCCGATTCTAAGTCTTTCCGTTAGAGAACCGAGTCCGTGTCTCTTTTCTTTGGAAAACCTTTCCTTTTGAAACTGGAGAAAATGGTTTCTTTTTGTAAACGAGTTCCGAGCTTAGTCCTCCCTTTATTTTTGTGAATGGGACCATGCTCAGCTTTCCCGAACTTCACGGTTCCGGAATCCTTTTAAACAGATTCCGAGTAGGAATTGGATTCCTCCTCTTTGTTGAAACCAAGGCCTTCTTTTGTAAAGAAGACACATTGAGATCCTAAGAGCATGTCAAGATTTTTCCGACCTTGAGTGAATTTTAAAACCAGATCTTGAGACTCAATGAGCTTCGCTTTAGTCTGCTCATTTTCTTTCTCGAGTAACTCGGACTCGGTCTCATTGGATTGAGTACTAGTCTTGAGTTCTCCGAGTGTGAGTCTCAGCTTTTCCAATTCATTTCTCAAAGATATGCTCTTAGAAGAAATTGACTCAAGTTGTTCTTTGAACCGAGAAGAGTAGAATTGGACTTTTCTTCCAAAGTAAAAATATATTTAGCTAAATCAGCTTTGGAGAATTTGAGGAAGTATTCGATTACCTCTTGAGGATTTGTTTCCTCATTGTCTGAGTCCGAGTCCGACTCTCTTTCGGCTTCCGAGTCGAGATTGCCATCGGACATTTTGAGTCGTCCGACTCCTCATCATCTTCCGATGAGTCCTCATCGCTCCATGTTGCCATCATAGCCTTTTTCTTCTTTCTGTCACTTTTCCTTTTTGGACGAGTCTTTGACTATGTGGTCTTTGCTTGCCACACTCAAAACATCCAGAATTCTTAGTTAAAGATAACTTTGAAGGAGAAGAATACTTACTTTTTCTCGTCCCTCTTATCTTTCCTGTAGAATTCTTCTTTTGGCCTTTTATCCCATTTTTTGTTCTTCATCATTCTCTTGAAGCCTCTAGCAATAAGTGCCATAGGATCCTCTTCCGAGTCGGAGGAACTCGGTTACGCTTCTCTCGGTTTCGAGGCTTTGAGTGCTATGTTCTTTTAGTGCTTGCCCTCGGCATCCTCCTCTTCGAGTGAATTTCGTGAGTGAGAAGCTTCCCGATGAGTTCGTCTCGGCTTTAGGAGTGACAGGTTACGAGCTTCCTCTATGGCAGTCACCTTGGGACCCCACCTTCTCTTTGGTAGGCTTCGAGTATCTTTCTGCACATTTCTTCGTGTGTAATCTTCTTACCCAAAGACTTGAGATTGTTGGTAATCTCAGTAAATCGAATGAACATCTTAGTAATGTTCTCTTCGGCTCCATCTTGAATAACTCATACTTATGAAGATATTGACTAATCTTCGCTTGTCCGGCCTGGCTTGTGCCTTCATAAGTGTTGACCAGTGTGTCCCACACTTCTTTGGCTGAATCATAGGCGGACACTCGATTATATTCCTCCGAGCTGATGCACATCGGGATGCTCATTGCCTTGAAGTTCTTTACGAACTTCTACGCTTCGCTGGAGTAAACTCGGCCTTTGTCTTGGGGATGATTCTAAATTCATTTGTCTTCATTGGAATGTAGTTTCCTTGCTGTATGATTTCCAATACATCTTCATCGTGATCGAAGAGGAAACATTCCATGAGCTTCTTCCAAGTGAACGAAATTTGATCCTTTGAATTTTGGTGGTCTGCTGGAAGATCTTCCTTCATCGAACTCTCCGTTGTTCCGAGCCATTTGATCTTTAGACCTTTGGATGGTTAGATCCTTTCCGAAAGGCCAGGCTCGATACCAATTGAAAGTTTGCTCGGGGAGAGTCTAAGTCACCCTAGAGGGGGTGAATAGGGTGATGGAGGATTTTCGTAGAAATTCAAGCTCTTTTGCCAAAGAAGAGACGAAACGATTCCGAGTCAAAAGTTGAGTCGGAAAAGTATGGACTCGTAAATGCTCGTCAAGAGTAAATGGGCAAATTAAGCAAAGGCTTTGAGACTATCCGAGTCTAGAATGAACTCGTAAAGTAAACACTTAGAGATTACGTGGAAACCCTCCCGGGGTAGAAAACCACGGACCGTGCTAATCCAAGCACGAAGTCAAATCCACTATTTTGAGTCCACAAAATACCGTGAACTGATCGAACCTGAGTTGCTCCCTTAGACAACTCTTTACAAGTTTTCCTAGACTCGAAATTCCCTTATCCGATCTAGTACTTCCTAGCTGAGATAATCCTTACAGCTAGGGACAACTAAGCCGAGTTAACCATTACAGCTTAGTCAAGGGACCTTACAGAGAAAGTAAGAAAGTGTTTGTAACTAAGTATAAGACCTTACAACTCAGAAAGTAATGAATTACGAGTGGGAGTTGTAAGTAGAAGATTGAGAGTAAATACAATGACTTTGGTCAAGTACGTGTATTAACAATAATTTCGGCCAATCTTCAAATCTTGTTAGTTGCCTTCTATTTATAGATGACCAGGCGAGAATAGCCGTTATCTTCATCTGCTGACTGAGAGTCCTTTGTGACGAGTTGATAATGACTTTCCGAGTCACTCGGAAAGTATCCGTTGTGAAATAATCGTTGGACAACGGTTTAACTCTCTTGGAAGTCCCAAAACCACCGGCGCTGCCTTGAAGAATAAGGTGGAAACCACCGTTAAGCTTGGCGTTCCAGTTTTCCAGATTTGGAAACAGACAGCCCTAACACAATCTTACGGGACTCAGTACGAGAGAAGATGAAAAGTCATGTCTCGCTGGTGATTTGACGTTTTGAAGCCGGTTACTTTTATATTTCAAAAAGTGTATCCTCGTTTGAATAACCTACAAAAGTAAATCAATTTTGGTTCTCAAAGTATAAAATACTTTGGTCCAAGGTTAGACACGGATAATAAAATAATTACGATGATTAACAACCTAATTATCTCGAGTTAGAAAAGGAATGGAATTTTACGAGTCTAATATACATAAAACTCAAAATTCCATCCGACTTAATCTAAGCGACGAATCAAGTTACATAAGCAATATCGAGTGAAATAACTCGATATAGACTAAGCTCATTTAAGACTAGAAGCGCCGACTCTAACAAAATAGAACTTATAACATGAAGTCGGATATGAGCGGAAAACTAGTCTTTTCGAGCATGCGAATAAATCTAAGCAATGAGGGACTCGGAACCGAGTGAGATAAGCAAAGCTGTTTTACGAGTCACACAGAGACGAGCAAGATTTCATGAAGTACATGCTTGTATCACTTAGAGTAAATATACTATATTACGCAGAAAAGTTTCTAAAGTGCGAGAGAATGCCTTGGAATCAAAACTCTATAAGTAAGAGATTCTTATACCCGATTCTTTTAATGCAACTCGAAATGTGTTGAGCAGTGTCCGAGTCTTCAACTTCGGTCAACAGCTCCCACTCGGCCACGTAGGCCTTTAAACACATATCTAATAATCCTACACATCTCCTCACGTTTCATACCGAGAACGAATCGTGCTACCATCAAAATAACCAGTAGTGTTGTATTAAGTCACCATCTAACTAACATAACACTTTCACAAGGACAACACCCTAAACCATCCAAACATTACATGTGGCATATTATATCCCTTCATGCCTACTGATATATCATATGATTATATTCCGAATATAATCACCCGACTGATATGGTAAATATGGAATGATTTTCCTTAACCACTCATGATGTTACATCTCGGTAAGACTACTTTCCTAGTGTATTCCGCTGAGTTGTATAAATCTATACCTCTTGGAGTGTACATTAATGTAGCAACATCTAATCTTATATTTCACACCATAGTCCTAAGTCAAAGGGAATTGTATCTCATAGACACAAAGTCCATATGGACCACACGAGTGACAAAGAAGGGATCTATTTGTCACTCCTCTAAAGGTCGTCAAAACACACACGAGTATGAAATGTGTGTCACGGCATAGCTCCCACTAAGCTGGGCATGTCACTCTTCTATGCTATGGGAATCATAAGTCTAGTTTAACAAAAAAAAACTAACTTGAGCCACTAGATTAACATACCTAATATTAATATTAACACTTAAGATTCAGCTTTTAAGGTTTTAAAATGAAATCGGGGCATTTCATATTTCAATTCTATAGAGTCTCATCTTAAACTTACTAAGACGACTATAAGAAATAATAACTTATCATTCATGCAACACAAGTATGAAGATATGACAACATTACACACACATAGTGTTAAAGTTGTTCGGTCTCATCCTACCCGTTACTCAAGCGTTAGGGCGACTACCCGTGTGACAGAGTTAATCATAAGACTTGTGACATTTCATTATGCCTAATCACATAGTTATTAGTGTATAAGTATATAAAAAGGAACACGATCTTGTTCATATACACTTTATACAACACCGACATGTCCACCACAAAAACAAGATTTATCTATAAGATAAAAAACTTGTTCCCTTAATTTCAAAAAACAACAAGCAACAAATTTTGCTTACACAATCATGCTTCCGATCGTGTTGTGACATAGTTTATTCATTAAAGATGAAAGAAATTTTCTAAGGTTGACCACCTAGACTTATCTAGGTTGCACCTACAGTTAGCAATCAAGTATCATCTCATTGTTAACTTTAAACAATTTGATTACTCGTACTACAAAGGTAATTCCATAAATTCTCGCGACTGGTTTCTAACAAGTAGAAAAATATTATTGTCGTAATGTCTTACAACAAGAACATAAAATAACAACAATTAAAATGTTAAGCGATGTACACAACATGTTATACATTTAAATTTTCTACGCACCATCGTAGACAATCTGCTCCTCTTTCTAAGGTATTTGATCAAGGCTCGAGTTTAAAATTTTATCAATCGGACTATCAATGAATTTGGAGTAACGTACTAGATAAAGTTATAAGAATTCCTGAATATCTACAAATTTAGCAGTATCCTAGGAACTTCTTAGGACGATTTCTAGTAGTCCCCATGAATAGGGCAAACCAAACTTTGATTTATGTCTTCCATCTCACAAATGGAAAACAACCACTACTTAGTGGCTTTAAAAACATCTCCAAGTTATTTCAAGCCAACAATGTGTCATATAAGAGAATTGAGAAACATAATTTCTCTTGTTCTTGACACACATACAATCATATTATCCGATTATACAATGATTTTGGAAGATTGTTCAAGACATTATATGGATTTTACAAGATGACACATTTTGTCCTCTTGACTTGATTGTACAAAAACAATAGTTGGATCCATATAAATTTGAAAAAATAATCTAAACGTCCATTTGAACTAACCTTATAGTCCAAGTGGGCAACTATGGCTAAAAGTAGTGAATAGAAACATATCTCAACATATGAGGTAAGATCTCTACATAGTCCGTACTCCCAAAAATAGGTAAAAACTTTCACCATTTTATGGACCTTGAACTTATCAAATAATCCATTTGTATGATGTTTATCCTTTTACATTGGACAAAAAAGTCAATTCTCAAAACCGCATTCTTTGCATATGAGTTCATTTTACCCCTTAAAGTATATTTCTACTTATTGTGATTTGGTGAATCATTAGCCTCTACAAAAGAGGTTAAAAATTTCTATTTCCAATAAAAAAAACTTCATATTTGCCTAATGTGATAGAGGATTCCACCCCTTTCTCTTTAGAGAATTAATCCCACTATCCCTTAGATATGTGAGATCCTTAGTGTGTATACTAACTTTATATTAAGAGTTAGAGATTAAGAACAAAACCCTATTCTCAAAGATGATTCTCCCACAATTTAGAATAGTAGGACCTTTCCTTTCTATTGCTTTCATATGGAGGAATTATAATATCCTTGGTGTCTTGGTGAACACTCAAATTCTCCTATTCACTGAGAGATAGTTGTATATATTTATTGTAACTCATACAATTTTAAGTTCTTTTTAAATTCACCAATATTTAGGAACTTATCCATAAGAAGATCGACATTTCTAGTTTGTTAATATCATTCGTGCGACCTCCTATATAGCTTTTAAACCAAGTTTTCATATTTATGGCCCACTTATGCAGATAACTAGCAAACAAATACAAAAAGGCCTAATAAGAGTTTCTTATATCATTCCATAACTTAAATGGTGTGGTGGATATATATGTACTTAACATAATGTGAGTCATCATTAACTTGACGTCAAAATGATGTGCGATTTCTACATTTACGACATGCAAATGTTGAGTACGAGGAATCAAAATTATTTTATATATATCCTTTGCCTCATCTAATTCTATAAACCTATTATAGAAAAATCATTCACTATAACGATTAATTCAAAAGAGTCCTAACTATTCATCTTGATCGTCTTTACTCGGAACATCAAATTTTGAGCACATCTAACGCTTTGTGTCAATGATACAATACGTACTCATATCTAAATTGTGAATAGTCATTGGATTGAGGAAAAACTCAACTCTTTAACATTGCCTTATTGTTCAAGGTTCCATAAACGTTTAAGTGGATCAACTCTAAGGGTTTTTGATGTCATAGAAGCCTTATTAAAAGTAATTCTTGATCAAAATGCTAACTAAAATATGATTCCCAATTAGGCACTTAACCCTAGCATATCTTAAAGAATATTTAACTAGCTAACTTATTTTATCTTGATCAAAAGAGACCATGTCTAGCAAGTCACTTAATAAATTCAGAATCACAATCAAAATATGAAATTAAAACAAGCCAAGAAATATATAATTAGCAGCAAACTCAGGAAAAAAATATTTATTCAATCAATTTTTTTAATAAGGCATGGCCAAAAAAATATATTTCCATAATACAAGAAAAATTATTGTCCTTCCAAATGAAACTTAGTTTTGACAAAAATGTGGGAGAGTGATATGAAGAAGTAACACATTTTTTCACGTTATCCATGAAGTATGTGCTTACTAGTTCTAGATTTGACTTGTTTTCAGATTGGTGGACGAAATTGTCTTTACACGTTCTTCTTTCATCTCGAGCTACCTCCGAACATGTACGAAGGTTTGCAGATGCTCATTATTAATCATAATGAGTCTAACCTTCTTCCAATGCACATTATAATTAGGAATAGCCCGAATCACATTCAAAACTTGTTCCTCATCAGAGATTTCTCGACCAATAGCTTTAATTCACGGATGCTCAACTATACTCGCTCATTGGAATTTATTTGGTACTCCATCCACTTCAAATTCAAGATACGTAATTTTGATGCGGATGTCAAGTCAAATCTTATTTTAAATTTGTCCCATATGTCCTTAGCACTGAAACAATCTTCAAACTCCCTAATCGGATCATCGTGCATATTATACAACATAATATGTCGCGCCTTATGATCCAATTTGGTCTAGGCATTATATTCCTTCATATCACCGTGATACTCGCTCATTAGCGGTATTTGCGAGCTTAGCTACAATAGTTGTTAAGGTTTAGATAAATTTGGCTCATGAGGATTCACTTCAATCCTAAAAGGCAAACTACCCCCAAAATTCACCATACTTGACATCAAGTTCCATGGGACTGAATACCCTCACCACCAAATGAGGAATGCTTGTAAGGACAATAACTTTAGAGAATCTACCGAGAGAACACATACTATGTCATCTTCCCATCAAAATTTGATAAAGATATCATGAAATGGTACAATACTCGTTGACCCACGCAAGGTCACAAACTTGTAGAATTTTTATAGAGTGTTCTTACATTAAAACTCCTAAAATATTCATCTAACAGTCACTTTTCATAAATTAGAACTGTTCAAGAAAGAAGAAAAAGAAAGCTTCACTAACTTCCTTACTTGATGGAGGGTAAAAGCCACCTATATGGTGGACGACCCTCTAGAAAGGGTAATGTTACACTTATCCTCGAAAACCTGAAACCCGCATATCACCAACAATTGAGGTTCTTACCTTTCATTGACTTCAAAACTCTACGAGATGCTCGACATGCTTATAGGAGAAGAGCAAGCATCCATGGCCACAAAAGTCGCGACCAACTTAGAGGACATGTGTAGGTTCGAGAAACTCCTTTGTGAAGGACTACATTTCACCATCCAATGAGCTCATCACTTATCAAGGATGATAATAACATGTGCACTTCCTAATTTCAAATCCATCCTATGTCTTATTTCCATTTTCTTTTTTCCTTGAACTACGAAGGCTCGATTTTAGCTATAGCGGATATGTAAGAAACCCATGAAGTCCAGCCCCAATCTCAATCTTGTTCCAATTTCTAATTTTCAATTACCAACTCCCAACTCCCAAATCCATTTTTCCCATTTTAGATCCATAAGAGCAAGAAGATAATCTAGAAGCACGCAGCTCTTACTCGACTCCGGACCCAGGTTTTGCTATTCAATAGCGAGTACGTTATGTTGGGCCTCATTTCAAGTGGTTCATCTTCATTACTACTTATACCATTATGTTTTACTTTGGGGGATGGGGGATAAAAGTGTAAATTTTATCTTTGTCCTGTTTGAATTTTTCGCACCATAAATAAAAGACTACATTTGTTCTTACAATAGAGTCTTACATTCATCTATTTGCATAAGATCAAAATCCTAAAAATAAACATTAACATACAAAGTACCATACAAGAATTATTTTGTCATCATCATCATCTATAAATTCAGCATCGGGAAGGCTTCTAGCATCACCACCTTCAAAGAAATTCAATCAAGGAAGTCAAAGCTCATCGACTCTCCGACAACGAAGAAAAGCGAGGCCTGGGCACCCAAGAAAAGCGAGGGGGATCATACTCAAAAGGATCTCATGACTGCAAACGAAGTAGCTATTAGCACACAAACTAAAACCCCAAAGTTAACAAACAAGGGCACATAACCTTGACAAACAATCAAATAACCTTGTTTATGCAACACGCAATGATCGTGGATAACATTCTAACTCGTTTAAAGTGGTAGCTATATCATCTAAATAGATCACCTCCATAATCATATACTTACCAAAAGTTAAGCTTCAGGCCTAAATGCCGTCAAGGTCCGGACACCCCATCGAGCTTCGGGCCTAAGAGCGGTCAAGTTTCGGACACACAAGAGCGGTCAAGTTTCGGACACCCCATCGAGCTTTAGACCCAAGAGTGATCAAGGTTCGGACACCTAGGAAAGGCTTCAAATCCTTCCAAGGCCAAGTCAAGGCAGAATCTTTGAAACGTGATCTAGCTACGGATCATTGAACCTCTAATTCATGTGAACACTTGAATTTATCCACATTCAATTATTTGCTAACAAAAATGCTAGTGCGAGAAAATTTTTATAGCCAACCTTTAGACCAAGAAACAATCAAGTTTAGGCCCCTCATATGAGTTTCGGGAATTTGACAAAGTGAAGCTCAGGAATCACCCTACCGAACTTTAGACTTCAATACCCGAGTCAAGTTTAGGCCCATTGTCAAGTTTCAAACTAAGAATGGTCAAGTTTATGCACACCAACCTGGACTTCAAGACTTTAGTTAGCCGAGTTCAAGCAATCAAGAAGGACTTTAGTTTCCATTGGTCAAGTTTAGGCCAATAGTTAGGGTTTAGGTCATCTTTTAACAGACCAATCCTCAACACTCCCTCACTACATATATCCAACATCCGGAACTTATGTCCATCGGATCCTTGTTTTCATTGACAAATTCAGGTAAAAACTAGACTTTCGTTTATTTGATTATCGACTAACAAAATTGTTAGTGTAGAAAATTGTTTAGCTAAGCTTCCTATCGAGAAACGATCAAATTGAAGCATACATTTGAGCTTCAAGACTCGATCAAGCCAAGCTCGAGAATCTACCTATCGATTTAAGACTACAAGTCAACTCCAAGCCTCTTGTTGGAGTTCAAGTCACGAGATAAACAACGCCTCATTGTTGGAAAGTTGATTGACATCTCAAGTGACATTGAATAAACAGATTAGTACCATTTTATGTCTATTTTGACCCTCGTCTTTTAGACTCGGTCAAAGTAGGGGGTAACTGTAGACATCTAAAAAGTGTCATCCTTTTATATTTTATTTGTTTATTTATTTCAATTAGCAAGATGATGAAAACTTGGTCTCGTTTGCAAGCTCGTGTTAAGATCAAACTAAAGTAGAGCAACGAAAGCCAAATTAGCCCAAAAAGCCAACTAGTACAACAAAACAAAGACAACACGATTTTCCTTGGGCCAGGTCAGGCTGCAAATCAATTTCCCAAGCAACCCAAACCAGGTTTTGACTCCCAAGATGAAAGCTGAACCGACATGGGACCACAAACTTGCCAAAGCGCGAGTGCTTTGTTATTCTTTCGATGTCCGAGCTTGGCATGCTTTCCCTAACCACCAAATGAGGTCATTTCATCTGGCGCTAGCCCATAGGGCTCTCTAAACGGTGTTGTTTTGACTGGTTCGGCTTCGTGGTTTTTTATCCATTTTTGGTAATTTTTGGGCTAGTTTATCTCTTAACCAACCAGTGAGGGCTGATTCTAGAGTTTCCTAAATCATAAAATTTCCTATAAATAGAGAGCATCCCCCTCATTTTACACACCATTCAGCTGCATTCTCCTAAACTACTCGAATTTTCTCGCCTCACTTCTCTCTTTACTCTCCCTTACCTTCACACTTAAAATTCCTTTTCTAACCCGACGGAAAAAGCATCCATTTTCGTGTCTTTTCTTCACTTTGCCCTATCGTTACTCTATTGAAGTTCAATCTCGATTCAAGCTTGACAGGTGGGTTAACCCGAGAGTGCATTTCAACATTTTGGAGCTCATTATTTAAGCTTTGTTTAATTTCGGTTTTTAATCGCTTTCTATATTGTGGTCAAAGATGTAATCACATTATTTTCCACCTCGCTTCGATGTAATTTATTTAGTTTTTTCTTTATTGCTTTCTTTTATCTCTTTCTTTATTGCTTTCATTTACTTCTTTAAATCATGTTTTGATTGCTTTAATTTTTGTCTTTTTCATGTTGAGTGTTTGATTTTTCTTTATTGTGAATAAACTTTCGTTTTCAATTAGTAGAGGTTATCTTTTGTCGGGTGGGATGAGGAGCGTTCCTCTTCATTTCATACCATTCTCCCTCGAACATCAGATCATTGGTTTTAGACCAATGGAGTCTTTTTAAAAACCTCTTTTAAATTCGGTCTTTTGTCCCTTTCGGTTGTCCTTTCAATAAATTTAGAGGAAAGTGACTGTTTTATGTTGTTACTTTTTATATTCAAAACCGACTGGCGACTCCCCTTTTTAACCTTTTTTATCAATCAATTGCATATTGGTTTGTTTTGGAGATTTGGCTAAAAGTTGAGCAAATTAACCGACGGCCCAAAGTCATCTAGCCGAGACCGCCTCGGCAATTCGAGCTAGATGGCTGGCATCGGACAACAGCTTCGTGGGCTGGCCTTGGTCCCCAGTGCTATTGTCCGGGCTTAGCTCCTGGCCCGGAAGTTCTGGTTGTCCGGTCCTATACCTTTGTGACATTAATTTTTCCTTCTTTAATGTTTTTGTCTAAAAAGCATCTCGAGAATTCTAAAATTACTTTTGAAAATAAAATGATTTATTAAAATCGCCAATCAATCCTTCTTGAATCTCTCATTCAAAAGCCTTATCATTCACTTGATAAGCACACCTCACGTGAAACCGACACTCATGGGGAAATTTGATCCACCCTAAGTGGTGCTGACAAGTGGCTCCTACACAAGGTTAAACAAGCCACACGATCAAATTAAAATATATTCAACCTCAACCATAAAGAAAAGCAAACTATATTGAATAGGATGTTTAAACTCGATGAGTATAAAGATGGTTTAGTTGTAAGGATAACTTTTTTTCCTTATTTTCCGATTTAGTAGAGGTACCATAGGTGCTTAAGCTAAACAATCAAAGCTCAACGATTACAAAATAGAAGCTCTTATGTAGAGATGTAGCTCATTTGGATTGAATGAAGTTTTAAAATATACATTGTAATTTATTCCATATTTTTACGTGTCAGGTTCTTTGACTGTTTAGTTATGTAAAGATCAGCACATCCTATCAAAATCTTTAAAATCGATTTATGTACAGTATCCGAATCATCCCCTCTAAGATGCTTCGTTATACTTTGAGACCTTCAAACAGTTTTAAAAGACACCTCAAATTAGTTTTGCTGTATATGGTGTCAGGAAATCTGGGTCAGTCAAAGTCTGTAGTTTTTGATGCTTTGGTTGAAGTAGAAGTAGATTCTCACCCACGTAGAAACATTCAGGGGCAAAAGTGGCTTCAGTCTCATGGACGGTCACCCCAACACCGGGCAGGTCATAGGATCCATTTGTTTCACACAAACATTTGTTCTTATCTACTAAGTTGGCAATGATTCTTTGCCTGTTTTTTTCATGAAAAGTAACGATTCCTTTTAGTAAAACGAAATTACTAAAAAGTTTTTTTTCCTTGGAATTTTCTCCCATTAGGACCTATTTTTTGGATGGTTAATGAAAATAAATAAATAAAAAGATATTAACATTTACCTCCCTTGAGATATTTGGAAATAATTTTTACACCCTTCAAGTATTGATATATATTTTTACCCACCCTAGGTTTAGAGATAAAAAATATTTAAGATAAAAAAGCTGTAGGAGGCTAATCGGAAATGTAAAAGGACAAGTTTGTCCCTAATTTTTAAAATAAAATGACTATGCTACCCCCATTAGTTATTGGCGCTTTAGTGCAAAGAGGGCAATTTTGGTACTTTACCTCATTTTCTTATGCCACATCAAGCACACTCACCGTATTTGAATGTTTTCTATTATTAAGAACAATGGTCAATGTATAACTCAAATATTAACTACTCCGGTCGAGGTGGGTAAAAATATATACCAATACTCGGAGGGTGTAAAAATAATTTCCAAATATCTCGAGGGAGGTAAATGTTAATATCTCAATAAATAAATACATAACAACATTCAACCACATTACTATTACCCACACTCAACACTCCTTAAAATTATGTCAAATTTACGCTAAACCATACTCAACTCACACTTAACCATATTTAACTCCTACTCAAGTACACTTTCTAAAAGGCATAGGTCCTTAAGTTGGGAATCATCCCACTGATTAGTACAATAGGATAAGAGAACCCCCAACAAAAACAAAGTTAAAAAAAAAAAAAAAAAACCTCATCTTTCCTGTCATTAGACAATGGATTGGAGTAGTTAAAGTGCGAACTGGTGGGCCAAAAAAACAAGTATATTTTGGGAAGTCTAGCTTCCACTGTATCGATATATAAATCCCAAGTATTTGAGCTCATAATTCCAAACTCACTCATACCACAAACACTAGCTGGTATTACTATCCCCCACCACATAGATTCTTGTAAGCATTTTTGCTTCACTTTCCTGCACTTTTTGCATGCATGTTTAATTTTGCATGTTTACAAAGTACTCAAAGTTTTAGATTTTAATTAAAATTTATTTTTATATTATCAACTTTACTGCTTATTTTCTTCTAATTTTATAGATTTCTTTACCTACCTTAATCCAAAATTGTGTGTAGGAGCACGAAGACTTGAAACAAAGAAGATTTAATGGATGTAGACCGACTAAGTAAGAGAAGTAATGAGACGACAATTGAGAAAGCACAAGGCAATAGGAACAAAGAACGTGAATGTTTGATCCCTCCGAAGAGAGGGCAAGTGAAGGTTCGTATAGCAAAACATGTGGCTAAGTGTATTTGCGATGCCTTCTGCTCTTGTAAACGTAATCAAGACCCGCAAATAGACTCTTAATTACGTCTTCTTAGCCTCTCACAATCACTCACAAACTTATATGCATAGTTACTCAAATGTTTCTTTTTTTCCTTTCTTTCTTTTTTGTTTTTCAGGGATTTCTTTGTTTCCCTGTTAATGATGTTTCATAAAATTGTAAGCTGCTAGTGAGTTTATGCTTGCTTGCTTTCAGGATCGGTTTGAATAAATGAAGTTTCCTTATCTTCCTCCCAAATTATAATTATTATAGATCCATTTTGAAATGCTTCTTGACTGGGAAAGATTGCAGAGATATGATGTAAATATGTAGGAAGATTAAAAGTACATTATATCTCAAGTTCATATTCTTTATAAGCTTAGAGATTTTATTATAGATCACATTGAAAAATCACTTAATATAAAATCTCGTTACATAATAAAAAAAAAAGGGCTACCATGTAATTTATTAAGCATAATATACTGATCATACTAATTAGTTTACGTAATCGTTTTCTTGTTCCAAGACTCGGTATGCACAAACTCATGCACCCTTGATTTAAAAACAAATGGTAACGTACAAGCTCCAAAGTTTACTTGCTAATAATTCTTTACATTTTATCTAATAATTCTATAATTTTTATACAAAAGAATTAAAAAAGAAAGACGATTGTGGTTTGTGGATACTGCTCGAGAGAGGGAGATAGAGAGATGAATAGTCGAGGAACATAAAATTTTGGGAGAGATCACTTGCTTTATGCGATGAAAATGGTAAATTGTTAGAGTATACTTAGAGTAACATAAAATTTTGGTAGAGATCACCTGTGGATAAAGTTATTTAACTCGTACTAAGGGCATATTCGAACTTACAAATAAAATGCATATAAGTAGAAAAATAAATAGAAATGAATATAAACGAATATAAAAGAGTATAAACGAACATAAATGAACATAAAAGAGCATAAACGAATATAAACGATATATAAACAAACATAATCAAACAGAAATGAGTAGTTAAATAAGAAATGAATATAAACTAACGAACATAAACGAACATAAAACATAAATAGATTCTGTTTTTCATGTAAAGTCGAACAGGACCTAAATACGACATAAACATGTAGAAGTTTTTCTTCTTTTGTGAGAGTCTCTCTGTATTGTCTTCTAACAAATGATCTATCTCTTGTTCTTGGAGCCTTTCTATTACCTTTTTTCAAGTTGTTTAACTTGTATGGAATCGAATTGTCAATTGCAAGAATGGTTTATAACAAGGCTCAATCTATGAATTTGGACCACTATAACAAATAAATATTTTCAACGAGAAGATTATCTTTATAAGATTTGTCAATCTTCTTATTAGAGATCGTATTATGAAGCAATTATTGAGAACAAGAGTAGTGTTCATGAGAGTTTCAATTAGTATTGTTCATAAAAATATTTATTTTATTATTTTAGTTATGAATTTGTTTGAGTATGATGTTTATTGTAGATGTTGTATATGCCTTTAATTAATGAATTCATCCTTTACTATAAAAAGAAAGCATAATTTAAATTAGTTTGTTTTTTCATGTGTCATATGTGTGTGTGTGTTTTCAGCTATAATTTTTAAAAATTCGGATTAGGTTTTGTTCAACTCAAGTCAATTCAAATTAGCCTATTTTGACTCATTCAAATGTCGGTTCATTTGATTTAGTTCCAATTTCGAGTTAATTTTGTGAGGTATACTTGCTTAGAACCTAGGGTGTAGAGTCCTTTCTATAATATGTCTTTATTCACTTTTTGCCACTCTTGTGTGGGGTGAAACCCCGCTCCATTCTTCCGTCCTCTTTTTTTCTCTCCTCTCGAGTGTTTGCTATGTCAAAATAAAATTTCATTTGACAATAGTAGGGTCACAGACCTATCTTAAAATTCGAATTTCCTACTATCATAAGTTTATTGTATTAAAATTTGTTAAATTTTCGTTGGATAATAATAACTAATAATTAAAATAGTATATTATACAAAATCATTAACTTTAAAAAACTACAACTCCAAAAGGAAGAATCATCAAATTCAAGGCTTTAGATCAACATTAGATCTAATACCTCCTTACATTCTCTATTCCTAGTGTTGCTAAATAAAAGGCATTTACCTCATGAGAATGAAATTTGATATCACATCTCCACTTTTATTTGTTTTGACATCCAACTTCCGATCTTATCTATTCTCATATGCTTCTCTATACTTTACTTAATAATTATTCTTTTTACAGAAAAATTAAATGACAACAAAACATTTTGGACCACCCACCAAAGATTGGGAATAATCCGCCACCTTATCACACAAGCGCATAAAAGAAAACCCCTACAAATTCTCTTTTGACTCGGTCAATGGCCAATGATTGAAATCTTGTTCTCACCGTTCTACTTCGGATATTCTAACTCTGCCGTTTGATTCACATGTATAATAATAATAATAATAATAATAATAATAGTAATAATAATAATAACAACAACATTATTTAATGTTTTGAAAAATTAGTTTGATAGATATTTATTTTAAATATATAAGTTTCTTTTCACATTTGAGTAATTGTATACTATAAGATTTTCCATAAAAAATTATTTATGAGATAATATATTTATTGTCTTTTCCTATTGTAAAGTAATTACATACTCATTGTAGATACAAAAGACGATGTTCAAGCAACATTGGTGAAGATAGTCACACAACTATAAGAATGATTTTTACTACGCTTCAAAATTACCTTTTACTACGGTTGCAAGACGTAATTTATGTGAGCGTAATAGTAGATAAGTATTTATAACTATGATTGTAAGTCGTAGTAAAAGATCACCTTTTATTATGCTTCATAGGGAGAATCATAGTAAAAGGTAAGACCTATTACTAGGTTTCCACAAAAGAGTAGTGAAATGCCTTGTTTTCCACTCCTATTATTATGGTTCTCCATGAGAATTGTAGTAATAGACATAGAGAATTGGACCTATGACTACAGTTCTGTTCGATCCACATATTATATTAATTATTTATATGCTTATTTACTTACTTTTTGACATGTAAAATAATACATTTCGAGAATTTTTACTCGGCTATTTACTTTTGTAGGTAATAAGTTGAATTGAGCTAATAAAAAAATATTTGAGGCAAAAACGAAGGAAAACGAGGAAGATATAATGGTGTGCACGAGCGAGTGCAACTACGCACGATTGTGCAAACTCGCATGGGTACCAATGCAAACCTGCACGACTATATGGCCTGACTAGAAACTTTCAAAGTGTTGCATAGGTATCGGTGCAGGTTTCTACACGGTCGTGCGAGACTCTCACAGTACCTTTGCGGACATGCACGACCATGCAACGACCCAATTTCATTTTTCTCGGTTTTACAAGCTATAAAAAGATAACTTTAACAATGATCTTGGCGAGCTCGGTTTTAGAGATTTTAGGAGACCTCCTAGAGTTCTCCTTAACCACGATAAAACCCCATTTGGGGAGATTAGTGTAGAGTTTGCACAAGATTTTAGATTCAAGCCTTCAATTTCAATTTAAGCATAAGTTTTCTCTTTCTCTCTTCCTCTTTATTTCAAGTTTATTATTTTGATTGTTCAATTTAGTCAAATATTCAATTTTTATTAATTTAGATGTTAATTATAGTTAGATTAATAATTTGTTTTCATGTTTGAGTTTAATTAATTAATTTAAATTCTTGTTCACGTCGGTTTGTATTCGTTTGTTCTTTAGTTTAGTTATTAGATTTATTTTATGTTTTAATGGTAATTAGTTGTTAAAGTTGGGAAAAATTGATCCGATACAATTACCAACACGAACCCGACACGAAATTAAGCGGGTCCGATAGAGATTTTCACCCCGTTTAATTAATTGGGTCAACATGCTTAAACCGTTTAATTATATGTGTTAAGTTTAGGTCGAGATTTTTGACATGAAAATTAAATGAGTTTACAAATTGACTCGTTTACGAGAAAACCCGTTGAACTCGTATATAATAAGTTTTGGATTTTTTAAAGTTTTTCAAAAAAGTGGTATGTTCCCCCATGTTTTGGTTTTGGGCCTTTTAGCAGCCAAAAGTTTATTTTATCAACCTTAAGTGGCCCAATAACTTCTATAAACCAAAAAACCCTAGTTCATCTTTCATTTTTTCCTCTACTGGTGGAACTCTCATCTATGGCTACTGCTCCCCTCTCGATTTCTCTCTCTCTACTGCATCTCTGATCTCACTCTATCTCTATTTCCTTTACTTTAGCTCTCCACCTCCATGACGTGGTTGATATTGTACTGCTTATAATTGTAGTAGTAGTTTTTAGAGAGAGAAAGTGCGGTGCCAATTTCAATCCGTTCCAAGATTTTTCTCTCCATCTCCTTCCCTCCTTTATGTTCTTCCTCTTCACTCTCTATCTCTCTCTCTGCCCCTCCATTAAACCCAAGAAGTAGAACAAAAATGGCTACTTTACAAGCATATCTACTCTAAAACCCCCTCCTTTTATCCCTTCTCTGAGCCCTCTGTGTCTTTTTCCCTCTCGCTTTTTCTTTCACTATCTCTCCACTTTCATGCTGGTCTCTCTTCCCGAGAATTCTCAATTAGGTGTTGTAAATTTTTGTTTTAGCCTGCTCATAGCTACTAGTCTCTCTCCCTTTTACATACTCGAATGATACTTGGTTCTGAATTGTAATATTTAGTATGTGAACATGGATATTTAAGAATTTAAATTTTGGTTAGTGGTTTGGTACTTTGGTTATGTAGTTGTTGAAAGTTAGTTTCATGGATAGTGGTATAATCTTTTGTACGCAAAAGTAAGTTTTTATTTAATTGTAAGTGGGTTATGTTTAATTAGTTAATCAAAACATGATATAAATAGGTAAACATGTCAAAATCATGTCAACTCGTTTAATATATAAACAAGTTAAGGTTGGGGTTTGTCAACCTATTTATTAAATAGGTCGGGTTTAATTTGGGGGTTTCAACCTATTTATATTTGATATAAACTCGAACCCGACCCGACCTTGCCTATTTGCCAGCTCTATTTGATAGTACAACCGACCACTCCGAAATACTTGCATATACTTTGTTAGGTTTACACTTGTCTTGATTAATTAGTTTATTAAGTGGTGAAATCACAACCCGAACATTCTTTTATAACTTTCTACGATTAATTTAGTTTTCATTTATTGAATCTCTCCCGATTCTCCTAGATAGAAAGTTTAAGATGACTTCGATATTTGAAATGCAACTCTCTGTGGATACGACCCATACTTTTCGACTAGACGTCATGTACTTGTGGTTATAATTTTATGATTTAATTCTTCTTAACAAGATTTCAACATCATTGCCCGGGAGTTATTTCGTTTGAATATTGGAGCTTACTTGAGCATTCTAGATAGGTATTTAATGGAAAAATCCAAAAATTTTGAAAAATAAATTTGAAAAAATGTCTATTTACCATTATCCAGCAGTATGAGCATGAATTGTTTTATCGAGTACTTTAATTGACTTAATGATTTTTTACTCTTTTAGATAACTATTTGGAGAAATGGGAAGTATTAAATATTGTTTATGAGGGTATGAAAGGTGAAACATGTGCTTTTTTAGAGCATTAGGATTTTTGTACGAAAAGTATTAATGAAGCTTGGTATTTGCTTAAATGGATTACTTGGAATACTCACGAATTTGAATTTGAAAAGGCTTGTAATTCTCTCGGATTTTCATTCCCTAACTCTTATGCTTATCATGCTAGATCTTACACCAATCCCTTGCGTCGTTGATCCTGCCTTTCTTTGGTGTAACAAGTATAACTTTTCTTATGATGATACTAGTTCTTGTCCTTAATATGATATTTCGTCTCATGAAACTATGTTGATATTTATAAAATGATAAGGGCTACGAATGAACAAAATGAGCACCTTGCTTGTCTTACTAAGATGAGGGAGTCTAAATTATTACATGAAACAGACCTTAGTCTTACTTTTAAGGTTATTTTCTATGATGATGATGATGAGTCTTCTTCTCCGTTAAAGTTCGAACTAGAGGAAGAGATTGACCCTCCCTTGACTACATTACCCATTGTTGCTCCATCCTTACCTAGCACATATAAGGACAACACCGAGACTCGCCTTTGATGTTAATACTAGTTTAGTTGGTGAGGATGATTTATATCGTGAGTCGAAGAAGCTTTAATTGAGGTGTTTGATTAGGAGACTCCTTTAGGGAAGTCATTTAAGGTAGTTGTGGTCGAGACGTCACCTACTAGTCTTGGAGTTTGATGATCATGTGTTCCTTAACCCACTTACTTTGATCCTTACTTTCCCTACTTGTTCACCATCATCTCCTTTCCCCGAGTATCATTCTTTTGAGCTCATAACCTATTATATGATTTGTGATTCTGAATTGCATGTGAGTCATGTGAATCACTCATTTAGCATGATCGAGGGTGATGTGGTTGACAATATTGTGTCCTTAGGTACCTTTGGAGGTTATAAGTCCTCCCTTTAATGCCTTTTTATGTTTATCTAGATGACTCGCCTTAGAAAAATAATTTGTACCACTTTCTTCGATCACTCTTTTAAATTTTTCTAACGCATCTAATAAATTTAAGAAGGCATTGATATAATTTTGCTTATGTTCTTTTACTTTCACTTGTCTAAGTTGCATGCTAAGGTATTTTATAAGCCCATTAGAGCTCTAACATCATATGAGTTGGAGCTTGATCTTGAGATGAAGAGGAGTTGCCGATGTCTGCTCAAGCCCTCTTAGTATTATCTTAAGAGGCATTAGTAAGCGCACCCAACACTTAGACTTGGCACCCGCCCCAATATTTAGGGTTTTGGACACGATTTTCTCGACCCGAACCCGAAAATAATTGAACCCAAAAACCTCGTAAATTATTGGGTCAAATCCGACCCGAACCTGTTCAACCCATTGGATCAAGACTATAAAAACAACAATTTTAGCTTTATACTATGTTGATTGAATGTTTTTATACTATTATATGATTTTCTTTTCATTTTATCACTCTTTTGATACTAGTTATTTATTATATCACATCCATGGAGGGACTTTACATATTTATCACAATCACTTTTACAAATGAACACTAATACTATTTCATATCTCAACTTCTTTCTCATAAAAAAATATTATATACAAAAATTATACATAATTAATTTCAATAAAATATGTGTGGGTGTGATATATTAAAATACTAAAAATGCATAAGTTATACCGTTGTATTTTTCGTGAAGTAAATATACCTAGCCATATTTTAAATAATATTACCATAATGGTGTAAAATTTTGATATTTTAATTAAAATAAAATTTAGTTTATGTTTCCGGAGAAAATCTAAGGTGATGATGTGGATGATGATTCGGAGGGAGAAAGGGTTTACTCGCTTCGGTTCCGAGGACGTGACATGATCGATCCGATTCCGCGTAGTGATTACTTGAACCTACAAAAGGCGAAGCCCCGGGGTGGATCCCGGGAACGTTTCTCCGATGCCCAAGTTAGTGATAGGCTTGATTGAAGGGATTGAGGAAATCTTCCTCGATGTGCGTAAAGGAAATTCCTTGAGAATGAAGAGATTTTCCAAAGGTGAAAACTCTTGGGATTTGTCTTGAGAGCTTGAATGTGTGATTGTGACATAATGAGAATGTGAGAATGTAGAACCCGCACCATGAAGTTTGGAGTTGATGGGTATTTATAGGGAGATTTTAAAAGGGTAGCATAGTAATTTACCGTAGTTTAGGGAAACCCTAGCCCTAATGGGCCTTGGGCTTTTACCTAGCCGTTAAGGGGTAACTCGGGCTGATATATCTCTTATCCGACTGATTAGGCGCAGTTGGCTAGTGATGTGGCGGGTGAGTTGAAACTGTCCGGGAAATACCCAAATCGGTTTATAATATATAAATCTTTAATTCTCATTTATTTCAAACCGTTTTAACTGGACTTGAACCATAACGCCTAGGATGGGCAATGCATCGGGTTCAAATAAAGTCAAAATTTTTCTATCGATAAAATGGGATGGTTGAGTCTATCTAGGTCAACCTTTTCTCAATATGTTTTAAAATGCAGTAAATAAGCATATAAATTTTCTTATTATAATAGAAGAGATGAAATGAACATCGGAACCTTAATCAAATCATTAACATAACAAGTCATTATTATTCAGCTCTTCATTGGCCTTATTTAAACGAGTTTAGCGGTCAAGCCGCTCGACTCAATGAGGTCTTCACACAAATATTATAATGAAATTTTTGAATATTTTTTGATATTTTTCGGAAAATACAAATACTATACTTTTTCGTTGAATTATGGGCAATTTTAAACAAAACATATGTTGAATTTTTATAGTTAAAAAAGAAAAATAATTGATAAAAAGGCGCTCACGACCCGTTGGGTTGACCCGAAACCCGTATAACCCGATATACGACCGCCCGTATTTTACCCTAATCCGAAATACATCCGACCCGTATTTTACTCGAACCCGAATACACCCGACCCGTATTTAACCCGCCCGCTCGAATTGACAGGTCTACCAACACCTAATTTGGTATGCTCATTCCCTCTTTTTCTTTTCTTCTTCTTTTTTTGTATTTATTTTTTTAGTTGTGGATATTTACGACAATATTGAGACACATGTATTTCATACTTCTTGTGAGGATGATTTTAAGATGCTTCGTTTTGCTATCTTGTGAGGCCATTGTGAACTCCTAATGTTGACAATCAATTTGATAATGTTATTATACTTTATTTTAGTTCAATAGGTTTTGTAATTTCTATATTTTATTATATGTTTTATTTTTGTTATGAGAATAATAGTGCATGAACATTATTTACAATAATAAATTTATTAAAATTTTAAATAAAATTAAAATTGAAAAAAAAGTTCCTAAAAAATGCCCGCAAAAATTAGTTACTATTTAAAAGTTAGTTACACATGTACAATTTGTAGCACTTATAGATGTGGAAATATAGCGCACAAACGTTTATAAGATAGTCAACATACCGCGCTTGTATGAGTGGTAGACTTTCGTGACCATAAATGTGACGAAGCATCCTTACACACGCATACAAGCGTGGGTACTCCAGCCCGGTCACGCATATTAACCGCGGGGAATATCTCCCCACACTTCTCCACGATGACGCTTGCCTAGGCATAACGAGCAATGCTAGCTACGGATATATGCATAGCAAAATCCATTTTTAAGCGTAGAAGCAAACATTTCTTGTAGTGATAATCGGTTTTAACTTTCAATCAATATTTGCAAACTACCAATACCATCATCTTACCACTTTGTAAATCATGATTTTATAACTTACATTTTCCTCCGAGACCTCTTCATGTGACTTTTTATGAGTTATTATATACGAAAAGTTTGATTTTTTTGTATGGTAAAAATTTTAATTATTATTAACATTTTTTTATCAAATAAATTTGCCTTTATAGTTTTCATTGTTTTGACTTTGTTATTACTTGATGATTATACTTTTTTCCGCTACTTCTTATCATATGATAATTTTATTACATAATTTTTTATTCTATCATTATGAATTATGGTTAATGTAATATTGGGTCGTGATAAAAAAAAATTGAGTCAAGTTTACAAGTCCTTAAATAAGAAAAATTCACTTAAAAAATTTATGCAACGAATTAATTTAGTCATACACTGTGTATAAATTAAAGACAATGAAAATAACTCTTAACATAGGGGAGCGAAAGCAATTATTGGAGAACATGGAGAAGGGTTTGGACAAATCTCTCAATAAAAAGCTGCACGTTGAGGTTTTGGATGAAATCTAATTTTAGATCGTAACGAATTTTAATTAATTAATTTTTAAATTTTAGATTAAAACTAATAGTCGTTTTGTAACTATTAATTTGGACCGTCATTTGATTTCAATTTTAAATCATATTTATTTATTTATTTATTTATAAGCGAGATATGAGCATATAAAATTGGACTAGAACTAAAACTAGAAAGGGTCAACGAGAACTAGGGAACGTGCATATAAAATTAGAAGCAAGTACAAGGGAACGCGGCATCAGAAGTAGCTAGAACTAGAACTAGAACCAGAAAGGGTCAACGAGTCAAAAGTAGGTCAACTTATGGTCAAAATTGGTATACGTGGTGTCCCCCTATATATTTTATATACATCACTAAAATCTAAGCCCCCTGATATTTTTTTAAATACACTAATAAAATCTCTCTCTCCATTAAAAAAACAAAGAAAAACTCAATCACAGACACGTGTGTAGACTGGTATAAAAAGTCCAAACCTCACCTCACCGAGTGTGAGCACATCATATGCTGAGCATATATATCACATCTTGAGAGGACCTCATCATTCACTTACTACTCTCTGTCCTAAATTCACAATCACACGCAGATCAGGTGCGGTGAGGAGCAGGGGGATATGGTGTGCGAGGAACAATCACCATCATCAACATCAAGGGTGATGATCAGCTGTGGACGCAAGGTGCAGCATCGTCTGATCCCCAAAAGAGGGAAAGTAAAGGCTGGGATAGTCTCAGCCCTGGCCCACTCGCTCGTTGCTCTCTTCTCCATCCATCATCGTGCCCACACTCGATCTGGATCCCATTTTTGCATCACCTCATCTTAGAGAGACAGAGATGCGTGATGATGTAATTTTGATCCTTGTGGAGTTTCAGCATATAAAAATGTTGAGTTTAATTTCAGCATGATTTTGCTACAATTTGGATTTTTACACCTTTTCTTCTTCTTTTTTTCTTTTTTTTTTTTTTTGAGGGGGAGTGGCGCGGGAGGGCTGGGGGTGGACCAAAAAATACTTATGGTCACCATTCCCACAAATTATTGATAAAATGGCAGCATTTTTTTCCTGTATACTCTTTCTTCTTTATGATTTAGATTTAGAGGTACAAAATTAATAAAGTACCAAAAGAGGAAAAAATCAAAATACAAAAATTAGTATGTTTAAGACTTCAGTTATTCAAATTTTACTTATATCAATTTTATTGTCTCATTTACATTAAAAAGACAATTATCAAGTGAAAATGTCATTAGCTTTCAGCAAATATTATTTTCATTAGGAAGGGGTCGTATATTATGGTCATGTTCGACAATAATATTTTAGGTATTGTTTAATATTTTAACTGAATTAAATTGACACTTACTTTTATTATTCACTTAAATAATATTACACCAGCAAATTGTGTTTATTCTAACATTTTGAAAAGGTTGTCGATGTTAATGTCTGAATATATGGGGGAGCGTTTCAAAGATCTTCGTCCAACTTTTCCCTTCCTTGTAATCCAATTGTTGGTGCTCACCGCCCATTGCATGTGACAGCCCATTGAAGCTTATCATAATAGTGACAGCCCATTGAAGTTATCATAATTTTTTTTCCTTTTTCCTTTTTCCTTTTTCCTTTTTCATACTTATTCTAATTTTACTTACAAATTTCATGTGATTTTTTCAATTAATTTTGCCCAACCCTAATATTGGTATTCAGCCACGTTTTATTGTTTGCCCATATGGTGGAGATAATAAATTAATCCTGTAATACCATTTACCTGATGTATAAAATAATAATAATAATAATAATAATAATAATAATAATTATTATTATTATTATTATTATTATTATTATTATTATTATCATTTTATATTTATCAATTAATCTAAAAGCTAGTTTAATTGAACACATAGTTTTTAAACAACCAGTTTAATAACTATCAACTATTCATTAAAATATAAATAGTTATTCACTATTTAAATAACTTTCTATTACTCAAACTACTATCTACAACTAAAATAGCTAATAACTGTAGATGGGAATGAATCCACTTTTACAAGAAATGTTTTCTTCTCCTCACTTTCTTGGATTATAGTCAACTATAATCAAATACGTTATAATTTAAAAGTACATTGCTTATGCCAATCTTAATCATTGCTCGAGGTGAAATAGATCTCTCATAATGTTTGACCAAATTATGAGCAAGTATCATATTATACACAATAGACCTTCCTTTGACAAAGGCAATCTGATTCAAACAGTTAATAGTAACTGAAGTATATTTGCAAGTACTTTAGCAAGGACTTTATAGAGAACATTAAAAAGTGCAATAGGTCGAAAGTCATTGACCTTATAAGTATTAGGATTTTTTTCAATAAGAGTGATCAAAGTGCTCTTGATTTGTATGCCTCGCAATTGGGTTATTCGGTTCGGATTGGGTTTGAATTAAGTTCATTTTGGGTCAACTTTGGGTCGGTCTCGTTTAAGTTGGGTTCGGTTTGGTCAACTTCGCTCGAGTTAACTTTGGGTCTATCTCGCTTCGGTTGGATTCAGGTTCGGTTCGGGTTCATCTCGGATTTGGTCAATTTTAGATGAAGTTAATTCGAGTCGGTTTTAGTTTGGGTTGGGTTAATGTCGGTTCGGGTAGGTTTCAAGTATGGTTTTAGGTAAACTTTGGATTAAGTGGAAATCGGGTTGGGTCACTTTTTGGTCGGGTTAATATCTAGTTTGGTCAATTCTGGATCGGGTCAAATTTCAATTGGGTTACTTGTTTCGGTTGTAACTTTCTCGTCCGAACTCCGATTGATGTGATTCTTAATTTATTGAAAAGCTTCTTGAATCTACTCTCTAAATAAATGTACCAAAAATGGAAAGCTTAAATATAATTCCAACACGGTCCATAATTACATAGATATCCATATAGTTATCATTTCTTTATCTCAACAAATATATAAAAAAATACAAAAACTTATATAAACATATTTTGGTTTGAATTGGGCTGGATTAGATTAGGGTTAAGTCAAACTCGGATTCGGGTCACTTGAATTTGGTTTGAATCAGTTCGGGTCTGAACCGATTCAGATTTGATTCGATTCGTTCATTTCGGGTTTGGGTCTTAATCGGGTCAACTATATTTCGGATAGGTTCGGTTTTGGATCGGTTCATTTCAATTCGTGTTTGAATCGAGTTCATTAGATTTCGGACTTGGTTTAGTTTTGGGTTGGTTCAATTTTGGGTTTCTGGTCAAAATCGTTTGAGTTATTTCGGATGTCGATTCGGGTTGGGTTTTGTATCATTCGGTTCAAGTCAATTTTTCCAAGTCTATTTATTTGCCTAAGGAGCTGTGCATTTTAGAAGAAACAAAGGACAACCTGACAAAGATCATCTCCAGTGATATCCCAGGCCTCTTGAAAGAAACCGGAAGTGTACCCATCCACACCTGGGGCCTTATTTCTATCCATGTTGAACAGGACTTCTTTCATTTCTGTAGATGTGAAGGGGGCAGCAAGTAAGTGTAGCAAGTCCTCATTAAGAACATGCCCATTTGATATCCAAGTATTGTCCACAGGTCAAACTGGTTGAGAGCTACCCATAAGAGATTTAAAGAGCTCAACAAGAGTTTTAGAAATGCCATCTTGGGTCAAGAAAGCTTGACCACTTATATCTTCAATTCTGCTAATATATTGGGACCTCTGCTTTTGTTTAATGACAACATGGATGTAGTATTATTATCATCACAACTCTGCAGAAACTGTTCTTTACCTTGTTGCCTTAAAATATGCTCATCCACTTTCATAAGTTGGGTGTAATCCGCCAATGCTGCAGTCTCTGTCTGAAGTTCATAAGATAATGGGTCCAAATGCAAGGCATCCTGGATGTGGACCAGTTTGGAGAAGAGAAGCTGAACCTTCTCAGTTAATGCGCTTAATGTGCTGGCCATGGAGTTTCTTGAGAGGTAATTTTAAATGTTTCAAATGACAAGAAAATTAAAATATGAAGCTACCCCCATATGGCTGGGACCAAGTGTCCTGAGTAATGCTTTTGAAAGAAGAATGTGCAGTCCACATATTTAAGAATCAAAAAGGTTTCCTGATTCCTTTGAATTGATCTTGGACCTCTAACCGAATGGGGCAGTGGTCAGACACACCTGGTGGTTGGAATTCCACTGCAAAGGGCCAGCTACTACGGAGAGCTTCAGCATTCCGTAAGGCCCTATCTAGCTTGGACCAGAATCATTTACCGTCTTTTATGTTTATTTCTCGAGGTAAAGTAATGCCCAGAGTATGGTATATCACCCGAATTATTCTTATTGCTGTAAGAAACAAAGTCATTAGTTTCCTTTTGATAACTGAGAACTTGGGATAGTCGCTCATTCTAGTTCATCACAATATTAAAATCACAAGAAGCAACCAAGGGCATCTAGTTAATGGACCAATCTAATTTATAATAAGCCAAAGATTACCTCAAAATAGCCGTATTGAAACTATATACAAAAGAGATAACCCCTTGAAAAGATCCAGCACCACCATGGATGACACCATGTATAATTTGATTCGTGCACATAGCAATATCAAGACCGATTACATGCAACCAGAAGACCCAGATTCTCCCATTATAATGTGTATTACAATTTGCAATAAACTGATAGTGCGGAAATAGTCGTCCAGCAATTGACTATGCATTCGGTGACTTAACTCGGGTCTTAAGCACTCCAAACAAAGCAGGTTTATGTTTTATTACAGTCCTTCTGATGTCGGATTGTTTTGTGAGGTCATTGAGACCCCGAACATTCCAGCAGAAAACAATCATACATTAATGGATTTTCCAAATGACCTCCCCATAATATGTTCTTTATCATGTTTACCCACACTACTTCCTTTTGAAGATCCACTGTCACCACCCTCCAGTATAAGAAAAGAGTTGGAAGTTTTTAGAATACCTTTCGGAGGAGCAGAACCTGGTTTAACCATGGCAGAACGAGAAGGGGGTGTAAGGATTATGACATTGTGCACAATGAAGAGTAAGCTCAATAGCCTCAAACACTTGATTTTCTTCATCTACAAAGGCCTCAGTTTGAGTTGCTACAGCTACAATGGCCACAGTTTAAGGTTCATGTTAGGGGAACTAGAGTTTTCTGTATCTACAAGTTGTTTATGATCCTTTGGCATCCAAACCTGCTTTGGTTTTCCTATATTACAATTGTTCTCGGTGTGGCCAAGTTTCCTACACTTGTTTCAAAATAAGGCACCATTCGTAGTGTACCTCCTAGACAACCTTGACCAAAAGGATAATGGATAATGATGGTCTCTGGCAATTTGGTAGAGACATCTACCTCAATGAGCACTCGTGCATACGTGATACGATCTTTTATGTAGTAGTGCAACGATAAGCAAATCGAGGTTCACCAACAATACTGGAAAGTTCACTGAGACCGTTAAGAGACCAAAATTTGAGATATAATTTGGGGAGTTTTACCCAAATTGGAATCCGGCACATCACAACATCATCAAATGTAAACTCACGTGTCCAAGGCTTCAGCACCAAGGATATATTGGCAGCCATCCACGGTCCTCCTCCCAGCAAAAGTCTACATATCCTATTTGCAATCAAATCTAAAATCATACTATCCAGAGGGATGATAGAGAAATTGGGACAATGGACCAGTACACTCCTTAGTCACATCTGCAACAATAGGTAGTGGTTATAAAACCTCCATCTCTTCATCCCAATTCAATCGAGTCAGAATCGAGGCCGAAGGAGATGTTACCCCATTGGTATTTTGTGAATCGTCAGTCGCCTTATCAAACAACGCGTTTTGAATATCCTGCACCACCGTTGAAATTATCCCTAATTTTTTTTTCGCCGGTCGTCCCCTCTTTTGCATCATTTATCCGACACCGGCGTCAATTAGTCAGAATTTGTCCCTCAACGCCAGGAGAAAACCTCTCCCACGGTGCCCTCTTCATAAAACTACTTTTCTAATTTATTTTTCTAATTTTATTATTTCTCATTATTTTATAATAATAAGTTTTTTTTTAATGAAAACTAATAATAAGTTCAAAAACATAAGTAGATATATTTTTATTTAAATACTTAAACTAAGGATCAGTTTTTTAATTTTTTCATAACTTATTTTGGTAACTTATTTTTCATTATGTATATACTTAACACGTTATTTGTCTTTTCTTCGTTTGACAGTTTTAAACTTTAAAATCACAATATCTTTTTAAAAAAAAAATTGTCCATAGAGTGAAGACAATATTTTATCTAAATTCACAATATTATTCAATATTATTCACCAAGTTAAAATAAATTAATTTTAAAAATACACACATTCCATATAATAAAATATAATATGTAATTTTACAAAAAAATAGTCAATCTTTAATTCAATTAAATGTATGAACCATTTAGAACTTATTCGAAATTACATGAAAAACTGAATCTATTTATATTTATGTTCGTTTATGTTATTTTATGTTCGTTTATGTTATTTTATGTTTGTTTATGTTCTTTTATATTCGTTCATTTCTTATTTTAACAACTCATTTCCGTTCGTTTATTTTCTTTTATATTCGTTTATGTGCGTTGTATGTAACTTTGAATGCAGTCCTTCAACGTCTATATAACTATGCTACATTATTACAATGTCACATAAGCATCCTATATATCAACTATACATTGATTCTATCCAAATATATATATATATATATATATATATATATATATATATATATATATATAGTGAGAATTATTAGATAAAAATAAGAATTAAGAACCATCAATTACTGTCGTTGGATGTCAACTGAACAGCCAAGATTATGCCATATCATCACACGCCCTCTCCCTCTCCTGGCTCCTTCATGATATGCATCTGTTTCTCAGAAGGTGCTTGCCGGAAACCATGGCTCTGAGACCAACAATGGCCACCATTGGGCTCCCGTATGACCGGAGAATACTGATTGGTGTTCGCCGGTCACCAATGAGCCCGATGGTGACCTTTGTTTGGCCTATTAAACCTGCCCATTTGCCAGAAATCGAATACACTAGAACCAAAAATTAATTTTTCAACGGCGAAGCTGCTAGATTTCAACGAAAAACCCTGAATAAAAGTAGCTAAAACCGTGTAGCATTAACCCATCGACGAAGAAGCTTATTTTTTCCGCCAAGCGTGGAGGATCTGGGTTCAATTGTTGATCTTAATCGAGAACGCTAGAGGAAATTTCAAAGCGAAAAACTCATTGATTATTTAGACAACATAGACAACGCTCGATGAACTCGCATCTTCTGCAATTGGAGACGAACGAGAGTAAATCCAATTCTGGTATGACCAATGGAAATTTGGATAAAAGAGAAGAATGAGATAGAAGGTTAATTGGCGCCGGAATATACGTGAACAAGAACATGGAGGAGAGAGAGAGTCCTATTTAATAAGGTATTTAAATATAAAGATAATTAATATCTACGTATTAGTCTCAACCGTTAGTTATTTATGTAATGATTGTGATTAATAGTTTCTGGTTCTCACTTAAATGCTCTTTCTCTCTCTCTCTATATATATATAAACAATCTCGGTAAATATGGATTTTTCCATCATTGTAATCGCCTCATGATCCTTATTGGCTTATTTTTCTTCTTGTTTAGAAAAACATTCTTCTTGTTATTGTTAAAGTACTAACATATTACATATGAACTCTGGAGCCTTTATTTTTGTCTGGATTCTAAAACAAGTCAACAACTATGCATATTAACATATTACCATTTCGATCAAAAAAAAAAATATTACCATATTTTTCCCAATTTTTGAAGATGATCTTCCACCTACACATTGGAGTGGTCCAACAGTCTGATTTTTCTCAAGAACTAATAAACTCAATGCTGTCAGATCCTTGCCAAACCAGCTCTTCCTTGATTCAGTTGCTCGGAATCTCAAAGAGGAGAAAAATAAGATGACTCGCGAGTATCATAAGGTCCTGTGTATACAATACAGGGCAGATCATTTTAGCTTCCTATCCTGGAGTTATCCCTGCCAAAGACAAGAGTTGTTGCCCAATTCACAGCAACATAGAATCTGTTCCTCCAGCTGAGAGCACGTGTTAGATAGGCTGACCGCCACACCAGAAAGCTGACGAACCCGGCCATGGATATGCCTTTTGCGTCCTGACCCATGAAGAGGAAAACAGATAATCAGAAGATTACAATCAAGGCCAAGCATATTCCAAATTGTCTAGGTGCCGAATTCCCCCCTACAAGTCTTGGTTACTTGGTCTTGGCTCAAAATATCTGACAGTATTGTGTATTTTTGGTCTAAAATAAAGCGTCAAGTGTATGTATCTGCATCAGAGTGTTTGAGTGTCTGATATGGATTACTTGAGATGAATTGAATGAGTAAAGAGGGTCAGAATTGCATACCGTTGACTCTCGGAGATCAACTAGTGCCTTGTAGCGCCCTACTGAGGCCATGCTGCCTAGATGCTTGTAAACAAAAGGCTCCCCTAAAGGGATGTCTTGCGCGGAGTAAGCCTTTCCTCCATTCTGCTTCCCGATGTTGTTAAACAATGTGACTAAGTATTTGCCTTGTCTTTCAGCTACCTGTTTTGATGAAATGCACATGCTTAAGAATCAGTTTAAATAGAATTTTTCTACTGCACCCATGCATATCATTATCTTCATGCTCATTTTGGGTTTATAAACACGAGAGAGGAATTGTGGGTTTGAAATTGTATTTTGTCAAGGAAACTTCATCAAAATACACAGTATGAAGAGCATGAACGAATATGGTGAAACAGCTCTAAATAAAGCCTTCACTCGATGAATAATATGAGGGTAAGCTTTTAAAATTATGTCTAAAAATTGTCGATGAATGTCACTCAAAGTCAGTTAAAGCATACGTCCAGGATAAATGTTGTCATTTCTGAAATTTTGCTTATTTGAAGATGAAGTCTCAACGGACCATATGTATTTAGAAGTGTTCAAGTGTTTGAGATGGACATATGAGCTAAAATGATGTGTCTGAATGACATAGATCTCAGGGATTCCAACCACTGGAAACCCCCCAACAAAAAAAAAACAAAAAACAAATCAAAGGTTGAACAAACCTGTTGAATTTCTGAAAGTACAGAACAGGCTACAAGTATGCTACAAATCTAATGGTTCATAACTCTAGTGATTAGTCTGACCTGAGCGAGAGCAGGAAGCACTTTCCTTCCAGTTTGTTCCATAAACCCTGCACAATCACCTAGGGCAAACACATCTTCTACTGAAGGAACTCGTAGCCATTGATCAACCCCTATCCTGGAACATTGTCAATTAGTTAGAAATTCACTTGTCGAATGTCACAGACAACAGAAAATTCAATTCAGAAACAAAAGATATGTGATGTATGTATGCACCTTCCACCAGGGCATTTTGGAAGATTCAGAGAATTCACAAACTCAGAGGGACCAACCCCTGTAGACCACACCAAAATACCATACGGTACTTCACTGCCATCGGTGAGAATAATCTTTTCTTTCTTAACCTCTTTAACAATCCCACGCATCAGCTGCACACCGGACTGATTCAAAATTTCCAATGTTAAATGTGAACAGATAATTTTATTTTTTTTTTGGTTGAAAAAACATAATGCCATCAATAGTTTGAAAAAGGTATGTGAGCAACCTTTTTCAAATGTTTTGCTGCATAGTCCCTCAAACCCACATCAAAAGAAGATAAGATTTCATTAGCCTGTTGGAGGCAAGAAGTTTGAGCATGATCAGTGAAATAGGCTCAATGAGTTCATAGTGCATAGATAGTTAATGGCCAGAACTATACCTCAATAAGGGTGACCTGAATGTAGTCTTTAACATGAGCATACCGCTCACTGACATCAGCCTTTATGAAGTCACTCAATTCGCCACTGAACTCCACTCCCGTTGGGCCACCTCCAATAACGACACAATGTAACAAGCGCGTCCTTTCCTCTTCAGATATGCCTATCATCATCAAGATAAAACAAGTTCAGGTTTAGGGAAAAGATGTTGTGACAATCTTTTCTGTCAATCTACTTTGTGGTTCCTACATAAGATGGATCTAGGGAAAGAGAGAATCAGAGACAAATGCAACCTTATTCCCTATGAGCAGAGGGGTGACAAGGGAAATGAAAACTCTATAAGAAAAGCAACTTCAAGTATGATTGCAGGTAAATTATGATGATCTGGAAAAAACCTGGACTCTCCGATAGCATGAGATTTGAAAGAAGTTTCTTCCTTATCTCCTGTGCATGATTCACTTCACGAAGAAAGGTTGCATGTTCCTTCACCCCTTTGATGTTAAATGTCAAGGGTTCAGATCCTACTGCAATCACAAGCTTGTCATATGCAACCTTAAATCGGTGTCGCTCATTTGACTGCCCAAGATTCTCAACAGTTTCACAGTACACCTAATTTCCAAGGGCAGTGATCTCATTATATAATTGTTCCACATAATCAAACACAAAGAATTAGTTATATAAAAAGCCTAAAGACTTACTTCGTGTTTGCTCGTGTCAACCCCAGTGCAGGAGGCCAGATAAAAGAAGCAATTAGGATCTTGGGAGAGGGCAGATTGGATCCGACCCACTGGCTCAGCTACTGATCGAAATTCCAGGGTCCCAACACAAGTTGAGGCAAGCAAAGGAGTGAAAACCATGTGGTTCCTTGGTGATATGCATACAATGTCATAGATTCTAGTATCAAGTCCTTTCATGAACCGGCATGCAGCCCAGCCAGTGCCAAGGACCACAACTCTGGGCTTTTGCCCCGGCTTGGTTTCTTCTAGCCCTGGGTATCTAGTATCTTTATGCTGTGAAAGAGAATTTTCAGAAGTGTTCCCTGCACAAGGGAATTGGGAAGATAGAGTGGCCCGGTATCCCCTACTCTGGGAGCCTGAAAATTCTGTCATCCTGATGCCAGAAATATATGAAATGTTGCAGTTGGTAGCTGCATTTTTCAGGTTAAGTGGGGAGTAATTGTACAAGGGTGCCTTATAAGATCTTGACTCTATCTCGGTTGTATAAGCGCTTAACGAGCTTCCTGACCTTCTCAATCCTGTTCTTGCAATCCTTGTTAAAGCCATGCTCGAATATCAGCTTTTAGAGGAAGGGCGGATGAACCCCAAAATTTTCTCTACAACTGGATTTTATGTCTCAACAAATCAAATTTTTGCTGCAAGCAGGGATGAAAAGTCATGCACGTAAGAGCACAAGAGAATTGATACGTCATAAATGTACGACATTTGCAATAATTAATTGCAGTTATGTTCCAGTAAGCATATGCTCAATTTTACAAGAAAGCAATATTTTTAGACAAGCATTAAAGATGTTAAGTCCGAGTTTTGACCAACATGAGCAAGAAGAAAGAGTAAGACTGTTAGAACTGAAGGGTTCCCCCAAATAGAACGATAATAACTAAAAAGAAAGCTCAACCGATGAAATTCACTTGAAAGTGATAATTTTCCTTCAAGCATTTGAAGTGTACAACAGTAAGAAAGAGCAAGAGCACCTGGGAAACAAGGTAAGGTTTTACCCGGCATAGCCAAAATGAATCAATGTCACAGAAATCATTTCTCATCATCCATCTATCATATCTATGGAAACATGACTTGAAGATGAAAGGCTAAACTTTGAGCAGGAAGGATGTTAACTTTGTGCAAATCTATATCTTATATCACAACTTGAGACCAAATTTACTATTATTCCTTGGTAAGACTTGAGTCTCTCTCTGTTCCCCCTAAATTTCAGGTATCTTTTACAAATTTCAGACCAGATATTTCTGACAAAGACAAAGTGAACATTGCCATTATGAGAAACCCCATATTTTGCAGGATGATTCAAAGGAAATCAACTTTCTCTGAGGAAATTTTCATGCAAAGGTGAAATTGATGGGTTTTTGAAAGGTTAAATTCAGAGTCAAGCAGCAAAAACTAAGATTTACGCAAAGCACTATTCTTGAGGTTTTTCCTTCCCCCTCTCTTTTTCCCCTGCTATGAGGAGCAGGGGTGAATCCAGGTGAGAGGGTAACAAATTTGGTGTTCAATCCAGCTTGTTGCCCTCCCGGAACTTAGCCACTAGAAAAGTGCGGGTACCCAGGCACAAATTTGAGCACTCTTGAGGAAAAACAAGCACTATCAGGATGAGATGCATGTTCAAGAATTCACTCCATGCCCATTACGTATTTACGAACACTGTGTGAAAATATAAAAAGAAAGGTTTTCATTTAGCTGCTTCGTCTTTGGAGTTGAATAATGCAAGGCTTTAGACTCTGAAATTGCATTATCAAACTGCATAATATTGCAAAAGGGATGATCAGTTTCCTGAGTTGACAATACATGCAAAAGGCCATATTTGTTAGAGTTTATTGCCACACTGAGATCACATGCAACATGTAGAGTCTCCCTGATGTTCTGATCAGACCCATGAACACAACTTGACTGAATGCAACTTTTTTTTTTTCTGTCTTTGAGAGAATTTATCAATCAACGTTGATGGTATTAACCAAATGGGCGGATTGATCATGTGTAAGGGCAAAATGTGAGTCTGAGTCACATAATTCAATGAACCCGTAAATGACATAAAAATAATACTCAACTAAAGCGATATCATAAAATACTACAAACAATACAAATTCAATAGAAACAAAAACAACCCCAGGAGTTGAGAGAGAAATTGCAAAGACAAACATAGGAAGGTAATCAAGAATTTTAGGGATGCAAAGAATTGCAAAATAAAGAATATAATGCTTGAAGGAGATGAAGAACATACATTGCTATATCTGTCTTGTATTTGGTGAGAAACAGCAAACTCTGGCAGTTCTATAATATTAATGCAAATCAACTCCAGCAAAGGTGGGCATGGAAATCTGAAAGGAAAAAAAAACCCATACTATTTATAAGGAAACAGAAAGTGCACCAAAGTTAGTTCAGAAAAAAATATTATAAATTTATGGGAGTTAAATTAAAATATCACACAATATGGGAAGAGATCTTGGAGGCTGAAGATGGCGGCTTGGGGAACAAGAAATTCTGTTTTCTTTTTTCTTTCTCTTTCTTTAAAAGTGAAGGAACTCACCTTGTCGTTTCATCTGAATATTCTTTTTGTTTTAAATAGAATTCATCTGAATATTCATAATCATCTTTCCAAAAAAAGGCAAATGAATCTACTGAATATTATTTCAACTATGTGACCTTGGTTGGTCTGTGGACCGTCTTGTGACTCCCAAATTCCACCCGCTCTAGTCCTTGTTAGCGATTTAATAGGGAAACTAGTCAGAGTCAAGTCGAGCCCAAGTCCGCTCAAGACCCTACTCGTTTAAACTTGCTAGCCTCCACAAACTTATACTCGCATGCTGTCATTAGCTCTTGTTACGAAAGAAACAATCAAAGTTTAATTGGAATCCTTTCCATGGGACAAAAAAACCTTGTATGTAATGTTTGATTCAATTTTATTATAGTATGTAATGTTACCTAGAATATAAAATTGAAGCGTATTGATATCGACTTAGTTTATAAATATTTGAAATTAATATCATATCATATCATATCTAACTATAAATTTTATCGACATTTTTTTAACAATTTATACAGTTAAGAAGGCTAAATTTGGAACATAATCCACATATATCTTATTTTTAATCATAATGACCTATCCAATATCTATTCATTTCACTAAACCCGATACATGGGTCATTCGGGCATTGTCGATTGGATTAATTTAGGTTACTAAGATTTGGTTGAGTTTGGTTTCACTTCAATTTTAATTTCGGGTCAAGTTAATTTCGACTCAGTTGATATTTAATTTAATAAATTTGTCTTATAGAAATAACACAATTTAACGAAAAATATTCAAATTATTACAAGATCTGAGTTCCGTGCTATTTAATTCATGTTTCAGATCATCTATTAACTTTCCGAAAATCTTGGCAAGTGGAGCCCCGTTCGTGAACAGTTAAGCTTGCAAAGACAAGCAAAAAAAAAGAGGAAGACGAACGCAATGACATCACGATCACATCATCAATTTCATTCCGTGTCATATTTGCTCCATACTTAATAGTTGATGACGTGCTCTTCAAGTCTCATTAAGCATATAATAAACCTTGTTTTTTAAACACATATAATAATATTACTAAATGCTTATGCAATGTATATGGGTCTTGATTGTCCCCACATATCATAGACTTGTGCTTTATGGGAATAAAAAAAAAAAAAGTCTACAATGACGTATGATATATTATACTTATGAGTCACATGACAATATATAAATTTCTATTTAGTGTTTGTTTTTGAGTGGTTAGTGGGAAAAATTTACACCCAATGGCTTTTAATCACACTCAATCACAAATAACACCCTTGTTGAGAATTTGTGTAAAAATAATGTAGCCAGGTTCTCTTGAATTTATTTCTCGTTTGTATTGTATCTTTCTTGCTCTTCCATGTGGGCACATACAAATCCACCACAAGGTCATCCACTCATCCCTCGATACATTATTTGACTTACCAATCTTTTTTCAAAAAGAGAAAAAGTGACTGTCCCCTGACGATGGAACAACTGGGCCAAGAAAAACAATGTACCAATGTGCAAGGTGTTTGTTCCGAGCTATCTCTACATTTCCCAAAATGTAAAACGGGGAATGTGATTATAAAAAAGATGAAAATTAAAAGTTAGAATCTTCTCATATCAGTGGTCAAATGAATCCAACAGTTCTCTGGCATCTATAACAATGAACATTTTTTGTGTTCCCGAACAATTTTTCCCAAACTCGAGTTTAGGATCAAAATCAAAACTTGATGAACAAAAGCATCCATATAACAGCATGACTACAGGTAGCAATTTCAAGACTATTGACAAATAAATATTTCCTACTCATCTTCTCAGAGTGACAACAATATGAAACCTACAACAACATAAACCAATACTTAGGGACTAGAAGAGCCAGTGAACGCTGATGTTTCCAAGCCAAATGAAGAATGGGAACTGAGCCAAAGCAATCAACAGCAAGAGAACATGATGCTTACTTGAGTCGTAACTCCTCACCTCTGCGTAGAGAACTCTCTTCATCGTCTTCACTAAGAAGACGCCCATACAAAGGCAGGTCCAGGGCAACAAGATGTAATACGAGTGATTCCACAATAGCTTACCAAGAACAGCCAATGAGATCCCTGTAAAGGCATACCCGGCATATGCCACGACATCCAACAAGGGGGCCTCCCCGCTGCTAAGCGAGAGCAGTGACAGTTTTAGCAGCATAACCTGCAAAAACCAGCCTGCCAATCCCTTCATGAACATCCAGCTGACAGCCTCTGGGTTGAACCTGGAAATGTGAAACCAAGCACATAAAAAATACTACTGAGGTCACAAAATTGTTTTATGATAATATGGATGCTTTAAAACAATACCACGGTGCCACTACAACAAACAAGTGTTCAGATTCTTAAACACAGAAAGATCACAATTTCCACTCCAATCGTCAAGCAGATACTTTCAAAGCCAGGTCCACTGACAAGGTCATGGTACAAAGTTAAACAATGCAAAGGATGTGGCTGGGTGAGGGAGGGGAATTTTAAGATTCCATTCTAGCGCAATCGGACGTACAGGGAATGTAGGACTGCAGTTGATTGTCAATCTACACAGGAAAGAAAAAATCAAAGAGACGCCCAGGACCCTAGCCTTCGCATAGTTTATAGTCCTATAACAGGCATTCAAATGAGGGAACTAATACCAACCACCCCCCCAATTGCCAACTAAACAGTAATATCTTGAATGAAGTCATATAGTTTACCCAATGAAGAGAAGCCAACATACACAAAATTTACAGGTTGAGTAACTTTATCCTATAAAAAAGTCAATTTACTGAACAACATGCCTCCATTACACTCAGATCTGCTCATAAGTGGGAACAAGGAACTACACGAGCTTTTATGGTCTTAGACCTTCAGTATGGCAATGGAAAACTTTCAAAACCTTTTGTTTTTTGATAAGGCAAAACTTCAAACAGCATATTACTTCTCATAATGCGCTGAGCATCAAAGATCCAAAATTGTTCACAAACAAGTCACAGTTGAATGTAAGATATAATGCTAAATAAATTCAACATTGATTCACAATAATTATATTATCTTCAGAATGGGTAGAAATGCATGCGAAATAAAAATGAGAGGTTAATCCAACAAAGAAAATTACTTACTTTCCATTTAGTCCCAAGACGAGACCAGCAAGCACAACATAAGAAAGAAACGCCATAAGCGGAATGTAGAGATCTGGGGCATTTATGTCATAGATTGGGGGTTTGTAGGAGAGCTTGCCCGCCATAGGTTCAGTTATCCTGGTCCAATGCCCCTATAACAGACAATAGATTAAGGAAGCAAGGTGTCACAACCTCGAAAACAAACATAATATTACAGAAAGGAAGATGAAGCAAAAGGCTTACCCTGTGCAAAAAGGGAAATAGTACAACCTTCAACTTGTTCCTTACATAATCATCATTCACTTGAAAATAATATTGAGGATCAGCAAAAAACCTACTTATCTGTCAGGTTCATTACAGAGAAAAATAAATATAAAATGAAAAAATGGATCCCTAAAACCAAAATATAATTCACTCATATTTAGGTCACAACAGGAACGCATAACTACAAGACACACCAGAAAAAAATAAAAAAGAAAGAAAGGATATTGGCAGTGCAAATAATGGCACTAAATACAAAGCACAAATCCAAAAAGAACAAGCTTATGGAATAAAATAATGACAGTTTCTGAAAGGATAGAATGGTGCACCACAAGCCCACATTGATGAGAACTTCTCAGCAGACAACCATCGTAACAATGCTTCAAGCCATACTCTAGAAGGATAGCAACGGCAAGAACATTTACGCAATCAATCACTCCATGCAAATGCATTCTCATCCATTAGGTACATTTGTTAAAGCATTTTCCGTTTGCCACACTTGATTGGGTAATACCAGCAAATTTCAATGCAAATATCATTGACACTAGCCCTAGATTCCAAGAACATGATACATCTTTCTATGCATAAGGTGAATCAATTACAAAATTTGAGAATGCAAGGCGACAATATATATAGATTTGCATATTGATAGCTACGCAATTTTAAATGTATACCAGCAAGGATTCAAAATGAAGCTGTTCCGCAATGAAATGACAGCATTGGAAAAGTTTTGGAGTTTACAAACCATGTTTTCACCTCACCACAATCGTGATATGCTAAAGGGATTTCACGATAACACAACCAAAACAAAATTCTAAAGTCCTCTGTGTGTGTGTCCGTGTGTTTGTGTGTGCGCGCCCACTTATCCACTCTAAATCCATACTATGAGGTTCCACCTAATGTTTAGTCTCATTTACGTGTGAACATATTTTGTCAAGATAAGGTATTCCACCTAAAGTTTTTTATGTCCATGAGAGAACCACACTAGAGGAAGGCAAGGGAGAAACAAAGTTGGGTGTATGAGGGGGAAGCTATCCAATAGCTCCTTTGAGATTTAAACTCCGTACCATCCTGATAGAAAGCTGGGATAAATCGTACTGAACCACTCCTTTGGTGCCTGGCATATCATATAGTTTTCTTTTCAATCTTCTCTGAGAATCTATATTCTTTTCATTTAAATATCAGCTGTTGTTCCTTTATTTATTTTAGAAAAAAAAGGCAGCTGTAATTGGTAGCTGAGAAAAGGATAAGTCTTAACAAATATACTAAAGGAGTTAAGACCTATTACACAGCCAAAATAGACATCCAATGGATACGTACATCATAAGTTAATCAGGAAAGTTCTAACGAGTTGTCTATGGGATCCAACAAGCAAATAACATATCTCATAGTGAACAGCTAGCAAAATCATGGGTGGTGGTTAAGAGTCAAGACACTCATAAGGGTCCGACTAGAAAAAAGGTAATGAGGTAGGTGTCAATGGTGTCCCGAGTAATGCAAGAAATGATCCTGAGTAGACCTGACAAAAACCGACCCAACCCGAAAACCCGATCCGAACCCACCCGAAATTTTTGGGTTTTGGACACAATTTTTTGACCAAAACCTAAAAAACCCGCAAATTAGTAGGTTAAACCCAACTCGAACCCGTTCGACCCGTTGGGTCAAAACAATAATTGTGACTTGTTGATTGAATGTTTTATGCACGTTATATGATTTTCTCTTGACTTTATCACTCTTTTAATAATGATTATTTATTATATCACATTATTTGTAAAGAAATTACATATTTATCTCAATCATTTATAAACGAAGACTAGTACTTGTTTCATTTCTCAACTTCTTCCTCATTAAAAAAAAACCATTATATACAAAAATTATACAAAATTAATTTTAATAAAAATATATCCGGAATAAAAATACTAAAAGTATACAAGTTATATTGTTGTATTTTTGGTAAACTGAATATACATAGTCACATCTTAAATAATATACTTTTGTTTTGTAGAAATAATATTACTATAATGATATAAAATTTTGATATTATAATTAAAAATAATAATTTTAATTTATTGTAAATCTCTAATTCGTATTTATTTAAAATTGTTTTAGCTGACCCTGAACCATAGCTTCGAGGATAGGCAATGGGACGGGTTAAAACAAAGTCAATTTTTGCTAGTGAATAAAATGGGTCGGTTACTCTTACCAGGTCAACCCTTTCTCGATGTACTTTAAAATGACGTAAAGATGCATATAAACTTTCTTAGTACAATAGAAGAGATGAAATAAACATTGGAACCTTAAACGAATTATTAATAGAAAAAATCATTATTATTCAACCCATTATTGACTCAATCTTTCATTGGTCTTATTTAAACGGGTCAAGCAGTCAAGCCGTTCCACAAATATGATAATGAAAGTTTGAATATTTTTTAATATTCTTTTTAAAAATACAAATACTATAATTGTTCGAAGAACTATTAGCAATTTTAAGCAAAAATCATGCTGAATTTTATAATTAAAAGAAGAAAAATAAGCTGATAAAAAAGGCGGTATTATCCCGTTGGGTCGACCCGAAACCCATATTACCCAATATATGACCGTTTGTATTTTACCCGAACCCGAAATACACCCGACCCGTATTTTACTCGAACCGGACTTTTGTCTTAGCTTCAAATTTCAATCAAATGATTATAAAACCATGATATTTCCCCATTAAATTCTTGAATGATACAATCATGGATTTGTTTTCTGACACAGTCTTCTTTTAGGTTGGCCTATTACATTGCCCAAAGATCTTCTCCTAATGTCTTAGAAATCAGACGGTCTCAACAAGACAAGGGAACACAGGAAAAAAGAGAAACAACATCACTCAAAAACATCTAATAGTCATCCAAAATGTTTAAAGTGGGTTCTCCTTTAATTTCTCTTGATGATTGTGTAATCTCAAGTTTCAACTCTATCTCCCAGCAGCAAAACAGGGCTTCTTCAGATTTGCTTAATTCTCTAGTTTACTGAACAAACACCAATGCACAAAAGGAGTTCTGGACCTTTATACGCCATATACAACATATAAAAGTTGCAATATCTCTAATATTTCCAGTAAATCACATACTGCTCCTAAAATGTTATTTGAGTTTAAACAGAAAACAAGCTCAAGGAACTGAGAAATTACTTACATTGCTCTGAACGTACTCAGAACTTGATCCTAGGATCTTCTCCCCATATGCACTCAAACCACCACGAATCAATCCTGAACTGGCACCATAGAATGGATTCCCAAATGGACTAGCTTGGGGAGGAAAGGGTGGCTGCTGCGCTCCCGGTTGAGCTCCCACATTATTATTGTTATTGTTGTACATGTCCATAAATCTGAAGATGGGAAGTGAAATCCGTAAATATACAACAAGTAATAAATAAGCAATTTACATTCAATGCAAGTAAAATCAACCAAATAGCTACCTCAAGACAATGGCCCGCTATCATAAGCAACAGTAAACATATTATCAGCAAAAGCGAGGGTAATCAGAAGTCGTGTACAAAGCCATTCAGGTAAAATAATCTAAATAAGCATTTACAAGCACAAGACTTCAGAAATTTCATAATTTAAACCCTTCTGAAAGAATTTCAATCAAAATCATGAATTCAAAACCTTTTATTATTCTTTTGGGATAATAATGGAATCGAAAGTCTTCACTAACCAATCCCAAAGCCAAATTATCATCACATTGACAAAAATTCACTCATTAATCCACACAAAAAGCGGATCTTACAAATCAAAGAACAATAGTTTCAAATATTCTGAAAACTTGGCGGAAATCAAAGTTTATCATTTGAATTAAAATCTCAGCAATTGTTCAGATATTATTATACTGATCTCCGAGAAAATGAAATCGAAACAATCGAAACCTGAAGAACATATGAAATGAATCGGATCGTCGAATAGAGAAGAGAAAATGTAAGAGTTTACCGGATTATCGGGCGTAGCCGGGTTTAGGGAAGATCCGAGATAAGGAAGGAGGTAGCAAATCTGACGACTAAGGCGCCGACGCCGGCGGCGAAGAACTGATGAGGAGAGAGAAACCTCCGCTGCCGGCGAAATCACCACGCTATGACTACAAATCAAATCGACTCAGCGTCCTATAGCTTAGAAAATTTAAGGCAGTTTTCCAAAAAACTCCTCTTTGTAACTTGTTATAAAATACATGTAAAATTTATTAATGATCAATAAATCAGAGTGGCGCAGCGGAAGCGTGGTGGGCCCATAACCCACAGGTCCCAGGATCGAAACCTGGCTCTGATAGCTAGGGTAGCTTACTAGCCCCTTTTTTTGTTATCAACTATTTAACTTCTATGAATTCCCCGTTTTCCCTCATTCCCTGCATACGAAGCATCCCACCCAGTTAGAGAGAGAGAGAGAGAGATGAGGGCAGTAGTGATAACAAGCCCAGGAGGGCCAGAAGTGCTGCAACTGCAAGAGGTGGAGGACCCTCTAATCAAAGACGATGAGGTGTTGATCAAAGTTGAAGCCACTGGCCTTAATCGTGCTGACACTCTTCAGCGCAGGGGTGCCCATCCTCCTCCTCCTGGGGCTAGCCCTTACCCTGGTCTAGAATGTTCTGGAATAATCGAGCAAGTTGGGTTGAACGTCACTCGCTGGAAAGTGGGTGATCAGGCAAGTCTTAGTATACTACTCTGTCTCCTCTTCTTCTTTGCGAAATTGAAGATTTGGGTGTGATTCAGTTCGATTTTGTGGTGTGATTACACTCAATTAAATTAAGTTGATTGACTATGTGCCTTTTGTTTTAGTTGGAGATTGAATTGTATGTCTTGTTGAGTGACTTGAGTCTGTTATGGATTGAATTGGGAAGGTTGTGATCATTTTTATTTCAAGTTTAAAGGCTTTGAACTTGGAAGTAATCAGTAAAAGGGGGTGCATAAGCATGTTGGGTGAAGGTTCAAATCTGATAGATTTGTTCCTGAACAATTCCTTGATGATTTTGGGACAGTCGAGTTTGCCAAGTTTTGTATGTTATGTTATGATCTATGGAAAATTATGCGTTTGTAGTCCACTTGAGTGTGTTACAATATTTAGGGTCTCATACCCTCTCTGTATATGTGGGATTTTTGGTGAAGACTCAAGAAGTAGTTTAGAGATATGAAGATTCAACACATAATTGATCGGTGTAAAAGAAGTAGATGGTAATTTAGAGAAGTAGTGTGGTCCAGACTATTGTTTTGTAATCTAGGCTGAAAAAAGTTGCCCAAAAATTATTGGTGCATTTCATTGGCTGTAGTGGGACTTCTTTTCAGCAGCATGATTGAACTATTATGAATTTGATGGGAGTTTGGTATTTATGATAAAAGGCAAGATCACATCTTGTTCATATCAGGATCATGGGAATATTTGTCCTTGGGTTGGAATGGAAAATTGATTGACAAACCACAATCTAGATTGGGGGTGGAACTGGAAAATATTGATAGGGTGGCTGAATTTGTTATGTTTAACTTGGCTCAATTTACCAAATTAAGATAAATGATAAGATTTAGATTCCAAATCGTTTTTCGTCCCTTATTCATACTAATGAGCGTCCATTTTTGTGGTACAAACTAACTCCTAAACTATGAAAAAAGTTGCATTGTAAAGTTAAAATAATGAAATTTTAAAGACATTTTTAATGACCAATTATTTGACTCCAATTGACTGAGGATCAAATATCAAACCTTATGTAAAGGATGAAAATTTTTGTAATAGCATAAACAACTTCTAATGTATATACAAGGAGAATTAAAAAAGCTAATCAACTTGAGAGAGAAATATAACTGCAGTTACTACACAAGGGTTGTGGAGGGAGAACAGACAAGAAACTAAAGGGGGAAATAGAGTATTAGAGTCAGAAGGAGAATGAGGTCAAAGAAAGGGAGAGGCAATCAATAGGAACGTTGGCAAGTTAGCAGGGAGCCGAACCAGCCTCCCTAGACCAGTGCAAACTGCAAGGTAGTCCTGAGATTACCAACTACGCTTTTAATGAGTATGCCACTCAACATAATGTATACTTAAAAAAAACTCATAGCGAGGGCCCCACTGGCCCCCTGGTTCTGCCCCTATATATTCTTGCAGCAGTATGAATTTAGCATCCAAAATTCAGTAATCAATCTAACCCACAGGCTGTAGTTGCTGCCATAATTGGTCTAATTCGAAATGTCTGAGATTCAGTTGTTACTCATTCTTAAGGAGGACATAAGTGCTTCTGTTTGGCTTCAAGAGTCCAGTAATTTATTGGCTATCATGAAATCTTGTTAATATAATGTCTCTGCCTTCTGTAGGTTTGTGCTCTTCTGGCAGGAGGCGGCTATGCTGAAAAAGTTGCTGTTCCTGCAGGTCATGTACTTCCTGTTCCGCCCGGTGTTTCTCTCAAGGATGCAGCCAGTCTTCCTGAGGTGGCATGCACAGTTTGGTCAACAGTTTTTACAATGAGCCGACTCTCGGCAGGAGAGACATTCTTGGTAACTCATCATGCTGCTCCACCTGTGTTTTCTTGTATTTGTGTGGTGACTTTTCGTACAATATCCCAGTATGTTAACCTGTTAAAAGGAAGATGTGTTGAGTTCTTATATCTTTGTCTTTCATCTTGACAGTTCATACCTGCAAGTTGTTCCTGGGTAAAGTTAAATTTGTAATTCCAGACCATCAGAGCATGTATGAGTTCCGATATCAATGTCTTATATAATGTTTGGTTGGGTATAATCAACTTTGTAACTAAAACAGGTTTGTAATTGTGTTTGATTGTATGAGGATATTGCAATAAAAAACTAGTACTTATGATTACATCGAACCATATGCCATATTAGTGTGAGGCACCAGTAGGCATTAGAACGTTGCAAATATGAGTTTTCTTAAGACTTTCCTATATCTGTTAATAAATATACTTTCCAACAATAAATCTACTCTCTCCTTGTTTCCTTTCTCCTTCGAAAATTTTATTTGTTAATTGTTATATTGTTCATAAGAACTAGAGAATGTTGCTTGGTGAATTCTTGAACTGTGTACTATGCGTAATTGTAGATTCAATTGTTGTATGAGAGGCGTTCATGCCTAATAACATTTGGTGCTGATTGATATCACAGTCACAAGGTGATTCAATATTTTGCTGTTGTTGCTAGCAACCATAATACCACGCCACCCAACAATTGAAAGGTGAATGACTCAACCCCTCGAGCTACAAAGTAAAGGCCTATAGAGTATAAGGGAATGCATTACATAAAAAACTGTTTCTGCAAAGTAGTTGTCTGCCAAGACACTGACCTTAAGGTATTCAATGGTAGGATAATGAAATGAGAAGTTCTTAGTGAGTCCTACACAAGGCTGCTTTTGTTCTAGACCTTAAAATAGTTGTGTAGTTGCAGTATGTTCTTTTTCTCATTGTGGTCTCGGTGTTATACTGATATTGCTCTGGTGGTGCATTTCTCTATCACATTGCAACGGTGGTGTTATAGTTTTCAGGGAAAGGGCAAAAGCCGCTTATAAATTTGGACATTCTTTAGTTATATAATGACTATCGGAAATGACTATCTTCTCAGGTACACGGGGGTCTAGTGGAATTGGAACCTTTTCGATTCAGATAGCTAAGTATTATGGAGCAAAAGTATTTGTAACTGCAGGTTTGTCACATCTTAAGTTGTTATTGATGATAGGAAAAAGAAAAAAGGGAAACAAAGAGAGAACTGGAATTGTTTCAGTAAATTTATTATTGTTTTTGGTCATTGTATGGTAGGTACTGATGAAAAATTGGCATTCTGCAAAGATGTTGGAGCTGATGTGGGCATCAATTACAAGACAGAGGACTTTGTTGCAAGGGTGAAAGAAGAGACTGCAGGAGAAGGTATTGTTTTCCTCGAGAAGTGGATCACTAGGTCACTATATTTCTCGATGTTTTCATCACTTCTTGGAAATCAATTGTTTTAGTTTCTTAATTGGATGTCTCAAATGATTCTCGCCAGTAATTTCTTTGCAGTACTTAAATATGTGCTAAAGGGAGATGTTGAGATTATGCCCAAATTATATGTGGTGGGAAGGTCCCAAGATTGGCAAGTCAGTTGTCCCAACAAAAGAAAAAAATAAAAATATTAATAAGGCTCAGGACTTGGTTAAAAAACCTTTGATTATGGTATTGGTAACCAAATGAGACTTATTGAATTTTTAAAGGGGGTTTTCACGTAAAATTTGTTTTGTTAATGCTCTTGTGTGTATGTGTGTGTCAGTGCATGTGTATGTATGTGTGGCCAAAGTTCATGCAATGCTTCTATTCAGAACAAGAAATCAATATATTGAAATAATAGTAGAAATTTACTTCCTTACCAGCTTTATAAGATTTAACATTTATGTACTGAAATTACAGGTGTTGATGTCATATTGGATAACATGGGTGCAGCTTATCTTAAACGAAATCTTGACAGCTTGAATTTTGACGGTCGGCTATTTATTGTTGGCCTACAAGGTGGGGCAACTACTGAAGTAAATCTTGCAAGTTTGCTTGCAAGGAGACTCACAGTACAAGGTATGCAGGAATTAACTTCCAAAACTCTTCCTTGTAATTTTGTTGCTTATTATTGGCAGCATGATAAGTTCAATCAGATAAAATGGGAGCTTCAGCAATTCCGTAGTTCTGTTTTATTGATGTACTTGAACTGAGGCTGCAGGGGGTTCAATTATGTGAGTGTGAGATGAAAAGAATTCAATGGTTCAACTAGTGACCAGATTTTAAGATGATAACTTCTGTTATTGAAAATAACAATGAGGATTGAGTATGTTTATTGCAAAAACCACGTCTAATTTGCCAGTGATACATAACCAATTGATCTGTGGGAGACATGAAATTGGAGATTGTGTCTTCTTGTTGGATTTAACTATATATCTTTCGATAGTTTCAAGTCTGTGTGTTTTTTTTTTCCTTAAATTGTGTTGGGTGACTTGTCTATAGCAGTCCGTGTTTGAATCGCATTGCAGTGAGCACTTGCGAGCGCTAAAAGCTGATAAACAAAACTCTTCTCGCTAAGGCATGAATCTGCAAAACTTCTATTCGTCGGTTCGAACCCGACCGATTCCTACAGCGCTTCCCGTCCAGCCATTTTTTTGACTATTTCTTGAATCCCGGCCACCCAACCCAGCAGATCAGGGGCGGGCCGGCCATAGGTTCGAATCCTGCCACCTTTCTTGTGCATGGTTTTGAGTATGTCTCCAAATTGGGCCCCCTCACTAATCTGGGTAGCTAGAGAGCGGTTCTTTCGGGCGGGAAACAGGCAAAAGGTACAACGGCCCGAGCAACCAGACTTATTAAGTGAGAGTTTCTGTTGTCTCGGTAGGGAACTGTACGACCTCCCTATTGTATTGAATCAATAACAAAAGAGGTCAGCGCAACGGCCAATTTCATGGTTGTTGGCCTTGATTCAGCAGCCCTTCTCAATGAAGAGAGACAGCATGCAGTGATTTCGACTAGGCCATCATGTGTCAAATGTTATCTATGGTGCATTGCTGAGGATAATAGTGGATTTGCTTACATGAGACTTGAGTCCTTGCTAGTTTAACTGTTTCCAAATTATCTGAACTAAACAACTTACTGGACATGATCCAAACCTGAATAATGCGACCCAATTTGATTTAGATTAGATCTGCAATGAAAACCATGTGACCTAAATTTTTATGATCAAAACTGGTTGCATTTTCTTAACTGAATGTGGTTAAACCAATTGTTTATGGGTTGCTTCTGTTTGATCCATCTAATAATAATCATGTCATTTGTGTTATTCTTTGAAACTACAGTAAATGACATCCTTTTTACTAAACTGTCAGCGTGTGAACTTGAGTCAAAATTAGACTGTGGCATGCTGGATATTTCTCTTAGTAATTTTGGTTGGGCTTGTCTTCTCAGGCTTTGCAACTCTAGCCATGGATGTTAGTTAAACAAGTTTAGTCTTTGTTATTTGAGTGCAAGGCCCTGAATTTAAATATCGGTTACATCATATGCTGCTCCTCCTTTTTACACCGGAGGGTTGGTGGAATAAGGAAGCCAACTGCAGATGGCAGACCTGAACTGAACCCCAACTAAATCCGAATAACTGTCTTGTTTAAATCCAAATAACTAAGACCTGATGATTTGCATCAACTTGTCTCGACCAGGATAGGAAATCATCACAGCCTAAACCCAACTCAGAACAGCTTTGTTTGTTGTGGGAGGATAACTTGGGATCAAGATTACAATATGATCAGATTCAGGGCATCGAGTTGTTTTAATCTTTGAGACATTATGCAGCTGCTGGTTTGAGAAACAGAACCCCTGAGAATAAAGCGATTATAGTGAAGGAAGTGGAGAAGAACGTGTGGCCTGCAATCATAGCGAACAAGGTGAAGCCCATTGTTCACAAGTACTTCCCTTTGTCGGAGGCAGCTGAAGCCCACAAGCTTATGGAGAGTAGCCAGCATACTGGCAAAATATTACTTGTGCCATGAAACAAGCTTACCATTACCAAGGTGCTCCAATCCCAATTTAATACTAAGATGACCTGTGTCATCTTCGTCTTGTGTATAGTTCAGTCAGACTCTGTCTTGTTTCCACTTAATCCAATCGAAAAATCTTGTAATTTCAATATTTCTGTGAAGAATATGAATGTGGTATTGTTCCACATCAACAAAATTAGAGGTCTTGAGCTTCTATATAAGCTTAATGAGTTAACCCTATGTACTGATTGACCAATTAAATAGGCTAATGAGCAAAAAGTATCTAGACAACAACAAAGCAAATAAGTATCAACACACGTTAGTTCAATTGATTCTATGTATCTCTTTTAATCAAGGTCTTGACTTAAAATTTTGTAAATGTACAAAGTTTGTGTTGGAAGAGCACTACCACTTAGCCCAACTTTAGTTAATGAAAGATCAAAGATTAAAAAAAAAAGAAACAAAAAGAAAAAGAATTTGGTTAAAGCTAATGATGGGAAAAGTAATGATGCTTTGAACATACCAAACTTCTTAATTTCAAAATATTTGGCTAAATTTTCTGCATTGAACCGCAAATAAATCACTATGTATATTTGTTTTTACTTGGTTTATAAAGAAACTTCTTTGAAGTCTTTTGAAAGTTATGATTAGAATTCGGATTTAAATTTCATTGATAAATTACATCTGATACGTATAACAAAAGAAAAATGACAAATGATGAATACATCAATATTTGAGACATATGTAGCATAAAATTTAAGCATCACGACAACATAACATAATGTAAATATAATATAATATATGCAACCATGATAGATTTCAATATTGAAAAAGAAACATGGCTTAATTTCACTTATAAATATCACTTATAAATATCAGTTTTACACAATGGTTAGTTTACATGGTCAGGTGATCCGATTATTAGAAATATCGATCTGTGATTTTCAACAAATTTGGGGGTTGACAGGAACAAGAAGAAAGTGGAAGAGGAAGAAAAAGAGAAATAAAAGTTCAATAAGTGGCAAGGGTTTCAACAATGTCAATTCCTTTGATTTGTCAATGGAAAGGAATTCCAGTATTGAGAATGAGAAATTGGGAATGGTGAAATGCTTCCATGACCTACCGTTGTTCATAAGATCTCCAAAACACCCCAAAATAGAGGGAAAAATTTTATGGGTGCCCACTGTGGAAGGTATGTGTAAATTTAATTCAGGATTTACATATTTTGTCTTGAAATTACAATTGATATTTGAAATGTGAATGTGTATGTTTTGGTGGATGAATCAAGATTGTCAATTTTTCAAATGGGATGATAATGATGAAGAAATGAATGTGTTGGAGAAGAATAAAATTTTGGAAGAGACTAGAAGAATTAGTTGGTGAAGTACAACAAATGGGACTTCAAGTGAAAAACATGAAAGCTTACAAGGGGAGAGCACCAAGAATAGAAATGATGTAGAACATACCTTTCAAATGTTGATTGAAGAAATACAAGATTAAGGACCAAGATTACAAAAGAAAAGGAGAAAAGGAAACAAGTTCGGGAAGAATTGAAGACAATGAAGGAAGAATTAATGACGAGTGAAAGTGAAAGCTTCAAGGAAGTATGGGCGGGGAGAAAATATAGATATTTCTCTGTTTTGTGATGTTTGCCATTGTGTTGGTAAGGGAAAATTAATACTTGTAGTAGGGCGGAACTGGGCACTAGTGAAGTGTTGTAATAGTGTTGGTTGAGGGTAGGTATATAGTGTACTTTGTATTGAATGGGTGAGTGAATGAATGAAATGTTAAAAATTTCATGGGGGAAAAATTATGTAAAATTTGTATCTTTGATGGAAAATTTCAATGAAGGATTCTATTTGATTAACAGACAATGTGAAACCAACATGGCATATAGACAAAGTTTAAGCCCCAAAATATTAACCCCTTAACTCACATGGCATACAAACAAAGTTACTTCCCCCTCCCTCCCCTTTCCCACAATAAAAGATAGTTACTCCCTCCCCAAAAAAGAATGTCTAATTCTCCTTACTTCACTTGAATGTCTGTTGTATGTTACCCGAGATGTGGATATTGATGTTTGGCTGAACATTAGTGGCTGTCCCAAGTCTTGCATAGATGAAGATAACTCTGCTCTCACATTGCTTACACTTCCTCCTGCCCTCCCTCTCGCCACATCCTCTCCCCTGCCTCTTTTTCTTTTGCCTCTGTCGACTAAGTGGTAGTGGCCCTTTTATCGACCATAGAGCGCTATCTCACTGTGCTTTTTGGTCTACCCTTAAGCTTCTCTGTGGTGGTGGAGGTAGATCCTGAGGTGCCATATCTTTATTAGGGAAACCTCTTTTGTTATGACCAACTGAATGACATATAGTGCAAACCATTTGTCTCCTAACTTGTCATTTCTTTTTGGATCTTCGTAGAGATCTTTCCTTCGTTTCTTTTTGGTCCGCTTGGTCCTATTTTAATTAGTGGTGGGTCAAGTGGAAGTTCCTTTTCAAGTCAATGTCTTTCTTCAACATAAGGACTGATTGCACCTGCAAAAGTTGCCATGTATTTGGATTTCTTGAAGTAGGCATGTACATAATCCTCTCGAGTCTTGCTTCGACCATGTTATACAAGAAGTTGCCATGTGACTCGGTATGGGGTCTTCCCAATCCCATCCAGCCTCAAGTTCAACTTCTACAGACTACTTTTTTCCCTTGGTCTAGAGCACTTTCATTTGTGGTCGGGACATGGGAGTGACGATTTTAGCGGAATCGGGGTTGGTGATGTATCTTGGGATGTGTTTGCGCCTTATCCGGTTGAACATTAACATTTGGGCTCTTATTTTGATTGGGGATCCCTCATTTGTGGCGGGCACATAAACCTTCTTTTTTCCTTAGCAATAGGGGATATATTTTCTACTATGCTTTATTCTTACGCCCCTAACAGTAGGGGATCCCATATGAGTTTCGAGACCATATTGTTGCTTGCGTGTTTCACTTCTAGGTCGGGTAAATCCGAGAAAACTAGGTAATACATTTGCCTCATCAACCCCATGAACAATGTACACAATCAATCTTTTCTCAACAATAGCAACAACAGCCATATCTAATGAGTCATAATCATCACGACATACCCTCTAACCTTCTCTCAATTTCATTCTAGGTATTAGATAATAGAACTCTTCAACATTACTAAACCCAATAACTTTTGTTTTAAGTATTTATTTACTAAACTTTTACTAAATATCATTATAAATATTTGTTCACAAAAAATAACCATTAAAATATTATATGACTGGCAATATTTATGCAGTTATCAAGTTCAAAATTATCATTCAAATAAAATTAAATGTAACTTAAAAATTAATCCTTAATAAAAAAATTAAAAAAATTATTTCTTTACAAATATATAACATAGATAATTTTTCCCTCTAATTAGCTCTTAAATTTCATTTTTCTTCCAAATTAAATTTTTTACTTCAAATTAGTTCTCCTTTTAATATATTAATATATTCATGCTTATCTCTTACTCTCTATATATTAATTAAGTCATTATTGAAATGAAATCTCTTTGTGCATAAAAATTATTTATTTTATCTAAAATTCCATATTATTTTAATTAGAAGCTTAATATCATTTAACACTACTTGAATTATGATATTTTCTTTTTTTCATATTTTATATCATTATCATGATATGACAATAGCCCTACAAGACAAGTATTTAAGTGGGTATAAAATTTCTTATAAATATGATCATGATGTTATATATTGTCTCATCAATATATTTGGATATTTAAATTTTTATAAATGAATTGAATTAATTTTTTTTCATTTTTTGTATTTTTTTGAGTATTTCCAAATTTTGATATACTTTTATATTCTAAAAATATAATATTTCTTACATTTCTTTCCAAATAAATCAGTGGATGTAAACAAAAAATTGTTAATGGAACATTATTGTCTAATCTTTAGTTCATAGTTAAAATTCATCAATGTGTGTTTTTTTTGTTTGACTGATTGTATAATCCGTTTCGAGACCACAAGCTTTTGTCCATGCATGATTATATTATTATATTATTTATTAGAAGTTTTAGTTACCAATAAAAATATAACTGTTCAAATAGATTTTAAATAATTAAATTTTATGATAGTTGAATTATATGTATCCTAAAATTTATCTTTTTCTTTTTGATATTGTTGGAAAACTACATTCAGTTGAATTAGATTACCAAGATATAATACTTATCTATATGAAAGTTTTAATGGAAATATACTCCTTATGTGTGCCTATAAATTGTATACTTATAAATTTTATAATTTTAAATGGATTATTTTCAAGGAAAATATCTATTTGTCTTATTGGGAGAGTAGAAGTAGAGTTTTGTGCGTTAGTATTTTAATAATATATGCTAGCCTATTATTGATATTTTATACTCATATGTAAAAACATTTTAATGATGGTTATTAAACTTCGAGGTTCGGATATAACAATCTTACGATTCTACTATTCATTGGAATCTTATTATGATCCTAATTTAATTCCAAAAATATATGGTAAAATTGTATAATAATTGTACGATCCTCAATTCATTAGAATTTAATTCCACAAGTCTAAATAAAATGCATAAAATACCCACAGATAATTATATTTTGTATCAAAATCTTCGACAAAGTTTAGTTGCACTAAATTTTTATAAATCTTTATGAATGTTACAAATATTTTTATTTTTATAAAAAAATAATTTTATTATTACAAATAAATATTAGAATCTTACAATTCTCGATTCAATTCTATGATTCCGATTCTAACTACTTTCCCAAATCAATTCTAATTAGGATATCAATTCTAATAACCTTGATTTTATATAGGTTATGTTATATACACTGTGTGACAATTAGATTTTTGGTTTATGTATACAAGTATTTTAATACGTTATAATATATATAGTTAGCCGATTAGATTTTTGGCTCATATCATAAGATTTTTTTCCTAAATATTATTTTTACATTATTGGGCATTATTTTTATAAAATAAATATTATGCATCCTATTATGAGTTATTATAAAAACAATAATTTTGAGATGATATTTTTATTAATTTATTTATAATTAGAATTCACGTAACTTTTTTTTCTGGAATTATTTTTATAACGTATTATTATAAAATATTTTTATGTCATTTAGAATTTATTTTTTGACATAATAATTATCATTAAAATTTCGCCTATTAAATGGTAAAAATATTTCTTTAATATTTCTACATATTTTATATATCTCGTGCTTTTAACGCAGGCAAAAACTATTATATATATATATATATATATATATATATATATATATATATATATATATATATATATATATATATATATAATTGGGTATAGATCAGTTTGAATAACATGTAGACATCTTATGTGGCCTAAAATAATAACTTGGCATGATGCAATTAATACATGTATATCAATTAAATTTTAATTAATTATTAACTACATTATATTCATTACTCAATTAATTACATTTACATGTATTTTTCCACAAAATCATTTACTGTTATGTTAACATACATCCATTAGCATGAGGAATATAATCTATACAAAAAAATTCATGCAATTTAAAATATTTTTATAATTTTTTAAGGAAATATTTTTTATACACTTATATTAATTTTTAAATATATCAATGATTTTATTTTATCTTAGCATGCAGAATACCAAAAACATCACACATTTTAAAATTTTTTTTATACACTTTAGTTTATGAAAGACTTTTTGTACACCTTATTTAAGTTTCAATAATTGTTATGCATATATTTGTCAATGATTTTATTTTATCTTGATAAAAGAATAATATGAGTTAAACATTAAAAAATGATTGGTATATTATAAGCTACAAAAAAAGGAGAAATTAAATAATTTAACGTATAATGAAAGAATTAATGTAACTAAACCAAGTGATTTATGTAATATAACTACAACATAAGTTACATGAAGCTAGCAAAGCACTACTAAATTTATATATTTAAAATTATTTGAATTTTTTAAAAAATACTCTTAAAAATATTAAATTATAGGAATGAAAATTTCCAATTGGTTAATATATGTGTGTGTGAGAGAGATTCTAGAATTCATTCCTTCATAAAATTGATTGAAAATGTCAATCAAGACCTATCTTTTTATTTTTATGTGATAGTCACTTTTCTAAAATAAAAAAATCACATACAATATTAAGAATACAGATTAAATGGACCTTCTTTTGTTGTCATTTGGTTAAATTCAACCTCTCTCATCACTTTTAAAGTTTTAATTTCCTTTTTCTTTACTAAATTTACTAAATATTTCAGGTAAATGGTGTAGTTGTAGAGAAGATAATATATAATAAAATTAATTATTTTCATTAAAAATTTATTTAAATATATTGAATAATGAAGGAGGTTGATGTGGAGTACTTCTAATAGTTTTATCGTTGTGGTTTGTTGATTAAATATTTTATATCATTATATGATTTTCTTTTCATTTTATCACTTTTTTAGTAAGGGTTTATTTATTAGATTACATCATTTGGAGGGACGTTACATATTTATTACTATCATTTTTACAAATGAACACTAAACTTCTTTCTCATAAAAAACATTATATACAAAAATTATATAGTTAATTTCAATAAAATATGTATGGATGCAAATGTTGTTGTAACACCCCAAAACACCCCTTGGGAGTATTACATCGCCGGAGTTACTTAAAGGAACTCCCAAGGCTCTTTCTAGTGTTGGTTTGGCTGTCTAAACCCAACTTAAAGGTAATAAAGGTGGGTTTCTAAAAGAATTTGAGATTTCCTAAAAATTTCGGCGAGTTACGTCTATAATATGGGCTATCCCCTAGGCTTGAAGCCTTGAAACCCTTCATAAAAATCATAACATAACTCAAATAGCCATACACTCGGAGTATACAACTCAACGCCATATGCTGGAGTCCAACCAATCATGCGATAAGACTTTAAAACAATCTAAATGGTTTATGGTACATCGGGTACAACTAGATGAACTAAATTACAAGTACAATATTTAGAAACATAAGAATGCACGTCAACAACTTGAATTACTTCAACAATCGGCAATCGGCAAGAGTCAGGAATATGCAAAGTGTGGATTATACCTTCCGAAAATGTACTGCACCACTGGGGAGGGAAAAGGGGAAATTTGTGGGGGTGAGCAATAAACCATGGGCTCACCAAGGTCTTATACCCTTAAAATGGAAATTCTTTACACATATTACTCATAATAATGAAATCAGTGAAAACATAATAATATAATACAAATCCATATACTTTTCTATGAAATCCTTTGAAATCAATTGTCACATATGAATCTCAACGCTTTAATCATTTGAAATGCGGTTTCACACTCATCACAATTCTTTTTCAATTTGAATCAACTTTACGGGCCTTCGGGGATTTGAACTAGCACTTCTTTAATTTCTAGGGCGCGACCACTGAACAAAAGGCTCACGGGACCTATCTTCTAGGAAGTCTCGAGATCGGGCATCCTGCCACCACAGGACCCCTATTAGAACCCTTCCCTCGAAGTTTCTAGTCGGGCGTCCCCGGTTCGAACCCTTCGATATGCTAAACAATCCATAGCTAGTCGATTCAAAACAATTTGCACATAATCATTTATCACATTCACTTCAATAGCTTTCTCAAATCGATTTAATATCAAGGAAGGCATGACACCATGTGTAACCCTTATAAATTCACTTTCTCAAATAAGTTTCGCTTCTTTAAAACATATTCACTTTTGAAAGGCGGTTCTTAAGAAATTGTATTCAAGAATCATTCACGTAAAATACATAACTCCTTTCAAAGCTGTTTTTGAACATTGCTTAACACAATCACTGCACAAATAGCTATGATTCAATCGCCGATAGTCATTCTCACCTTCTTTCCAACTATACCTTTCTCAATTCACCAATTTAGTCGGATTAATTCCTTTTACGAGCCACAATAACCACAAGTGGATACCACTTAATTCAAACGTCTCAACTTCTCACAATTCATCGTCTTTTACCTCAATTCCTCATTTCATCTCTCTGTTTTATAAATCAACCTCTTTTTGCCACATTCCACCATACAACTCTTAAACTTACTTTCTTGCGTTTCCTTTAGCTCCATTTACCTTTTAGTTCAATTCATTCTCAAAGATCTTAGATATGCCTTCGACTTAGTTTAACCTCACCGTCCCCGACTTGCCATTTCCCTACCTCAAATTCCCATTTAACATCTTTACCTTATTGATCAACTCTTGTTCGTCCATCCTCGGTTATATAGCTCTTAATCACTTTTCATCGTTTAATTTCCACTAACTTCGCTTACCTTCACGTTTAGCTCAACCTCGAAGATTTAAACATATTTTGAACTCCATTAACCTAACCATCACCCACTTCTCACTCCCATGCCTCAACTGTGTATTAATCAATATGAATTCATACTCCTCTTTATACTTCGAATTATCGTTCCCCAATATTCGTAATTAGCTCTCAATACCATAGGTTCAAGAAATCTCTAAAGCTTAATTAACTCATAATTCGTATCCATGTCCCAACTCCTTCATCCTTAATGGCTAATCAAAACTTCAATACTACTCATTTGACCTATGCAATCGAACTTCATCAGAATCACCAGGTTTCCAATTCAACTTTAAGTAACTACTAAATTTCTTCAAAGTTTCCAATTCAATTCTACTATTTAACCCAAGTAACTCCTCTCATGTTCTTCAATACCGATGCTCGCAATTCACAACAACTCAATATTCACGGCAAACATTCAATATTCACAATAAATCCATTTGGGTTTCGAAATTACTAATAGTTTAGAGCATAAGACTACCCACCTCGAATTCTAGGGTTCAGGATTGATTGAACTGCTTGCTGTCCGTGTTCTGTGTTCGGTTGTGTTCGGTTTCAGGGGACTCTCGCTTTCTCTTGCTTCTGGTTTAGCGTTTCTGGTTCCCACTACCCCTCGGTCGGGTTCTCTCATGCTCGCCGCCAGTCTTTATCCCTCATCGCTGTCCCTTTTTTGGTTCCCGGTCTCTTGAACTCTCTCGTGTCTGTCTCTGTTTCAGGCTCCTCTTCTGCCCCTCGCTCTATCCCTTCGTTCACCACCTACTCACATCGTTGGCTGCTCGGGTCTTCAGGTCTGTGGTGTTCGCTGGCCACCCCTGGGTCGGGTCCTCGACCCTTGTACCGCTCTCCTTCTCTCTCACTCCCTGCGCTCGGTCCTCCCTCTTCCCTTCTTCCTTCATTCTGTTTCTTCCCCTTTTCGCCTTCCCGAGCCCTCGCTCTCCTTTCGCCCACCGGCGGCCAGGCAGGCCTCCGGCCCCTCTCGGTCTCTCACGCTCTCTCTTCCCCTGTTTCACAGTTCTCCCTCTCTCGCTTTATCTCCATCTCTGCCTCCCTTTCTCTGTATCCTCGAGTCTCGCTTTCTCTGTGCCTGCTGGCCGCGGTGTTCTCGCCGTTCAGGCGGCCACCGGCCTCCGGGCTCTCTTTCTCTCTCCCTCCTCCCTCTTCTGCTCTGTTCCTCTAGCTTTTCCCCTTCTCGGGCTCCCTTTCTGCTTCCTCAATCGAGCCTTCTTCCTCTCTTTTCCCTTTAATTTTTTTTTTGCTGTGTGGCTTCACCTAGGCACTCCAGCACATCCTCAATTTGGCACTAATCTAGTCCCTAGATAGCCACTCAATCCTCCTTATTTCTCCCTTTTCTTTTCTTTTGTTAATTCTCGTACTAATTAAACCCACATACGTAGCATAAACGATCTCGGATTTATACTTATTTGGTCTGGCAGAAAATTCAGAGAAAGGAATTAATACGCACTACTAATTAGAGTTGCGCAGATCGATAATAATTCGCTCAAATAAATTTACGAGTATCTAACCACGTATATAACTTGGTCATTCGACCTACTCTATTTAATCAAGGCTAAATAATTAACTTTACCTCGTAAAACTACCTAACTCAAAATTACGGGTCTTACAAGTATTGATATATTAAAATATTAAAAATGCATACGTTATATTGTTTTATTTTTGGTGAAATAAATATATCTAGTCACATTTTAAATAAAATAGGTTTTTTTAAAAATAATATTACCATAATGATGTAAAATTTTGATGTTTTAATTAAAATAAATTTTAGTTTATTATAAATTTCTAATTCTCATTTATTTGAAACCTTTTTAGTTATACTTGTACCATAACGCCTAGGATAGACAATGGGTCGGGGTTCAAACAAAGTCAAAATTTTTCTACTCGAATAAAATGAGTCGGTTGAGCTTATTCGAGTCAACCCTTTCTCGGTCTGTTTTAAAATGTAGTAAATATGCATATAAATCTCCTTATTGTGACGAAGAGGTAAAATAAACATCGAAAACTTAAACGAATCATTAACATAACAAGTCATTATCACTCAACCCATCATTGGCCTTATTTAAATTGGTTTAGCGGTCAAATGCTCGACTTAATGGGGTATTCACACAAATATTATAATGAAAATTTGGAATATTTTTTGATATTTTTTCGGAAAATACAAATACTATACTTTTTGGTTGAGTTATGGGTAATTTTAAGCAAAAAATATGTTCGATTGTTATAATTAAAAAAATTTGATACAAAAGGCGCTCGCGACCCATTGGGTTGACCCGAAACTCGTATAACCCGATATATGATCACCCGTATTTTACCCAAACCCAAAATACATCCGACTTACATTTTACCCGAATTCGAATACACTCGACCCGTATTTAACTTGCCCACCTGAATTGGCAAGTCTAGCACTGCCTATTCTTTTACCATTTCATATTCATACCATGTAATTTGAGAGCTATAAATAATAGTAGCATATTTTTCGACACTATTCTCTTTAGTTTACTCGAGTATCACCTAAAAGGAAAACCCTCCGACATTACTACTGTCATTTTTACTTTTACATTTATAAGTTTATAATTTACAATAATAATATTGTTTTAGTGCTAATTTTTATTTAATTTTATTTTAGATGAGCAATGAATACATTTTTTTAGAAGGGTAAGTGTGAGAGTCTTTTTATTGGACCTCTATCTCAGGGGAATCACCAATAGGGCTAAATGGCTGAAGAGCTGGTTGGCAACCTTACACATCTCCATACAAGGAAAATTGCAAGCCATGATAATTGATCCCATGACCTCCACAAATAAAAGTAGTCTTCTTGCCACTTGAGCAATAAATACATATTGGAGACAAAGCCGAACTAATTTCTTTTTGCTATTTGCCCCCACAGTATTCAAACTCTAAGGTTAAGTGTTTATATTCTCTTCCTCAAGAAAGTTTTGACCATTATGGGAAATAATATCTTAATTTCAATTCATTTTTAAGGCGACATCTAATGTATGTGTTTAACGTAAATGAGATAAGTGTTTTCACATTCTTTTTTACGATGTTTTTCACAAAAAACTACATATAGCTCAAAAGTGAAATTAAACTCAAAATATGCAATACATACTTCAGAGTTGATTTTCCAACAGCATTTCAAAGTTGAAATACTTTTTTTTTTTTGTTGAAACACCAAAGAAGGGATATTATATTAATGAATCCACATATGCACACATATCCCTATTTTCCGGATCATGGATAATATCCGGCCCCCTTCCAACCATAATCGCTCTTGAGAGTTATCGGGTTAAAAATGGGCGATTGCGTGAGCAATCAAGTTACAACCCCTTTTAACATGGTTCCAAGAGAAAAGCTGAAAAGACAAACAACATTTGAGAATATCACTAATAAAGAAGCCTAAAGCATTATTAGGAGAACATCCCTTCGGAGCTTTGAAATAAGAGACAGATAATCTCCTTTAAGTACTAAACTTGAGAAACCATACTCCATGGCCTTTTGAACAGTGAACAGACAAGCCCGGGCTTCCTCCATCTCGGCCCCTAGAAAACCAACCCCTTGTTGAACACCACACATCTTCACTTCACCCAAGTGATCACGAATCACGAATCCCCAACCATAGCCTTCCTCCCCTACCATGTCCGCATCAAAATTTAGCTTGAAATATCCCGTTTCCGGTGGTCGCCATAGGTGTTGTACTTCATCCCGATTCCGCACCTCCACTTCCTTAAGTAGTCTATAATTTTCACAAAGCGAATTTCTCGGTTAGCTAGATCAACCAACCTTATATCCTTTTTCCCAAAAATGAAGCGAGTTCGAGGGTTCCAGGCATTCCCAAAGAACAGCGACAAATTCTCCCAAGCGAGTCATTCTCCAACTCGAGTTCGACTGTAAAAAGCATTCAGCCATAGAGGGAAATTTCCAGCCCACGAGCTTCATTGAAATTGTTATTATTCCATATTTCCACCGCTAGTGGGCATGCTAATAAGATATGTAAATCAAATTCTTCAACCGCCCTACAAATATGACAATGCATCGAAAAATTTGGTACCCTCTTCCCCACATTCGCCCTAGTAGGGAGGGCTCCCACCCCTAACCTCCACACAAACAACTTTATATGAGGAGGGACATCAAGACACCAAATTGATTTCCAAAAATCCTCACCTCTAGTATTACTACCCGAACTTGAAGCCATGCCCTGGAACTTTAATGAGCTTGCAACATGATAGGTCGAGCGGACGGAGAATTCTCCATTTGAGGTAAAATGCCACATCAACCTATCTTGAGGCAAAGATGGGCAAATGGGCAATCGGAGAACAAAATCAGCATCAACGAGGCAACAAAATATTCCGAACAATGTCTCGCTGGTCCCTATCAATGAAATGAGACACAAATAAATTGGGATTTATATCGGGGCCATGTTGGATAGCCTTAAAAGAGTACGGTCGAGGCAACCATCGAGAGTGCCACACCTGAATTTTCTATCCGTTACCTACTAACTATCTTGACCCTTTAGTAACTAAGTCACGAACACCCCACGGACTTCTCCATATGTAGCTAGAACGTGTTCCCAAAGGTGCTACCGAGATGTCCCCGTCGAGGAAAGTACCGGGCCCGTAATAGATGAGCAACAAGCGATTCGATTCGATCATAAGTGGCCGAATTGTTTCGCCAAAAGAGCGTCATTGAATGACTCTAAGTCTCCGAAGCCTAAGCCACCAACTTCTTTCTTTAAACAGAGACAATGCTACTAACCCGAGTGTATCTTACGAACATTAGAATCATGACCCCACCAAAATCGATTAATAACAGATTGAATAGAATGGCACATGCCCTTCGGTAACTTAAAAACACTCATAGCATAAGTTGGGATTGCTTGAGCAATGACTTTAATTAACACTTCCCTACCCGCCCAAGAAACAAGTTTGTCCATCCAACCCGAAAAGGCATTCACTAATTATGTCTTTAATATGCGGAAAAGCCCTCTGGTAATATGAAAAAGCTAAAATAAAGAATGAATTGTATTTTAGGTTTGATGAAACAGAATAAAATTTATATGTCGATAAATCTAAAGGACAAACCTATTAAATTACAATAGTATTTTTCGTATTTATTTGAATATATGTTGAAGGTTAAATAATGAAGAATAAAATAAAACTAATTAAGTATAGATGTATGAGAGCGCATAGGAGAGAAAGTGGAAATCGGTAACAAAAAAAATATAGCGACCGAAATTTTACGTATACAAATACGTTATTTAAAGTCTTTCATATTTTTTTAATTTCTTCATCATGTGATCCTATTTTTATCCTAACAAAAGGAACCTTTTTCTTTTGAATAAGAAACTAATTCTTTGTATCTTCATAAACGAACATGTATGGGATATTTGATTGATAGCCTTTTGGAAGGAAAAAGGAGTTATTTGGAGGAATTTAAGCTGTTTTGATTAAATCAAATAACTAAATTGGTGTTGAGTGAATAACTTTTTGGAAAAGATGTTTGGCCCCAAACAGTTATTTCTCAAAAACTTCTTCCCATCAGCCTTTTGAGAATAGTTATTTGTGAAAATGATACATTTGTCCAAAATTAGAAGAAATTACATTATATGCCACCAACGTTGTTTTTATTATTATTATTATTATTATTATTATTATTATTATTATTATTATTATTATTATTATTATTATTATTATTATTATTATTATTATTATTATTTTATTTTATTTTTTATTATTAATGTTACTATTTGAAAATAAAATAAAATAATAAAAAATATATTTATTTATTTAAAAGACAACTTAAACATAATGATATAAATAAAATTTTACCAAACATCTTTTTCTCAAATAACTAATTTTATCAAACATCTTTCAAAAAACATCTAATTCAAATAGTTAATTCAAATAGCTACTAACAAATAGCTAACAACTAACGGTTGTTTCCGAAACAAGAAAACATATATTAATAAAACAATTCTAATAATAAATAGACAACATAATATATAATATTTATAATTTTTATGGAAAACCTATTCTAAACTATAATTTTGCATAGAATGTGTGTAGATTACTTTTAGTTTTGTAATTTTGAGAAATTTATAGATGGGTCGAGTTTAATTTACAATTACGACTAAAGTGATTTATTTTACCCTCAGGTCATTGTTTACGTGGGGTCTAGCTGAAAGTTGCATTGGCTTTGGCAAGGAAAAAGATAAAAATGCGCTTCCTAATATTGCTTTGGTGTTTGGTGTAGATGTAGGCTCGAGTGAAGCTTCATGTGGAAGAAGTTCAAAATTATTGAGGCGGAGCGCGAAGAAAGAGAAAGAGGGAGAACCGGAAGAGTGAGAAAAAGAAGAAGGAGAAGGAGAGTGAGAACAAGGGCAATAAGTTCACCGAGAAGAGCGAAAAGGAGAGGGAGAAGAAGGGCGAGAAGAAGACGGAGAACAAGGGCGAGAAGAAGACGGAGAAGAAGTAGACGAAGAAGAAGAGCGAAAAGAAGTAGACGAAGAAGAAGCAACGTCACAAGAGATCGAAGCCGATTTGTAGCTGGTAAGTTACAGTGCATTTATGAGGTTTTCAATGAAACGGTTTGTTTGAAAATGGGCGAGGGTTATAATTTGTTTGAAAATGGGTCTCATTTCTTAGAATTATAATGAAATATGATATGAATTTGAAATTTGTTTTTGTGTTGGAAGTGGGCTACTATTTAAAGCCGGATGTAAATCTAGGTTCACTCATAAAAAGACCCGAGAAAACAAATTGTAGACATGTATGTTCGATGGGAGGGTAGAGGCATAAATGCGGAGAGAGGTAGAAAGAGAGAGAGAGAGAAACACATGGGTACCTATATCCTGTTCGATTCGTGATTTGGGTATGCCCGGTTTCACGGGCTCGATGAATTCAAACAGAAAGCTGCAGTGGGCATTACGGATTCGAATATCGACTTGATTCCTCTTGTTTTCGGGTTATACGAGTTTTGAAGAATTTAGAATTTGGAAGATTAAATCCAAGCTTTGGGAGAGGGAAATGGGCCAGTGGTTGTCGGTGGAAAGAGAGATGAGTTTTTAAGTGTTTTTCAACCATATCTTTATTTGACTTGAAAGTGGAGTGGTAGGTGTTCGATTTCTTCAACCTGACATGTACAAATTTTAGGTGTTGTAAGAGTGGAGTATACTTATGTGAATTTTCTCTAGAAGTAAATGACTGATGAGAGAGATGGCGGAGCAGACTTTTAAATCGTGGGAAAGAGTTTATCTATCATATACCTGAAGGAGTAATGAGAAGTAAAGCATGGAATAGTTTCCTAAACTTAGTCACTCTTTGCTGATGTAATCACGTGGCTGGCCATAATTTTAGGGAGTTTGTCTCCCTTGAGTTCTCTAGTTATTGTATTCTTATGTCTCTTTTGTTTGTTTGTGGATTGTTTCCACATCTTTCCCTCCGAGGGCATATGTATCGAAAAAAAAAAAGAGAATAAAGATTGGTATTCTGTCTACAAATCTCTTATGCTGTTTTTTAAAAATATTTTTGGGCATTATTTTAAGAATATTTTATTTAATCATATCATATATTCTAGGCCGAAATTGGTATAAATTTTTCATGTCTCTTATATATCTATAAATTTTTTTTTTGAACAATATAGGCATAAAATAAAAACTAGTTTTGAGGGAAAATTATGTTTTTTCTCCCTACCTAATTAAGGTGGTGGTGGTGGCGTGTATATTTTTTAGGGCGGATTTCTAACTAAAAACCGATGATTTAAATCAAAATTCTGTATCATACCCCTGAGAGCATCTACAATGCACATGAAATTGGGTATATATTTTGCAATCACATTGTCTAATATAAAACCATTCAATTAGTAATTTTATTATAAATCTAAGGTTATAAACTTAGTAGTTCGCTATATTTTATAAGAGAAAACCATCTTTTTTTTTTTGAACGAAATACCATATAAATAAGGGGCGCATTATTAAAGAATAAATAGCCATACATAAAAATTTGAATGTATATAACCGATAGTATCGTTTAATTTATAAATACTACTTATGTATTATTCATAAATAAAAAATAAGGATGGCGTGACCATAAAGTGGCATGACCGTCACATATGGATAATAGGTTAGAGATTACTCCTATTAAATAAGGTTACTTTGAGTATTTCTAGTATTATCATACCAACAATATTTTTACATGGTAACATTCTAAATTTTAAAATTAAAATAAAAAAGACTCGAGAAAACAAATTGCGGACAAAATACTCGTACCTCGTGCTCGCCTATATGCCGAACAAGCACACTCAAAACACTCAAAATCAAACAAATGAATGAATTATTCAAGGTCCTAATAATTAAACAAAAGTAGACAATCTGTTCTTAAATCGAAAACCACCCGAGTATCCTCTTAGCCCCTCCATGCTTGTGTTCACAAAACACCGTGCTCTAATTAATTCCCATTAAAACTAATACAGAGAGTAATTTGAAAAATGAATGTCGGTCCACAATTTCACATGATGTTCGGAAAATCGGTAACTTACGGCTTTATGAATATGCATATAAGATTCTTGCTCCCGGAAATTGAGCTTAGACACTTAGTTGCTTGTGTATGAGTTTGGAAATGATTGTGACAGATGTAGTAAGCTTAGAATGATCTTTTATTCAGTATGTGTTATACTCATTGTCATCGAAAGAAGTTTGTAGTTAAGTCAAAAGTTAGAAAACAACATCAAATCCTGACAAGATATGGCCACGAGATATTAGTATTATGCGTGTTATTGAATTGTCATTGACATCAAAGGATTGGTTTGGATTATTACGATTTGTTTGGATTGTCATCATCAATAATGGTTGTTGACATCCAAGGATGGAGTAGTCACAGATTTGGTATTACATATTCAAATGAGTGAACTTTGGTGGCTATTGTGGCATGTAAAATTAATTGTTGTAGTTGTACAACATTGAGTGTGAAGATGCATTATTAGGATTGGTTTTGATTGTTATCATGAATAATGGTTTTCGACATCCTAGGATCGAGTAGTTGTTGATTTGATATTTATAACACCCCAAGACCTACCCTAAGAGTATTACATGTCGGGGTTCTCCGAGAGGAACCCCTAAGGCTACTTAAGATCTCAACTTAGGGTTAATAGCTCTTTCTTAGATTGGCGGAAGTGCATTTCTAGGTTTTCCTGAAAATTTCGGCAGAGTTTCCTCTGTAATATGGCTAATCCCATAGGCTTAAAGTTTTAAACCTGCATGAAACACATTCATAAACTCACCGAGCCACACGCTTGCAGTATCAACAACACAAGCTCAACGAGCCACACGCTCGGAGTATTCACATAGGGCTTTTATATTCATAGTCAAAACTTAAGTTCATATACAACCGATCTTTACAAGCATGCAAAACATAGAGTACATAATAAGTCCGGAGATGTCCTATCCGTTAGTTCGCTTCTTCTAAAAGCCAAAAGCAACTCCGGGAGTCTTAACTTCTATACCGGAAAATGTCGGTGAGGTCATGAGCTCCACGAGCCCAATGAATAACCCAAACACAACTCCGGGTTTCACTTTGCACATTAATTCATTAACAAACACACGTAAGTTTACTATTCATTCATAACATGCGATTCGGATCATACATGCTTAAGATATGTAAGTTACTAAACTTACCAACTTATCGAGCGGCAAATATGACATCAATTACTCATGAATTCAATCAAACATATTTTTTCTTCTTTCTACGCAAGTACATCACATAATTATTCATCATGTAAGGCATTCATCACGTAAATCATGTCTTACTTCTTATCATATTAGTTTCATATGAAATCGGGATTCGTTCTTCTTTTTATTTTTCTTCTTGAGTTCAATTATGCATTTCATAAATCATTGATTCTTTCTTTCTTGTTCATCATGCATAATCATTCGTTTCTTCATATCGTAATTCTTTAAGTCTTCTTAGTTTCGAATGGAAAGAAGATTTATGTTCTGCTCTAAAGACCCAGTTCTTGGAGCCAAAATAATTCATGGGCTTAGTTCTTGGAGGCAAAATAATTCGTGGCCTCGAGGCTTGCCTTAAACTCTAAAGGACGCATACTGTCAATAATTCGTGGAAGCAAAATAATTCGTGGCTTTGGTTGACAGACACTTCTATGGCCATAGTTTCAGAGGGTTCTTTAATTCGTGGGGTCTTAGATCAATAACACAATCCTTTCTCCCTTCTTTAGTTATTTATGTTTCTTATTTCCTTACTATTTTCTTATTATGTTGACGAGATACATGTAATTCATATAATTCATGCTTAACACTTTTATACGCAATATCTTCACAACTAATAATTCACATAAGTAAGTTCCAACTCATATAGGCATGCTTATGTCATTTATAATCAATGTACTTTAAAATAAACACGTCATCACATAAACATATCAATTACAATTTCTAATTAACGAACCTATCCTTTTATGATTGCGTATTATCGCGCATAGATAGTTTATGATGTTATAACTTTCCTTAATCATTATATATCTCTTAATCTAACCATATAGCTTCTTTAATTTCAGTTCTTAACTCAATTACTCAATTAGTTCCGATTTTGCCCCGAAACAATCCATTTTCACTCAAAAATCCACATCTTCCAATCTACTCATCCAACGCATACCAAAATTTACAGGAAACTCTCATAAATTATCAGGAAGCTACAACAAAAGTTTTAGGAATTTTGGGCTACACATGAATTCGCAATAATTCAGATAGTAGGACAAATTCATGAAAAATTTGCACTTAAATCATGAAATTCAATTTTCTGATTTTTCTCACTAATTCTATTCAAGTAATTTCATTAAATTCTCGATCATACAGCTTAATAACCATGCTCAACAATACTCAAATATCATTAAATTCATGAACTAGGCATAAATCGCAACATGCTTTTTAATTCGTGAGTTGCTTAGTTTCGTGGATTTAGGCCTCTAACTTCTTCAATTAACTTAGGGTTTTCAATTTCATGAATCAATTTCAAATTTAATCCACCTAATTTTTTTTATCTTTAGAGGATGAATTTGAATTACTCACCTTGGATTCTTAGTGATTCTTAGTGATTCTAAGAATTTCAATTTGAAGATTTTCAAGTTTGTGATTTTGCTTTACTTTCTTCTTTTGGTTTCCCCTTCCTTCTTCTTTCCCGACCCTCTACTTCTTCCCCGCGCAGCCTCGGTCCCGGCCTCCGGCTTCCTCTGTTCCGTTATGTTTCCCTCGGGTTCTCGCTCTTCGTCGGCCTTTCGGTTTTACTCGTCGGTCTCCGCTCGCTGCTATCTTGCCCACCGGTCTCCGTTCGTCTTCCCCTTCGTGGTCTCTGTCTCTCGGTCTCTCGCTTTTCCCTCTTCTTTTGCTCTGCTCGGCCTCCCAAGCCCTCGCTCTCCCTTGCCCACCTGCAGTGGCATCCTCGCCGTTCAGGCGGCCACCGACCTCCCGGCTCTCGCGCTCTCTCCCTTTCTCGCTTTCCTCTGCTCCCTCTTGCTTTCCCTGTTTTTGTTTTTCCTGTTCTTCTTCTCTTTCCCCGCTTCTACTTCGCTTCTTTCGTTCCCCCTCTTTTGTTCTCAATCTCGATTTCTCTCTCCTCTTTCCTAATTACACCTAACTAATCTGTTGCCCAATTTTAATTGGACCTCAAAAGCTCTCGACTTAATTATATGACAGCTCCCCTCAAAGCCAGCCATCCCTTTTTTATTTTCTTTTTGTTTTAAATTTTCTACTTTGGGCTTTAAGAAATCGGACCCAAATTTAATTTCAAGAAGCCCGTTTAAGCTAACCCATGCTCGGGGTTTCAATTCTCGGGTTGTAATTTCGACTTAGAAAAATTCTAATTCACTTAATTTTAAAATTTTAAAATTTTCACTTAAACTTTTAATAACTTAATTCATTATTAAGCAAGCACTCGAATTTTTCAGGGCTTATAATATTACATACTCAAATGAGTGAACTTTAGTAGTTATTGTGGCATGTTAAATGAACTGTTGTAGCTCTACAAGATTGTGTGAAAATGCATTATTAGGATTGGTTTTGATTGTTATCATGAATACTGGTTGTTGACATCCTACGATTGAGTAGTTGTTGATTTGGTATTACATACTCGAAATGAGTGAACTTTGGTAGTTATTGTGGCATAATAAATTAACTATTGTAGCTCTACAAGATTTGAGTGTGAAAATGCATTATTAGGATTGGTTTTGATTATTATATTAACATCCTAGGATTGAGTAGTTGGTGATTTGGTATTACATACTTGAAATAAGAACTTTGGTAGTTATTGTGGCATGTTAACTATTGTAGCTCTACAAGATTGTGAAAATGCATTATTAGGAGTGGTTTTGAATGTTTTTATGAATAATGGTTGTTGACATCCTAGGATTGAGTAGTTGCTCGATTTGATATTACATGATCAAATGAGTGAACTTTGGTAATTATTGTGTCGTTAAATTAACTATTGTAGCTCTACAAGATTGTGAAAATGCATTATTAGGATTAGTTTTGATTGTTATCATAAATAATTGTTGTTGACATCCTAGGATTGAGTAGTTGATGATTTGGTATTACATACTTGAAATAAGTGAACTTTGGTAGTTAGTGGCATGTTAACTATTGTAGCTCTACAACAGTCAAAATGCATTATTTGGATTGGTTTGGATGGTTATCATCAATAATGGTAGTTGACATCCAAGGATTGAGTAGTTTCAAATTTGTTATTACATATTCAAATTAGTGAACTTTGGTGGTTAGGTGATGTTTTTTAGGGCTTTCATTCACTATTCTAATTTTGAGTACGAGTATGTTGAATTCAATATTGTTATGTTTGTTGTGTTCAACTGTAAGTTAAAAAAATGACTGGTAAAAGTGGAAACCGAAGTGGGGAAGACGGCAACAAAGCAAGAGGCAACGGACAACGATGAGGCCGAGTGGGAAGGCGGTGACTAAACCTCGTACCGGAGCAAAGCGGAATGTGCAGAGTGTGACCGACGATGGGAAGACATCTCGGAGGGAAAAAAGGCAGAGGACTTCGTGATAGCGAAAAGGTCGGACAATGGGGGTATGGAAGAAGAACGTGACATGGATGAGGAAGTGGAAGTGGTGGAGTTTTCAGAGGTTTCGGACACGGTTCGTCGGCAAACAGACACATCCGAAAATGAAGTGATATCTCGAGTTTATGATGTCTAGCTTAGAAGGGACATCATATGAGCACGATATGGGACAAGCCGCGAACATGGATAGGAAGAAGACAACAACTACATCTAGACGGGGTACATAGGGGTATATGTTTGGATGAGGTGGGTATTATCCTCCAATCCGGATGCATGGTAGGAACATTAGATACGTTGAACAGGACTCTGGATGACTTTCATAGGGAACTCCGAAGGGGACGAGCATTTGCACCCGTGCTTGATTACGGGCTGGTGGAGACCGATAGACACTTAACCCTTTGCCTAATCAAGAGGTGGGTTCCTCGTTGAAAGACATTCCAAATAGGAGGGATGAGGATGCCTTTCGAGTGTCTTTGATGTGATGTTGCTAACCTAGGCTGCTAGGGCATAAGGCTGAAGGTGGATTTGAACGGGGCACCGAGTGTCAGCAGAGGTTGGCACATTGCCGATGAGTAGCATGGAAGCATGGGAGAGGGCATGGGTCGACTCTACGGTGCAACGTGGCTTGGGGAAGAAGCGTTATTTGCTCGAAGTACGTCGGTTGCATGGTCGGCTTGGCAAATGAGCACACAGACATAGCAAGAAATGGGGTTGTGGCTTAGGTTGTACTACTTGGGTAGTTCTTAGTGGGGTTTTTTCCCTCGTTCTCCTAAAGGAGCGAACGGCATATGTTGTGATACGTAAATGATCCCGAGGGTTTGGGGCGGTATGCTTAGGCTGAAGCTATTTGGAGGGATGTGGTGGAGAACATTGAATATACCTAGAGAAAGTTGTGTATATCCGACCGCTCGCGAGATAAATCTTGGTGGGTTTTGTGTCCCGCTTGAGTACGTGAAACGTGCCTTGCTTAAGAAAGAGGGATGTGGTGGAGAATATTGAAGATACCTAGAGAAAGTTGTGTATATCTGACCACTCGCGAGATAAATCTTGGTGGGTTTTGTGTCCTACTCGAGTACGTGAAACGTGCCTTGATTAAGAAGTAGTATTGTTTTCGTGTTGGCTTTTATTCAATGTATGAGAAGTATTATACCGTGGGAAACTAATTCATTTGTATGTGCAATTGTGGTTTTATGAGCATACCACATGGTATAGCAAGCAAGAGGGACACTGGTTCCCTAGGTTGCATAGTTGGGTTAGAGTTCGAGCATCCGCCTCACTACGACGCGAGTCCATGGTTCAGTCCATAAGAGAGGATGAGGTAAGAAAATTGAGTATTTGTTCGTAATTGATGGGATGGGTTGAAATAATTGAACATGTTAGTAGTTGCTCATTGTTTTGTGACTGATAACTACAGACTTGTTCCTATCCCGCATCCACGGGACGATGAGGCTGCGCGAGCGGTCATGTCGGAATATATGCGGACAGACGATTTTAAATTTTATTTGGAGGATTCGGAGGTATGTTTTCATAGTTGTTGTTGCATGTTGAATGAATCCATCACCCCTCATTCTTGCAGAATGGTGCCTCAGCAGTTGCCTCGAGTAGTCTTTTTCTCTTCAATAAAGGCTTCCTTCCCACTAATTGGAATGGTGCCCATCTCAAGAAGAGTTGTGTGTCATTGGAAATTACACGGAATGAGTGAGTGACCACATAAAAGGGGACCAAGTACATGCTGCTTATTGCCAATACTAACAACTAATACAATGAACATCAATAGAAATAGAACTTGTGATGCCATTAAAAGATAGGGGATCACAATTTACTAACGAATTTTTAGCCCTTTCTAGTGAAACCAACTATTGGATTCATGCCGTCTCTATAAACACAATTTAGTTGAGACATTTTCCCTAGTTAGAATATATTTTCGGTGTAAATCGGTTTGGAAAAGTTTTGCATGGAAGAGGCATAAATGGATTTATAGTTGGTGTGTCTTGACAGGCTCTCTACAACTAGTGTTTTACAAGCTAGAGGGATAGAAGCAGTAAATGTCTGCGTGTTCCGTGTTGAACCAAGTGCAAACAACTCGTGACCATTTGTTCTTTTATTTCCTTGTGACAAGTGCTGCTTCGGGCTATTTGCTAAGCTAGACTCGGTGCAGCCATCACTAGTGGACTTTGCAACAAGAAAAGCGTTAGTTTGCGAATCATTGCAGGGGTACTTCTACTAGAAGTAAATGGTTGAGAGTTATGTTTGCTACAATTGTGTATGAGATTTGGAAAGTGTAAGAAATTTCAGTGGAAGCAGCGAGATACAAAGGTGTTGATTAGATCTATTCAAGTATATTTGTTGTGTGAGGGCAAATACTTATGTAGTGTGATGGAGTGATCTCTTTGCTTAACTTTATAATCATCCTCCATTACTTTGGGAACTTTTCCCCCAAGGAAAAAGATAACATTCACTGTCTTGCATGCCCGTCTTTTAAAATTTGTGTTCTTCTGTTTTTTTTTTATCAATCTTGATCGAAAAAGCTTTGTCAATTGTATGTTAGATTTGAATTCTTTTTAAAAATTTTGGTTTAGAAAATAAATTATGGAAATCTCAAAGTTCATGTTTTCTTCTTTTTGATAAACAATATTTGTCACTTTTCAACTTCTATAAAATATTTAGTAAAAATCAAATTTAGTCCTTTTATTTTGTGTCTGCAAGAAAAGTTGTGTTGAAAAATAAAGATTTTTTTGTCTCAACTTTTAGATTAGTAATACCAAAATTAAGTGCTTTGCATTATTTTAAATCATACATACATTAGTATGTTGGTTTTCTTTTAGACAAATTAGCTTGCATACATAATTTGTCCTCGTGATTAGTATATGGTAACGATGATATTGTTATAGATTTTTAAATATAAAAGTTATTGTATTCGAAATTAAAATGAGAATGGATAATAACAATTAATATTCAATATTTGACAAATAAAAATTTTTTTTGCAGCGCACGGGCTAAAAACTAATATGCTTAAAACATGAGTTTTTAATTAGGAAGACCTACCTGAATTAGCATGATGCAAGCCTTTAATAGCGCCGAAAGTTTTGTATGTGTATCCAATGAAGCTAACACTCTCTCTGTTTCACAATACATATTACTTTAACTAGCTTTTTTATTTCATAATATTTGTTACTTTTATAATTTCAATGACATATTAATAACTAGTTTACCAATTTTGTTCTTATTAATTGTTTTTTTCCTCTTATCTTTTCATTGACCTTTTTATTTCCAATGAAACTTTGGGGCAACTTAGTCTTTTAACACGAACTTTATCAAGAATTTTGTGTTTTTTGGTATTTTTTTCAACCCTAAAAACGATAAATATTTTAAAATGGAGTACCTTCCGTATTTTCATAGTCTACAAAATTTACAAATCAAGAACTAGTTTAGGATTATTGTGTAATTATTTTTTAAATATGACGGGGCTATTTGGCAAATAATTTTTGACCCAAAAACTCTTTTGGCCCAATTAATTGTTTAAAAAATTTAGTCATAACTTTTTGAAAAGAAATATTTTATACCCAAAGGGTTGTTTTGTAAAAAGTTATTTGAAATAACATTTTGAAAGAGTTTTTTATGATTAATATCTAAAATTACCATATTATCCTTATGACTTCAACAAAATAACACTAAATGCATTTAAAAAAGAATCCCATTTAAGTTATTTTTGTAATATTAATTTTTGAAATTATAAATAATTTTTATTAATTAGTGTATTATAATTTAGGATGACTATTGAACTCGAATGCGAAGGTATCCGCCTCAATCTACACACCTATGCAATGAATTTGGGTTACTTTTAACTAGACTAGCTTTAATTCGCACGTTATACATGCATGAGTAAATTAAGTTCATACATAATTATTTTTATTAATTTTAAATTTATATTATGGTAAATATCTACAAATTAAATTAATCCACCTCAAAAGGCTAATATTCTCGCTTCTATATGTCCTATTTGATTTACCTAATCAACTTATCATTTCTCTCATGCTGCCCAACAAACATGATGTCACTTAATCTATGTTTGATGGCCTGAAAACTGAAGAAGAGCTCTAAAACTTGATGGGAATGAAAGATAATGATGAAGACTAAAGAACAATGCATGAATTCAAAATTTTGTTCTTCGTTGAAGGTTTGCTCTTGGAGAAGTTAAGTCACCCTAGAGGGGGTGAATAGGGTGATGGAAGATTTTGAGAAAATCAAACTCTTTTTGCACTGTAACTTATTAAGAAGCAAATTCAAACATCAAGTCGGAAAAGTGTGAACTCGGATATACATGGAAACCCTCCTGGGGCGAGAAAACCACGGATAGTGTCAATCCGGACACCAAGTCAAATCTACTAATTGAATCCTCAATTACAATGAATATGACTACGCAGACTTGTTCCCAAACAAATCTATTACAATTTTCCCAGTGCTCAGCATTTACTTTATCCGATCGATCTAATACTTCCAAGATGAAGTTACCTTATCAACTTGGGATCCTCCAATTTTTCCCAGGGTTAGAAGTTCCCTTATCTAACCTGGTACTTCCAAATTGAGGTAACCTTTACAGTTTGGGACAATTGAGTTGAAGTAACCTTTACAATTCAGTCGGAGAGAAAGAGTAGAAGAGTAGTAAGAATTGCAATACAGACTAACTCGAAAAAATACAACTCGAGAATATTAGAATTACGAGTTTGGGAGTTGTATGCTAGAGAAGATGTTCAATATGGTCTCTCTTTTTCTTCCCTTCGTCGGTTGAAATCTTGTGCTAAGGCTTCTATAAATAGTATGCCTTAAAGAGATAGTCGTTGAGCCTCCAACGTCTTTCGTTGAAGCTGTTTGAGTCAACTTGCCATTGTAACGGATAGTCCGAGTCACTCAGTTTCGGACCACCTTGAAATAGCCGTTGTGCCTTGGTCCTACCTTCCAACAACTCTTTTTCCACCTTTTGTAAACTGGAAAAGCAGAACGAAAAGACCGCTAGACTCGTAAATGAAATATTACCCAAAACGATAATGAGACAAGGTCGTCGGTAAGTTCCGAGCTTTTCTAGAAATTCCAGCTTTTTGTCCGGCGGTGCTTTAATGGTCGAAGCCTTTTGTTTTTGCTTTTTCTTCAGATAATTGACATTAGAAAAACTTGCAAAAACATTAAGCACAATGGTTCCCAAAGTATAAATATACTTTGGTCTATAATTAGATAAAGATTAGTCTAAATAAAGCATTTAATGACTAATTACGTTAATCTATTAATCTGGAATATTTCAAGTTTAATATTCAATATACTTAGATTCTAGATATGCCAAAACTCATAAATAAATCATTCAATCTTAATGGGCACATGAGTTATATAGACATTTTACAATTACGCATGATTAAACAAATAATAGCGTAGGAAAACTAAATGTCCGAGTCCGACTTAGTGGGTCGGAATCCGAGTTCCGAGTGGGTCAAAATATGAGTTCTCAGCGTGGGTCAATCGTACTCAGTCTATCATAACTAACTCGGATTCTACTTTCGAATCTCGGACTTAGTCGAAAAACTTGACATACTTGAGTATGAGTTCGATCAAGAATAAGTCATATTGAAATGATGAATTATAAAGCATATGACTTAGTTAAATGAATTTCTTTTAGGATGCTTCTTGTTTTATCCTAAATTTAGATGAATACATGAAATCAAAACACATTCAAGGGGTTAGTCAGTCATACACGAGTCTTCATTTCTTAAATATTACGTATGTGTTATTTTAATTGACTTAAATAGTCATCGTTCTATTTTATTTATTTTGTAAATATTTGAAATAATATAAATTCAAATATAATATAAATTATTATATATGAACTTAATTTAGTTGTACACGTATTACGTGTGAATTAAAGCTAGTTAATATTAAAAGTAACATGGTTAAACTTAGTATACTAAACATACCTATAATACAACATTTATAATAAAAATCTTAGTATACTAACTCTTTAAAACCCTACCCTTTTTCTCTTAACCTCTATACTTCTTTCACATCCACATAGTGCATCTAACAAATCAAATTACATTAGTTTGAAAAAATTCTACTTGCATACATTAATTTTTAAAAAAGTCTACTTGCATACTAATTATTTGATTTTCTCTAAAATATAAACTTTACCCTTTGACAAAAGACAAAATCCACTACCTAAACAATAAATAAAAATGAAGATAAAATATGAAACAATTAAGAAAAAGATAACATTTTAAGTCCCATTCTCATTCCATATACGATCGATTCTTTAAGTAGGAAAGAGAGAGAGAAAGTTGTGTAATCCCGCATTCGTGAAACGAAATTGTAAGCTGATGTTTGGGTTAAATCCAACAACTAAGAGGAGAGAGAAAGAGGAAAGTGAAGGAAAGAATATGAAAAGTGGAAGGGTACGAGGAGGCGTGGGTTCGATTCTAGCAACGATCGATGAAGATGATGCGAGTGTAAAGGAGATTGTAAACCGCCCTGAAGCTGAGATCTACACCATGCTTAAAGAATGTAACATGGACCCTAATGAAGTCGTCAATCGCCTTCTCTCTCAAGGTTTTTCTTGACCCCCTTCTCTCAAAAATATCTTCCCTCTCTCCGGCTCCCTCGTCTACCATCATTTATCTCTATCTCTCCGGCTCTCACTCTCCATCTTCCTCATCGACTCCGGTTACCTCTCGCTCTCCATCTACCTCTCGTTTTCTGATTCTCGCTCTTCCATCATTGGGTTATTTCTCTCCAACTCTCAGTCTCCATTTTCCTCTCAAGCTCGTACTTGCTCGTTGCTATCCCGCCCGCCTTTTCTCTCCGGTTCCCTCTCACGTTGCCATCACTCGGTCATGCCTTTGTTCTTTTCGCAGTGGCATGATATGCTAGATCGCTCCTCTGCCTCTCTCTCCATCGTTCTGAATTATTGATTTGTGATTCAGCCTCTCTCTGGACCTTGAGTACCCCGAATCGTGCCTTTGCCTCTCATTGGAACCTTCATTCTCCTTCCTCTAAGTTTCTATCTATCTTTGTCTCTTGATTATGTGGGATTTTACTTTTGTAAATTGTGAGATTGGATTGAGTTAAAAACAATGAACAATTTAAATTAGGGGAGGAGGGAAGAGAGAGAGGACCTGTATGTTGCAAACAAGGTGTGTGGAGGAGGTGGGATTTTCTAGTCGGAGAGCGGATCGACAGAGTGAAAGTGTGAGGCTTTCTTATTGTTCCTCGGTGGTCCATCTTGAACAAAAATAAAATGGTGGGGGGGACCTAAATTCAAATTTGATAATTAGAGAGATCGGAGAGAGTGATCGGAAGATTGAAACTTTAGCGATTCGACGCTATTACGGTTTGTGGTAATTTTTTAATTTGATATTGGAGCTTGGTGGCTGCCGCAAATTTCATCTTGAATTTTGTGATCCAATGCAAATTTGTTATTGGAGCTTTCTCATTGGAGTTTAGAGAGAGATAGATCAAAGAGGGTAAGGGAGGGGGTTGGAAGAAATGAAGTAGTGAGGGTGAAGGACATAGTTTAGTGATTGTGGAAACTAATTTATGGAAACCGACGTGAGAAAGGGGGTGAGAGACAATGAAATAACCGCATAAACAAAAATAAAGATACTTTTATCCTTTTAATTTAAGCTAAAGAAGGGTAAATATGAAAAAATAAAATTTATACATCACTTTAACCCTCTTTTCTTTATATATAACATAGATTGGTATGGGTTTAGGAGTTATTATTAATAATTAGGTTGGGACGGTGTTAAAAAAGAATGTCCTATTACCACCGCTAATCATAAAAAATAAATGTTTTTGTCATATAAATTTTAAATATATTAATAAAAATGTAATCAAGTCGATAATAAATAAAAATATTTTCATAACCAAAGTTGGTACAAATATAAATGTATTTTATATATCACATAATATTGAAAAGAAAAATAAATATGCAATATTAATGTTTAAATATATAATAAAATTGAGTTATGGGTATAAATGAAATTTTATCAAACAATTTTGTTGGAAGTAACTAACTTTACTAAGCACCTTTTTAATAAACAACTAATACAAATAGTTAATACAAACGAGTTAACAACTAATAACTAATACAAACAACTAACGGTTAGCGACTAACAGCTGGTTGCCTAACGGCGTCGACGTCTCCCTGTGAAACACTCCATTTGTAAGATTGACTAGAGATCGAGGATTACAAATCATATGGTACATTTTGAGAGAGAAAATCTAGTATGTTTGAAAATGGGAGGAAACTATAAAAATAAGCGGTAAGTTTTAGAAATCTCTTAAAAATACTATTTATAAAAACTCAGTTCTATTCAACCCTTTTTGGCGTTTATTAGATTGAAATAAACCGTATTTTAAGGGAATTGGACAATTATATCCTATACTATAAGATTGACCATTTGTGTAATGTATTTTAAGGGTATTTATTATTTCTAAACCATACCAATGTTATGTGCCATATTTAGTTTAAAATTATCCAAAAATACGTAATTTTGGTTTAGAGGTAATAAATATCCTAAAATATAGGGGATGTTTGCTAAAGAACTTTTTGCCCCCAAAAATTCTCTTTAGTCTGTTTGACTTGGTCAAAAAGCTAATTGTACTTGTTTGGTAACAGTTTTTGAAATAGCTTTTTGACCCAAAAATCTCTTTTACAAAAAGCTCATTGAAATAGATTTTTGGAAGAGCTTATTACAATTAATACTTGAAGTTACTATATTACCCTTCACATTTTGGTGAAATTATGCTAATTGCCATTGAAACTAAACTTATTATGTGAGTTTTTTTAGTTCATATTTTTTCACTTTTGGAACAATAGTAGAGGATGATTATCAATATTTAAGTTAATATTTTTTATTTTAATATTTTTTTATTTTGATCAATAATTTAGTCTACCATAATAAATAAATAGATTTGTTACATAAACTTTAAAAGGATATACATAATTAAAATTGTATAAAAGGTATAAATGTAATTTTATATATGATATAATTCTTAATTAATTTGGACAAGAAATATGAATATGGAATAAAAAAAATTATTATGTATAAAATAGTTAATGAAATTGAGTTATGGGTATAAATGAAATTTCACTAAACAGCTTTGTTAGAAACAACTAATTTTATCAAACACCTCTTCCTCAAACAGACTAATGGAAACAACTAAGTCAAACAGCTAATACAAACGACTAATAACTAACATCTAATACAAACAGCTAACAACTAACGGTTAAGAGATAATACAAACAGCTAACAGCTAACAACTAACGAGATGATTGCCAAATAGGGTCATAGTGCATAAATGTTAGTTTTATATTAACTTAATTAGTGCGGACCGTCGTTGTGCACGAGCAATGTAGTATACCTTGATGAACTATGAATTAATGAAGTAAATAATAATTAAAAGTACTTAAAATAATGAAAGTAGTAACGTCATAAATATATATATGTTTGTTTGTAAAAAATACTTTCTTAAAATGTTGGAAAATATAGGGAGTAAATATAAAGAGAGACATTAAGGTAAATGTCATAATGATAAGTTCATCGATGATGCAAGATGACGAATACTTCTCTTCCTCTTCTCTATCTGCTTGTACCTTTGGGGAACCACAATAAAGTTATATTTTAATGCAAATAATGTTAGAATATGAATATTATGTGTGTATATTGTGTAACTTGTGTATGTGAAATTGGCGTTTTGTAAGTGATAAACCTATTTATCCCAATCAATAGAAGTAACAAGAGTGATAGGTTCTTCTAATTCTTGATGGCATGGTGGCTCAATAAGAAATACTCATAGTTTATCTAAGTAATCATCTATAATAGCGTATAGTAAAAGCTCACTATATGGCTGTAGGAAAACATGTTAATGTGGAAATATTATTATTAATTTATACAATAAATGTTGTGGAATGTAATGGATAGTACAATACATGTGATGCATATCTATCGTACTTGTATGGAGAAGAATTTGAGCATCCTCGTAGAGAACAGTAAATGCTCTATAATATGTATGATGTTTTAAAAGAATCCTCAAGAAATACCTACATAATTTGAATAAGATAGTGAATAATAATGTTATCATCCATTAGAAAATGTGTAATGAGAAATACTTATCAATATCAAAAATTCGAGTATAACAAACCTTTTTGAGTGGGATGTATTGGAGCTCGACACGTACAATAAGGTTACATTTAGTGCCCATACATAAGTATGGACACTTTTATTTGCAATTAATGCAAGCGTCATAAACCACGGGGTAATTATCGTTGACATATGTAAAAATCCAAAAATATTTCACCTATATATATAGAAAACTTATAATATCACAATGAATAATATAGAAGGAAGTATGAAATTTATATAAAACCAAGAGGTGTGCTTTACATTTGGCCTTGGTCCGTACTTGCCCAACATAATCCTTGCAGCAATGAACAACTTCTCCATATGTACAATCCATAAGGTTCTCTTACGTATGAAATCAAAGTGATCTTTCATACCTTCGAGCACCAAAATACCTAATACATGCAACAAAATTATTAGGTGTGTTCAAATATATGTAACTTGTATTAAGTATGAAAATTAAATCTAATGTTATAGGTACTATTCTTTTAAGATGCGTGCTACTTCATTTTTAGGATTAATGGCCAATCTACTAATTGTTAAAGTAAACACCGATATCCCTAAAATAAAAAAAAATATGTAGAAAATACACATTATAAATCTCTACCATCATAATGACCAAAATCGAACAATTTTACAAATAGAATATACTTTATTTGGATGGTGGAAGTATCATTATAATCCCTAACATATACTATACAAGCAAGAAGTACAATTTTATTGTACAAATAATGGCGAAGATGAGTTCATTCCACTTCTATAAAATCTTCCCACAAAGTTAACTTCAAAGGATGCATCTTGTACACATAGATTATATATAAGAATGTTAGGTAATAAAGATGCATTGATAAGTAAGTTTAAATTTTTTTAGCATAATGATAATACATACTGTATATAATAAGTAGTACTCCGTGCTTCGTAGTTCTCTTATTTCTTGTCCTTTTCAAAGGGGATACATAAATCACCATTTCAATGATATCTGCATAAAAAAAGTAAATATATTAAGTGTATTTTGGAAAATAATATATGCATAAATACCGTAAGAAATGTGAATTTATAAACTATATTTACCTAGGATATTAGCCTACGATTGCGGACGTGGTGCGACATTAATGAATGAAACAAAAGGTGGTAGGTGTTGGTAAAGAATTTCATCACAATCAATAATGATATCAAGAAGTCTCATTCTAGGCGTAAAAATCGGTTTCAATTGATTCGTGACCACTTTCTTCTCTTTGTCCGATGCAATCATGAATCGACAGCCCAAAGATGTGATAAACCTTTCCAGTTATCAGAACTTTCATCCATCTACTAATTTTGTCATCATTTCTTATGATGTCGAATATCTCATTATATTATAAAATAAAGTATTACATAACTATTTAGTATACATGTACATATTGGTGAAATTATGACAAGTTCTTTAACGATAATACTCGATAGTCCATGAATATCACTTTTCAAGTCATTCGTGCTGCTTATGTGTGAACACACATGCATCGGATTAAGAGGACGGTCAAAGTCACGGACATGTTGCAAGGGTTGATTGCACATGTCGGTATATAACTACACTCTAAACTTGTCATCTCTATAATACAAGTAAATGAAAGTTAGCAGGTAAGATTGTAATATATTCAACACATGGTAATTGATAAAATAAAAATAATCCCTAAATATATAACACATTACTACAATAAGAACGTAATAATATTTTCAGGAAAAGGACTAACCAAACATCGGGAATGTCATTAAAGATCTCTCGATATATAACATTCTTGGTCATATTATTCAACACATCCATTTTGTTGCAAATAGGAAATTTTAGTCTTAAAGGGGAAGTCACACGAGAGATTGCAGCATATAGTTGTCCGTGGGAGAAAACATGTTTGGGAAGATAATCGCCCACATATTGCAATGTTCAACCTTGACTTTTATTGATCGTCATTGCAAGGCGAGCTTTAGAGGGAATTGTCTCCTCTTCAATGCGAATAACGAATCCTTAGCCTACCGAGACAAAATTTGTAACTTACTATAGTAACTCGAATGTCTAATATGTTGACTGTCAAGATTTTTCTTGGATCACCCTATTTCCAAGCTTTTGAATAATCAAGTAGGTGTCATTACATAATCCAATTGATGGTTCAAGATTTCTCAAGAGAACCACGGGAGCACCAACTTTCAACTCAATTTCATGATTCGGAAAGTTTGAAAAGTTTATCCCATATAACGGCTACTGGTGGAGTAATGTCGTCAATCATGTTATCATTGTGACTCGGTAGAAATGTATCGGACTCAAATATATATATATGGTTATCACCAGGAAGCTTTGACAGAATTTTGGAATTAATTTCACCGACATTAATGTTCAAAGATGCCAATATACAATGGTCCTGAGAGGTAGGAATCGTCTTTGTATCTCGTTGAGCAAATTTGGGTATATAAATTTTGTCAAATTTATAAGACCATTATTGTCATTATTGATGAGGAATTCTGTAGGAATCTCTATCTAGTCCGGCTCACTTGCCCCCAAAAATGAATATCCTTAAATAGAATCATTTCCAACATTTAAAGTCCATTCCGCAAAATTTCGCATCCGCGCGTGATCATCATAACTTAAATTTGAATGCATGAGTCGCATTTTGATCTTTAGAAGTTGGATATTGCAAAGAGACAAAAATGTAGTTCTTGATATTGAAGATGCAATAATATCTGCTCTATTCCCCTTGGTTACGGATGGAAGAACTTGCCTAAAGTCACCTCCAAAATCACCACTTTCTCCCCAAATGCTTGGTTCGGATTACAAATATCCGTAAGGAGCGTTTAAGTGTTTTTAATGTGTAGCAATGAGTCATTAGAGCCTTATACCATATGATAAGGGACGTTCCTTAACTAATTGTGCTAATTCAAATTGCTTGGAAATTGAGCAAATAGACATCTCTTTGCATCAATTGAGATCTTAAACATTGAATGAGTTATTTTCCCAAAAGGTAACAACACTATAGCTATTCCGGATGATGTCACCGACAACACTATCAAACCTTTTGACCTAAAATATGTTACGATAACTTTCCAAAGATATGTTTTTCCAGTCCCTCCACTATTATAAATAAAAAAATAACCTTCGTTGTCATCTTCATCCGAATGAATTACAAATTGGAATATACGCAACTAATATGAATTTAATGTCGGAAGTAACATGTGAAAATTTTCTCCTTCTTTTTCTTGATCATAATGTAACTTTTCTCTTATGAGTTTGTTCCCAAGCTATCGCACCATATCAGGTAAAGCTAAAGGTATAGGAGGGTAATCTTTTAGTGATTAATTGTTCTTATTCAAAACTAACTTAATTTCACAAAATCCCAAATTTTTTCCGTTGTTCTACACTTATCTCTAAAGAAGGGTTTCTGTTTTTCTTTGTAACCTTCTATGTAAATTATTAGTGAGATCTTCTTTGTGTTGTTCTCATAATTGTTGAGCATTTGACACATTCGAAAACATAAGTATTGAACAAAACATACTCCTCAATTCTGCCCTTGTTATCCATGTTGATGCTTCTATTAGTGCTTTGTGCCATTCATTAGTGTCATCTAACAACCCCCATACTAAGTAAGCTTCCTTAAAAGTTGAATATAAGACTCAGTCAGTTGTTCTTAAGTTCTCATATGGCGTGGCTCCTTTAACAATATGCAACAACATTCGTAAATAATATCTTTCTCCCATATTTTGGATGAACATGTGACAATCGCCTAATACATACTTTTTGCTTTCTCTTAGTCCTTGTGGGATTTATTCCTAACATAGTAAGATGGGAATGTCGCAAATGTGTAATGTCTTCCTTCGAGCATCTTTAATATTCATAGTAAAACACGCGAGTCAACATAGTGACTCTCTCCCCTTACCGTATCAACAACTCTATGAAGTGAATCATTGGCATTGAATAATTCAAGGTAAGGATAATGTTGTGTAATGTCAAATTCAAATATTTTCCAAATAGCATTCACAAGTGACACATAACGATAATCTAAGTACTTGTTTAGTCTTATTAACTAATTTGTAACTATGAGAACTTATATCATCTTCCGCACTTTGTATATTATCTTCAATAATAATGGTTGCTCGATCAGGTCCCTTGTGCATGTACTTGTGAAGGTGTTTAGTTATTTTCCTTTGTGCACAACGTTCGACATTAATAATGCGCATCATATTTGACACGGAGATCATGATTATACGGTAATACCCATCTATTATTAACACTCTTACCCGGGATAGTTACATTTCTACCATCATCTCTACGTCCGTATTTGACAAAACCATTTTCTTGTATTATCATAAAAGAGCTTAGGATAATGCTTTGAGCAAGTGCCACTACCCGTGCAGGAAGCATATGAGGTGTTGATAACACATGTACCATGTATCATGTCTTGTGACAGTTTCAAATGCAAGAGGATCATTATCCATATCGGGGAGCTCTGCACATATAATACGAGTTTATGTCTTCAACACATGTTGGTTTTTCCTTATTTGTAATGGTTAATAGTATATGGGCATGTGGTAATCCCCGCTTCCGGAATTCAATACGTGCATATCTCGCGAAGGAATACGCATGCATCGAAGTTATTCGAATAACCATTATCAAAGTAAGGATAATATCATACTTTATTAAATTATCAGCTAATGTAAGGAGATCAATCATACCTGCAATAACTTTTCCAAATATATTCCTCTCCTTGAATTCCTAGTTTAGCTCTTTTAACCTTAAACGGAAGACTCTAGCAACAATGTCCGGTCTATTACTTTCATGTTGAGTCCGGTTGTCGTGACAAAGCTTCTTGAATTTTAGGCCAATTCGAATTGCACGTGAAGGTCACAAAGAAATCAGGGCAACCCATTTGATTACAGATGACCATCACATCCAAAAAATGTTGTCTCATATAACGTGGTCCCTATAAATGTTGCAGGTAATATTAACCTCTTCCCAACTGCAAAACTATCATTTTCCGTAATAGTAACAACATCTTGCAAGTCATATAATTCTTCCTTGAGTGTACTTTGGCGGTCTTTAATATATCTTAACCTCCAAGCCTCAATTACACTATAACAATCAACAATAAATTATAGGAACAATCTACAACATCGAAGTAGAATCTTCCCTTCATTGGCTCTACAAAGAAATGTAAAAAACTCTCCTATCGTCACCATTGCCCAACTACTTCTTGATCCTTCAACACATAGAATATTGGATGTCTAAAGTGGATATTGAAGAGGCATATATGATGGAGAAGTTTTATATATTTGCTTGTAAATTTCTGTCTACTTCACGGACAATATGGTCTCAAATTTGTTACGCTTCATGTTCACCGCGACTATGAGAGTCGCTAATTCATCTATCGTGGGCATTCCGTATTGTCATCCAGGGCGTGTTCTAATTATCCAAATGCTGAAATTAACAACATTGTCTACTTGAAAGACATGTCGTGCATTTCCGAAAACCCGCACGTAAGGATTCACAACATCAAGCATACTTTATAAGGACTCTAAAGTAGTATGATTAACTCCGCGTATAGTTTGTTCGTCATTTAAATCCCTACACTAATTTTGAACTTCATTATGGGTGTCATAGATGTATAGTTGTGCACATTTGGGCCATTGTTCTTGTCCATGAAGTAATGAGCCAATATGATGGTAATTTTGCCTACTTATTACGAAAGAGTAAGGACCCCGCCCATCCATTACGGATCAATCGATAGATCCACCTATTGATGTGAATGATAATATGGATTTATACATCCTTATATTATTAAGAAAATTTTATTGATTCAACAATGTGTTTAGTAGTAGAGGGCACTTGGGTAATGCTATCAACATAACATGCCCACCTTGACAACATAGCATGAACCGAGGTTGGGAGATATCGCCTTTGGCGACTCTTTCCTCTAGCCACATGGTTGCTTTACATTAACTACAAGAAACCAAAGTTCCAGTGAAATCCCAACAATGCAAGAACCTTCCGACCGGTGAATTGTACGTGTAATTACTAACTCGAATTGCTCTTGATTGTGCTTGATGGTGTTCGTGTAAGAAGTTGTGATTACTGCTCGATCGGGATGTAGTCGGTTAAATCACCTCATTCTTACATTATATCCAGCAAGTCTTGTTCGAAAGCTATTTCTAATGCTATTGGCACTTCTTGATGGAGCTTCCATAATTACGTTTGAAAAAATATATATTTCCACGATAATTTAGACTATAATTTTTGTCGTTCGAGTCAAGTAGAAATTAGTATTATTTTAAAGTTTTAAATATACTATATTTCATATTTTTAGTTTTAGGAAGGAGATATGTGGTTCAAAATTAATTGTCCTATATTATTTTTAATTTTTTATACTATGTAAAAATATGATACTAAGCTGAAGCACACATATTATTGTATGCATCGATTATGCATTAATATTTCATATGTTTTAGTTTAGAAAGGACATGTGTGGTTCAAAATTAATTGTATTTATTATTTTTAATTTTTTATAATATGTAAAAATATGAATGAGTTTAAGCACATATTATTGTATTCATTAATTATGTTATAATTTTTTATATTTTTATAGTTCTAGTAAGGAGATGTATGGTTCAATTTTTTTCTAGATCAAATATGTGGTTCAAAATTGAACGCACACATTAATTTTAAATTTGTTATAGTGGCTTAAAAGAAATATAATAGGGACCTGAAGTAATATTTTTTAATAATTATTGTTGTAATCTATAGTAATCTAATTAAAATACAAAATAAATTAAACAATTATAGTGCCTTTTGGTTCTACTAAAATCAGGCATAGTTGGAAAAAAATTAAGTATATATTATTGTTCTTATGCAAACTCGAAGTAATGTTCTTGGGTAAATTCAGAAGGGATTGTGGAATTATGCATTAGAGTAATGAAATAAACATTATGGGTTAAATCTCTCTTCCTCCTCCCATGAAACTATGACTATTATTATTGTTGGTCCACTTTTGTTGATTTTTTTGGGGTGTGCTCTTGATAATTTGTCTTATATTTGTAAATTCAATGTTGTTATCGTGTTTTGATTTGCTGAAATTTATATGTTGGGTTACTATCGTATTGGAGTGGAATTTAATATTTGTAATCAAATGAAAAAGCAAAATATCAAAAAAAGTGATGAAAAATTAATATAACTATAAACTGATAAGGCATGGTATATCCAATGTAAATTACAAATTAGCCGGTGTATAACAACATAATTTAATATATCAAATAAGTTTATTAAAAAATAAATAAAAAATAAATATATTAAATAAAGAGTTTGAAAAATTAATACATGTATAGCATACAAAGGATAAATTCAAGATAAAAAAGTGAATGTGAATTTAAAATCTACCTTTAATAATACCCGAGATTCAAATAAGAAATTTGTGAAATCAAAATAAAAATTTAGAAGAAACTTGAATTTGAGTACCTCCAATAATGCTTGAGAATGAAAGAACAAACCTAATCAAAATTTTAAAAACAAATTTATACTTGAGTTAAAATTGTGTTCAAATTATAGAATTAGAAAAATTAGGTTTGTATATAATGATGTATCTCTAGTATTATTAGTCACATAAATATCTGTCTCCTTAGGTGTACCCATCATTAATAATTAAACCATATTAAATGACAACTCCGTGCATTTTTTTTTTTACCTAAGTCTTAATTTACTTAGACTTGATTGAAATCACTAAACTATTGGTGTAATTGGCATTCAGATGAGCAAACTAACAACACACATAACTCATCTCATTCATTTGGTCAACTCTAATTATTTATCATGCAAAGAAAGAACATAACCACATTAAGAAACAAATATCGAAAGCATAAAGGGATCGACTCTCTCTGGAATTTGATGACTCATTCCAACCTTATAGGCTATGCTACTAGAATCGGAATTAAGAATACTATTCCAAATTATAACTTTAAGTTGATGTTCCTTTATTATTATACATTGCACAAATTGCTATTATATATTTGAGTTAAACATAATAACTCGAATATCACATCACCGAGCAAGGTAATCCACGGAATCGGAAACCACTTGCTATTTCTTATTCTCGGTTGGAACATTGAAGTGGGTTAGATCCCTTCCAGGTTTAATTGGGATCTTTCCCTTGTTTTCCAAGCAACTCCACCCATCACCGTTTCCAATATTGTCCACTGCCATAACCACCTACCGTTTCTCGTCTGCTATGATCAAAATTTCGAAATGTCAACTATAATCTTCCAATTTAAACCTACTAATCCATTAAAAAAATCAACAACAAAGTCAATCATGCAATTTAGGTGAGGAAGAGAAATAAGTGGAAGGAGAACTGGAGAGAGAGGACGGGTAACAGACACTGACGATGGAAGGAGCAAAATTGAAGAGGAAACTCGAATTCTACTTTCAATAGTTAATACCAATATATACAAAATTGAACAGAATCTCCTAATAATGAAGGCATTATCTTTAAACTCATAATAATTTGTCTTTAATAATTGGTAAGAAAATAACATATCACCAATTAATAATTTGAAAACTATATATTTTTGTGTTATTTTATTTTATTTTATTTTTACTAAAGCATAAGTACTCATGTAAATGAAAAATGAACAAATTTTTTTTAACAAATCTTAAAGCATTACAATTCTGATAGCTTATACCAACATATGCAATCACTCTTTCTTTAAGATTAATGTCTAATGTATTGCAATTAAATGTGAGTTGTTGGTAGAGATGTATGCATAGATAAGACTCGCCTACATCCGTATCTTCCCAAATTCCGAGCAAGTAGTGCTTACAATAGCCATTGTTGTTGTTATTGTTATAATATCTAATTAGATTATTGCAATTAAAGGATTCTGTGTATTATTGCATAGTTGATCAAGATCTCAAGTATAATATTTTAAACTATTCTAGTCTCCAAGCAATTCACCATCCTCTTGGTAAATTTCTTTTCGTTTTTTAGTAATTTTAACATTTCTTTCCCAACTCCCCCACCCTCCTTTCATTTGTTTTCTCGTTCCATTTTCCCATAGATAACCCATGCCCAATTATTGAAAACAATTGAGTTCATCATATCTTAACCACAAACACAACCTAAATTTTGAGTTAAAAAAACTCATTACCAAATACTCTAATCATTGCTCAATTGTACACCCCTTCACTCTCCCCTGTTTCCTTGAACCCCTCCCCCAAAAAAAAAACCAAAACTTTATAATATCAAGTTGACCAAATATGGCAATTGAGTTAGATAGATCAACTCAATGTAATTTTCAATATATTGAGATTTTGTTTAAAAAATAATACAAATAACATACCAATTCATCCCCTCTTAAATACTCCATGTCACGTATACTTTCACAATAACCCAAAAAATTAGTGTCTATTCTCTCAAAACTCATTCAAAAAAAAACCCCACCAAAGCCCAACTTTTCATTTTCAAACTCCTATAGGCTAGCTTCTCTTTTCCTTTCTTTTCTCTCTTCCTCTCTCAAAAATCATTCCTGTTCAAGGCACCCTTTTGCATTTTTCTCATCCGGGTTTGCCTCATTTTTCCTGCCCTTGGACGAACTGCGGTCAAATTGTTGGTTTTAGTCTCATCTTTAGAGTAGAGTGGTCAATGGTAGATGAATGAGATCATGGGCATGCTTGGAAATAGAATGTTCCATTTATCGGAAAAGTAAAGGTCCTCGGCACGTAAAGTAATGCCCTATTGAGGAGGAAAATGTTTTAAATCCCAAGTAACACAATTAGCTCGAGTGAACACTCGTAGAGAGAGAGAGAGAAAGAGAGAGTGAGAGAGAGAGAGAGAGAGAGAGAGAGAGAGAGAGAGAGAGTAACTGGAAAGATGGTATACCCCAATAAAACTTGGAGATGGATGTCAAATGAAGGCAACCGAGTGAGTAACTAGGGACACCAAGGCTTACCCTATTCACTAAATCACCTATTTGGTGACTCTAAGAGAAGAACCTATTAGAAAAACCTATTAATCCACAACCCAATCGAGGAAGTGGGTTGAAGTGGTGCTGAAAATTACAAAAAAAAAAAATTGACAATTACAAACTTGAGAGGAAAGAGGGGTCTTCGAATAGAGAGAGAAAGAGAGATGTCTTAACTTCGGAATCGCTCGGGGCTTATTTCAGAATCAAAAATCAACAATCAAAATCATATTTGAAACACATGCAAATATAAATTACAAAAAATATGACAATTACAAACCTCGGAGGAAAAACCACTAGTTGAGCTTGGCGGAGAGACCACCAAAAGCAAAAGAGTGTGGGGTTGGTTGATTCCATATTCGGAGCGAGGGTGAAAGAAGTTGAAACTAAAGAGATGATGTCGAATTTGGTGGAATAGAGAGAGATGGTTAAAACTATATTAAGGAGATTAATATATGGTAGAAGAAAGAGAGATAGAGATGTGAGAAGTGGTGAGAGAAAGAGAGATTTGGTGGAATAGAAGAAACATTAAGATAGAGGTAGAAAAAAGAGATATAGGCCTTATTTGGATGTTGGCTTTTTGATTGGGTTTTTCATTCAAAATGGCTTTTGAGCTAGTTTGCCTGTTTAACTAAGTCAAACAGGTATATGAGATGTTTGGTAGTTTGACTTTTGAAATGATTTTTGGTTCTAAAATACCATGTTGTAAAAAGTTATCTTGAGTAGTTTTTTAGAATGCTTTTTGAACCTTACTTGTTAAATAACTTTATTGATCAAAACTTTATCATAATTACATTAATTGTCATCTTCCATTAAAGCCCATTAATATAATTATGTCTAAATAATAATTTTGTTTAAGTTTGGTTTTACTTTTGTCATCCATTTTGACTAGTATAGAAATTTACAAAAATACCTAATTTGATCATTAGTCACAAAATTCACATATTATGCTAGTTGATGACCCAATTTAGTTGGGAATAATATTAAGAATGAGCTTAGTAAAATTATTTATTTGACCTACAAATTTACTTGGAATAAATAACAATGAGATTATTAATCTCATGACACTAGATATTAATATCACTTATTTGAATGGTCATTTTTTAGATAATTTAGTTATCACTAAAAAAATTGGGTAAATTATAAACAAAATAATATAATATAATAATAAATATCAAATTTAAGTGGTCATTTATGTGTTTATTTATTATGAAGAAACAAAAATCACAAATATTCAATTAATCATGGGTAATGAAACAGACTTTGTTAAAAGCGGTTAAGTTTACCAAACACTTTTGTTTGAAATAATTAATATAATTAGCTAACATAAAAAGTTAATACAAACAACTAATATCCAATATAAATAGTTAACAACCAACACTAACAATTGATTGCCAAACACGGTCATAGAGGCGTGAGAAGTGGTTGAAGTAAGAGAGAAAAGATAGAGAGAGAAAATAAAGATAGTGAGAAGTTGGATTTTTAGGATAGAGACGTGACTTATGCAGGTAAATATACGTAAGAGAGATAAAGACATGACCTATTAAAATTGAATTTTTATGGGATAACTTTTTATAAAAATTTAATTATATACAATATATATGGTACACATTAATTTATTTTCTAAAGCAATGATTCTACTTCACTCTATTCCTTAAATTTACTCCTCTTATAGTATTTGTTAAATTTAAAAATATTGCTATTATATAATTTGTAAATAAATTTTTTTAAAATAAGAATGGTTCCATAGGATAGAACCAAAACCACAGTATAATCCCTAAAAACAGGGGGTGGGTGGGTGAGTGGGTCGGTCGGTCACATTAGGGGAAAAAAGGTATGAAGAGCGTGCTCCCCTGGGTGGTCTCTCTCCCCTCCATCCGATTATCTCTCCGGTGTTCCTTTCTCGTAGATGGCTCAAAACCCAAAACAAGACTCATTTTTCTGCATAAAATGGCCATGGGACAACCCCCAGCACAGGAAGAACACCCCAACTCCCTGCGATTTCGACACTCCATGGCTCTTCAAATCTGTTCAAACCCTTGGGACACTCACTTCCAATTTCTTCAACTCCATCTCAAACCCTTATAAACCCTCTTCTCCCGTTAACCCCTTTTCCCAATTTAACAATTTGGGAATTCCCCAAATCAACAATAATTTGAAGAAGAAGAACCTATTTACAAATAAGAGATTAAGCCCAGACGAACAAGCGGAGGCAGAGCAGAGAGCCTTGGCCTTGGCTTTAGCGAGTGGGAAAGAGGCTACAGTTATTGAATTTTACTCTCCTAAATGTGCCCTCTGCAATTCGCTTCTTAATTTTGTCGTCGAAGTTGAGAATCGGAACTCGCAGTGGGTCAACATTGTCATGGCTGATGCCGAAAACGAGAAATGGCTTCCCGAGGTATCAGTTTTCCTTTAAGGAAAATATACGTAATTCTTTGTATTGGTCTCATTCAATATCCAATTTAGTTTACTATTTGAAGTTGTTCAATTTTGCTATTCTATTTGTTCCATGGTGCGCAATAGAAATTGAGAAAGTGGGTTGTGAATTGATATGGGAATTGCGTATGACATTAATCTTTGGTGAGACGGTTTCATCCAAAACGAATTAGTTAGCACATCAAATCATACTGAATATCTGACACTTACTGCAAACTTGCTTTCTTTGAGAACGCTGGCAATTTTTGCTCTCAGTTCGTGTATACTTCCGAGAGAATAGAACCTTTGCTGTCTTGTGTAATGTATTATACATGACTTGGTTGGACGTTCTATAGATTTCACATTAGACTCAAATACATGAAGTTGAATTACATCTCTTGAGTTTCATTTCTAAATGATACCTCATATGCACGCAAACTGCTCAAATCATGATCCTGTTATCCTGAGGCTTATGTACCGTGTAAGTGTGTTGAATAGCACAACATATTATGCCCCGACTCAAGTGTTGCCTTTGGACTTCTGTACATGTCCATGTTTAGTGGCCCTTCTAAATCCAAATAATGAGCCTTTGGGGCTGATCACGTGCCCTGAGAAAATGTTGCAACATTCTGCTGAGCTGAATATTTTTTGATAACATAATAGCTTGAAGGAGGTCATTATGATGAGTACTCCTAACGGCTGGTTAGTTAATGATAGGTTAAAGGCATCCCAGTATATGGAAAGGTAGGAGGAAATGAAGAAATCTCTCTAAAGCATTTGATGCATATTTGACTCTTGCCTAGAGAAATTGATTGATGGTGGCAGGCTGAAACTCTTCTTTTTAAGTGTTTGTCTCTGTAAGAAACATTTAGAGAGAGTGACAGTGAGAGTGTGTATATTCCAAGTTAGTAACTTGGTTTGTCAGGCTGTGATAATCCTCCTCTGAATAGTGAAAGATACATCTTGTTTGTGAGGTGCTGCAAACATCAAAGTTGGCGTCACTAATTTTTTCGTGTGTTCGTCTTTATTGAACATATTTTGTGTCTTTTTCCCAACATTCCATGTGTCAAATTTTCTCATATTCTATAAATGGTGCATGATTTTGGTCTAAATGAATTGTCGAATGCCCATAACATGTTGGAGCCTCAAGTGTATGACACTGTCACTTGAGGTGAAATCAAAAATTTGAGTTATATGAATATTATGGTATTGCCTAACTGGTTTTGCACGAGTTGAATTTTCACAAGTAGTTTAACTTTGCTAAAATTATGGTACCTGGTATGTCTCTGCAGCTTCTTCACTATGACATAAAGTACGTACCTTGCTTTGTGATCTTGGACAAACATGGTTTGGCATTGGCAAAGACAGGCGTTCCTAACAGTAGGCTACATGTAATTGCGGGTGTTTCCCATCTTCTGAAAATGAAACGTCCACAAAATGATCAAATTCTTGGTTCTAATATTGTTAAATAATAGAACTGGTATCCTCTTTCCATCTCTCCTTGAGATCATATTTCGTTAGTTGGTTCTGAATTGTCTATCCCTTCTTTATCTCCACTTCAATGTAGATCTGGAGTATATCTATTTCTTAGTCCTTGGCATAAATATGGGGCGCAATTGGCAGTTCATAGTCTTTCTGAATGTGATGATATAAAGGATGCATGCTTTGGGAACTTGTCGCTGTGCGTTTGAATTATTGATTTTTGTCATCTTGACATGATTTGAGGCAGATGCCAATGATGCAAGACATCTTTAACTCTGTTTTTTGTTGTTTTTGGATAAGAAGCTAAAAATCTTTATTACTGCTTGATTAACAAGCCTGCCAAAGGGAATTACAACCCATGAGCCCCATGTACAAAGAATGTCACTATATCATGGTCTCACATCTCTTCTGTATACAATCAAACCTACGTATATTTATTACTTTTGAGATTGTCTAGCCAAAAATAATAATGTGATTGTTCTTGAACTCTTCTGGTAATGTCCTCCCAATTACTTTCCTTTTTCTGAAAAATTCTCACATTTCTTTCCACCCAAATATTGTATGCCATAGCTGCTATTGCTGCAAACAGAATAGACTTTGAGCATTTCATGTTGAGTACTTCATGTACCCAACTTTGCATATCTTCTACCCTTGCATTCAAGCCAGGACCGTAGATATTGTCTGACCTGCCGAGTACAGTAGCACTTTAGCTTTTTCTTGCTTTTATTTCTGTGATTATTGTTTGGAAGGTTTTATAAATAAATAAATAAAAATTTAAAAAATCTTCCCGGAGGTTGATTCTTGGATGTTCAACTGGGAAGGTGCCCTACTGCCATGGTTTGATTAGTGCCCTTCGGCATTGGTAACTTACAGATGTGCAGCACTATACTCTGTATGCTCTGATCTTAAACTGATCAAGGTAACCGTGGAGAACAGTCATTGATGTCTATTAGACTAGACGCCAGTTCCATCATTGAATGTATACTGGTTATATATATAGCATCTTTTTCTTTCTCTGTGAGTAGAAAAGCTCATCTTTCAGGAAGTGTATCAAAATATCCAAAACACTTCTATCTATTTCTTTCTAGCCCAAATAGTGCAGAATTAACCAAGATGACTGTTTAATATTGATTTAACGGCTTTCTTAATTGGCACCTGGCAATGTTTTAAGGAATGCCTTGCTTAAATTGCTCGAGAATTGTAACACACTACAAAAATCACACCTTGATGTGGAACAGGTTGAGAAAAATAGCCGATAAAGTTATCTACAAACTTGCTTAGATATAGTTGCTTGGAATGCCTCCCTGGTTCATATATTTGCGGAATGGGGATCATTGCTTACTCCACAAAAGATAGCCGATATAGTTTTACTGGGACAGGTTTAAGGCAGGTTTGAATCGTACTTCCAACCATGCCCATTTTTTTAAATTGTAAACATATCCATTGTAGAAAAATTTGTTTGGGGTCATTAATATTTGGGTATAATTTCTTTGGAAAGGATAATTTCGGAAGAATATTTTTGAACGAACCCAAGTTTTGTCAAATAATTTGCAGAACCATTTTCTGTATAAAACCTATATTCTTTTTCCAGGCTACATATTGACCGGAACCACATGCTCCCATTATATATGCCAAGCTAGCCAAAGCCGACTTGGCTCCCATGTCTTCAAGCACAATAGCAATAGGCCCTTGGCTAAAAGAAGCGGACTCTTTATGTTTTTTTTTTTTGTTTAGAGGAGAAAACCGGAATTAGAAACAAGTAAAAGGGAGGGAAAAGCCCTTAAGAGCATTCCTAACGCTGGCATTGGAGATATGGGAGTGGGCCCTAATCCCCTCAAATTTCACTTGTAATTATTTCTCTGCTCTCAAGTTGTGGATTTCATTTGGGATCCAATCCAATTCAACTTTTTTTTCCACTTCACCTTTTTTTAAAATTCTTTTATGAAACTATATGTTTTATGCTGAATTTTTTATTTTTGATGAAATTTTTAGATGCTTAACTAAAAGTGAGAAATTATATGTGTGAGTTTTTTGACAAAAAATTATTTTTTAATAATGTATGAAAATTATAAATTGATTTTGCAATTTTTAAATTTGAATTTTTATTTTTTGTCCAACTTTGATATTATATTTTTTGATAATGTGTGTGAAAATTTTAAATTTACTGTATTGTAAATTAGATTTTTCGAGTAATTTTGGTATCATAAAATAATTATTCGATGCTTTAAAAATTATAGAAATTATTTTTCACAGCTTATAAAAATAATTACAATAAAAAATAAAATAACAGAGTAATTAAATATCCGTTAGTTGTGTGTCCTAAGAAGAATATTTTATTTTAAGATCCAAATTTGGGACCCTTAAGATTTGGAAGTGAAGGGAACGAAAGAGAAAAAAATTAGATCTTTAATTAGGTGAAGAGGTAGACCCTCACCAATACATCTTGAAAATATAATAAATTAAATGAACCTTGTCGAAGCATGAGGGCCACTCACGTTATTCCCTTCCGCACCCCTCCCCATTTGATTTGGGGGAGGGGGTCAATTTCCCTAATTTCACGAAATTGTGTGAGGGTAATGTGAATAGGCTTCTTTGACACCTTCCCCATCCCATGTGGCCTAGCAAAGCTTTCTGGGCTTTTCCTTGGGGCTCAAAAAGTTAGTTCGTTTAATATGTAAAAAAAAAATTGAATCTAAAAGATGTCTTCAATTCGGTTTTTATAATGAAGACGAATTGGATATGATTTGAGGTTTAAATTTCTCCTAATTCAAGCCTAGGATAAATGAGACACTTCACCTTCATTCAAATCCTATAAAGATTGCACCAAGGGTTTAAATAAAGAGGCAAATCAAACTCGCCACCCATTTCGGATAAAGAGAGAGATTTTGAAGACGAAGTCAAGGGGAAAGGCTTCTCATTTTCATCCCATCAAGTCTTAATCTCCTTTTTACAACCTAAAGGCATCATTTATATAAGTGAAGGACACCAAAAACCTTGTCGGACGCAGCTCCTAACCGAAAATACAAGGAAAATGCAAAAACAATTCAAAACTACTCATAAAAAGTAAAGGCTAAAAATGATAAGAGTTGTCTGTAATTTTCACTTGCACAAGCTCCAGATTCAAAGGTCCATATCTCCTTCATTTCTTACTCAAAATTTGGTGAAAAAATATCAAAAGAAACTTTAGGCTTTCCAGTTTCATGTCCAAACAAAAATACTCAAAAATATTTTGGTAGGAGGGAGAAGCGAGATACTCAAAAGTGAACCGGCCTGCAGGTGTCTGAAACTAGCAGTTTGAAACTTTTGGTCCTTTTTTCCACTAACGGTGCACTTGTTGGAATTTGAATTACGTGAACATAAAATATACATCATAAGGTTTCCATGGACACCTCACACACACATGTTGGAGCTTATTTGGTAGGTCAAATTCATTCGGAAAGTTGGCCCTTGTGTCGGAATCTCCGGCTGGAAAATCGGCACATAACACTACGAGAAAGTGTTTTTAAGGCCAAATATCTTGAAATATCCTTCAAATAGACCCTCCGAAACTTTCTAATGACTAATGATGAACTGAAAAGGGAGCATCCTAGCTATGTATGCATCACGGCAAAATAAAAGTAGAAACTAGGTTTTCCGGATACATTGAACAACTTCGCTTCTAGGCAATCATTTTTGCCTAATGACCTAGTTTTTTTTTGTTTTTGGGAAACGAACGGAAATTACATAACTAACTTATTGCCCCTAGCTGCAATGGCTAACTTGTGTGCTTGAGATATCAAGCAACTCCGTCCACCTTCTCTCGCACGTACAAAGCCGAAAGACTGGATCAACTTCTAAATTCTTGTTCGAATTGCAATGTTCTCCTTTGATCCTTTGCTCCTGTCTAACCCTTTCAGCTCTTTAACCACTCGTAGTTGAATCGTTCCGGATGCATACTCGAGAACATCGTAATTTCAAGGCTTCCTCTAATCCTCCCTCAACTGCTAAGTACTCCATGTGAAGCGCACTTAGCCCAAAACCTGCTCTTGACCCTTGACATGCATAGCCACCTTCCGACCGAATCATCCAGGCTGCCCCTCCCTTCAACGTGTTAATCTTCCATGCTCCATCCACTGCCACAACCTAAGTTCTTAACTCATTTCTCTGCACTGCTTTCATAAAACACGCACTTGTCGTCATTGGGTGTGTCCCATCATCAACCCCATTCCTATGTTTTTCTTTCTTCCGCCAAATTACTCCTTAACAACCTAATCTCCATCAAAACTTCTTGCGGGTTAGCATTCATTCTTCCGAAGATGACATCATTATGATGTTTCCAAATTTGCCACAATGTCCCCACAAAACACTCAACCCCATTAATCCTCAACCCCAACTCTCCTCTTGCCCATATTTTCTTCACTAACTCGCAGTCTCTAAATAGATGTTCCGATGTCTCATTCTCCTTATGACAAAATACACATTTGACTTCATCAACCAAACCTCTCACTACTAAATTAGGTCCCAACAAGTAGTGCATTGTTAAGTAATTTCCACAGGAAAACCTTAAATTTTGGTTCCACCTGCAGTGCCCACAACCATTCCATCAACAATTCCGCACCCAAAATCCTTCCATTATCGCCTTTTGTTTGAGCAAGAAAGCATAACCGGTCTTCATTGTGAACTTGCCATCTATGGAATGATCCCAAATAATCCTATGCTCCACCCTTTCCTCCCTTACCTATATCGTAAGAATCCTCTTAGCGAGTCCCACGCAAAAAGTCTCCTCACCTTCCCTACATCCCATTCTCGCACTAGATTCCTTCATAAAAAATCCACTTTTTAACCCCGACACTCCAACCTTTCTTCCTCCCCTCTAAACGTTACACTCCCTCCCTTCACCCACCTATGATCGAAAATAAGGATATCTCGTACCCCTTCCATCCCTACAAGCCCTTCACCTTTCGTAGCCCTCAAGTCATCCCTTGAATTGGCGATTCCATACCATACTTCGCCTTGTACACTCTTGCAAGTGACATATCATGAATTGGCGATTCCATACCATACTTCACCTTATACACTCTTGCAAGTGACATATCCCTATTCGTGTGTAAGCGCCAAGCTTGTCGCATGAGTAAAGCCGAGTTCATAATCCCCACATCCCTCAGTCCCAAACCTCCCATCCCCTTCGCTAATGCCAACACATCTTTCTTCCTCCAATGTATCTTATTCACCCCTATTATTCCTCCCCAAAAGAAATTGACAAGTAATCCATTAAGTAATTTTATAATTGTTAATGGAACCTGAAATACTTGGTATAATGTGGTTATTTAGTGCCGCTAGGATCGTATTAATCAAAAGTAGCCTCCTTGCCGGCGACAGTAAACCCATCTTCCAACTCTGCATCTTCTTCTAAACGACATCCAGCAAAAATTTGAAATGCTGGACTTTAGCTCTCGAAATCAAAGGTGTAGACCCCCAAATAACGACCAAATCTGTTCTTGATCCGATAATTGCAAATGAATCCGAATCCGTGCACTTCATCCTGCGAAAGATTTCTTGAGGTCATAATAGCCAATTTTTCAACAATGATCATTTGTCCCGACGCCTTGCAAAAATTGTGGATGGACTTCTTTAGATTAAACAGCGCTTCAACCGAGGTTTTCAAAACAGAGCATCATCCACGAAGAATAAATGTGAAATTGAGGGAGCTGATCGAGCCACTAAAATTTCCCTTATATCTTGCCTAATGACCTAGTTTAACTAAACGAAAAACTATATAAACATAAAATAAACACTATAAGCTTCCTACAAAGTAATTACAACTTATACATGCTCTAAAACATGAAAAACAAACTAAATAACACCGATTAAAATTTAGAATTAGAGAACTCTTGATGTATCATCCCATATGCCACTAAACAAATATATATATATATATATATATATATATATATATATATATATATATATATATATATAATTAAAATTTATATGTTGTATGAAAGAGCATGAACTAGAAGAATTTAACTTGCAAATGCCCTCAATCTTCTAATGATTGATCCGGGTGCAATTTAGTTTGGTATCACAAGTAGGTTGGGGCCTCAAAACGGAAGAAAATGGCCCAAACTTCACTCAAACTCTAAATATTATCTCCAACTAAAATTATATATCGCGCCATTGCCAATATCTATAAATAGCCTTGCACAGGGGTTTGTGAGTGTTAGAAAGTTGAGAGGAAATAGCCGCCAAAAGGCAAGATCAACATGGATAAACTTTTTGTTGGAATAAAAGGAGCGTTGTCTGGGATAAAAGGAGTGTTGCCAAATATCTAGGGAGACTGAAAATCAAAGAAAACCAAATCACCAACTAGTTAAAAAGGAATGCCATGATTTATAAAGTATACGGTTCAAGTGAATTTGAGAGTTCCATGATAAAAAAATTAAAAAAAAAAAAAGAAAGTGTGTTTTAGGCCTTAACGCAACCGCCCGTTTCATAACAGGCTGATACCTTAGCATTCAAATAGGTGACTCATCTAGCCTACATTGTCCCAAAACCCTATATAAGACATAGGTTGATTAAGAGATCTTTGGGCTTGTACTAAGACAATTTTGACGATCCTTTCACTTAATTTTAGCATTTCATAATGTCTAATTTAGGATTCTTATATATGTTTTATATTTTGTTAGATAATAAGTCAAAAGAGTAAAAATTGAAAGCTACTAAAGATTAAAGGAGTCAAAAGAAGGCTCATGGTTTAAGCTTGAGGACGCAAAGAGCAAAGAAAAAGGAAGTCCAACATTAGAGCATGAGGACGCAAAGAGCAAAGAACAAGAAGGAAGTCCAACATTAGATGACACTCTAGTGCTAGTGTTTGGCACTCTCATGCCAGTGTGTGACACTCTCATGCCAAATTTTATCTTTTTAGAACTCGAATCAGTAGGGTGGTACGGTTATGACAGTGCCATGTGGCACGACAATGTCATCTTAGTTTTTGGGTTGTATAAATATGTTGTTTCACCTCCGAAATCGAGTAATTGACATTTTAGTGATTTTTTAGGGTTTTTATCTACAGCTTCGTCTCTATACTCTCTTGTTACCTTAAATTTTAGTTAATGTAAGTTTAGTCTTTTTAGTTTCTCCTTAATTGCTTAGTTAATTTCATGAAGTTTGATGTTCTTTTCTCTCAATTAGTCCATGCTGTGTTTTAATTCCTAAAAAATCCACTCCAAATCTACTTATTTAGATATAAGAGAGGGTAAAAGATAGTAAAGACTCACCTTTAAGAAGGTTTAAAGCTTTTCCTCCTTTTTGTAATCTTAACCTCTTTGATTGCAATTTGTCTTAAATTTCTATCTCTTTTCCTTTTCTTTTGATTTTCAATAATTTAGACCCACCATAGAAAGCTCATGTCAATAAAGTTGTTTGCTTGGAAAAGAAAATGGAGGTGGTCTATGGATTACTCAACTTGGGTAATTTTTCTTTAATATGTTACCTTTTATTGCTTTTTGTAATGGTGGATATTAGGATTATCAATAGATTTGAGGTAAATGTTTTGATTAGTGATCAATTTTGAGGATGCAATTTGGCTATGATCACCATTAGATTAGTTTTGATTGTTAGTTGTAGGGACCCTTATTTATTATAGTTTGATTGTGAAAATTATTCAATTAAATTAGTGGGGAATTTCCTTCCTTCTATGAGGACGATAATCTTAAACACTTGAACCGCAAACGAATAAGAGACCATATTGTCTCAACCTCCAAACATGGTTATGATTCATTACTAAGACTTGTACAAAGTTCAAATCAATTCATAATTTCGTCCGACAACATTGCACCATAAAGGTTAGGCATCCATTATCAATTGATCACACAATGGGCTTAAGTCCCATTGCCATAGTTGTATCACACACAAGCTTTCTACAAAACCCTTTTGTGAATGGATCTCGCCAAGTTTCGTTTTGATGACATATGATATACGGATAATGCAAGTCTCAATCAAATGTCTCATGACTTTGTGTCTCATCCTTGTATACCGCCCTTTTTCCATTATACATCTTGTTAGTTGCTACAATGATAGCAACTTGAAAGTCACAATACAACAAGAAAGTAAGCATAGGCCTTGTGATTGCTAAGGCATTTATCTTCTTGTCCTATCAATCAATAATAATGAAATCGGATTCCATGGTGGATCGAGTGATGCGTGTTAAACTTCAATGCAACCGCCCTTTATTCAAAGTAAAATGAAACCACTTGTAGAGATGATTTCATCATTATCGGAGATCCGGTTGACACCACTGTAGGCTTCCAAAACATAAGAAAACCTTGAATAATATAAACTTCAATTCATAGTACTATTTAGATATGTCAATAATTGAATAACAGCAATTCAATGATCTTTATTAAGGTTGTGAATGTACTTGCTTAGTTGACTAATAAGTGCCATATTTACATTAGATTTCATGGGAGGTTGAATATTATTATTTTTGGGTATTTATATGCATATTTATTTACTTTATGCCTCATTAATGCTTTCCACATAAGTTTTACTTTTTTGGTCTATTTGTGCAACTTCCTAATGATTTAGACCTGGTTTCAACCATATTTTTGGTCCAAAGATTTTTGAGTATATGTTTCCAAATTCCTTATTGAAGAGACTTTCAGTGACATATTATAAAGTCAATTCTAATAAGGAACAGTAAAAGATATGAGTCGGAAAGTAAGAAGTGTGCGATAACGGACACCTCTTTACTCTTTGAATTATGTATTTTTCCGCACTTGTAAAACATACATAATGCTGAATGTATTAGAAACTAGAGTCAATGATCTTTCCAGCAAATCAAGAATTGCATCATTTGGACATAGACGAGAAAGTTATCCTGAATGTATTAGAAACTAGTGTCGGTGGCTTTTCGCATGACCTTTCGGTTTCGCTCGGGTTTTATAATTTGTTTCCTATTTTATGCTATATAAGGTGTGTTTCTACATCCATCACATATCCATCCACCACTATATCCACCATCTATTAAGGGTTAAAATAGATTATAAAGAGTTGAGAGCAATTAGAAGCGAGGAGATTGTGCAAGGATTTCGAAAAGGTTTGCAACGATGGTTCGATCACGCCTTCGGATGAGCAAATTTCTTCCTTTCTCTTCTCTTTTCTCACTTTATATTTATATGTATTGCAATTCAAAGTTTATGTAACACCCCACCCCGGCTTGGGTCGGCTTATTACATGTCGGGGTTACCCGAAAGGAACTCCTAAGGCTACTTAACACTTCAAATCAGGTTTGCTAACTTTTCTTAGATTGGTGGAAGCGTGTTTTTATATTTTTAAAGGTTTTCCGAAAAATTCGGCAGAGTTTTATTTGTAATATGGCTAATCCCATAGGCTCAAAGCCTTAACCCCGCACAAAACACATTTATAAACTCAACGAGCCACACTCTCGGAGTAAACACATGGGTCTTTTATATACATAATTAAAACTTAAGTTCGACATACAACCGATCTTTACAAACATCTTTACAAACATGAAAACACAACACTAGTAGCAAGTCCGAGAATCTCCTTTCCATTATTCAGCTTCTTCCGAAAACCACAAGCAACTCCGGGAATCCAACCTCTCGTACCTAAAAATGTTGGTTAAGTCATGAGCTCAACGAGCCCAATAAATAACCCAAACCCAATCCCTTATTTCACTTTGCACATTAATTCATTTGCAATCACACGTAAGCTCAACATTCATCAATAACATACAATTCGGGATATACGTGCTCGAGATACGTAACATACATGACTTACCGAACTTACCGGCTCATATGAACACATAACATCACATATTCATGAATTCAACTAATACATACTTTATTCATTCTTTCTATGCAAGTACGTCATATAATCATTCATAATGTAAGTCATTCATCATGTAAATCATTTATATCACTTCGTATCAAAACAAGATTTATTCTTCTTCTTGAGTTCATTCGTATATTCAATCATGATATACATCATTTATTCTTCCTTCTTTCTTGTTTATCATGCATAATCATTCATTTCTTCATATCATAATTCCTTGTTCAAGTCATATTCATTCGAATGGAAAGAAGATTTACGTCCCGCTCTAAAGACTCGGCTTTTTAATTCTTCGAGCCAAAATAATTCGTGAGCTTAGTTCTTGGAGGTAAAATAATTTGTGGCCTCAAACTCGAAGGACGCATACTGTCAATAATTCATAGAAGTAAAGTAATTCGTGACTTTAGTTGACATACACTTCTATAGCCATACCTTCGGAGGGTTTTTTAATTTGTGAGGTTTTAGATCAATAACACAATCCTTTTTCCTTCTTTAGTTGTTTATATTTCTTATTCATTTTGAATTGAATTTCGAATTGGATGTTTTTCTTTTCCTTCCTCTCGATTTCTCCTTTCTTCTTATTTCCCGACCCTCTGCTTCTTTTTCCTCCTCTTGCTTCCCTTAATCTGGACCTCTTGCTTCTCTTTCGATTCGACCTCCCATTGTTGCCCACTCTTTTGGCTCTCGCCATCCCCTCTTCTTCTTATTCCGATTCTTGCTCCCTCTCGCTCAATCCCTTGCCTCTCTTTGTTCTGTTTCTCCTCTCGTTTTCCTCTTCTCTAGCTTTTATTCGGGTTATCGTTTTGGCTCCCTCAATTCAGACTCTCCTCTTGTTTTTGCTTTGGTTCTGGTTTCCACAATTTCTCTTCTTCTCCCGCTCTCTGGCTTCTAGGTCTTGACCTCTCACTTCAGTGGTTTCAACCTCGCTCACTCTTCCTCTCAATCTCCGCTTCGGCTCCTTCAATTTCTCGCTCTCTTTGCTCCGTTTCTATTTATGAGTTGTCACGTTCTCTCGTTGTCTTAGTCTTTTGCCATTGTTGCTTTGCTTCTCTCGGTTCTTTGCTTCCTCAAACTCTCTTTCCTTTCTCTTGTTTCTTCTCTAGCTCCTTTCCTTAGTCCCCTCTTGAGCTTTCTCTCTCCTCACTTCTTGACTCCATAGAAGTGGGTTTTAGTGGAATTTAACTATTTGACCTGTAATTACCTAGCTCTAATCATTTGCCACCAAATGCCACTAATCCTTTCTTTAGTTTATTTGCTAACAGACTTCTCCTCTAAATGCCAGACAACTCCTTTCTCAATTTCATTCCTTTTTCTTTATATTTTAATCTTTCTGTTTTGGGCTTTTGTGAAATATTGGGCCCAAATCAATATCACAAGCCCATTTTAGATAATCCATGCTCGGGTTTCAATTTTTCGGGTTTTCATTTTGACTCGGAAATTATAACTCAACTTAATTCAAAATTTTTAAATTTAACTTTTAACTTTTAATAATTAATTCTTATTAAGTTAGCACCTTAAATTTTTGGGTATTAAAGTTTAGTTTTGGATGTTGAATCTTTAATTTGTACAAGTATTTCTTAATTTTTTGAAATTGTGTTGATCTTTTTTGGTACTTTGGAATTATTGGCTTGTTTTTATTAAATTTGGAGTGATTATTTACTTGTGAAAAACTTGATCACTTTCTTGCATATGTTAGACATTAGATGAAGTATTGAAAGGTGAAATTTGATGTTGGAATGTCAAGATTTGACTTGTTTGTGTGAGAACTAGAGAAAGAATCACCAATCAAGAAACCTTATTTAATAATCACATGCTTAATGAATCTAGATTAATCAAGAACCCTTGAGAAACAATAAAAGATTAGATTTAGGTATTTTATTCCGCCTTGAAAGAGGGGTTTGATAATTCGATTGTCGGTTTTAAAATAATCAATTAAAAAAATTGCTTGATTTGATACTTGGATTGGGATCACTTGATTTGCTTAATTCTTTGTTAATTATTCATTAGATTAGATAGTAGTTTACTTTATATTAATCTCTATTCTAAATTTTGATTAGCTTAGCAAGTTTTGAGGGAATATAACCTAGTAATTTGATTTGTCCATGTGGAGATGAGCTTGATATGCTACAATGTTATACCTGTGCGCTTGTGAGCTTATCATCAACTCACTGCATATGCAATATCTGGTCTGGTACAATTCATAAAAAACATAATGCTACTAATGCTTTTTTCGTATTTAGACAGAGAAATCATTTTGAATTTGTTTTTCTTCAAAACAAGGTAGGATCATAAGGTTGTCATAAAAGTGGCTAAACTTTTTCAAAATTTGTTAAATATAATGAGTTTGATTAAGAGCAAAACCGGATCACAATTTTCTTTTAACGTTATGCCAAGTCTAATCCTGATTTCACCAAGATCTTTCATATATTTTTTTAGTAATAGTTGTTAAATTTATTACCACATCATCAACCAAAGTAGTGCCTCAATTACAACTCAAGCTTCTTTAGCTATCAAACTTTTCCACCGACAGTAGTTACTACTGATTTTGGATAGGAAATAAGTACTAATGTCTTGGGTAATCTTTTGCCAAATTTGCTTTGCTGAGCATTTCTCTCATTCTAGACGTGGTACTGACAGGCATCATAGGTTGCATATACTAACTTTTTCCTCAACTTCCTCCATGGTCCTATAATCAGGCATCACATAGTGATTGCAATAATTTATAAATAAACACTAATACTATTTTCTTTTCTCAACTTTTTCTCATAAAAAATATTATATATAAAAAATTATACATATTAAAATCTCAACAAAATATGTATGAATTCAAATGGTATGATATATTGAAGATGCACATGTTGTATTGTTGTATTTTTTGTGAATTATATATGCCTAGTCACATTTTAAATGATCTCTTTTTTAAAGAAATAATATTATTATAGTAATGTAAAATTTTGATCTTATAATTAAAAATAATAATTTTAATTTATTATAAATCTCTAATTATTATTTATTTGAAACTCTTATAATTGTACTTGAATCATAACGCCTAGGGTGGATAATGGGTCAAGTTAAAATGGAGTCAAATTTTTCTCAGTGAATAAAATGGATTGGTTGACCCGACCAGGTCAACCCTTTGGGTTAGTTTAGTTGTCGGGTCAACCCTTTTTTGATATGTTTTTGAATGACGTAAATATATATAAAAGCCTATTTATAATATTAATTTATATTACTTATAAATTATTGATAATAAATTTAATAAAGCATAACATGTGAATTACTATAATAGAAGAGATGAAATATATATCGAATGAAATATATAACGGAACTTTAAATAACTCATTAATAGAATAATTCATTATTCAATCCATTATTGACCCAATCTTTCACCGCCTTATTTAAACGAGCCAAGGATTCAAACTTCTCAACTCAATGGAGTTCTCACTCAATTACTGTGACGAACGTTTTGAATATTTTTTAATACTCTTTTTAGAAAATATAAATACTATTTTTTCGTAAAATTATGGAAAATTTTAAGCAAAAATATGTCAGATTTTTATAATCGACAAAAGAAAAAAACCGACAAAAAGACGTTCTTAGCCCCGTTGGTTCGACCCAAAACCCGTATAACCTGATATATACCGCCAATATTTTACCCGAATTCAGAATACACTCGACCCGTATTTTACCTTAAACTGAATACATCCGACTCATATTTAACCTACATGCCCGAATCAACAGGTCTAGTCAGCTTCATCCTCTTGATATGGTATTATGCAGAGTTTGCAATTAGTATTAATCTTTCTTTAAACATAGATAGTCTGACTGTAGTAGGAGACTTTTTATGCAATAATATCCATAAGATATAGAAGTGTTTAGAGATATTGCATCTGTTCTAGGCCACAGAGTTCCAGGATACTCTGCAATCCTTGAATAATTGATATCCAGATTTTAGCTCGTATCTTCCATTGGTTGTTGCTAACCAATTCCAACTAGGGATATAACCTGGCAAGACTTGATGTTTTACCTTGCGTAATTTTTTCCAGTATCAACAAGTATCACCACCTGGCTTATACTCCCACCAAGAACATTTTCTTCAATAGTAAGCATGCATCCATTTGACGCACATATTATCTGTCTTGTGTGCTCTATCCCAGGAACACTTAGCTACTAAAACTTTATTCCACCAATTAATGTTTTTAGTTCCAACCTTTCCGTGCTCTTGGGCCTGCAAACCATATCCCAAGCTACCAAGGAAATTCTTGATTTTTGATCACTCTCTCACCAACAGAAATTTATGCACTTTTCCGCCACATCTTTTATAATTTTTTTATGGTAAGATAAATGTATTTGCCCAGAATCCTACCACTCCCATTAATATTGAATTGACAAGCACATGCATAAAAAAGTGCCTGCTACCCCAAGCCCTTAGTCTAGCTGTAATCTTTCAACAAGGAGGCCACAATCCTTCTTAGTGACTCTTCCTTATCGGAACTCCAAGATACCTAAAAGGTAGTTGTCCTTATGAAAATCCACCTTATTGTACCAACTACTAGTTATGATGGTGCTAAAGGTCTCCCAAATCATTATTTGTGACTTAGCTTACTTGTAATCTATGTGAAAAGAACCGACCCGATAATCCACTCGATTAGTAAAGTGGGTTAATGGTGTGACCGGTCATACCATTTAGATAAAATTAGACCGATTCACCTAGTTAATAGTTGAACGAAATTAGACTGGTCAAAGTCAATAGGAAGGATATATATATATATATATATATATATATATATATATATATATATATATATATATATATATGAGTAAAAAATAAATGAAGCTGAGATCATTTTTATATAAAAAATATAGATCTTGTCTAAAAGGCCCATCTAAACTTCAGCTTCAAACTCTAATACTTTTTAGCATTGCCTTTTAGAAAAAAACCCTAGCCGCTTTTAAGCCCCCTAAATTATCGTTGTTGCTAGATAGAGAGAGAGAGAGAGAAGAAAGAAAGAAAGAGATAGATACAAATAAAGAAAAGATTTTAACAGCAGGAAGAGCCATCTCCTCTTCTCCTTCATCTTCTACTCCTCTTCTTGCACTATATCTCCCATCTTCCTAATCTTCTACTTCTCTTCCTCATACTCTAGCAGCAAGATCCAAGGTTTTGGCTTTTTTTCTAAAATTAAGATTTATATTAAAGATAAATTCCAGTCCACACGGGGCTCGTTGGGGCAAGCCATAACCGAGTTGAGCAGCTTCGACCGAGTCGACTCGGTTCAATGCTCTAGTGGGTCAATTAGCGTGTCCGGATTGAATACATGTTCGGTTCCTGACCGAACCGGTAAAACAAATCGGTCCGAGTCAACGTAGCTGGTAACCTTGAAACCTTAGCATATTCCTACATTGTTGTAACTAAGGCCATAACCGAAGTTTCATCGGCTTTAGCAAACATAATTAGGCCATATGCAAACGTAAGGTGATTAATTTGCATTGTCTTGCATTTGAAGTGAAAGGTAAACTCATATTTTTGTCCTACTCCTCTTAGCATTCTCGGATCGATACTCCATTGCTATAACAAAGAGCAAGAAGACCATTAGGTCTCCTTGTCTTACCCATTTAGCTCCCCTAAATATAGGCAGACATTCTCCATTGAAAAGATAGAATAAGACACTATTTCCACACAAGTCGGATCCACTTCATCATCTTTTGTGGAAAGTGCAATCCCTATAAAAAGTTTCTCCAAAAATCTCCAGTTCAATGAATCATATCCTTTTGGATGTCAATTTTCATCATGCATCTTGGTGAAACACTCTTCCTGCCCTACCCAAGTAGTCAACTCTTGGCAAACCATCACATTGAGAACCAAATGACTACATTTAATTAAGACACATTGATTCTGTAAAATTATGCTAGATCGGACCTTATTAAGTCTACCACAAATTAGCTTTGTTATACATTTATATATAATATTGCAGCAAGCTATACGTGTAAATTCTTTGGCTTGTGTAGGCCAAGGGACCTTTGGTATCAATATCACTTTAGTACCGTTCACCCGATTGGGGATAACTCTAGTCTTAAAGAAATCGGTAGTAGCAGTTCACATATATTTTCCGATATCGGTCTAAGCGACTTTAAAAAAGCTACTTGAATATCCATTAGGACCAGGGGACTTATAATTAGGGATAGAGACCATTACCCTCTTAATTTCACCTTACGTAAAGGGTTTGCAAAGACTAATTTGTTATTCCGTAGTGAGCACGGGGCCTTGGTCAAGAACATGAGCATCAATTTCAGCTCCGAGACTACATAAGCCTAGTAAGTTGACGTACAACTCTTGAATAATTTCGGCTGGTTGTTGCTAATTATCCATAAATACACCCTTCTTATGATGCATACAATTTGCTTGCTTCCTTTGTTTGACCACAACAAAAAAATACTTAGTATACTAGTCCCTCATACTAGTCCAATTTAGCTTGCTTTGTTGTTTCATTAGGTTGCTTGAGGAACTGAGAAAATAATATACTTAGCTTTTACTTCCTTCTCTTTTTCTTGAAGTTGTGTGCCGAAAGGATTATTTTGCAGGCTTGACTGAATGGAGACTAATTTGGCCCTATCAACGTCAAATTTCCTATGCACATTACCAAATTTGTGTGAATCGGATTCTTTCGTGGTTTCCGCTTCCTTCTCATAATATCATACAATTGGTACATGGACTACCCTAGTTTTGAGCTAGAATGGTCTTCTAAACAATGTTCGGAAAGTTTGCATCCTTTTAAACTCTTTTCTCCTAATTAAAGGAGGAACAGTTTTGAACTTGAGAGGGCAATGGCAAGTTTTCCGTCATATAGTCCACCATTAAGTCCCCAAGTTTTAGTATCCACTCAAAACTTTGAAAAGCTTTATCAATCCTTGAATAAACTCTGTTTCCATTCACTTGTCTATTACACCAAGAGTAGAAGGATCCATAACTTTGTATTTCTTGCAAGTCACAACTATCTAAACATTCTTTAAACTCATAAGTGTCATTAATTTGGAAAGGAAGTCCCCAATCCTATCTTGAAGTGTTAAAACAACATTGAAATCTCTTATTAACACACCAAGGATGATTCATCCCTTGTGCCAATTGTTTGAGATGTGACCATAGAGGTTGTCTTTGTTCCTCATTGTTATACCCCTATACACAGGTAATAAGAAATCACATGTTGCTGTCTAAGTTCCTTACATCGCAATGAACTAGATTATTAGAGCTATCTAGTATATCAATGTGATATTGGTTCAACCTCCACATTATCCGGATCCTCCCTCTTGGATGATGGCTATTGTTAATGTAACTTCCACAACCCATGAACATATTTGCATAAGCTAAATCATAATTTTGATTCCTTATTTTGGTTTCTACCATAGCTAACAACCCCACTTTATTTTGGTGGATAAACTTTTTATATCCACTACTAGAAACACTGGATTTTGTGACCGCCAAAATTGGTCACAAAATGGCAAATTTCGGTCACAAAATGGCAAATTTCAGTCACAAATGGGTTTTGTGACCGATGTTGTGACCGATTTCGAAGGTCCGAAAACCCCTTGTCGAAAATGGAAGTTGTGACCGATTCGGTCACAAATTCGACCGCAACTCGTGACCGAAATTTCAGTCACAAATTGTGACCGACTTTGTGACCACTCTATATTTCACACTGATTTTGTGACCGTTATTTCGGTGCGAAATTATGACCGCTTTGTGACCGATTTTATGACCGAATACGTTTGTGACCGATTTTGTGACTGTTACTCTTTAGAAATTTTGTGATCGATTTTGTGACCGTTATATAATTGTGACCGCTTTTGTGATTGATTTAGTTTTGAAGCTATGGTACTTTGTGACCACTTTTGTAACTAACTTAGTTTTAAAATTATGATTATTTGCGACCACTTTTGTGACGGATTCCGTTTTATTCTTAAACACTTTTGTGACTCGATTTTGTAATCGATTCTGTTTTGTACTTAACTTTTGTGACCGCTTTTGTGACCGATTTTGAGAAAATTGAACACATATTGTGCTTGGTTTTGTGACCATTTTTTTCCATAAAAACCATTACATACAATCAAGCGGCGAATTCTCGTATTATAAAATCATCTATATTAAATGTTTATACATAATCAATGGACAAAATCATCTATACTAAATGTTTATACATAATTAATGTCCATAGTCTAGATGTAGAGGGCTCAAGGGGACCCTAAACCAACATTTTGATGCAAATGAATGCATCAAAATAGGCAGATTTGTGTATTCATTCAGGTGACATTGAAACAAGCGAAATTCCACACAAGTGAATTACCAATGAGCATGGAGAGAGGCACAGCTACCAGGTGCCTTTAGACCCAAAAGGGGTTCGGATCACATTTAACACCATGAGTCGGACACTAGGCAACCAAGCAAATAACTTCGATAAGTTAAAAATAGCCAAGGAACAATGAGATAAACTTGTTAAATTGCATATCACTTGAATCGAGTAGCAAACAAGTATAATGTTTGCCATGAAATGGCTCAGCGGTGAAAAGCTAAACCGATAACAAAAAGAAACTCTAACTCTGTCTTGACAAACTAGTATCGTACTTCGAGTACTTGTTCGCGATGCGGTTCAATTAGCATCCTCTAGTATGGTGCAGCATTGCTTCTATCTCATCACCATCTTCCATCTCCAGCTATAATAAGGATAACAAAAGGAATGAACACATTATCACAAGGTTCTAACAAGGATGGAAGTTACACATGTTTAATTCACAATTCAAGCTACAATTAGAACACAGGGATTGCTCGCATCCGAATTATGCGAGCCTCTTTTCGGAAAGTCCCACTTTCCCACCCGTAACATTACCATTTAGCGACCAGGAAGTTATGCTCATTTATTCGGAAGTTTCCAACTTAGTCCAAACCATTGACATGGTATTAAAAGACAACTATCAAAACAAAAGACATAAAATTAAACCACTAATAGATATAATTGTAGAAGATACAATCCCAAGTTAAGTTAATAATGTGCGGCTTCATGAGAGAACGGGCCAACAAGAAACTCAAGAGAGAGCCAAACAATGCAATCCCAAGTTAACTTAATAATGTGTAGTTTCATGAGAGAAAGGGCCAACAAGAAACTCCAGAGAGGGCCAAACAAAAGTGAAGAATTTAGAAGGAATTCACCTCATCGTGGATCCGATCTACCCGAAGTCTCCGACTATTAAATAAGAAAGCTATGGCGCTCGGATCAACAGATTGCCAATCACAATATGCAGTCATAAGTTTCTTCAAAGTCGTAGCGCATTTAATCCTAAAGAATACTTCATTCCCATCCTTCAAGCAAGGATAGACATCGTGAATGTGGGGTTAAGTAGAAAGCATGCAAGAAAACCGTAAAGGAAGCCCCGTTGAGGCATACAAATATACAATCTAATACTAATAAAACATACTTCGTCAATCCAAGCATAGCAGCCACAATTCCCTAAAGCCAAAGGTCATGCCTAACAACGACTTAGTCACAAGCCTCCAAAAATGGAGTCAATTATTCCAAGACCAACACCACAACAAAATAGAGCAGACTAATGAATGAAGAATCTAATATACGAAGTTATCATAAACAAGGATTCATCAAGAAACTATCTACAACAAAAACCATTCGTTTTGTCTCGTTGTCCCCAAGATACGAACTCATTTTAATACTGCCGATTATATTAGGAGGTTATGGCACATGTTGGCGATAACTCAAAGCATCTTGAACCATTGTGTGATAAGAATTATTGGGCATATAATCATGAAAAGGAGTGCTTGATGGACTATGATTTACGTTAATTTGTACATATTCATGGAGTTCAAGTTCCCATGTGATGTCCAATACCAATATCCATTCATGAACCCTTTCTTATAAAGGTGAATCTTTATTTCTTCGGATGACGTAAACCGTGTGTTGTTACACTTAGCACAAGGACACTCGTATACGTTGTCTCTCAAATACATGTTGTTTTTTGCAAATGCATCAAACTCATTAACCCCCTCCAAGAACTCCGGCGTTAATCCACCACGATTAGGAAAAAGTCTATTAACCATACACCTATGATGTTCCGGTATTTCAATATTCTGTTTGGAATTAAGCAAACTATTTCATTAGTTTCCTAATTTAATGTGCAATTATGAGTGATAAGAGAAGCCTAAATCATTAAATAATTAAAATAGACTAATTTTCTACACTAATCACATACAACGTAAACTAAATGTATTCAAGCATATACTATTTGCATAAAAAAGCATTATTTATATCAAGTAAACCAATGATATACCATTTGCATTAATCACAATGAACTTTATTACACAAACATACACATTATTTACACATAATAACAATCCAATATACACTATTATACACAAGCATATACACTATTTACACATAATAACAATCACATGTGCACACAGAACCGAACCCCTACATGCAAATCATCTTTCAATCACAACACAATTGGTTCGGTTCCACAACAAGTTATACATTATTGGGCCATACCACACCGATCATATAGATTAATGTCGATCAATTAATCCCTTCCGCCACAATCACAATAAAAGTTATAAATTACAAAATAAATATATTTGCATTAGTCATAGAAGACATACCTTTAGTGCACACCAAACACTAGCTTCCAAATCAAAATACAACTACAAGAGTTCTTGAAGTTAAGTTTCCTACATGAAAAATAATAGTCATAAAGTTTTACAATATGGTAAATAATTCATTGATACAAAAAGAATGGATAAGTTTAACATTTTTAAAAATATTTATTGAACAAATCGATTCATACTCGATCATCTTCAACATAAAACTCAACATGCATAAACACACCTCTCTTTCAACCGTATCCTCTTTCATACGCTCAATAACTATATATCTCTCGTATTTAAGAAATTAAATAATTTGGTCGAGAGTTTGGATATATTAGCTAACTAAAGATATGATATTTATAAGCATTACCACAAAACACACCCAATATCGGGAGAAAGCCTAGCTATCTCCACAACACCAAAGTTACAGAGTGACTTTAAGCCTTATATTGCACAAGAGTAAAATCAATGAGAAATGGCAACGACAAACTACACCAAAATGATTCCAAAGCAATGAACATAGCTGCTCATACATCAACCAAAACCAAAGGCCCAAAGGGGTTATTCACAAAAAGTCCCTATCAAATAAAGGTGAATGAATGTTCGTCACCCAAGCACCAATCCTCTAATACGTAACAAGAGAGAGGAACAAAATGGGGCTGAGCGAAAAGATTTTACAATATCGCACGACTTTTGAGCTCAACAAAGAAGATTCAAATTATCACCTGAAAGCCTTCGATTTGTGCTTAACCAACTCGGCCAAAACCAATGAAAAGCATCATACATATGAAACCAATTTCAAAGTGGTGTTTCAGGAAATTTCAATGTTGCGGAAATAATCTAAGATTAGATTACTCAATACAAACAGAAAAACATGCAGAAAAATCTAAGAAGTGGAACAAGCTAGAGAGGTTTAGGATTTTAGGAGAGAGAGAAAGATCCGATAAACGAGGGAAGGGAAGGGATGGAGGTAACTGCCAGCTGGAGGAGTCGCTCGCCGTGGAGTCGCCCGACGCCCGTGGAGTCTCCGGCCACGCTGCCCCGAAGGTCGATCGTGAGAAAAAGCTCGATTCGGATCGAGATTGAATAAGGAAGAAGGGAGGGAGGGAGGGAAGGGGACACACCTGCCACTAGAGTCGCCGCCAGCCGCGGAATCTCCGGGTCGCTATGGGGTCGCCGGAACAATGATGCTCGAAGGTGAGAGCGAGTGGAAGAAAGAGAGATGGAGCGTGAGAGACGGTGTGGGGGACACACTCGCCACTGTCATCGCCACCAGCCACGAAAGCTTCGGCCGTTGTCGCCATCCGCCGCAGTGTCGCCGACCGGAATCGAGCCCCGACGGTGAGAGCGAGTGAGAGAGAGCGATGGAGGACGAGAGGCTACGAGGGTTTGTAAGTTTGGTGTAAAAGCTTTGTAATTCAATAATAAGTAATAAAGTAGCTTAACCAATTTTGTGACCATAATTAAATTATTTTATGGTCACAAAATTAGTCACAACACTTTAAAATTTTAATTTTGTGACTGATTTTAAATTGGTCATAAAAGTAGTCATAAAATGTAACCGAATTTCTCACTACCGATAATTTGGTCATAAATTGTGACCACTTATAAGTGGTCACAAATTGTGATCGTATTCGGTGACAAAATTATGGTCACAAAATCTAATATTTCTAGTAGTGATCCAATAGCTTATTAGGCCCATTGAGGCCTATCACATTCCATACTATGACATTATTCATGCTTAGTTGGAGGCTCCTTAACCTGCCTATTTGCTTCTTGATCTTGTTGATCATCTATAGCCAAAATTTTGAAAGTATTTCATCTATAGTGTTGGCACCTTCTTACAAGTGGAGGTGATATGTCTTGCTAAACTAAACGTCTTCTTGTCCTTGCCACAACAAATTCCTCTCCCTCTCGCTCTGCCCATTTTTAGGGTTGACTCGCTCTACTAATTGGGGAATTGGTTCCTTCAGTATCGATCTCCATTGCACTCGCAGGTTTCTTCTTCTTACAATCCATTTCTTCATGCCTCAAAATAGTGGCAATGAGAGCATTTGATGGGTTCGTATTCATATTCTACTTCTTGATCAATAATATTCCCTTTTCATTTACATACTCCACTAAATTAAGTAAAGGTTCCATAATCCGAACCTCTACCCGCATTCTTGCAAAAGCCATCTTATCTTTCTGTCTTGTATCTTTATCCATTTTGATGTATCAACCCAACAGACTTCCCAATTTGCTCAAACTTCGAGGATTCCAAGTATTTTACATCCATTTAGGAAACTAAGTCTAAATGGGAAGTTAATGATTACTTTCGCTGTTTATTTTTAGATCAACCGACCAAGGTTTCACTATGACTCGATTTCTTATCGAAGAATTCTATACACTTGCAAGCTTGGTCTTGCTGCTCTTTATTGTCAAATCGGACCATGAATATCTGTTTCTTTATATACACTACCCTCTCAACTTCTATTTTACTCGAGATTTGTATAAAGAAGCCCTCCATTACAAATAATGGGAGTTGACTCCAATAACACAATATACTATTGCAAATTGCCAAAAGTTAATTTTAGGTTTAATATATTCCTCTTCAACCTGCGCATATTTCATACTATTGCTACTCACACAAGACATGAAATTCAAAGTGTCCTCTTCATTAGGATTAATAGAAGGCCTACGATTTACCTGTAGTTTTCTTAAACTCAAGCTCACCTTCAAACTCATCAGCCTATGAATAGTCTGTGCTGATTTGAACTTGACAGATTAATTTGACCACTCTTCTTAATATTACTCTTGGGGGTGATAAACTATTTCCTCCAATTTGTTGACCTATTGTTGTATTGAAGTCCTCTCCAATTGGGTTAGGATTTGGAGCAGTGATTGTCGCATTTCCATCTAGAGTTGATCACATCTATTTTTGGTGTTAAGTTGTCGCAGTCATCCTATTCCTTGCTTACCACCACTTCACCCACACCCTTCGCCATGGTTTGTCCTCGTTCTAGCTGAAAGCTCCAAGAGAAAGAAATTTTTTGCCTAAATTTATGATTTTCATAGAAAATTTTATGCTTAAGAAACTCTTGGTCTATAATATTTAATAATGTTCCAAGTATGAACATATCATCAACATGAAGATATATAATTGACGTATTCAACACAAATCAATTTTTAATAAACTCATGTATCCCTAGAATAAGTGCTAAACACACTCGTCTAAAAATGTCTTATCAAATTTGAAACTACTGTTTAGTGGCTTGTTTAATGTCATATATAGACTTAACTAGTTTACATATCTTATGTTCTTCTCCTAATATTAGAAATCTTTCTGGTTGTTCCATGTAAATTTGTTCATGTAAGTCACCATTAAAAAAGGAGGTTATATATCCATTTGATGAACAACGTTGACTTAACTAGTTTACGTATCTTATGTTCTTCTTCCGATATTAGAAATCCTTGTGGTTGTTCCATGTAAATTTCTTCATGTAAGTCACCATTAAAGAAGAGGGTTTTCACATCCATTGAATAACAACCAAGTCATGAACATATGTTAGGGCAATCATGACTCTAATTGGAGAAACTTTAGCAAAAGGAGTATATGTGTCAAAATAATCAACCCCTTTTTGCTATGAAAAGCTCATAGCCGCCATCTAACTTTAAACTTATCCATAAACCCATTATATCTAAATTGTTTTTTAAGAATCCACTAACACTTGATACGTTTGCACTATCTAGGTAAACGAGTTCCCGATGTGGTTAGACATAATGGGCTCAATTTTATTATTTACAACTTCTTTCCAAAAGCTAGCATTTATTAATTTCATAGAATCAAAAAGATCTTAGGATCCTCTTCAATAAAATAGGAACATATGAACTCATCACTTCTTTCCTTACTTCAGCCAAAAAGGTGGTAATGAAATATAAACCAAAGATAGTTCATGTTTCAACTTTTTGCTTCTCCTGAGCTCTTTATGGTTTATCGTAAAAGTTCTTTTATTAGAGGACGGGGTTAAAGGACCAACATACAAATCTTTAGACAAGTGCAAATTGTTAAGTTTATTTCTACAAAATAGGAATATATGCTAAAAACTCAAGATCTCTACATTTAACAATAGTACCGGATAACAAACAATTTTCAATTTAAACATGTATATATGAAACCCTTATTTTGAGCATATAAATAAAACATCAATAGTTTTAGGGCCAATAATATCCCTTTTGAACTCAGGTAAACCAACTTTGGTAAAACAACCTAGACCTTTAAATAGTTCATAAAAAGTATTACTTAAATCTTTATGAAGCGGATCGATTCAAAATACAACGTGCGAGATAGAATAACATGTCCCCACATTTGACTATAAGGAGTCCAAAACTAGTTAGCATAACATTCATCATTTCTCTCGAAGTTTTATTTTTCTTCTCAACTACATCATTTTGTTGAGGTGTATAAGGAAAGAGGTTTCATGGATTACTCGTTCTTTCTCACAAAAAGACTTTACAAATGTAATGTCATATTCTCTATCTCTCGTCTAACCTAAGCCTTTTTGATTTTCCTATCAAATTGATTTTTTACTTTGACTTTATATTTATATAAACATTTCTTCAGCCTCATCTTTTGACATTAACAAATATATTCTAGTACATTTAAAATAATTTTGTACAAACATGGTATACTAATGTTAGCACCTTCGTTAGGTGTTCCCTTATAATCTACTAAGTCAATATGTATCTAACTACAACAATCTTGTTTCATGTTTGTTAACAAAAGACAAAAGGTTTGGCATGTTTGGCATCGGCACATTACTTTGCATTTATTGAAATTATTGTCTAGAGTTGGTGATAAGATTAATACTTTTTAACCTTATGAGAGAAGCAATATTAACATGGCCCAATCAACCATGCTACACATCTAAAGAACAAATAATATAAGTAGAAGGAGCAGTTTTATTAAGTTTACATGTTGCATCGAGTATAGAGAGAGATCTAATAAAAAATTCCTTACGTAACAAAGTCCCCATTACATGTGCTCGACAACCTTATCATCACCAAACAACTATTTAAAACTAGCTTTATTTAAAAGTGAAATAGAAATAAGATTCCTACACATGGTTGGCACATAAAGCACGTTAGATAGAGATAAAATTTTTCCACAAGAAAGTTTAATAGGAACTTGTCCCTTCCCAAACACCTTAGCAACATATGAGTTCCCTAAGTATATATACATAATCTTCCTTAATTAATTAAGCAAGTGTTTGGAACAAGGTTTTGTGGGCACAAATGTGTCAGGTGGAACCGTTACAATTATCCACTCTACCACGTCACCATCAAATTTATCTCGGAAATCATCATAGCAATGATGTCTTTCGTATAACGTGATCGAGGCTTGGATTGTGTTTTCTCCTTGTTCTATGGGGGTTGCTTGCAGTCCTTTTATTTGTGTCTAAGATTGTTGCAATTCTAACAAATGACTTTGGTTTTCATTTGCACTCTAGGATTTCGTTTGAAAAAGGCATTACACTAATTACTTTTGTTGGGAGTCTTGCCTTTATTCTCCTTTAAACCTATTTTGACAACCAAGGTCATTTTTCACAATGTTGCATTATTAGAAATTGGAAAATAACAACAATTGGTAAATATGTTAGTGAAATAATCCAATTTTTTAAAATTATTATTATCACTAAAATTTAAATGTAACATTAAAGCATGATTAATATAATTAAACACATGATATTTGTGATTTAAGAACATGTTTTAATTATAACTTAATGAGTGTCTAGATGCACCACGGATAAGCACAAAAATAAACCATTAAGATTGAGGATTAATTTTAGAAATAATTATTGAACTTATTATGATCTTGGGCTACCATAATCATAGAGTATTCAACCATTACTTCTCTATAAATAACTCTCAATTTCTAGGAAAAAAAACCTACCCAAATATCACTCATCTCTACTTTTTCTCTACTCTTCTCTCTATTCTCATCTTCAGTGAACTTCTATTGTTCTTAATGTTCATTGAAACTACCTAGAGAGTTTTTTTTTCCCAAGTGCAAATAGTACAAGTAAAATGCATGTCAATTCTTTCATCGAAATTACTGTATTTAAAAGAGTGTGTGTGGGTTTGAGTGCAATGATTTTCAAGCTTTTGTGACAAAGGATGATTGAACTACTTATTGTTAATTGTTTATAGTTCAAGTGATTACCTAGGTACACCCACTAATCTACTCATCGTTCATTATCCCTTTCAAAGGGAACCATCATTCATTGTTGGGTCATCAAAAGTTTAAGTATTTTCTTATCTTATTTCCAAATAAACTTAATTTCTCAAAATTATTGTTTACATGATTGAATGTATTGTGCTAAAAAATTTCATTCTCACTCTTTAAATGTTTTATTGTTTTCGGGTAAAGTGTTAATGTACGAGGACAATTAAATTATATGGAAGCTTAATTTTTCTTCATATTTTGATTGGATCAAGTGTTCAAGTATCTTAATTATATTATAAATTCAGTGTGAAGTGTGTTCCTAATATATTTAGTAATTGATCGAGTAAATGATAAAGTTTACTGTTTTATGTTATTAAAAGTGGAGGTCTTGAATGTCTTTTTAGGCGTGTGGCATAACACTCTATCAACCTAATATTTCTTAATTTTGTTTAGTTTAATGAATAGTTTCTCCAAAAAGTTGAGGCGTTACAGTTGGCATCGTCAATCATGATGTCTCGCTACCAACTCATCTAGTGCCATTTTTTTTTCTCATGCTTTATCTTCAATATAACGAGTCATTTCATAATTTGGAAAGGTTTCCAATAAGGTTCTCACAAAGTTTCATACATTCTATTTTGATTTAGGACACCATTGTTGTATTCATGGACTTGCTCTATGATAGGTTTATCATCTTTGATAATAAACTCTAGCCATGTGCAATCATAAATTTTTGGATGCCTGCATCGTCTTCACCATATTTCTTTTGTAGATCTTCCCAAATATCCTTGGAAGACGTGAAATGGACACATACATGAAATAATTTTTCCATCTAGGTGTCTAAAAGTATGTCCCTTGCAAGTTCTATTGTCTTTTTCATAAGATGAAAGGGCTTTTTCATCTTTCATTTTTGGCTTAGGATCGTGTACATATGTGGATTGATCAGCTGCAGTCTTGGAATAATTGATTTTATCCTCTCGGGTTTTTTGGAACAAAATATAGTCTATGCTTAATTATTGGAAGAAGAATAGTAATTCCTCAAACCATCTTCTAGAATTCCTCCCAGTCAAATGTTTAAGTTCAACAAGATTAGGAATTGCGGGATTTTTGAACCTGGTTGGGAGTGAGAAGCAATATACAAACACATGAAACTTTCACACAAAATGTTTAAAAGTTCGGAGGACATAACAACCAAAAGACAAGGTACTAAGAAGAAGAACTGGGTGGAACAATAGCTGTGACATGAAAATGAAATTCACAAGCCTAAAAGCGTGAGACACCCCAAAATCGATACAGATTGGAACAATGGCGTATGCTCCCAAGGTCACACAACTCTTAATATGCTCTTACAATAGAAATGTGAAACTCCCACTATCAATGTTTATCAGAATTTGAAAGACCTAAGTAAGAAAAAAGTTAGAAGAAGATGATTTTTTTGGTCTCTCAAAGCTTCACCTAAACCATATTTATCAAGCATGGATAATCTTTTTATTGGGATAAAAGGAGCAAGTGCCAAATATCCACCAAAGAGAGAAAAATCAAGGAAGATCAATTCACTAATTATTTAAGAATAAATTCTATGATTTATCAACAAGTAGTTAGATAAATGTTTAGTCTGTTCCAACATACAAGCAACTCGAATATTTAATTTAGTTAAAGACACTACTACAGGAACCACTTTTAACTACAGTTAAAAACGACATTTAACTACGGTTAACTCGACATCATATATGTGGTAGTCATTGTATGTAACACCTTTTAACTACGGTTGAAAATCGTAGGAATAGGCCACTCTATGACGACGGTTCGGATGAAGAACCGTAGTCATAGGCTTCTATAACGACGGTTCTATATCCGAACCATCGTCATAGGTCTTCTTCTATAGTTCAAAAAATTATTAAAAGAGAACCTATGACGACGAATGCGATAAAGAACCGTTGTCATAGAGAAGCCTATGACCACTGTTTAGATGAAGAACCGTAGTCATAGACCTTTAACCGGACCTTTTACTACGGTTCTTCCTTAAGAACCGTAGTAATAGGTTTGATTTTTTAAAATAATTTTTCTCGTGTTTGTTTGCCCTTTGTACTTACAAATCATATACAACCTTACACATTCAAAATATACAAACCACAATCCAATGCACTCTTCACCGGAATATATACAACATATTCATCACATTTTGTATATGGTACAAGATAGTATAAAAATATATATACCTATATATATGCCTATTTACATATTACCTATAATCGTATGGCTATTAAAATCACACACTTGACCAATCAAATAATGAAAAATAACCGTAAATATGTACCTATGTCTTTATACGGTTATATACAAACTCTACCCAACCTTGTTTTAACTTATTGAGCACTTCATTTGTATAGGGAGTAGGTGGGTTCTTTCTCGGGAAATATTGTAACCAATGTTGTAAAAGACATATTAATTAGGTCAAGTGCAAGTGTTAATTGAGCTAAAAAATAATATAATCAATTACAAGTACAAGTGTAAGTGCAAGTATACCTCTTTAGAACTAGAATTTAAATCGAGTTCGGTCACAATCTCTTTCATTTATTGGAGATTGTAGAAGCCGCACTCCACGTTCCCTGGTTGTATATGGCACTACAATAATAAAATAGATTCCCGATGCATAGAGAATTAATTAGTACTTTATATAGCTAGCAAGTAATATGAAATGAAAAACAATTAAAGTAGACTCTAACAAGAGAATCTCACCTTGACAGGGACAATTAATGGCTTTGATTTCGCTTGTCGGTCTTTCAAGCCTCCTCCATAATAATAACGTTATAGAGCACTATTTTTCAATCAGAAAAATAAAATTCAAATTAGACATACAATTGAACGAATACTAATTAACATAACAAGTATAAAATGATTAAAGTATGAACTCACGACTCGACTACATCCTTGATATCTTCCCTCATGGTATGAGCCAAATGATCAAGCCAATACGCGATATTAGATCTTGGATATATGCCAGCAAGCATCCAATGGTGGCTACACAACCACAAATAATACATTTATATAAGTATGTATAACACCATAAAAACTTCTTATTCATTAGTTTATTTGTACACTTACCTCTCCTTGAACGGCACCAAGTACCATGTTTTATCCTGCACATTTTGTTTCATGACTTCGAAGGTATAGTTGACTCGTTCTTCAAGTTTCGTCCAACTCCTTGAATGGAATTAGGATTGAGAAACCGAACAAAGTCCTTTCCAATCTAGTGAAACCACCTTACATATTAATTATATGTAGTTAGAAATTGAAATTAATAGTTAAAAAAAGAACTAATTAGGAATATAGCGACTCACATAATGCTAAGCATAACAAAGCATATCCGTCGATTTCCGGCATCCGCAAAAATTACAAGTATGTCGTCCAGGAAGACAAAGAAGGTCATGTCCCCATTCTCCCCTTTACGTTGCCCAAACACGTGACTCGGCGTGCAACGGATCAACAGTTCCTATGCTCGACGAGTCCGAACATACTTTGCAAAGTAGCACACCAATCCGTGTAGGACTCCTCAATGGATATGAGAGGAGACTTCTTTGAATGACGAACGGGCGCCATTGAACATTTTCTTGTGCTAATTGAGGGAGATGAAATGCCCTTCATCCCACTCTCGGATCTGTCCCCGATATCCTAGTGAATAATCAATACAAAAATGAGACATATATATACATGATATTAATAACAACTAAATCTAATTTTTAAAAAATGAATTACCATAGAGAGGATGACAAAACTCTTGGGCCAATGAAGAAAACCGTTGACTCGTGTCGTCAATAGTGTGAAGATCCGTGCACCGGATCGAAACTCACATTCGCCCTTCCCGTGCATGACCTCTTTCACAGTCACCCTCACCTCATCACTTGGAAGGGGTATCCCGGGAACGACAGTATTTGATCTCCACGAAAAACAACACCCAATGCCACGACATGATCTAGGGAAGGTGATGAGAAGCTAGCTTGCACTTCGCCGTTTCATAAGAATAAGCATAACAATTACAATCATGGAATAACCTTTCGCATAGAAGTTAAACAACCTAAAAATCCCGAATATAAACGTACTGAAATTTCCCCTTAAAAGTAAACATTTTCTTGGGATGACGGCCCTCATCCGAAACAATAAAAACATACTATATACGTAATTACTCAACAAACACACGCCGGAGTTCCACAACAACCACACAATATACACCATTCATTTAACAAGATTATACACTAATTAGTCAAAATATAAACATGCATGTCAATAACGACACTCATCCGAAACAACAAAAACATACTATACACGTAATTACTCAACGGTCACACACGAAGTTCCATAACAACCACACAATATGCACAGTTTATTCAACAAGATTATACACTAATTAGTTAAAATATAAACATGCATGTAAATAACGGCACTCATCCGAAACAACAAAAACATACAAATAACGGCAAGATCTCGAATTACCTCCACCGGAATTTCAAATTGGTGAACCGGTGAGCTCGCGTTTGCGCTCACGCTCGCCGGTGTGTAGGATGAGAATGGACATAAATCGGGCAAGTTGCTAGGTATAGGCATATCTATGTTGGCAAAGTACATTGTGATGCATTCCCTCATCTCGGCATGCATCTCTCGCCCTTATCTCGCGCCCTCATCTGTTCCATCTGTGCAACCATCCGTGCAGCCATCGTTTGGGACATTTGGGACTCGTATTTTGGACTGCACTTGGGCCTTTATTTTGGCCATTTGGGTCTCCATAGGTACTTGGTTGGAAGAGACGGGCGCTTCTTAGTAACCCCGAAGTGCTCAACTATCCCCACCCTCCCAACGACAGCTCGAACATGACCGGGATGCTCGTCTCTTTGTAGGGCCAAGGCTAGCTTGTCCCTCCTCCTAGTGGTGTCAACAACTTCTAAAGTCGATGTCCGTGACAAAGACTCCTGTAAGAAGAAAAAATATATCATTTGACAATTCATAAATATTAAAACCGTTAAGTTCTCAAAATAAATAAAGAAAATAGTAAAAACTCACGAGTCGTCGTGCAATAGATTCTACATCGACCGTAATGAAGGTTCCATATTTCTTCTTTCTTCCTTTGACATATATCTCATCCCTCTCGATAACGAGCTACGAAGTATGTACGATGGAACCTTTATCGGAGGTGTATTGAAGTTGTTCAAGCTTTTTCTTGTACAACCTCTCCTCCAACTTTTCGTATCCCTCACGCGACATCACATAAGGATACACATTGCTCTTAATGCTCTTCCGGTTGGCTTCATCTAGCATCTACACAAGTAATTAAGACACCGAAAATATCGAGTGCATAAGACTTAAATCGAAAAAAGATAACAAATGATGATGATAAATTACCATATATTCCGAAAAGGTGGCATATGTTTCAAATAATCTCCAGTCCTCCTTGATGATACAATTGTAGACCTCCCGGGTGTACCTTTTGCCTTTATCTGTTTTGTTTTGTAAACCCATATCTTGGCAATGCGAGATTTGAAGTCTCTAAACTTTTCTACCGCCGATGTGAAGCTCTTGTGTTTTACCGAGGGATCTCACATTCATTAACATTCAAGATGAATGTTTTCTAAAACACAAGAATGACATGCATTAGTACATATATATTAACCATTTATAATAAGTTGCAATATTAAGTTGAGATGTAGTGCATTTACCCAAATATCGTTCCGAAGGTTGTCCTTAATGGAATCAAGGACTTCGTTCCATTTTGTGTAATTAATGTTCACGTATGCGCGAGTTGCCGCACCAACATAGCTCATAAAGCAAGCTTTATAATCACCTATAGCATTTCCGTGCCTATCAAAATTGACCCGTGTAAGGATGGTTAGATCGTCTCTACTCGGAGCAACTTCTCCTTGTTCATCATAGTTCGCCCCATTGATTTTTTTACGTTTGGAAGAATCCATTTTACACCGCAAGCAATCACACAAATCTTAAAAATAAATATGTACAACAATTTTATAATTCAAGTATCAAAAAATGGATAACAATTGTTATATTCGTTATTATATAATATATCTCTTGCAAGAATTATATGAAACAATAGATGTGCCCTTTATTTCTTTCCCTGTCTCCTACTTGTTTTCCCTTCTCTTCTCTTGTTTTCATATTATATCTAATCACATTCCTCAATTATAAGATTAATCTACAAATTTTCTCTAAAACATCACAAAATATAAGACTCCTAAATTACACCGACTTATTTCTCTCGGAATGGTTCAATCTTGCACAACATAAATAATGCTAGCAAAGGTACCATTTCAAACTAAACTAATTAAAAAACTTCACAGGCTAGAAGTATATCTATCAAACCAGCTACAAATGGAATCCAAGATGCAGGAAAATTCATAATTCTAGAGCAACAAAACAGAATCCCTAATTGTTGCCTATAGCCTCGCTAATTTCAAACCAACCATTCAAATATTTTCCAGAGCAATAGCACACAACACGCTAATTTCGGACTTCATGGTTTGTATTTCAAATGTACGGTTTAGATTTAAATTGGAAATTATATCAAACAAATTGTTACCTTAATCGTTGCCCATAGCTCTGTCGAAGAATTATTGTCGTTGAACGATGGACATAGAGCCGAGTAGAAAGAGGGAGATGAGAGGCGGGGAGGCGAACTTGGGCCTTGGTCAAATGTTCTTCATCTCGCGGCCGAGAGGGAGTAGAGAGAAGGAGATGAAAGGCAGGGAGGCGAGCTTGGGCCTTGGTCGAATGTTCTTCATCTCGCGGCCGAGAAGGAGTAAAGAGAGGGAGATAAAAGGCAGAGAGGGAGATGAAAGCCTAAAACCGCGAGAGAGTGAGTGGGAAGACATCGAAAACCACTGGAAACCGCAGAGAGAAGAGCAACCGAAGAGAGAGACAAGTGAAGTGAGAGTGTGAGAATAGTGAAACAAGCGAAGGCAAGGGGTTTTTTTTTTCGACCAACCTATGATGACGGTTCAATAAAGGAACCATCGTATAAAGTACTTTGACTACTGGTTCTATGATTGAATCGTAGTCAAAGGTTCAAGCAAACACTTTAGACGATGGTTCTTTTATCGAACCGTCGTCATATGTACATTAATAACTGGCCATATTTACAAAAATGCCACCGGTCCATATTTCATGACGGTTTGTCCTTTAAACCGTCGTTAAAAGTGTTTCTTGTAGTAGTGAGATACGACTTTGGTTTATATCCTAGCCACAAACCCTCCAACAAGCTACAGACCAATAAAAGGAATCCAAGAATCCTATGAGAGAAGGGATATGTAAAGAAATATCTTGACCTAGAATTCAACTTTGAAGTTGGAATTAATTAACTTTTACAAACAATGTCGTTGAAGAGGTTGGAGAAGTTGATATAAGGTTTTATCGCAGGAGAATTTTAGTATCGGTATTAATAAATGTGAGTTAAGAAGACAAAATATGAGCTCAACAGACAAATGAAAGGCTTTTAACTTGTTAAATTAGTTATGAAAGAAGAAATAACGATCAAAAACAAAAGAGAGGCTTTTTAACTAGTTAAATTACTTAAATATGGGGAATTTTATACCGTCACACATGTCGTGTTTTACCACTTAATCTGAACATAAAAAGCTCATGATATCCCCTTGGATATATAAAAGCCTTGGCAATTTGCTTGAATTTGAAAACTTGATGTCATGTCTAAGCTTAAAATTTTTCCACTACAAATTTGTCACAATACTTTAGCTGCCGTGGTACTTTGATTAAAAGGGGTTGAACATGGATCCAATTTGTCCCCTTTGTCATTTAGAAATTGAATACACATTGAAGACTCGGACTTTACTCCGCACATTTTTGAGTACTATCAAAGGAATCAGGTATAAGAACTTCTCACTTATAGAGTTTTGACTCCAAGGCATTCTCTCGTACCTTAGAAACTTTTCCGAGTGATATAATATTTTCTCTAAGTGATATAGCATTTTACTCATATATTTTTGCTTGTCCTCGTGAGACTCGGAAAGAATATCTCGTACTCATTGTTGTACACTCGGATCCGAGTCTCTCATCACTTAGAATTATCGTATGTTCAATTGACTACATTCGCATATCTCGCACTCGAGTCTAACTTCATATTACAAACCTTATTTTGTTATAGTTAGCACTTCCAGTCTGAATCATGCTTAGTCTAAATCAAGTTTATTTCACTCGATATTCGTTGTATAACTTGATTCTCGCTTGGACTAACTCGGATGGAATTTTGAGTTTCATGGATATTAGACTCGTAAAATTCCATTCCTTTTCCGACTCGGATAATTAGTTACGTAATTATATTATTTATATTATTATCTCGTGCCTCAATCTTGGACCAAAGGATTTTATACTTTGAGAACCAATTTGATTTACTTTTGTAGGTTATTCAAACGAGGATACACTTTTGAATTACAAAAGTAACCTAGCTTCAAAACGTCAAATCACCAGCAGACATGGCTTTTCCTATTCTCCGACCTAGCCCCGTAAGACCGTGTCGTGGCCGTCCGTTTCCAAATCTGGAAAACCGAAACGCTAAGCTTAACGGTGGTTTCCACCTTATCTTTCAAGACACCGCCAATGGTTTTGGAACTTCCAAAGGAGTTAAGTATCGTTGTCCAACGTTCATATCTCAACGGATACTTTTCGAGTGACTCGTAAAGTCCTTAACAACGGTCACAAAGGACTCTCGGTCGGAGATGGACTCAAAGGCTATGCTGCTTGGTCATCTATAAATAGAAGCCAACTCTCAAGACTTGAAGATTATCGAACCTATTGTCAATACACGTACTTGAACAAAGTCATTATATTCACTCTCAATCTTCTACTTACAACTCCCACTCTGCAATTCATTATATTCCGAGTTGTAAGGTCTTGTACTTAGTTACAAACACTTTCTTCTTACTTTCTAAGTAAGGTCCCTTGACTCGAGCTGTGAAGGTTAACTCAGCTTAGTTGTCCCTAGCTGTAAGGGTGATCTCGACTAGGAAGTACTAGATCGGATAAGGGAACTTCGAGTTTAGGAAAAACTTGTAAAGAGTTGTCTAAGGGAGCAACTCAGGTTCGGTCAGTCTACGGTATTTTGTGGACTCAAAATAGTGGATTTGACTTCGTGCTTGGATTAGCATGGTCCGTGGTTTTCTCGCCCCAGGATGGTTTCCACGTAATCTCTGTGTCTTTACTTTCCGAGTACATTCTAGACTCAAACATTCTCTTAGCTGCAGCTTGATTCCGCTTCCTTACTTTCTACCGAAATTCCGAGTTCATATTTTCCGACCTCGTTTTATAGACTCGGAATCTGTCTCTGTCTCCACTTTGGCAAAAAGAGTTTAATCTTTACGAAAATCCTCCATCACCTTATTCACCCCCTCTAGGGTGACTCGGACTCTCCCCGAGCAAACCTTCGATTGGTATCGAGCCTAGCCTTTCGTAAAGGATCTAACCATCCAAAGGTATAAAGATCAAATGGCTCGGAACAACGGAGAGTTCGATGAAAGAATATCTTCCAGACAGACCACCAAAATTCAAAGGATCAAACTTCGTGCATTAGAAGAAACTCATGGAATGTTTCCTCATGGATCATGATGAAGATGTCTAGGACATCATACAAAATGGAAACTACATTCCCATGAAGACAGAAGAGTTCAGACTCATTCCCAAGACAAAGGCCGAGTTTACTCCAGGTGAAGCAAAGAAGTTCGAAAGAACTTCAAGGCAATGAACATTCTAATGTGCGCCATCAGCTCCGAAGAATACAATCGAGTATTTGCTTGTGATTCAGCCAAAGAGGTGTGGGATACACTGGTCAACACTTATGAAGGCACTAGCCAGGTTAGACAAGCAAAGATCAGCCAGTATCTTCATAAATATGAGCTATTTAAGATGGAGCCGAAGAGAACATCACTCGGATGTTCATTCGATTCATCGAGATTACCAACAATCTCAAATCTCTCGGGTAAGAAGATCTCACACGAGGAAATGTGCGTAAAGATACTCGAAGTCTACCTAAGAGAAGATAGGGTCCCAAGGTGATCGCCATAGAGGAGGCTCGGAACCTATCACTTCTAAAGCCAAACGAGCTCATTAGGAAGCTTCTCACTCATGAAGTCCACCTAGAAGAGGAGGATGCCGAGGGCAAGCACCAAAAAGAACATACCGCTGAAAGCCTCGGAATCCCGAGAAGCAAATCTGAGTTCCTCCGACTCGGAAGAGGATCCCATGGCACTTATTGCAAAAGGCTTCAAGAGAATAATGAAGCACAAAAGATGGGATAAAAGGCCAAAAGAAGAATTCTACAAGAAAGATAAGAAGGACAGGAAAGGTAAGTACTCTTCTCCTTCAAAGTTATCTTTAACTAAGAATTCTCGGTTGTTTTGAGTGTGGCAAGCAAAGACCACATAGTCAAAGACTGTCCAAAGAGAAAAAGGGACAGAAAGAAGAAAAGGGCTATGATGGCAACATGGAGCGATGAGGACTCATCGAAGATGATGAGGACTCGGATGACTCAAAATGTCTAATGGCCATCTCCGACTCGAAGCGAAGTAGAGTCGGACTCGAAAATGAGAAATCCAATCTTCAAGAGGTAATTGAGTACTTTCTCAAATTCTCCAAAGTTGATTTAGCTAAATACATTTTCGCTTTGGAAGAAAAGTCCAATTCGACTCTTCCCACTTCAAAGAACAACTTTAGTCAATTTCCTCCGAGAGCATCTCTTTGAAAAATGAATTGGAAAACCGAGACTTACACTTAGAGAACTCAGGACTAGTGCTCAATCCAATGAGACCGAGTCCGAGTTACTCGAAAAGAAAATGAGCAGCTAAAGCGTAAGCTCACCGAGTCTCAAGATCTCATTTTAAAATTCACTCAAGGTCGAAAAACCTTGACATGCTCTTAGGATCTCAATGTGTCTCCTTCGAAAAGAAGGTCTTGGTTTCAACAAAGAGGAGGAATCCAATTCTTACTCGTAACTTTTCAAAAAGGATTCCGTAACCGTAAAATTCGAGAAAGCCGAGCATGGTCCCATTCATAAAAATGAAGGGAGGACTAAGCCCATAATAGTTTACAAGAAAAACCATTTTCTCCTCGTTTCCAAAGGAAAAGTTTTCAAAAGGAAAGAGACACAGACTCAGCTTCTTTAAAGAAAAGACTCGGAATCGGACCAAGCCCAAAGTCATTCAAATCTGGTTTCCGAAAAACCTTCTTCCTCGAAAAGGGCCATAGTAAAGAGTGTTACTCGGGTTCGTTAGAGGGAGTGAGAAGGGTTAGATTGTCTCTGTTTTGCAGGTCACTCGAAGAGATCAAAAGGACATTGGTACCTTGACAAGTGGATGTTCACACCACATGTCGAGAGACGCGAGACTCTTTTCCGAGTTAGAAAAACATAAAGGAGGAAAAGTCACTTTTGGAGATTACAGCAAGGGCAAGATAATTGGGATAGGCAAGATTGGAAAGGGAAGCAATCTGGTCAACCCAGTTTACTTTGTCAAAGGATTAAAGTACAACCCGCTTAGCATCTCTCAACCGTGCGATAAAGTCAAGAAGTAAGATTCACTCGCACCAATTGTTACATTTCGATGTTACCACCAAGGAGATCAAACTATCGGGTAAAAGATCGGGTAACACTTATGTTATTCCTCTTTCGACCCGAGTTAGAACTTATCTTATTTAAAAGCATCTCTTCATGATGACTCATGGACATGGCATCGTAGATTAGGCCATATTAGCATGCATACTATTAAGAAATTGGCATCTCATGGTCTCGGTTAGGGGTTTACCTAACTGTGCAGTTGAGAAAGATAAAGTTTGTGAAGCATGCACAAGAGGGAAACAAGTCGGATCATCATTCAAATCTCTTAAGACAGCTTCCACATCCAAAGTGCTTGAGCTCCCGTATATGGACTTATGTGGTGAAATCCCAGTTAAGAGCCTCGGAGGTAAATCATATATATTTGTTATTATTGATGATTATTCACGATTTACCTGGGTGTGTTTTCTTAAGCACAAAAATGAAGCATTCAAGGAGTTCAAGCAAGCTCTGCGAAAAATCCAAGTTGAGTCTCGGACTCGCATTCGGAGAATCGAACCGACCATGGAAGAGAGTTTGATTACTCGGAATTCTCGTAGCTTTGCGACAAAAATGGAATCTCTCACAATTTCTTAGCACCCCGAACTCCTCAACAAAATGGAGTAGTAGAGAGAAAGAACAGAATTCTTGAAGAAATAGCAAGGACGATGATGATTGAGCACAACTTACCTTACTATTTCCGGGCCGAGGCAGTCAACACGACCTAACTACACTCGAATAGATGCCTCATCGGACCCATTCTGAAGAAAACACCTTATGAGCTCTACAAAGGGAAGAAACCAAATATTTCCTATTTCAGCACCATTTGGATGTAAGTGTTTTGTCCACAACAATGGTAAGGATCACTCGACCAAGTTTGATGCTCGGTCGGATGAAGGTATTTTTCTCGGGTTATTCTTCTCATAGTAAAGCTTATCGCATTTTCAATAAGAAAACTAACAAAGTGGAAGAAAGCATCCACGTTGTGTTTGATGAGCTTGAACAGGACAAACCAAGTGAGTCTTTATACTCGGATCCGAAGCTCAAGCAAAGAAGATGATGAAACTAAGTCTACAATGACTCAAACTCAGCCAACTTCGTAATGAAGTCACTCGTAACGAAGTGACTCGGAATGAGACAAATCAAGAGCCTACTTAGAACGAAAAGATCACTCGGAACAAGTTTCGAAGATCAAATAGTTCAACCTACAAATCTGGTGAATCGGAGAACAGGTAGAGCTTTCAAGTTCACTTCTAGTCACCCACTAGAAAACATATTATCCGATATCAACAGTGGGGTAAGAACTCATTCCTCTCTTCAAAATTTATGTGCATTCACTGCATTCATTTCATTAACTCGAACCTAAAAATGCACTAGAGGCCCTAAATGAACCTGAATGGGTAGAGGCCATGCAAGAGGAACTCAATCAATTCGAAAGAAACCAAGTTTGGACTTTGACCAAACGACCTTCCGACCACCCAGTCATAGGAACCAAATGGGTTTTCAAGAACAAACTGGATGAAGGTAGGTTGGTAGTCGAAATAAGGCTAGACTTGTGGCTCAAGGTTACAATCAAGAAGAAGGAATTGATTGTGGGGAAACCTTTGCACGTCTTGTCGAATTGAAGTTATTAGAATTTTGTTGGCATTTGCATCTAGCATAATATCAAATTATATCAAATGGATGTTAAGTGTGCCTTTCTCAATGGTTTTATTGAAGAGGAAGTCTATGTCGAGCAACCTCCTGGTTTTGAAAACTCAGAATTTCCAAATCAAGTTTTCAAACTTCAAAAGGCTCTTTATGGTCTTAAACAAGCTCCCGAGCTTGGTATGAAAGACTCAAGCAATTTCTTGGTTCAAAATGATTTTAGAAGAGGTTAGATCGACAAGACTCTCTTTATAAAAACCAAGGGGAAAGATTTCCTTATTGTTCAAATCTATGTCGATGATATAATTTTTGGAGCTACTAATGAATTTACGTGTCGAGAATTTTCCGAGTTAATGAGTCGGGAATTCCAAATGAGTATGATGGGAGAACTCAATTTCTTCCTTGGTCTACAAATCAAACAAGACAAAGATGGAATCTATGTCCATCAATCAAAGTATACCAAGGAGCTACCGAAGAAATACAAACTCCAAGATGCAAAGCACGCATCTACACCTATGAGCAGCAAGTATAAAACTTGACTCAGACGAGAAAAGTAAAGCAATAGATCGAAACTCTATCGAGGTATGATTGGATCTTTGCTATATCTTACTTCCAACTGGCCGGATATAATGTTCAGGTGTCTGTTTATGCGTAAGATTCCAAGCTAATCCAAAAGAATTACATCTCACTGCGGTGAAGAGAATATTCAGATATCTTGTAGGGACTTAGAACTTAGGTCTATGGTACTCAAAAGACTCGTAACCGACCCTCACTGGATACTCGGATGCGGATTACGCTGGGTACAAAGTTGATAGAAAAAGCACTTCAGGAGCTTGCCAATTTCGGGTCAATCCCTAATATCTTGGCACTCAAAGAAGCAAAACTCAATAGCTCTATCAACTCGCTGAAGTCGAGTATATAGCAACTGGAGCATGCCTGTGGTCAAATTTTATGGATAAAGCAAGCACTTGAGAGATCTTGGACTTTCTTTCAAATCGGTTCCAATCAAGTGTGACAATCGAGTGCAATTAGCATCATAAAAATCCAGTTCAAGCACTCAAAGACAAAGCATATTGAGGTTAGGTATCATTTCTTAAGAGACCATTCCGAGAAAGGTGATATTGAACTTGAGTTCATTCCTATTAATCTTCAATTAGCCGATATCTTCACTAAGCCTCTTGGTGAAGATCGGCTCCGAAGACTCGGACATTTCTCAACGCACTTCGAGTTGCACTAAACGAGTCAGTATAACAATCCCATGCTTTTAGAGTTTTGATTCCAAGGCATTCTCGGCTTCGCAGAAACCTCTTTTAGTAAAATAAGTATCTTTTCGAGTGATACGGCTTTCACCTATTACATTTATTGCTTATCCGTTTGAGACTCGTAAAAGTGATTCTTTGTTCCGAGTCCATCTTCACTCGCATTTATCGCAGCTTAAATAGACTAGTGTTTCGTCTTTCTCTCACTCGAATCTTATTTCCGATTACAAGCTCTATTTTCGTTAGAGTCAATATCTTTAGTCTCGTTTCACACTTAGTCTATATCAAGTTATCTCACTCGATATTCTTTATGGAACTTGTTCTATCGCTTAGACTAAGTCGATGAAATTCCGAGTATCATGGATATTGGACTCGTAAAATTCCATTTCATTTCGACTCGGATAATCGCTGCTTAATTATCATAATTATTTTATTATCTCGTGTCTAACTTTGGACCAAAGTATTTTATACTTTGAGAACCAAAATTGATTTACTTTTGTAGGTTATTCATTCGAGGATACACCTTTTTCAAACCACAAAAGTAGCCTGGCTCGTAACGTCAAATCACCAGCAGACATGGCTTTTCACCTTCCCTCGCTTCGAGCCTCGTAAGATTGTGTCGAAGTTGTCTGTTTCCAAATCTGAAAACCGAAACGCTAAGCTTAACGGTGGTTTCCACCTTATCTTTCAAGACACTACCAATGGTTTTGGGACTTCCAAGAGAGATAAACCGTTGTCCAACGTTCACATTGTAACGGATACTTTCCGAGTAACTCGTAAAGCTTTTATCAACGGTCACGTAAGACTCTCGGTCAGCAGATGAAGATAACGGCTACTCGCCTCGGTTACCTATAAATTGAAGCCACCTCACAAGACCCGAAGATTGCCGAATCTATTGTTAATACACATACTTGAGAAAAGTCATTGTATTTACTTTCAATCTTCTACTTACAACTCCCACTCGTAATTCATTACTTTCGAGTTGTAAGGTCTTGTATTCAGCTACAAACTCTTTCTTACATTCTTTGTAAGGTCCCTTGACTAAGCCGTAAGGGTTAACTCAACTTAGTTGTCCCTAGCCGTAAGGGTTATCTCAGCTAGGAAGTACTAGATCGATAAGGGAATTTCTGAGTCTAGGAAAACTTGTATAGAGTTGTCTAAGGGAGCAACTCGGGTTCGACCGCTCACGGTATTTTGTGGACTCAAAATAATGGATTTGACTTCGTGTCCGGATTGACACGGTCCGTGATTTTCTCGCCCCAGGAGGGTTTCCACGTAAAATCTAAGTGTTATCTTTCCGAGTTCATTCTAGACTCGCATGGCCTTATCGCTTTTGTTCTTTCCGATTGATTGCTTTCGAGTCCAATCTTTTCCGACCCAGCTAATAGACTCGAATCTATCTTCCTTTCTACTTCGTGCGAAAGAGTGTGATTCCGCAGAGAATTTCCTATCACCCTATTCACCCCCTCTAGGGTGACTCGGACTCTCCCCGAGCAAACCTTCAATTGGTATCGAGCCTAGCCTTTCGTAAAGGATCTAACAATCCAAAGGTTTAAAGATCAAATGGCTTAGAACACCTGGAGAGTTCGACGAAGGAAGATCTTCCAACGAGCCTCCAAAATTCAAAGGTTCAAACTTTGGGCACCGAAAGAAGCTTATGGAATGTTTCCTCATGGATCATAATGAAGAGGTATGGGAAATCATACAACAAGGAAACTACATTCCAACAAAGACAGATGAATTCGTAATTCTTCCCAAGACAAAGGCCGAGTTCACACCAGCAGGCGGAGAAGTTCGTAAAGAATTTCAAAGCCATGAACATCCTTATGTGCGCCATAAGCTCGTAAGAATACAACCGAGTGTCCGCTCGTGATTCAAGCAAAGAAGTGTGGGACACCCTTGTCAACACTTACGAAGGCACAAGCCAGGTCGACAAGCAAAGATAAGTCAATATCTTCACAAATATGAGCTTTTCAAGATGGAGCTAGAGGAGAACATCACTCGGATGTTCATTTGGTTTACCGAGATTACAAACAATCTCAAATCACTGGAAAGAAGATCTCCCACGAAGAAATGTGCCTGAAAATTCTCAAAAGCCTACCCAAGAAAAGATGGTGTCCCAAAGTGACCGCCATAGAGGAAGCTCGTAACCTCTCACTCTTAAAGCCGACGAGCTCATTGGAAAGCTTCTAACACATGAAATCCATCTAGAGGAGGAGGATGCCGAGGGTAGTATCAAAAGGAACATTGCACTTAAAGCCTCGTAATCCAAGGAAGCAAATCCGAGCTCTTCCGACTCGTAAGACGATCCCATGGCACTCATTGCAAGAGGCTTCAAGAGAATGATGAAGCACAAAAGATGGGACAGAAGGCCAAAAGAAGAATTCTATAAGAAAGATAAGAAAGATAGAAAAGGTAAGTTTTCTTCTCCTTCAAAGTTATCCTTATCTAAGAATTCTCGGATGTTTTAAATGTGGCAAAGAAAGACCACATAGTCAAGGACTCGTCCAAAACGGAAAAGGGACAGGAAGAAGAAAAAGGCCATGATGTCAACATGGAGCGATGAGGACTCATCAAAAGATGACGAGGACTCGGATGACTCAAAGTGTCCGATGGCAATCTCCGACTCGAAGCCGAAAGAGAGTCGACTCGGACTTAGACAATGAGGAAACCGATCCTCAAGAGGTAATAAATTACTTCCTCAAATTCTCCAAAGTTGATTTAGCTAAATACATTTTTACTTTGGAAGAAAAGTCCAATTCCGATTCTTCTCATTTCAAAAACAACTTGAGTCAATTTCATCTCGAGAGCAATTCTTTGAAAAACGAATCGGAAAAATTCGAGACTCACACTCGGAGAACTCAAGACTAGCGCTCAAGCTAATGAGACCGAGTCCGAGTTACTCAGAAAGAAAATGAGCAACTAAAACAAAAGCTCACCGAGTCTCAAGATCTCGGTTTTAAAATTTACTCAAGGTCGAAAAACCTTGACATGCTCTTAGGATCACAATGTGTCTCCTTTCGAAAAGAAGGTCTTGGTTTCAACTGAGAAGAGGAATCAAATTCCTACTCGTAACTCGTTTAAAAATGACTCCGTAACCGTGAAGTTCGAGAAAGCCGAGCAAGGTCCCATTCACCGAAATGAAAGAAGGACTAAGCCCAGAACCGTTTACAAAAAGAAACCATTCTCTCCTGTTTCAAAAGGAAAAGCTTTCAAAAAGAAAGAGACACAGACTTAGTTCTCTAAGAGGAAGACTCGTAATCGACAAAACCCAAAGTCATTCAAATCTGGGTTCCAAAACACCTTCTTCCTCGTAAAAGAACCACAAGAAAGAATGTTAATGGGTTCATTAGAAGAAGTGAGAAGGGTTAGATTCTCTTTGTTTTGCAGTGTCACTCGTAAGAGATCGAAAAGACACCGGTACCTTGACAATGGGCTGTTCACGCCATATGTCGGAGATGCAGGACTCTTTTCCGAGTCGAACAGTACATAAAGGAGGAAAAGTCACATTTGGAGATGATAGCAAGGGCAAGATCGTGGGGATTGGCAAGATTGGAAAAGGAAGCAATCCGGTCAGCCCAGTCTATCTTGTCAAGGGATTGAAGTATAATCTGCTCAAGATCTCTCAACTATGTGACAAAGGTCAAGAGGTAAGATTCACTCGGACCAATTGCACTATTTCTGATGTCTCTACCAAAGAGATCAAGCTTTCGGTAAGAGATCAGGTAATACATATATCATCCCTCTTTCTGACCCAAGTCGAACTTATCTTGTTTAAAAGCATCTCTCCATGATGGTTTTTGGACTTGGCATCGTAGATTAGGTCATATTAGCATGCATACTATCAAGAAATTGGCTTCTAATGGCTTAGTTAGGGGTTTACCTAACCGTGCTTTTGAGAAAGACAAAGAATGTGAAGCATGCACCAGAGGGAAACAAGTCGATCTTCATTCAAATCTCTCGAAGACAGCTTTCCACCTCCAAAGTACTTGAATTATCGCATATGGACTTATGTGGTGAAATCCCCGTGAAGAGTCTCGGAGGTAAATCGTACATACTTGTAATTATTGATGATTTTTCACTGGCTTACCTGGGTGTGTTTTCTTAAGCACAAAAATGAAGCTTTCAAGGAGTTCAAGCAAGCTCGCAGAAAATTCAAGTTGAGTCTCGCACTCGCATCCGCAGGATTCGAACCGACCATGGAAGGGAGTTCTATTACTCGAATTCTCGTAGTTTTGTGACAAAAACGGAATCTCTCACAACTTCTCAGCACCTGTAACTCCTCAACGTAATGGAGTAGTAGAGAGAAAGAACAGAACCCTTGAAGAAATAGCAAGGACGATGATGATTGAACACAACTTGCCTTACTATTTTCGGGCGTAGGCAAGTGAACACAGCCTAACTACACTCTAAATAGATGCCTCATTAGACCCATTCTCGAAGAAAACACCTTATGAGCTCTACAAAGGAAAGAAGCCAAATATCTCCTATTTCGCACCATTCGGATGTAAGTGCTTCGTTCACAACAATGGTAAGGATCATCTCGACCAAGTTTGATGCTCTGGCCGACGAAGGTATTTTTCTAGGTTACTCCTCTCATAGCAAAGCTTATCGCATCATCAATAATCGAACTAACAAAGTGGAAGAAAGCATCCACGTAGTATTTGATGAGCTCGAACAGGAGAAGCCAAGTGAGTCTTCATACTCGAACCGAAGCTCGAAAGGATGATGACGAAGTTGAGCCTACAAAGACTCGCACCCAACCTGGCTCGTAATGAAGTCAATCGAACGAGGAAACTCGTAATGAGACAGCTTTAAGAGTTCGCTCGTAACGAACAAGTTAATCACTCGTAACAAGCTTCAAGATGAAGCAGCTCAGCCCACAAACCTAGTGAATCAAAGAACTGGTAAAGCATTCAAATTTACTTCCAGTCATCCCCAAGAAAACATCATTTCGATATCAACAAGTGGGGTAAGAACTCGTTCCTCTTTATACAATCTATGTGCATTCACCGCATTCATTTCATTAATCGAACCCAAAATGCACTAAAGGCCCTTAATGAACCTGAATGGGTAGAGGCCATGCAAGAAGAACTTAATCAATTCGAGAGAAACCAAGTCTCGGACTCGACCAACCGACCTTCCGACCACCCATTTATAGGAACCAAATGGGTTTTCAAAAGCAAACCGGATGAGGGTGGAGTGGTAGTCGAAACAAAGCTAGACTTGTGGCTCAGTGGATATAATCAAGAAGAAGGAATTGATTGTGGGGAAACCTTTGCACCAAGTAGCTGAATTGAGGCCATTAGAATACTATTGGCATTTGCATCCAAAGATGCATATTAAATTATATCAAATGGATGTTAAGTGTGCTTTTCTCAATGGTTCTATTGAAGAAGAAGTTTATGTCGAGCAACCTCCTCGGTTTTGAAAACTCGTAATTTCCAAATCATGTTTTCAAACTTCAAAAGGCTCTCTATGGTCTTAAGCAAGCACCTCGAGCTTGGTATGAAAGACTCGAGTAGCTTCTTGGTTCAAAATGATTTCAAAAGACGTCGATCGACAAGACTCTCTTCATAAAGACCAAAGGGAAAGATTTCCTTATTGTTCAAATCTATGCTGATGATATTATTTTCGGTGCTACTAATGAATTTCTGTGCCGAGAATTTTCCGAGTTGATGAGTCAAGAATTCCAAATGAGTATGATGGGAGAACTCAATTTCTTCCTTGGGTTGCAAATCAAACAAGACAAAGATGGAATCTTTGTTCATCAATCAAAGTACACCAAGGAACCGTTGAAGAAATACAAACTTCAAGATGCAAAGCACGCATCAACCCCTGTGAGCAGCAGAGATAAAGCTTGACTCGGATGACAAAGGTAAAGCAATAGATCGAAACTCTATCGAGGTATGATTGGATCTTTGCTATATCTTACTTCAAGCAGAGCCGATATAATGTTCAGTGTTTGTTTATGCGCAAGATTTCAAGCTAATCCAAAAGAATCACATCTCACTCGCGGTGAAGAGAATATTTAGATATCTTGCAGTACTCGTAATTTAGGTATATGGTATTCCGTGAGACTCATAACCGACTCGACTGGGTACTCGACGCAGACTACGCAGGATACAAAGTTGATCGAAAGAGCACATCCGGAGCTTGCCAATTTCTCGGGTTAATCCCTAATATCTTGGCACTCAAAGAAGCGTAACTTGGTAGCTCTATCAATCATGCGGAGGCCGAATATATTGCCGCTGAGCTTGTTGCGCTCGCATTCTTTGGATAAAACAACACTTGAAGGATCTTGGACTATTTCTCAACTCGGCCCAATCAAGTGTGACAACCAAAGCGCAACCGCATCACCAAGAATCCTATCCAAAGACTAAAAACAAAGCATATTGAGGTCGGTATCACTTCTTACGCGATCACTCGTAAAAGGGTGATATTGCACTTGAGTTCATTCCTACTAATCTTCAATTAGCTGATATCTTTACTAAGCCTCTTGGTGAAGATCAGCTTTGTTTTATTCTGAATGAGCTTGGTATGTTAAATGCTTAATTTCGTACTACCTTTGTTGCATAAGTCTCGTGCTATGTGCTTTCTCCGTTAACAACAATTAGTTCAGCTTGATTTAGTGATACCGGGCTGATAGTTATTTCGTGTTTCGAGTCACTCGAAACCTTTCCGAGTCAAACTTAGACGTAGAAAAACTTGGACATCAAATTTTCCGAAACTATCTCTAGAACAATGGAGAGTTTCGGATTATACTTTCAAAATCTTTTTCTCTTCTCTCTCTCGATCGCCGCGATCGTATCTTAGCCGTGGATTTTTAACCGCTGGTATCTCAACCGTTGAAGAGAACCGTCACACCGGTCTTTGGTGACTCGATGGACAAGCCGAGTCGAACGGAGTTATACTTAACTGGATAGTTGACGGGCGCGCTTATTTTCTATAAATAACTTCTATCCATATTCATCTCGACATTCTAAACTCCATCTCTCTCAAAAGAAACTTCTCGCGGAAGATTACTACGTGAACAAGTCACTCTTGATCGTCTCGCAAGCATCGAAGAAGCTCTCTCTCTCTCTCTCGTAAGTTACAACTACTCTCATCTCTTTCTTCTACATTTTCATTTTCTTCTCTTCTACACCTCCTTCTCTCTCCTATTAGAAAAGTTCCATCTTTTCTCTCCTTCTCTCACAATGCCTAAAAGAGGAAACCATCCCGACTTCCAAGTTTCTCCCTCTTCCAAAAAGCCTCACACCAATAAGCCGTAAAGCTCAACGCCCTCCAAACCCGTTGTCACCCAAAGACCTTGCGCTGGATGACAAATTCTTTCCAACAACCAGATTTTCTTGGTTGTCCAACATACAAACCACCGGAGTATACCACTTCCTGTGTTTCAACGAGTTCATCTATCCCGAACTCGTTTATGAGTTCTATGCTCACCTCACGCACTCCGAAAATGTTCTAACCTCTAGGGTTCGTAACATTACCGTTCGCATCAACACCTCTCTCCTCCAGCCGCCTGTTCAAAGTCTCTTCTCTTTTCTTGAACAGCAATCCTATTCCTTTCACCGAAGTCGCCGACGACTTCTTTGAAAAATACGCCAAAGAATTCCCCGGGTCCAGGAAAACTTTTCGTGACTCGCTTGAAGTCGAAGCTCGCTTTCGTGCTTTTGCTAATGAGAACCTTCTTCTCACAAAGATTCCAAGCAAGGAGAACTCCAACTCCAAGCACCTCAAAGCTCTCTTCGACATCCTTGAGGGATACGAAGTAGACGTCTTCCCTCCATCATTGAGCGTATGGCCGCTATGCCACTCAACTCCAATCCAAGAAGAACACCTCCCTTCCTTTCGGTGCTCTTATGACCCTTGTCTTCAAACAATTCCAAGTTCCTCTCCCTCAAACCCAAACGCGATGTCCGAGGCCGCCATTGTGGTCGGCAAGAAGGAACTACGGGGTACTGGATACCAGAAACTAACCCCGGTGTCCGGGTTCACAACTCAAAGTCGAGGCCTCCCTCTCCTCCTCGCACTCGTAAATCAACCCCTCTCCCTCTTCCCTCTACACCTGGTGGTGCCTCCACCTCAGGTGCCTCCAAATCTCTCTCTGCCTTCTTGTCCCCTACTTTCATGGACAAGATCAGCTCCGTGTCTTCCGAATTCGTAGACATGCTTAGAGCTTTCAAATCTGTCCTCCAAGGTCCGACCATCAACCAAAAGACCGGTCAATCCCAAATCCGAGAGCAAGCAGCCTCTAGTTCTTGAGATGAGGGAGCCGGTCAAGGAGTAGAAGGAGCTGGTCGAGCTCCTCGAGAGAGACGGTCCAAGGCGGCTCAGACTAGGATGACTCGGACGCGTCTCGAAGCGTCTTCGAGCCCGTGTCCGACCTCCTCGCATGCGGGGATGAGGAAGAAGAGGAAGAAGCCGCAGATGCAGTAGAAGATGCCGAGGAACCCGCGGCCGAGGCAGCCCTTCCGGCAAAGGGAAGAAGAGGCCGTGGCAACCGCCGAGGGTCGACTCGCTCCCCAAGCTCAAATAGTCAGTACTCAGCTCGGACAGCTAGCCTGGGTGGGTCGACGACCTAGCCTCTCCAACGGGTCGATCAGAGCAGCCCCTCCAGCCACTAAGGTCCCAAGGGAAGAACCCTCGATCCACTTTCTCCGGTCGCCCACTCGTAGCTGAGCCCCGACGATTATCCCGGTTCTCCCTCGCCGCGCTCAAGCACATCGTCAAGATCATATCGCGCCGGCGAACCTCGCCTCCACTCGAAATCCCCTCCCTCGTAGGAGCCATGCACCGAGTCACATTCCCTCGTGTCCCCTAATTTTCCTCTTTCTCATTTTTTTGTTTTGTCCAGACAACTAATTTGTATTACTTGTTCTTTTCTCCCTTCTTTTTGTTAATTTTTTTGCTGAAAGGCAAGGGGGAGAAATAGAGTCGAAAAATTGTTGTCTTGTTTAGGGGAGTTTTCGTTTTTTTTTTCACTCTTGTAATTTCTATTAAGATCAATGAAGTAATGCTTTCTCTTACATAATAATTTCTATGTTTAAAATGTTTCTAAGCTTACATTATTTCATTGCTAAGTATCTTTACCTTATGCTCGACTATATACTTCTTGCATCGAACTATTGAGTATGTCTTACTCATGCGCAAACCACTTAGAATCATTTTTCTCTAACAAAATTTCTGTTTAAGTATGGAATGCCTTTCATCAAAAAGGGGAGATTGAAGACTCGTACATTTCTCAACGCACTTCCGAGTTGCACTAAACGAGTCGGTATAACAATCCCATGCTTTTAGAGTTTTGATTCCAAGGCATTCTCGGCTTCGCGTAAACCTCTTAAAAATATTATCTTTTCTGAGTGATACGGCTTTCACCTATTACATTTATTGCTTATCTGTTTGAGACTCGTAAAAGTGATTCTTTGTTCCGAGTCCATCTTCACTCGCATTTATCGCAGCTTAAATAGACTAGTGTTTCGTCTTTCTCTCACTCGTAATCTTATTTCCGATTACAAGCTCTATTTTCGTTAGAGTCAATATCTTTAGTCTGTTTCACACTTAGTCTATATCAAGTTATCTCACTCGATATTCTTTATGGAACTTGTTCTATCGCTTAGACTAAGTCGGATGAAATTCCGAGTATCATGGATATTAGACTCGTAAAATTCCATTTCATTTCCGACTCGGATAATCGCTTGCTTAATTATCATAATTATTTTATTATCTCGTGTCTAACTTTGGACCAAAGTATTTTATACTTTGAGAACCAAAATTGATTTACTTTTGTAGGTTATTCATTCGAGGATACACCTTTTTCAAACCACAAAAGTAGCCGGCTTGTAACGTCAAATCACCAGCAGACATGGCTTTTCACCTTCCCTCGCTTCAGCCCCGTAAGATTGTGTCGAAGTTGTCCGTTTCCAAATCTGGAAAATTGAAACGCTAAGCTTAACGGTGGTTTCCACCTTATCTTTCAAGACACTACCAATGGTTTTGGGACTTCCAAGAGAGATAAACCGTTGTCCAACGTTCACATTGTAATGTATACTTTCCGAGTGACTCGTAAAGCTTTTATCAATGGTCACGTAAGACTCTCGGTCAGCAGATGAAGATAACGGCTACTCTGCCTGGTTACCTATAAATTGAAGCCACCTCACAAGACCCGAAGATTGCCGAATCTATTGTTAATACACATACTTGAGAAAAGTCATTGTATTTACTTTCAATCTTCTACTTACAACTCCCACTCTGTAATTCATTACTTTCGAGTTGTAAGGTCTTGTATTCAGCTACAAACTCTTTCTTACATTCTTTGTAAGATCCCTTGACTAAGCCGTAAGGGTTAACTCAACTTAGTTGTCCCTAGCCGTAAGGGTTATCTCAGCTAGGAAGTACTAGATCGGATAAGGGAATTTCGAGTCTAGGAAAACTTGTATAGAGTTGTCTAAGGGAGCAACTCGGGTTCGGCCGGCTCACGGTATTTTGTGGACTCAAAATAGTGGATTTGACTTCGTGTCCGGATTGACACGGTCCGTGGTTTTCTGCCCTGGGAGGGTTTCCACGTAAAATCTAAGTGTTATCTTTCCGAGTTCATTCTAGACTCGGACATGCCTTACCGCTTTTGTTCTTTCCGATTGATTGCTTTCGAGTCCAATCTTTTCGACCCAGCTAATAGACTCGGAATCTATCTTCCTTTCTACTTCGTGCAAAAGAGTGTGATTCCGTAGAGAATTTCCTATCACCCTATTCACCCCCTCTAGGGTGACTCGGACTCTCCCCGAGCAAACGTTCAAGTTCTCGTTTTATTCTGAATGAGCTTGGTATGTTAAATGCATAATCGTGTGCTTTGTTATGTGAAAATATTCATCGCATGATTATGAGTTATGTGCGTTAAAATTGTTAATAACCATTGGTTCAGCTTTATTCGATGATACCGAGCTGATAGTTGTTATTTGTGTGAAGTTTCGAGTCACTCGGAAAACTTAGCTGAGTCGGACTCGGACTTTTGAGAAAAATGGACATCAAATCTCTAGAATTATCTCTAGATAAGTGGAGAATTTCAGAATTTTTTTAAAAAATCTTTTCTCTCTCTCTCGCAAACCGTGATGAAACGTTATCCGATGGATTTCAAACCATGAGAATTTCGGATAACGAAGAGTTGACTGGACGTTTATTTTTCTATAAATAGCGCCTATTCATCTTCGTCTCAATTACTTCACGTTTCGTTTACTCTCTCTCTCTCATAAGCAAAACTTCTCGCGGAAGCTTTCTATGTCTACAGTGATCTCTCGCCATTTTCTAGCGACGTGAAGCTCATCTCAAGTAAGTTCGACTCGCTCTCAACTCTTTCTTCTACTCTTTTTCTTTCATTCTCGGTGACCTACTCTCTTCTACTCTCCTTCTCAAAGTTTCGCTTCTTTCTACTCTTCTTCACAAAATGCCTAAGAGAGGTAATCATCCCAACTTTCTTGGCTCTTCCTCGAAGAAGCCACGCACTAAAAGCCGAGAAGGCTCATCTTCTTCTAAGCCTATTGTCACTCAAAGATCTCGTGCCTGGACGACAAATTCTTCCCAACCACCAAATTCTCTTGGTTGGCTCACATTCAAACCACCGGTGTTTACAATTTTCTTTGTTTCAGCGAGTTCATTTACCCCGAACTCGTTTCGAGTTTTACACTCACCTCACTCACTTTGAAGGTGTTCTAACCTCCGGGGTTCGTAACGTTACCGTTCGCATAAACACCTCTCTCCTCCACCGCTTGTTCAAGGTTTCCTCTCTTTTCTTGAACAAGCAACCCTATTCCTTTCACCGAAGTCGCCGATGACTTCTTTGAAAAATACGCTAAAGAGTTTCCCGAGTCACGGAAAAATTTTTCGTGACTCAACTCAAGTTGAAGCATGCCTTTTGTGCTTCCTGCCGATGAGAACCTTTTTCTCTCAAGCATTCCGAAGAAGGAGAACCCCAACTCGAAGCATTTAAAAGCTCTTTTTGACATTCTTGAGGGCTACGAAGTAGACCTCTTCCCCTCAATAATTGAGCGGATGGCAGCCGTGCCAGCTCAACTCTAAAATAAGAAGAACACCCCTCTTCCCTCGTGGTGCTCTTCTCACCCTTGTATTTAAACAATTCAAGGTTCCTATCCCCTCGGACCCCAACGCCGCTTCCGAGGTTGTTGTTGTGGTCGGCAAAAGGAACTTCGAGGGTACGGGTATCGGGAAACTCAACCTCGGTATCTCGGGTACACAACTCGTAACTAAGGCCTCCTCTCCGCCTCGCACTCGAAAGAAACCCCTTTCTCTCTCCCGCCCCACTTGTTTGTGCTTCCACCTCAGGTGCTTCTAAGTCTCTCTCTACCATTTTGTCCTCCGCTTTCTCGGACAAAATCAATTCCGTGTCCTCGGACTTCAAGGACATGCTCCGATCATTCAAGACTATCTATCGGTCTATGACCATCAACCAAAAACAGCCCAGTCTCAAATTCGAGAGCAACGAAGAACTGGTTCTTGAGATGAAGGGTTTGGTGAAGGAGCAAAAGGAGCTGATCGAGCTCCTCCAGGAGAGAAGGTCCAAGACGGCTCAGGACCGTGGCAACTCAAACACTTCGAAGCGTCCTCGAGCCCAACCATGACCTCCTCGAAAGCGGGGAGGAAGAAGACGCAGACAAAGAAGAAGCAGACGCCGAGGAGCTCGCGGGCCGAGGCAGCTCCTTCCGGCCAAGGGGCAACACAAAAGAAGAAGAAGGAAGGACCGTTGAGGGTCAACCTGCTCCTCAAGCTCAAGTGGCAAGTACTCAGCTCGGACAGCGAGCCTGAGTGGGTCGAAGACCTTCGCTGCTCTAAGCAAAACAGCAACGGGTCGGAATGAGCGGACCTCTCCAGCCTACCGAGGTCCACGAGGAGGAACCCCTAGATCCTCTCGTTCCGGGTCAGCCACTCGGAGCCGAGCCCTTGACGGCAATCCCAGTTCTCCCTCCGCCGCGCTCAAGCATATCGTCAAGATCCTACCAGCGCCGGCGTACCTCTCATCCCTCCTCTTCCACTCGGACAACCCCTCTCCCTCGTAGGCGCCGTGCACCGTGTCACAATTCCACAGCCTGCCGGTTTCTTCTTCTTTCGACAATTTCTTTCTTTTTCTCTTATTTCTTTTTGTCCGGACATCAAATATGTATTACTTGTTGTATTCTTGCTTTTTGTGTTTTTGCTGAAAGGCAAGGGGGAGAATATAGATAGAAAATTTGTTGTCTTGTTTAGGGGAGTTTCTTCATCCCTATCTCTATGTGTACTCTCTTTAATTCCAATGAATAAATGCATTTTCTTCCAAATTCTATGCGATCATTGTTTATTGCAACCATTTCGAGTTAGCATTATTTCATTGCTAAGTATATACTCTTTGTGATATGATTCATTAAGCTTGCTCTACTTGTCCGATTTCCTGCACAAGTATTCAAAAGCAGATCTTTATCACTAACAAAAGTTTATGTCTAAGTATGGAATGCCTTTCATCAAAAGGGGAGATTGAAGACTCGGACTTTACTCGCACATTTCGAGTACTATCAAAGGAATCAGGTGTAAGAACTTCTCACTTATAGAGTTTTGACTCCAAGGCATTCTCTGTACCTTAGAAACTTTTCCGAGTGATATAATATTTTCTCTAAGTGATATAGCATTTTACTCATATATTTTTGCTTGTCCTCGTGAGACTCGTAAAGCATATCTCGTACTCATTGTTGTACACTCGGATCCGAGTCTCTCATCACTTAGAATTATCGCATGTTTAATTGACTACATTCGCATATCCGCACTCAGGTCCGACTTCATATTACAAACCTTATTTTGTTATAGGAAGCGCTTCTAGTCCGAATCATGCTTAGTCTAAATCAAGTTTATTTCACTCGATATTCGTTGTATAACTTGATTCTCGCTTAGACTAACTCGGATGGAATTTTGAGTGTCATGGATATTAGACTCGGAAAATTCCATTCCTTTTGTGACTCGAGATAATTAGTTACGTAATTATATTATTTATATCATTATCTCGTGTCTAATCTTGGACCAAAGTATTTTATACTTTGAGAACCAATTTAATTTACTTTTGTAGGTTATTCAAACGAGGATACACTTTTGAATTACAAAAGTAACCGGCTTCAAAACGTCAAATCACCAGAGAAACATGGCTTTTCCTATTCTCCGACCTAGCCCTAGCCCCGAAGATCGTGTCGTGGCTGTCTATTTCCAAATCTGGAAAACTGAAACGCCAAGCTTAACGGTGGTTTCCACCTTATCTTTCAAGACATCGCCAGTGGTTTTGGGACTTCCAAAGGAGTTAAAAACCGTTGTCCAACGTTCATATCTCAACGGATACTTTCCGAGTGACTCGGAAAGTCCTTAACAACGGTCACAAAGGACTCTCGGTCAGGAGATGGACTCAACGACTATGCTGCTTGGTTATCAATAAATAGAAGCCAAATCTCAAGACTTGAAGATTGCTCGAACCTATTGTCAATACACGTACTTGAACAAAGTCATTGTATTCACTCTCAATCTTCTACTTACAACTCCCACTCTACAATTCATTATATTTTGAGTTGTAAGGTCTTGTACTTAGTTGAAGGTGTGCTCGGGAGAGTCTCGAGTCACCCTAGAGGGGGTGAATAGGGTGATAGAAAATTCTTCGCGAAAACACACTCTTTTTGACGTAAAAGAGGCAAGGACAGCTTACGAGTCTAAACACGAGGTCGAAAAGATTCGACTCGTAAAGCAATGAATCGAAGAAACAAGAGCAGTTAGGCCGTCCGAGTCTAGAATGAACTCGAAAGAGAACACGGAGATTATACGTGGAAACCCTCCTGGGCGGAAAACCACGGCCCGTGTCAATCCGCACACAAAGTCAAATCCACTATTTTGAGTCCACAAAATACCGTGAACCGATCGAACCCGAGTTGCTCCCTTGGACAACTCTATACAAGTTTTCCTAGACTCGAAGTTACCTTATCCGATCTAGTACTTCCTAGCCGAGATAACCCTTACAGGTAGGGACAACTAAGCCGAGTTAACCTTTACAGCTTAGTCAAGGGACCTTACAATGAATGTAAGAAGAATTTGTAACTAAGTACAAGACCTTACAACTCGGAGAGTAATGAATTACAGAATGGGAGTTGTAAGTAGAAGATTGAAAGTAAATACAATGACTTTTCTCAAGTATGTATATTAACAATAGATTCGGCTATCTTCAAGTCTTGTGAAGTGGCTTCTATTTATAGATAACCAAGCAGAGTAGCCGTTATCTTTATCTCGCCGACCGAGAGTCCTCTCGTGACCGTTGATAATGGCTTTCCGAGTCACTCGGAAAGTATCCGTTGAAATATGAACGTTGGACAACGGTTTAACTCTCTTGGAAGTCCCAAAACCATTGGTTGTGTCTTGAAAAATGAGGTGGAAACCACCGTTAGGATTGGCGTTCCAGCTTTTCCGGATATGGAAGCGCATGCCTTCCGACACAATCTTCCGGGACTAAAGCAGGGAAGGTGAAAAGCCATATCTCGCTGGTGATTTGACGTTCAAGCTCGGCTACTTTTGTAGTTTGAAAAGGTGTATCCTCGAATGAATAACCTACAAAAGTAAATCAATTTTGGTCCTCAAAGTATAAAATACTTTGGTCCGAAGTTAGACACGGATAATAAAATAATTATGATAATTACGCAATTGATTATCCGAGTCGAAAAGAAATGGAATATTCCGAGCCTAATATCTATGATACTCATAATTCCATCCGACTTAGTCTAAGCAATAGAGCAAGTTCTATAAAGAATATCGAGTGAGAAAAACTTGAGATAGATCAAGCATGAAATGAACTACGAATGCCGACTATGCAAACAATAGAGCGAGATAACCGTAAGTCAAATTCGAGTGAGAAACAATGGAATACTCGGTATATTCAAAATGCGATTAATCCGAGTGAGAGTGGACTCGGAATAAAGAACCAGCTTTTCGAGTCGCTAACCGAAAAGCGATAAAAGAGATAAGTGAGGGCCGAATCACTTAGAGAAAATACTATTTTACTCAAGTAAGTTTCTAAGACACGAGAGAATGCCTTGGAATCAAAACTCTACATGTATAGAATCGTTATACCCGATTCCTTTTGCATGACTCGGAAGAATATTGAGCAGAGTGTCCGAGTCTTCATTAGTTACAAACACTTTCTTCTTACTTTCTAAGTAAGGTCCCTTGACTGAGCTGTGAAGGTTAACTCGGCTTAGTTGTCCCTAGCTGTAAGGGTGATCGCAGCTAGGAAGTACTAGATCGGATAAGGGAACTTCGAGTCTAGAAAAAACTTGTGAAGAATTATCTAAGGGAGCAACTCAGGTTCGGTCAGTCTACGGTATTTTGTGGACTCAAAATAGTGGATTTGACTTCGTGCTTGGATTAGCACGGTCCGTGGTTTTCTGCCCCAGGAGGGTTTCCACGTAATCTCTGTGTCTTTACTTTCGAGTACATTCTAGACTCGGACATTCTCTTAGCTGCAGACTTGAATCCGCTTCCTTACTTTTTATCGAAATTCCGAGTTCATATTTTCGACCTTGTTTTATAGACTCGGAATCTGTCTCTGTCTCCACTTTGGCAAAAAGAGTTTAATCTTTACGAAAATCCTCCATCACCCTATTCACCCCCTCTAGGGTGACTCGGACTCTTCCCGAGCAAACCTTCACACATCGTTCCATAAATAATGATGCTTGGTGCTTGGAATTTTAGCATAAGTGACTTGAGTCAAATATTTCTCAAATGGAAATTATGCCAAATTTTGATCTTTTGAATTTTGTTAAAACTCATACTACCACTCTTCATATTGATCATATTATTTTCCTTTCATGGAGTATCTAGAAGAGTCATGTAGTCATTTTCAAGAATAAATTTATAACTTTATCGGAACAGTTTTACATACTAAAAAAAGATTTGGGTCGAATGGAAAGTTAGGAATAAATTTGATTTGGATGAAACAATTTTTCCCCTTGAACATTCCCATAAGAGCCCCAAGCCCTCATCTTATATCAATTATACCAAATTACTAGGAGGATTCATTAAAATCAACTTTGATGGGTCTAAATCTTCTTCTTCAAGCAACAGGAGGTTTTGTCATCCGAAGTTGGAAGAGTCATGCAATCATTTTCAAGAATAAGGAAAAGATTTGATTTGGATGCAACATTTTTTTCCTTTGAACATTCCCATCAGAGCCCAAGCCCACATCTTATATTAGTTGGGGCCAAATCATTAGGAGAATTTATTAAAGTCAACTTCGATGGGTCCAAATTTTCTTCTTTAATAGTAGGAGGTTTTGTCATCCGAAGTTGGGACAACAGATTTCTTCAAGCTGGAACGTCTAATCTTGGAGAAGTTTCAGTTTTAATAATGGAAGCGGCAATAATACGAAGTAGCATACATGCATTAGTGGAAGTGGATATCGTTCAATTGTTCTTAACGGTGATAATTAGGTGCTTATCAAATTCTTATAAAAGGAGAAGTTCAAATTCCTTAGGAAACTCAAACTCTAGTTGAAGATGCGAAAATATACCTCAATCATTGCACTCAAGTTTTTATCCATTATATTTTCAGAAAATGGAATTGATAAGCCGATTGGTTGACCCAAGTTTGACCTTTCTATTTCTTCCTCTATTTTGTTGTTTTTTATTCCTTGTATCTCTTTTCTTTTTTGTTATCTTTATTAAGGATAATATAAGTAAAACCCTTGAGAAAATGATGTCTAATTGTTATTTTACTTATCATTTTCAAAAAATAATGTAACTTTTAAAATATGAGGGATTTAAAGTTGTCACACTTCTTGTTGTTTCAAATATGAGGAGTTTACTTTGTGGAAACTCTTTTTCTCACCAATTTTTCATATGGAGAACGAATTGTTTTTTTTTAAGTGTGTGTGTGTGTGCGCTTTGCTGCAGAGGAGGAGTCTTTTTAAGATTACATTTAATTTTTGGGAGGAGAAGGAGTTTCTTAAGACTACATTTAATTTTTGGAAAATTTGAAGAAAAGAAAAAAAATATAAAAATGAGTGTTTAAGAATAATTAAGTCTTAAATTTATAACTGTAAGTATACGACGTATTTGTAGCTAGCAGGCAAACACGGACATATCAACAGATATTTGTGTTTCAAGCAAGAAAGTTATCTTCGACTTTCAAGCTAGACGAATTAAGAGAGATGAGAGATATTAGAACTAGACTCATCCTAGAAAGTAATAAAAAGATACTCGGAATATGATTTGGCCACTTAATAAACTAATTAATCAATATAATTCTAAATCTACCCAAGCTTATAGAAGTATTTAGAAGTGGTCGTTGAACCATCGAAACTTATGCAAGCTACACTTTTGAGAGTCATGAGCTAATCTAATTATTTTAATCGCCTATTTTTGTGAAGTTAGTCCAATTAGATTGCAAGAATAGCAATTTTAGACCTAGCTATGATTTTGGCTATAATCATGCTAAAATCCCCACTATTCTCTATACCCACACTAGCAAAATTAGCTGCACCTTTTGGTGATAGACTAATTACCTAAAAATTAAGATGAAAAAACCCTTTTAAACATTTCATCAAACACATGGTATATATGAGAAATAATCTCATATAACAAGCATAAACTAGGTGGGTTAAGGCTTAAATGAGATCAATTAGCCATTAGAAAGGTTAATTATAAATACAAGAATCAACTTTCACAACTAATTAACATAAAAACATAAAATAAATCTTATAACTATACTAAAGAATAAATTAACATAATTTGACTCGAACACGAACATAAACTAATTAATTAAACTCAAACAAAAACAAAAACAAAAAAAATATCTAATTATAATTAACATTGAAACTAATAAAATCAAATCTTTAAACTAAAGTGAACACTCAAAATAATATACTTGAAGTAACAAGAAAGTTAGAAAGATGAGATTAGAAGCGAGATGAAGTTGGAGCAATAAGAAAAATGGAAAAAGATGTGGAAGAAGAAATAAGGTTTAATAAAGGATAAAGAGATGATGAGTGAACCCAAATTGTAATTTGGTGCTATTTTCATATAATTTGGTGAGTTATTTGATTGAATTTAAATTTACGGCTTGAATGGTGTAGTAACTAAATGGAAATAGAGGAGAGAGGATAGATTGCTTTTGGAAAATGAATGAGAGATAGAATAAGTCCTTGTTCTATTTAGTTTTAACTTACAGACTCCTTACAGCTTCTTACAACTGCTAACAACTTCTTACAACTCTTTACAACTTCTTATAACTTCTTACATCTCCTTACAACTCCTTACATCTACATATTGTTTTTCATTTCGTAATTTGTTGTGAATTTTTTTTTTTACCGTTAATAAATTTTTTAATTGGTGAATATTTATGTACATAAAGTTTGTTTACTAGAGATTCCTATAGGGCATGTACTTGGTGGATATAGTTATACCCACACCCTATCATCCCCATTCTATACCCATACTCACATTGGGTATATCGGGTTTATTTTGATAGGTATGTCCAGATTTTATAATGAATACCCATTAGGTATATTAATTTAATTTTATGTCTTAAGAAATTCACAAATAAATTCCAACACATAATTAATAACAAAAAAGTATTATGTTCATTTGAACTAGTTATCATGAATAATATTACAAACATTTTGTTGAAGTTTGAGTTTATAGGTGAATAGTCAAATTGAATGCTACAAAATCATTTGAGTTGTTTTGGTCATATTCCATTTAGCATAAGTTATAAAGAGTTATAACAAACTATAAGAAGATATAAGAAGCTAATGTTGGATATGATTTGATAAAAATATTTAATGTATTCATATGTATATTTTGATAATTATGTGTAATATATTTGTATTTTTGTTTAATGATATGTTTGTTTTTTTAAAAAAATTTTGATATCTATGAAAAAAATTTTGGTAAAAAGTTAGAATATTTTATATTTCAAACTTAACATCAAAACATCTATATATTTTCCACAAGGCATAGCCTACTAAGAAGGTTTATGAAACTATTGCACTCTTCTTATTTTGTTTTTTATGGTTCTACATACTCTAAGCTAAGTGTGAATGCATCCCTACTTTGTTATGTGAACATCCTTCTGTTGCTTTCTTGCCAACAGGAGTAGATGATGACATTGACAACCAAGTATAATGAATTTGCTTCGTTTTTGGTGCCCCTATGTTGTAGTAGTGCCTTTTGCCATTCACCCTAAGTTGTGTCCTGAAATCGAATATGTAGTAGATGTTATAGGGTCTCGACTGAGTACTAGTTGAGTGTATATGCACTAAAAAAAAAGAGATGGTCATGTGATTCATCAGCCAACAAGCATAGAATACGTTGTCGTTCACATTGAATGCCAAATGTCTTCGACCTATCCTTGGTTAGGAGTTTTTTATGCATGACTAGCCATGTTATAAATGCACATCTAGGAATTCTATATTTGTTCTAAACCAACTTTTACCAACCGACTTCCTCTCCACTCGTGCCTCAACCATCATGGCTTGATTTAGCATTGTAAGCTCCATGAATAGTGTCATTTCGGGAATTATTGCTGGTTGTGAAACCTTGTAGCATGGTGTCTATAACTTTCAATAACTTTCTCTAGCACCAACTATCCTTGGTTGATTGTGTACATTGCCGGATATCACCTTTCTTTAAGTAATATTGATGCACCCATTTGATCCATAAATTATTTGATTTGTCGGCAATATGCCATATATGCTTTGTTAGTAGTGTCATATTTCTTTGCCAGCATTTTTTTATCCCCATACCTCCTTTTTTTCAGTAGGTATAATGTTTGCCAGGATATAGGAGTAGGCTTCTTTGCATTCTCTAGACTCCCATAGTAATTGTCTACATTTATGTTCCACCTTTTGGATCACAATAACTAGCAACATAAATATGTGGCTCCAGTATATACTCATGCTTAGGAGGTAGTGTTGATAAGCTAAACTTTCCCTGCATAAGTAAGCTTCCCAGTATGCCCAACATGGATTGTATCTCGTTATCCCGTCTACAAGTATTTGGTAATCTGTTTTCCCCAATCTTCGTGATTTGACTACAACTCCTAGATACTTAAATGACAAATTACCTTTTTTCGGAGCCAATGTATTTCCGCAATGGATCTTTCATTTTAAGGGTTATTCCGGATCAAACTAATTGTGATTTGTCTAGGTTTGCTTCAAGCCCTGAGCAGTTTGAGAAGTGCTTGAAAGAACATATTAAGTACTCGGATGTTAATAGGTTTAGCTTTGTAGAACACTAATAGATCATCTCGCAAAGCTCAGCATGCTAAGTTGTTGTTCTTTGCAGCTTGGGTGGAATTTAAATCCTGGTTGTATTGCAACAACCTTGATTGCTTTATTAAGATATTCCATAGCTAGGACAAAAAGTAGAGGAGACATGGGATCCCCTTGTCTTAATCCTCTTTTATTGTGAAAGTATCCAAATAGTTGTCCACCAATCTTCACAGAGAAAGAGGCACTATATGCATGTCATGATCCAGTGGACTATACAAGCAGGAAACCTATAACGGTGTAGTATATCAAGTGAGTGATTCCAAGCACCCCGTCCCAAAACTAGGAACTTGAACCTGAACTTGTGTGACTAGTTCCTCGAATGTTAGGAACCTAAATCGAAACTCGCTCGACCGGTTCTCGAATTTCGAGAACCCGAACTCGAAGCGCATGGTCTAGTTTCGGTTCTAGGGTACCATGTCCATACCATTATTGTTATAAAAAAGGAAAAAGTGGGGGTGCTTACTAGTATTACTTAGGATTTTTTAATCAATTGTGGGATGGGCTTTATAAAAGCCGAAAAATGAAAATCACTTGGATCTCGTATTAAAAACTCAAAACTTAAAAGGTTGCAAATCTATAACATTGTTAAAGTACACACGGTTCTAGAAACTTGAATTTGCCTTAACGGTTCCAGGTTCCGGTTCCGGTTCTAGGGTTTGATTAATGGAATTGGACCCCGAACTCTGTTTGACAAGTTCCTAAATATTAGGAATCTTACCGGAATCGGTCAAACGGTTCTAGTTCCGGAACCTTACCCGTTTGATCGATTCCGATCAGGTTTTAGGGTGCCCGCCAGATGTGCTCAGCCCCGAGTACTATGTCTTCCATGGATTCCATCTCACTTTTTCATAAGCTTTCTTCAAGTCAATCTTCATTATACACCTAAGGGGAATTGCCTTCCTATCGTACATTTTTACCAAGTCCTTACAGATCATAATGTTGTGGAGAATAGATGCACCATTGATAAAAAAACCCCTATGATTGGTCAACCAAATGGGCCAAAGCTAGTTTGATTCTTTTATAAAGCGGTTTTCATCACCGGTGTGATAAAAGTAAATAAAATAAATAAATATAAAATAGGCTACTCATTTTAGGTGTCTATAGTGATGTACTTGTATATTGTGTTGGAGCAGGCAGTGGGCCTTAAGTCACTTGGTCTGTTGTGGGTTTGCTACCTTTGGTATCATTGTCAATATAGTGGCATTAACTCTGTTTCAGGAGTTTGTCACTCTCAAAGAAGTCTCCGATTGCTTTATATATATCATTCAAATAATATTTCATGTTGATTTGAAAAATATCTTCCAGATTCATCTCGGACCAGGGCTCATTCATTCTCAATCCTTTGAAGGTATGAAAAAAGTTTTTATAGATAAATATTTTTCATGTAATAGGTAGTTGAAAATAACCTTAACTTTACCAATTTAAAATGAATGTCCTCAACTAGTAAAAATTGTTTACCTTGAAGGTAAAATTAAAGCCATTTTCAACGTAAAGAATTTTCATTAGTTGAGGACATTTATTTCAAACTTGTAAAATTAAGGTAATTTTCAATTACATATTACATGGAAGTAATTTATGTATTTATAAAAACTCTGTCAAAGATAATTTCTTTTTTCTAAAATTAAAAAAAAAAAGAAAACAAATCATTAAATTGACACATATGTATTTGTCATCACAAATATATAAATTTTATAATTTTAATTTATGTTAAATTCGTAAATAAAAATATAAATACGTTGTACATAAATATTAAAATACATTAAATATTTTTATCAAGTCATTTAAAATATTTTATGCTTCTTACATTTCCTTAGATCTTTTTACAGCTTTGCTTACAACTCCTTACGGTCTTACGGTTCCTTATAATTAAATGAAACAAGATATACAATTTGCTTGAAGGGTACATATTCTACTAAATGCTAATGAGTTATGTTAATGATTTTTTCTTTGTAAATTAGATGTTTCGCAAAATCGAAACAAGGTTAGCTATGCTCTACTATCATATGCATAAGTTATGGTTTTTTTTTCGTTTCACTCTTTTCTTGTACCAAACTAGAGAAAAAAATTACTTTCTTCTAATTGTTTTCTTCCCTATTTTTTTGCTCATAATTTTTTTCAAATTTATATATTTTTTTAAATCAAGCGGAGCTAAAAGTATTGAGAAAAATATAAGCAAGTGGAATTGTGAGTTTAAGGGCAAAGTTTATGGCAGAGTGTGATTACTAAAGCTGTATTATTGAGCCGACATCAGCAACACTAAGGCCCTGTTTGGTATGCAAAATTAGAATGGAATGAAATTAAGGAATGATACCTGAGGGGTTAGGTATGGAACTTGAATATTCTCTTCAAGTGTTTAGTAAAACACAGGAAAGGAATCAAGTTCTATCTCTTGTTGTTTGGTTGTTAACCATGGAATGAAATCAAAATTGTTTTATTTTTTAAATTATTTTATGTCGTTGTAAATTATTATTATTGTTATTGTTGTTGTTAATAATAATAATAATAATAATAATAATAATAATAATAATAATAATAATAATATTATTATTATTATTATTATTATTATTATTATTATTATTATTATTATCATCATCATCATCATCATCATTTGATTCAATAAAAGTTGAAGCTCGTTATCATATTTATTGATAATTGAGTCTTGTATTTATTTAATTTTTTAATTAACTATCTTGTAATTTTTTCAATGATTAAAAAATTTTATTTATAATTTTTAGTAAAACTATTTTTGAACTATAACAAAAAATTATATATAAAAAAACAAAAAAATAAAAAAATAAAATAATAATAATAATAATAATAATAATAATAATAATAATAATAATAATAATAATAATAACAATAATAACAACAACAACAACAACAACAACAAAATACCCCAACCTAATAATAAAAATAATAATAATAACAATAACAATAACAACAACAACAACAACAACAATAATAATAATAATAATAATATAGCAAATAGGCTAATTTTTTTCTTTTTTAATAATTATAAACTGATCCCGATGAGGGATTGAGAATTGATCCCCTCCTATTTGGGGGGATTCAAATTTCTCTTGTTTTGAGGGGAACTTGAAACTTATAAATTTCAAGTTATACCTTCAAAATACCCCAATCAAACAATTGAAAAAGGAACTTGAAACCAAATGAATCAAGTTGCATTCCAATTTTACCCAACCAAACATGACCTACATCTAATGATGCTATGGTTCTTTTATGTCTTAGAATTTAGCAATAGTATTATTGAGAGGTGGTATACGAGGGAGAAGGTAGTGAGACGGAATATTATTGGGAGGTTAGCAGAAGTCTATGATGCACAAATACTTATACACGACCTGAATACTATATAATGCAACATATAATGTATGGATAGGCCTATTCAAACGAATAAAACTAAAACTATAAATTTTATAAAGTAACTTTTCAAGGTAATAAGAGCGAAATGTGTTCTTCAAAGTCAAATAGTAAAAACTTACAAACTACTCTTATTATTGAACTGAAAAAATACAATATTTATTATAAAAGATTATGCTAACATTTAAATGTTCAAGACTTGAAAATGAAATAAACGATATTTAATAACAATATGTAGATCTGCACAAAAAAAACAATATATAGATGTCATTACAATAAAAACAATGATATTAATTATTTAATTTGGTGTTGAAACAAATGCACAACTTATACCATTGTTGGCATCACGTCTAACATGGCCAATTCTATATATGGAAAAGTCCCAATCTATACCCTAGAAAGGAAGGAGGGGGTGAATATGGTATTTTAAAATTTTGAGGCGTCTCACTTTGTTGAGAGGTTAGATATATGAAAAACAAATAAACAGAAAAGTAAATTGGACAATGCAAAATTGTTTGTTAACGATCTTGGTCCTAATCCAAATATTTGGGTTAGTGACCACCTAAGGTTTCTTGCCTTAGGATTATCTTTTACTTTTGTTATTACTCTTACTCGTCGGATGAGTTCTTCACTTAACTCACTGATCGACCTTTGAGTACACTTGCTCTCGAGGCCCACCACTCACACGTTTCTCGGTGTTACAACTCACAAAGCAGTCTTCCCCAAGACTCTTTGCCACGACTCACAAAATATCTAAACCTTAGAAACTTTTCTACAAGAATGATTTGAGTAAGTAAACATGATTAAAAGATATTAAGATGAGATATGAAGTATGTTAGGATCAACGAGCCACAACAACAAGCAAGTAAACTAAGGCAAAGACAAAGAGAGAAACCGAGACACGAGTTTTTAACGTGAAAAAACCTAAAATTGGAAGAAAAAAAAGCACGAACAATCCACTAGATGTTTTAGGTTTATAAGGAAGCCTTTTGTGTTTGTGTGGGAACAACAATGAGAGTTTGCAAATACACAATTACATACACTAAACCTTACGCACAACACCTTAATAACGCATTAACCACACCTAAACCGACGAAAAATCGCCTAGAAAAGACGAGGCCCAACAACCTACACCGGCACGGCCCGTGCCAGGCAACACGAACTGCCCGTGTTGCTAGCACGGCCCGTGCCTGCTCCTGGAAGTCCCGAGCTGATTTCGGCAATGAGCACAGCCCGGACTCCTTGGAAACGCCCCATGCTAGTTGTAAATGCATGTGGCAAGTGATTCGAGCCTTTGACTTGATTAGACTCCACTTCGAACAATCTCCCACTTGGAGACAAATCAATCACTTCCTCTTGAACACATCTAGTAGATCAAACACCCTCCTTAGCTTCAACAAGAATGGCCAATTAAGGTTTTGCACAACCTCAATTTCCGACATCCACTCCTTTGGTTAGCATATCTACCGGATTTTTACTACCCAATATCTTCTTAAGTTCCAAGTCTCCACTTTCCACCAAGTTTCGAATGAGGTGGAACTTATACCTGATGTGATTGGTCCTTGAATGTAAGACCGGATTCTTGCTCAATGAATTGCACTTTGATCATTGCACGAAGAGCACTCCGTTCCATTGCCTTTGGCCGAAAACTTCCAAGAAGTCTTGCAGCCACACCATCTCCTTTCCAACTTCGTCATGGCTACATACTCGGACTCCGTTGTGGACATGCATTTCTGGAGCCTTAACATCCAACTCACGGTTGTGCCTCCAAATGTGAAGACATAGCCCACGAGTACTCTTGCTTGTGTCAAAATCGCTGCTCAAATCAACATCCACAAAGCCTTCAAGTTTAAGGTCACTCTCTTGAAACACTAACGATGTGTTAGATGTTCCCTTCAATTACCTTAGAAGCCACTTCACGGTTTCCCAATGTGCTTATCCAGGATTTGACATGAACCTTACCACCGCTCCCACTACAAAAGCTATGTCCGAGTCTTGTATACACCATTGCATACATGAGGCTCCCAACAGCGGAAGTATAGGGAACCTTGGACATATGCTCTTTCTCCTCACTTATCTTGGGACATTGATCCTTGGTCAACTTGATATGATTTGCAATCGGGGTGTTCCTTGATTTGGTATCACCAATGTTGAACCGCTCCAAGACTTTCAGACACATAATCTTCTTGAGACAACTTCAAGATTCCTTTGGATCTATCTCTTGTTATTCTCATCCCGAGAATTTGCTTTGTTGAGCCCAAGTCTTTCATCTCAAACTCCTTTGACATTTCCTCCTTCAATCTGTTTACTACATAACATGTATTTTCTCATGCTAGAACCTACAATCAACATATCATCCACGTAGAGTAGTAAAATGATATAAGAATTAGTGAAGTTTTTGAAGTAACAACACTTATCCATATTAATCCTTAAGAAACCATTGTTGCACATAAAAGTGTCAAATTTGAGATATCATTACCTCGAGTGCTTGCTTCAAACCATATAGACTCTCTGTGAGCCTACAAACCAAGTGTTCCTTACCCGAACTTTATATCCCTCTGGTTGTATCATGTAGAGATCTTCCTCCAAATCCCCATGTAAAAATGTCATTTTCACATCCATTTGGTCCAAGTGAAGATCATAAGCTACAACCATGCTCAAAATGATTCTAATGGTGGTTAGTTTCACAACAATGAGAAAATATTTCGAGTATAATCAACTCCCCTTTTTGTGAAAATCCTTTAACCACCAACCGAGCCTTGTACCTAGTATGACCATTAAGCTCATTCTTAATCCTATACACCCATTTGTTTAATAGAGCTTTCTTATTAACTGGTAATTCGATCAACTCCCAAGTTTGATTATTGTCCAATGATGCCATTTCCTCCTCCATGGCTTTCCCCACTTGGACCAATCACTTACTTGCATTGCCTCGGTGTAAGATTCTAGCTCACTAGCATCAGTCAACAAAAGGTGATGTAAAGAAGGAGAGTATCTTTGAATCGGTATACCTCTAGTCGACTAAGCCGACCTTCTCAAGATGGAGGAGTTTGGGGCTCATCTTCATAAGGAGTTTCGGTTCAAGGAATGGTTCATCAACCAATACTTTAACTTGTGGAGCTCTAGCTTGAGTTTTCTCCCCTCTAAGGAGACTTCAACAACTTCATCGGCTCCCACTACCTCCTTGTTCACCGAACTCTCATTCAGCCTGTCTTTGTACAAAACAGACTAATCAAAAACAATATCAACATGTCTAAACACCTTTTTCCCATCCCAAACTCTATACCAAACAAGTTATCACCATAACCCGTAAAATAACATTTCTTGGACTTATCATCGAGCTTGTCCCTCTTGTTAGGCTTAACCATAACATATGCAACATAATCGAAAACACGAAGATGGGATAAATCGATATCCTTACCACTTGTAAACCTCTTTTAGAATATTGTTACCCAACGGTACGGATGGTCCCCTATTGATCAAATAGGAAGTTGTGTTTACTGTATCTACCCATAGTGATTTGGGCAGCCCAGACATGAATGCGCATGCTCTTTGCTCGCTCATTGAGGGTACGGTTCATCCTCTTGGCAACACCATTTTGCCTTGCTTTTCCCGGAACCGTTCTTGTCAATCGGATTCCCTCTTGAGCACAATAATCCTTGAACTCATCCTTCTCATATTCACCTCCCTTGTCGGATCTCAAACACTTGATCTTCAACCCTGTTTGGTTTTCAATTTATGCTTTCCATCTCAAGAAAGTGACAAAAACATCAAATTTATTTTTCGAAAATAAACCCACACCTTCCTATTGTGATCATTGATAAAGGTAACATAGTAGTAAGCACCACCCATAGATTGAATAGGAGAAGGACCCCATACATCGGTGTGAACTAGCTTTACTTTATTTGCCTTTGGTTCCCTACCAACTTTGGAGAAACTAACTCTCTTTTGTTTCCGAGAACACAACTCTCACAAAGTCCCAAATCAATGTCATCCAACCCCGACAAAGCACCCTTAGAAGCCATAATTTTCAATCCCTTTTCACTCATGTGACCAAGTCTATTGTGCCACAAAACCGAACTAGAGGACTTGTTGTCAACATTAGGAAGCAAATTTTTACAACCAAAATTAGAGTACAAGGTCCCGGATTTCACCCCTTTTGCAATTACCAATGCCCTTTGACAATTTTCCAATGCCCATTCCCAAAATGAGTGAAATAACCCGTTTCATTTAATTGACTCACGTAAATTAAATTCTTGGCTAATCGCGGTATGTACCGAACACTCTCTAGTTTCCAATAACCCTAATTGGAGAGCTTGATGTTCACATCACCTCTCCCCAAGATTTCCACACTTATCATCAACAAGGAATACCTTACCAAAATGTCCATTCTCAAAGTTATGGAAAAGTTCTCTACTCGAAGAAGAATGAAACGAGGCACTCGAGTCTACAATCCAAGACTCAATTTGAATATCTACACTCAAAACAAGGGCATCAACAACATCCTCAATGGAATTTACGTAATCCCGATCATCATGGTTATTGCCCCTCCCCTTATTCTTAGGTTTAGGACAATTCTTCTTGTAGTGACCTTTTTCACCACACCCCCAACACACAGTTTCCTTCGGGTTTTGAGATTTACCCCTAATCTTTGATTTTGACCGACCCCCTAAACTTGTTTTGTTCCTTTTGTTTCCCTCTACCTCTAACATGCAATGCATTCCCGGATTCACCCGAGTCCTTTTTGCGAATACTTTCAATTAAAATGACATTACGAATTTCATCAAATTTCAAAGCATTTGAACCTCTAACACTACTCACAAGCAGAAACAATAGTGTCCCAATATTTAGGTAGAGAAGACAATAAAATCAAAGTTTTCACTTCATCCTCAAAGTTGATATTAACCAAAGCAAGCTTAGAAATGCATATATTGAAGTCATTTATGTGGTTGGCTATACTAGTGGAATCATGCATTTTGAGATCAAACAAACGGCGCACAAGGTATACCTTATTCATTGCTGATGGTTTCTCATACATGTTGGACAGCGCTTCCAACAAAGTCTTTGTGGTCTTTTTCTCCATGACGTTGAAAGCAACTTCTTTGCCAACGTCAATCGGATTGTCCCGAATGCTTGGCGAACGAGCACATCCCAATCCTTTTGTGTCATCTCAGCCGATTTCTCTCTAAGAGGTTGGTAAAGATCCTTTTGGTACAGCAAGTCTTCAATTTGCATTTTCCAAAATGCAAAGTCTTTTCCATCGAACCTCTCGATCTTAGCATTTTCACCCTCCATTTTGTTGTGACTACTAACCTTGCTCCGATACCAGCTGTTAGGATCAACGAGCCATAACAACAAGTAGTAAACTAAGGCAAAGAGAAAGAGAGAAACCGAGACACGAGTTTTTAACATGGAAAAACCCAAAACCGGAAAAAACCATGAATAATCCACTAGATGATTTAGGTTTACAAGGAAGCATTTTGTGTTTGTGTGGGAACAACAAGTGGGAGTCTGTAAATACACAATTACATACACTTAACCTCACGCACAACACCTTAATAACCGCATTAATCGCACCTAAACTAACGGAAAACCGCCCGTAAAAGACGAGTTCCAGCGAGCTACACCGACACGGCTCGTGCTCGCTGCTGGAAGTCCTGGGCTGATTTTTGGTGGTGAGCACGCCCGAGCTCCTTGGAAACGCCCGTGCCGATTATAAATGCATGCGGCAAGTGATCCGAGCCTTTGACTTGATTAGACTCCACTCCCAACAAAGTATGCTCTCTTGCTTCGTTGCTTCACGGTCTTGGCTTGACTCTTTATAACTTTCTCTTCAATTTGCGGATCGTTGGAGTTACCGTTGTGGATATGATCTTCTCTGTCTAACTTGGTAATCGAATCTTGACGAGGATCCGAATGTTGTCCAAAATATGGATTCTTTCTAAGTTTGGCTTTACTTTCAAAATGCTTATGTATATTTAAATGCTTAGCTCGCTTTAACTTCCTTCATTCATTACTTAATATACGCGGTTGCCACTTCTACTTCTTGTAACCCATAAATTGAATTATCTTATTGATTTCTTTCCGAAAATAGGTTCAATCGAATATGTGGAAAGAATAGGTTTTATGCAATATAATTATGTCAAAATATGTTGTAATATATCCATGATTTTCGGGATTATAATCAGTGAGAATATTTCCTTAATTCAGTGATTTAGTATAATGCCAAGTAAGGAAATAAAATCCAAGTATAAAATTGGATAAATATGGATCATGAAGAATAACATAAGAGATATTTATGGAATACATTTAGCTACTAAATATCTTCCTTGAGTACAAAATTTATTAAAGCACATTGGGGTCAAATAAGATAATTAAATAAATATAATTAATTGGTCAGATTAGTTATCTGACTGACATGTCATTTACATTTGTCAATTTGAAAATATTTTTTAATTTATGGTGTGTCAGATGTGTGTCTAAGGAGTATCAATGTCATATTGGCATCTGGCACGTGTCTGACAGGAGATACAACAATTGTAAGAAATATCCAACATGAGACATGGCACCTGTAAAAGTTTCCATTTTGCTGAAAGTTGGATTTTCGTATTGCTGTGTGTACTTGACTGTCACTTTGTGTGTGCAAATTATATGGCACTCTCAAGAGTAGAGATATATCTCTACTCCCATCAAGTAAACAGATGTCGAATCTCTAGAAGCTGACGTCAACACAAGTCAATGTGTAATGCACAACAAGTATATAACTGACGCATGCCAAATCTGATATTGATGCACACTATATATTTTACTTATTTTTCCTAGTTTCTCTTCTCTGATTTTTATTGTTATTATTGTTTATAATATTATCGATAAATATAGAGTAAACGTTACCATATGTATTGTAAATTATTATTTTTGTGGGTTTTAGTTTATTTAACATTTTTTAGTAGTATTGTTATTAATAATAGCAAAATAATATGTGTGATATAATACTCAACAATTATAATATTAAAGTTCACCAAATATAATATTAATATTCACTAAGTGTAATACTCATACTCATTAAATATAATTCAATTGCTCGCTAAGTCTAAGGATTTAACTAAAGAGACCAACTCCTTGAATTCCTTTTTTTCTCATGTGATCCTACCACTCATCAAATAGATGAATTAGAAAATCACGTGAATATTTACCTGAATCTTTAATGAAAGAACTCTAAAAAATGTAGAGACCTCTACTACTAAAACCCTTCAACAAAAGTTGAGAACCTTGGACACGTTCCAAAACTCCATTTTCAGTTAAGCTTGAAACATGTCAAACTTCACACAATGTCTTGACGGCCCATACTATATTTGTATTTTTATTTAAATGTAAACATACCAATTTGCATTTCATATACTCATTCAAATGAATGACTTTGGTCAAAATTAAAGATGGACAATAGGTCGGGTCGGGTCGAGTTTGTATTCTTATCGAATTTAAACATGTTAAAAACAAACCACAACCTCGAATCGACTTACTTAGTAAATGGGTCTAAAATTGCCGACTTGGACCATTTATCAATTATAATAGGGTGACGTGAACCTAACCCATTTAACTCGATTGATGAAAATACATATTTAAAGAAACACAAATTATCAAACTTGTTTCCAGTTTAAGCATTGAGCATTTTGATAAAAAAAAAAGTGTTGAGCATAAAGCAAATTACAAATCAAGTCGTAATTGCCTAAATTCAAATTACAGACGAGCATATACAACATAAATAGTTCAATTGAACAAACCAACAACCAAATCTTATCTAAAACTAACAACTTAATAATCTGAGTTGGATGTCACCTCAACTACACTCCCCTACTCACTTTTCCTCTTGGTTGAGACAGAGTTCTCTTTATCTTCATCACGTCTCTGCACAAATCATCCAAATTAATTTGAGAGGCATGAGAGCTAATATAAATCTAAAAAGAAGCAAAAGAGATAAATGAAATACAAATCACTAACTATTAAATAAAACTAAGGATAAACAAAAGATATAAATAAACGAGATGAGACAACTCACTATAACTTAGAGTCGAGAAGTGGGAACTAACTATATATATGAAGTAAGAAAAAGAAATAAGACAAATTAATATAGATTCATAAGTAAAAGGACGAGAGAGAGAGAGAGAGAGAGTATGCCACAAATATGGAACAGGAGGGATGAAGGGATGGAGAGAGAGAAAAGAGAATTTGGAGCTTCAATTTCAATGCATCTAGAGAGACAAAGGAGACTCGATCACCGAGAAGTGAGTGTAAGAGACTCTGAGAGATTGAAAGAAAATGAACAGTTAGGGTTTCTAATTGCTTGATTTATATAGAGATGTTTGTCAACCCTTTTTACCAAAATTAAAAATAAAAAAATTACTAAATTAAAGAATTTGGGATATTTGGCGGATTGAGAATTGGGCTAAAAATTCCAATTTCCCCCAAAATTTCAAAACTGAAATTTTCAATTCCTCCTAAAAATCAATGGTAAACAAGTAAATAATAAAAAAGTCGACTTATTTAACCCAATTAATTAGACGTATAAAATATGTATTTTTTCTTATTGAGATTATCAACATGAAACTAAAATACTTATTTAAAAATTTATTTATATTAATCCATTTACATAAATGTATTAAAAATCTCAGCCAAAATTCACCAAACTTCATGTCAATTTAAATTGCTAATTGTGTCGGATCATTCTTTTAAACCCAACTCTATTTAAAACTGATGTCCTCGTGCGGAAAAAACACGCAGTTAAATACTAAGGAAGGTGCGACGTGAGAACTTGCCGGAAGCCATCATCAATTTGGATAATCACAAATTCTCGCCGAAAACTTGCCCCGAGTTTCCCGTTTTCCCCATTTCCTCCATACGCATCAAGCTTCCAACCCAGTTGAGAGATGAAGGCAGTAGTGATAACAAGCCCCGGAGGGCCAGAAGTGCTGCAACTGCAAGAGGTGGAAGGCCCTCAGATCAAAGATGATGAGGTGTTGATCAAAGTGGAAGCCACTGCCCTTAATCGTGCTGATACCCTTCAGCGCAAGGGCTCCTACCCTCCTCCCCCGGGGCTAGTCCCTACCTTGGTCTAGAATGCTCTGGAATCATCGAGCAAGTTGGGAAGAACGTCAATCGCTGGAAAGTTGGGGATCAGGCAAGTCCTCGTATCCTACTCTCTCTCCTCTTCTTCTATGTGAAATTGAAGACTTGAGTGTGATTTCTTTGATTGTGAGGTGCGATTAAACTCAGTAAATCAATTGGTTAAATGTGTTCTTCTTGATTTAAGCTCAAAATACTGTATGGCCATCATCCATTTAGGTGGAAGGAGGTCTAATGCTGTAAGGAGCTATAAGGAGGTGCAAGTGGAGTTATAAGGAGCTGTAAGATAGTAATAAAGTTATTAAAAAGCTCAAGTAGCTGAAAGATTGTTATAAAGTTAGTTATAAAATGCAGTAAGGAGCCCTAAGAAGCTAGAAGGAGTTGTAAGGAGCTGCAAGGAACTCTAAGGCTGGAAGGTAAAGTTAAATGGAACATGGCCTATATCATATTGAGTCTATGATAAAGGTACATTGCAGGACTTGTGTTTTTCTTTGTTGAATAATGCTTCAGCATCGACTGATTTATCATAAGAAACCCCGGATGATTTGGGGCAGTGGGATTTGTCAATTGCATTTTATAGGCAATGTCAAATGACATTATTTTGTTCAACGAGGGTGTGTTGCAATATTTTTCTGAATCCATCTATGTATGTAGCATTTTTTATAAAGAGGTAGTGCAGAAATGTGGAGCTTCATCCTGGGGTTAACCACTTCGAAAAGAAATATGTCATTTTTGTCGCCTGCTGTAAGTTATGCTGAAAAAATTGCCCAAATGTGACCATATCAGCTGCCCAAGTTGTGGACAAGTTATACCTAGAAGTATATGTTAGGTAAAACGAATTAGGAATAATTTTTTAAGGGATATGCTCTTTTAATCAGAAAAAGCAACTCTACTGCTTGCATACTTCCATTGAATCAGGATCAAATTTATAGTAAAACAAATGAAACTAATTTCCTAAAAAGATGTGGGAATAATGACCCACTATCCAAATATTGCTAACAGAAATTCTTCAACTAAAAATATCTTTCAATTGACACCTACAAAAACAAGGAAACACTAATTACTACTTTGAATCAAATTAATCAATACTCTCCCTTGCTTCAGAGCTTGTCACACCAATCTGCAATATGAAAATTTCATGCTTAGCTCCCTGAAGCGATTTTATGAGAATGTGTGCAACTTGCTTGCTTGTTCTGAATAACTCAAAGTTACTTCTCCACTTGTAACCAGAATCCGAATGAAATGATGACGGATGTCTATGCCCTTTGTTGTATTGTGAATGCCGGATTCTATGTCATGGTGATTGTTGCTTAGGTGTCACAGAAGATCTCAGTAGCTTTTTTTAATTTGAAGAAAATCAGCCGATAATCTCTGTAGCTAAAGAGCTCGACTAACAGCAACATATTCTACATATTCTACTTCTGATGAAGACAGAGCCACAATATCTGCTTTATTTTAACTCCAAGAAATAGCACCAGAACCAAGAGAAAATATGTACCCAGAAGTACTTTTTTTTCCTCTAAGCATCCTGTCCAATCACTATTAGAAAAGTCAAATAATCTGAATTTTGATACCTTCGAGTACCAGACCCTAAAGTCAGCATGTCAATAAAAGAAATCTCTTTGCTGCACCAAGATGATGTAGCGATGTCCGGTCTAATATGACATAAATAATTTAGACCACCAACAATGCTCCAATATTGCTTTGCACTAGCGATGTCTAGCCTTTTGATATAAAGGGTTGGTTCATTTTGACTCCTTTCAGATCTACTCTCTTGAAAGTATGAGTCAATCTTACTGTACCGTGCATGCGGAGCTTGTTTTAGGCCATATAAAACCTTTCTCACTCTATATACGTATAGTGTATCTCTCCTATCAGGGTCAGCAACATATACTTCTTCCGGTTCTCCGTTTAAAATTTAAAAATGCTGACTTTACGTCAAATTGGTTTACTGACCAGCCAAGTTGTGCAGCCAGTGCTACAAATACTCTCACTGTTTCAAAACGAGCCAACCACAGGGGAGTATGTTTCATCAAAGTTGACACCTTGTTGATGAGCATAACCCTTAGCTACGATTCAAGCTTTGTGCTTTTGAATTGTTCTATCACCGCACCGTTCTACTTCGTGCGATACACCCATTTCAGGCCAATAACGTTATTCCAATTTGGCAAATCTGCCAAATCCCGAGTTTGATTTTTTCGAATACCCAACTACTCTTCTTCCATTGCTTTGCGCCACTCGGCCTCTTGTGTAGTCTCTTCAAAACAAAGAGGATCTTAAACAAGCAAAGCAAAGGCACATGATGTTTGAACATTGTGAGATTAGGTTTACTGTCCCTTGTTGGTCTTCTCAATGGAGGTGGAGTTAGCATGGCAGAATGCTCCTCAGCAACTTTAGATGAAGAGTCTTCTTGGCGATCTTGCAGAGTTAGGTGTGCTTTCAAGTGGGTTGAAGATATTTCCTTACAAAGTCTTTGTTGATCCTGATGTCCACTCCTATTCCAACTGGAAGCTTCATCGAATACTATGTCCCTTCGTATTATCACTTTGCCACTCAAGCTTATGCCTCGGATTCACGACTATAGCTCACAAAAATGCATTTTGGAGAGACATTACATCAAGTTTGAGGTGATTTGGAGAGTTGTCCAAAACGTATGCTATAGAGTCAGAAGTTTTAAAATAGCTTGCCCGTAGCTTTCTGTCTTTCCAAGCTTCATATGGAGTTTGATTTATGATAGCCTTTGTTGGTGAGATGTTCAGCATATACATAGTTAAGCAACTACTTCTGCCAGAACATCTTTGGAAGATCATCATATTTCTTGCCATTTCAATGACTGGTCGATGTTTTCGCTCAACCACACTAGTTTTTTGCTGCGGTGCATGTGGTGGTATCAACTCCTTATGAATTCCATTTTCTCACAAAAACACCAAATTCATTAGAGCTAAATTCACCCACTTTGGTTCTCTACTAAGGCCTTAAAGTTCTTGAAACTCTTGAAGTTACTGATTTTGTTTCAAAAATAAACCCAACTCCGACTCAAATCATCGCTAAACAACAAAAATATCGATCTCCACCCAAGGACTCAACACTTGTTGAACCACAAACATTAACATGTATTAGTTCAAGACAATTTGAAGCCCTCCAAGCCTTGTTGATAGAAGATGAATTTCTACTATGTTTTCCATAAACACACTCTTCACATAAGTGTGAAGACCACCCATTTTGGGCAATCCAACTACCATATTTTTGTCAACAATTTCAATTCTTTCATATTTAGGTGTCGATATGTAGATGTCACATATTTGATTCACTAGTTTTAGCAACTATGGCACAGTTTTTTATGCCCCATACATCTAGAGGAAACATGCTGTTTTGTTCCATACGAATGCTAACTAAATTTTGGCTTGACATTTTATCATAAACGGAGCAAATACTATCATCAAACAAGATAGAATAACCCTATCCAACAATCGTCCAACACTTAGCATATGATGAGCTAAATTAGGAACATATTACACATCATGGATTTTGATGGAGATTGTGCCTTTCCCTTCAATCTTTCACTTGCTTGTTGTCTCCAAGTCGAACCTTGCTTTTCTAAGTTTCATCCAGTTCTTTGAACAACAATGTTATTCAAGTCATATGATTGAACAATCACTCCACTGTCCACGAACCACAATCCATTGATGTCGTTGTTGATTGGAGAATAGGCCATGAACGGAAGAGACTTCTTCTGAAACTGTCTCGTGAAGTTGACTCTCTTTGCTTCATCTTTATGAAAAGTGAAGTTGAGTCCTTTTGCTTCATCTTTGTGCTAGTCCAACACTCGTCTTCTTTATGGTCATATTTCTTGCAATATCTATTACTTTTAGATTGATATTGCCCACCAAATTGACCCTTTCCTGTGCCATTGCCATGACCTCAACCATGATAACTGTCTTTGCCTCTACCTCGTCCACTTGAATTTCTGATTTGGCTTTGTAGAAAGATTTCCCTTCATTTGAAAGGCATTTTCCTTCACCTTTTCATAGGACCGATTGATCCTACCTTCATGGGCTAGTAGTGAATTCATTAATTCATCAAAGTTGTATTTGGAAAGGTTCTTTGACTCTTCAATTGGGAACGACAATATGATTTGATCAAAAATTTTTGTGAGATTGTCGAACACGTTAGTAACAAAAATTTCATTCCCGAGACATTCGGAGTATGTCTTTATATGACTAACAATTCCGGACATTCTAGAGAGAATTTTTGCGTAGATTCTTTCTTTTTCATGGCTAAAGTTTGAAATTCATGCCTTAGTGTATGTAATTTAACAGTTTCATTCCCGAGACTTTTTACCTTTTTTAACTTCAATTACCTTCTTTTCTCCCAAAAACACTTCTCATCAAAATCTTCCATGCGGGTGGTGGTTGCCACAATTCTTGGACAAATTTTCATCATCCAAGTGCCGATTGGATGAGAAATAAGGCCGTAGCATCCTTCTTGCGAATCTCTCGTAACTGTTGTTCGTGTTGAACTGATGCTGGATCACTGGTTTCCACCAAATCCCATAGTTCCGGAGACTTGAACATGATCTTCATCTTGAGACTCCAAAGATGTTATTTTTCACCCTTACCTGGAATTAAGGGTTGAGAGGAGGAATTTGTGCCGTTACCTGCCATGGATTTCACTAACAATTTTGGTGTTTTGGGGTTCAGTGTGCATGTCGCAAGGCCTTTCTGAATGTTGGAGCAAGAAGATGACTTTCTCGCCCCCACTCTCCTTCTCTCTCTTACTTTACCCTTTTCGCCCAATGAAAAGAATAGACCGAGCCTGGTTTTCTTTGAGGATTTCCTTTTCTTTTTCTTTTCTGGTTGTTGTCAAAGGCTGCAGATGCCTTTCTCAATTTCTCAAAAAATATGCTCTAATACCAATCTTGTTAGGTAAAACAAAATAGGAATAAAGTTATAAAAACAAGGGATAAGCTCTTTCATTGAAAAAGCAACTCTACTACTTGCGTACTTTCATTGGATCAGGACCAAATTTATATGAAAACAAATGAAAACTAATTTCCTAAATCAACAATACGTAAACTGAGGTGGGAATAATGACTCACTATCCAAATATTGCTAACAGATAATCTTTAACAGAAAATTATTTGCTAATGGACTCAATAAACACCTAAAAACAAGGAAACGCTAATCACTACTTTGAAGCAAATTAATCAATAGTATATGTGGTGTGTCCATTGGTGGAATTGCGACTTGTTTTAGTAACTTGATTGACGTGCTGCTATTATTTGATGTAAGTTTTGTATTTATGGTGGAGGTTGGATAAGATTTTGAATAGTGGCAGGAACTTGGGGATAGTATCCTTTAGTTGGACATGGAAATGTGTTAGATTAACCACAATTTGACTTGTTCAAATATTATGAACTTTTGATGGTGAACCGGCTATTTCACTATTGCTGTTCCTTCGGAAAAGATTTTCTACCCATCTTGATGTGAGGGCAACAATGGTTATATGTATGAAGTTTCACTTGTTTTTGCTCTAATTTGAAGTGTCTTCAGTTTGAGATGATACCTATGTCTTAAGGAGAACAAGCACACAAGGACTTCCGGTTGGCTTCAAGAGTCCAACATGTATTGACTATCATGAAGTGTTGTTAATGTACTGTCTCTGCGTTATGTAGGTGTGTGCTCTTCTGGCAGGAGGAGGTTATGCTGAGAAAGTTGCTGTTCCTTCTGGGCAAGTTCTTCCTGTTCCACCTGGTGTTTCTCTCAAGGATGTGGCTGGTCTTCCTGAGGTGGCGTGCACAGTTTGGTCTACAGTTTTTATGATGAGCCGACTCTCTGCAGGAGAGACATTCTTGGTAACTCATCATACTACTCTTCCTCTTTTTTTCCTGTATTTATCTTTGACTTCTCCAACGATTGAGGTCATATATATTTGTTTTTAATCCCATTGTTCTTGTTCACTGCTGCAAGTTGATCCAGGGTTCATGTTAAATTTGGAAGTCTGACCATTAGAGAATGTATAAGTTCTAATATTGAGGCCTGAGTGTGAGGCACCTTTAGGCATTAGGATGTTGGAAAATTTGTGTTTGCTCAAAGTTCTCCTAGCAATTGTTTTCCTGTTAAACAAATCGACTTTACACAGTTGAGTGATTTATTGCCTTTTGTAGATCGAAAATTGAGAAGCTGCAGTATATTTATTGTAGAGTTTGTTGCAAGTAGTTGTCCATGAGTGGTTATGAGTTCAACGTTTCAATCTTATTCTCTCTCGTTTCCTTGGTGCTCTGAATAATTTTGTTATATTCATAATAAATGATACAGATTGTTGCGCGATGAATGCTTGAGGTGTCCATGAGAGTAGTTTCTGTTCTTACTCTACATCCTTAGAAAAACCAGTGACTAATAACTCATGCATACTCCTTATATTGGACATACATCATTATATTTAATTTTTGATGTAGCTTGATCTGCCTGAAAAATATTTTGTTGGTGTTGATATATGCGATTCAATTTTTGTTGGTCACCAGCAACCATAATACCATACTGACCCTGCAAGGTGGAAGGTGAATGACCCAATCCAATCCCCAGAGCTACAAATTGAAGTGTTCAGGGGTTACAAGGGTATAGATTCTGTGAAACTTGTTTGTTGGTGGCTGTCCACCAAGACATTGACCTTAAGGTATGCAGTGGTTAGAAAAATGAAACAAGAAAACTTAGTGAATCCTTATGCCTATGTGGGGGCTCTGTTCTAGACCTGGACTGGTCAAATAGGTATCTACTTGCAGTATGCTTTTTTCCCCTCGTTCTCGATTGCTTGTGTGATGCGTTTCTCACCCAGACTACAATAGCAGTGTGATATTTCCCAGGAAAACTGTAAAAGGTGTACATATGAAACTGGACATTCTTCCATCTTAGTTATATAACTACTGCTGTTTGAAAGTGGCGGATTGAAGATTGTTAATCTACTCAACATTTGTTGCATAATGACTTATCTTCTCAGGTTCATGGGGCCTCTAGTGGAATTGGCACCTTTGCAATTCAAATAGCCAAATATTATGGGGCAAAAGTATTTGTAACTGCAGGTTTGGCATATGTCAAGTTGTTCTTAACAGTAGAAGAAAAGCCGACTTGGTTGCAGTATACTTACTATGTGCTATCTATGATTCTGTCATAGGCAGCAATGAAAAATTGGCATTCTGCAAAGACCTTGGAGCTGATGTGTGTATCAATTACAAGGCAGAAGATTTTGTCGCAAGGGTGAAAGAAGAAACAGCAGGAAAAGGTATTGTTTTCAACGAGAATGGAATTGCTGTATGGGTTACTCATTATTCTCCCGATGTTGTTTTAGTACACTCCTTGCAAGTCAACTCTTTTACCCTCTTGCTTTCATTGTCAGATCGCAAATGAACGCCCCTCCCCCTTTTCCCCCTGCCTCTTAATTGTGTGCTATTTGGAAGAGATAATTATCCAAGTGAATTTAATTTTCCTTGGCAGCTTTAAAAGAGTAACCTGCATGGAATGAAATTGTAGGTGTTGATGTTATACTGGACAACATGGGGGCTGCTTATCTTCAACGAAATCTGGACTGCTTGAATTTAGACGGTCGACTGTTTATCATTGGCCTGCAAGGTGGGGCAACTACTGAAATAAATCTTGCAAGTTTGCTTGCTAGGAGACTCACAGTACAAGGTATGAGGGGATTTTCTTCCGACACTTTTTCTTGTAACTACTGTTGCTTATTATTGGCAGCATAATCTGTCTAATCAGATAAAGTGGGAGTTTCAGCAACTCTGTAGTTCTTGCATATTAATGGGACTGAATTGGGTTTGCAGGAGATTCACTTTCATACGAGAGTGAGACAGAAAAAGTTGAACAGTTTGACTAGTGACTAAATTTTAAGATACGTAACTCTTATCACTTTATTTAAATAAGAAATGGAGAATGAATATGTTAATTTATCACAAAAACAGCTTTCATTGGCCATTGATACTTAACTGGTTGATCTATCAAAGACATGAAATGCAGAGTGTATCATTGGATATTCGAAGTTGCAAAGTATACATCTTCTCATTAGTTTCCGGATGTTTCTTTTTTTATTGGTAATTATCTTTGGGGTATTTGTCTTCTGTAGTTTCTTTCTATTCTGGCTTTTACTGGCTAAAATAAGAGGTCAGTCCTGATTTTGAGTCCCATTGCAGAGAACACTTAGGTGTTTCATCTGTTTGTGCCTTTGATTTAGTAGCCCTCATCAATTAGCTGATGACAGCTTTTAGAGACTTGGACCATGATCTCTCAATGTTATACATGCTGCATGCTTGGCATAATGGTCGATTGACTCACATGGAGCTTTAGACCTGGCAATGCTGTTAAATTGGTCCCAACTTATCTGAATTGAACAACGTAATGGCGCCGATCAAAACTTGAAATAATGCATTTTCTCGACACATTTTTATTTTTCATTATTTTTAATAGTAGGTATGCAGCCCAACCTGTTGGGCCGCCATGTAACGGCAGCCCAATGGTTTGGTAATGGGCAGGGGGTGGGGGAATAAGAGTGGACAAGCCTGCAGAGATCCATGCCAAAAGGAGCCTGGTTGCATCCCCACACAACTCCAACCGCCATGAGAATTTATCCGATGAACCAATTATAGACCTAACTAGGGATGTCATCTAAGATGTCTTTGTTATTTGATAGTGAAGGCCGGTGTTTAAACTTACAATATCACCTACATCAACTGGTGTACCTCCTTTTACAACAAAAACGACCCAACTGTATACCCAAATTCAACCTGAGCCGAACACGAATATCTAATGATTTACGTCAACTTGTCTTGACTCGATTGGGAGATAATCAGCCCTTCCCAAGCCAGTCAGGAAAACCTGTTTTGGAGCTGGACCGCTTAGGAATTTAGATCAAGATTATGATAAGTCAAGGCATTTAGTTCTAATCGTTGCTGCATGTACAGCTGCTGGATTGCGAAACAGAACGCCTGAGAATAAAGCAGTCATTGTCAAGGAGGTGGAGAAGAATGTGTGGCCTGCAATCATAGCAAACAAGGTGAAGCCTATTGTTTATAAGTACTTCCCTTTGTCCGAGGCAGCTGAAGCTCACAGGCTTATGGAGAGTAGCAAGCATATTGGCAAAATATTGCTCGTTCCATGAGACATGCTTATCAAGGCACTTAAGAACAAGATGACTAGCACTGGCTTTGTTGCCTTCGTATCTTGTATAGTTTGATGAGACTATGTTGTTTCTTGTTGATCAATTCATAAACGCTTGTTTCAATATTTCATTTGTTTGGAGTTAGGAAATAGAGCGACTTGAATGCGTAAATGTTTTGGATGAACAAGGTAATCAGAAATGTAAACAATAAATGAAAGTATTAAAACAATGGACACAAGGATTTTAACGTGGAAACCCAAACCGGGAAAAAACACGAACGATACAAGCAAACCGATTTCACTATTTTAAGAGTATAAGAACTATCTCAACCCCGCGAACTTTAAAAAATCCAAGATAGTCCAAAATTACACTCTCGTCTTAATAGCACAAACTACAATTGGATACCTCAATTGGCTCTCACTAAATTACCAAAGCTTGAACAATTTGAATAATTTGGATGGTTAGAAAGACGAACTAAACCCCTTTAAATAGAAAAGAACCTAACTCCCTAGGCCTATAAAGACTGCACATCAATTACAAGTCTTAATATCGAGCACTTAACACACAAAACAGACGAAACAAAACGATGTCGAAAAGTTGTCGTGAGAAGAGGGCATGGCACGGTTAAGGTTGTGCCACCTTGTCTGTCTCGCAAAGTCTTGGGTTTTCTTCGGCTCTTCTTACTGCGGCATGGTAGTGACGTGATGGGCTTCGTCGTGTAACCTTACAAAAGCATTATTAGGTGTATTTTGAGCCACACCTAAGAATCTCCACCTTGGATCAAAATCTCGAAACCATGCTTGTTACCGTCAACCTACCTCCCCTTCCCGATAAGTAGCACCCTAGAGGACCCCACTTCGAAGGGCAATCACATATTATCACCATCCACTAAATCCAAGCTCCCTTTGGACTTAGCTAAAAGAACCATCTCCATCAATCCCTTCTTCTTAACGTCATCCAACCACAAATCAAACAAACGAATTAGCCTCGTCATTTGTCAATTTACGTGAAACCGCTGAACTCGCGGTTGATCCTTGAAGAATGTCGAGATCTCCGTGCCTCGAATCCTTGAACAACACCTTAGAACCATTGAACACCTTCAAGACTCCACGTTTAGCCGAATACCTTAGCCCTCTAGCTTCAAGGGCACCCAAAGAGATCATATTGCATTTTAGATTGAGAACTTGCTAAACCTTAGTTAGGGTCTTCACAGCACCATCATGAGTTTTAATCTGGACTTCACCAATTCCAGCAATAAAGCATTGGGTACTATTGCCTAGATTAACAACACCGGAATCAACACTATCATATGTAAAAAAACAAATCTTTGTTATAACACACATGAAGTGTACATCCGGACTCTAAAACTCATTCGAATCACTTCCCTTTTCATGAGAAGCAAGCAAAACATCACCGCCTAACGCACTATCGGTAATTGCAAAACTAGCCTCACTAACATTTTGAGATTTATGAGATTCTTGGTCCTTTTCTTTTTCCTTTAGAGTCTTACGTTTCTTACACTCAAATTTTCTTATGCCTCGGTTTCTTACAATAATAATAATCTCTCCCAAACTTGTACTTAAAGCCCTTCTTAGCACTCTCCCTTATCGACAAACCTTCAGCTCTTTCACCACGCACATCAAGATTAAAATTTTCCTTAGACCACAAATTAGCATTAACATCCTCAAAAGATATAGTGTCGGTTTTAGTATACAATAGGATTTTCTTAAAATACTTATATGATGCGAGATAAAGACACGACCAACAAAACATCCTTATCCTCATCCTTAGTTTTTACATTTAAACTCTATAAGTCAATAAGAATTGAATTAAAATCATTTAGATGCTTTTGAACGGGAATACCTTTAGCCATAAAAACGTATACAAATATTCCTTCAAACAAATCTTGTTGGAAAGACTCTTCGTCATGTAGAATTCTTCCAACCGAGTGCCAAAGCTCCACTGCAGCTTGTCTTGTCAAGCACCTCTCGCAGCACATAGGGCGCCAAGCACAACCGAATAGCCGAAAGTGTCTTTTCTTCCAACTCCTCCCAATCATCATCTGTCATTGTCCCTTGCTACTTCTTCTTGTATTCAACCCATTGTTCATTGGACATCAACTCGGATTTGGCTCTAGCACATGTGAGAGCTTTCCATAACCTATGTTGGATGAGAATCACCTTCATTTGAACCTTCTAGAGATTAAAGCTAATCTCTCCATCAAACTTCCGAATATCAACCTTTATAATTGAGGACATCCTAAACCAAGCTTTGAAACCACTTGTTAGGAAATAGAGCGACTTGAATGCGAAGTATTTTAGATAAACAAGATAATCGAAGTGTAAACAACAAATGAAAGCACTAAAACAATGAGCATAAGGATTTTAATATGGAAACCCAAACTAAAAAAAGAAAAAAAAAAACCACGAACGACACAAGAAAACCAAATTTCACTATTTTGATAGAGTAAAAGAACGATCTCAACCCCGAAACCTTCCCAAATTCAAGATAACTCAATCTCACTACACTCTCCTCTTAGTAGCACACCCTACAATTGGATATCCCAAATGGCTCTCACCAAATTACCAAAGCTTGAACAATTTGAATAATTTTGATGCTTACAAAGATGAACTAAACCTCTTTAAATAGAAAAGAACCTAACCCCTAGTCCTATAAAGACTGCACAACAATTATAAACCTTAATACCGAGCACTTAACACACAAAACGGATGAAACAAAACAAAGTCGGAAAGTTGCTAGCAAAAGAGGGCATGGCACGGTCAAGCCAGCCTTGGCACGGCTGTGCCATGGCGGCATAACCTTGGCAAGGCCATGCCACCTTGCTGTTCGCAAAGTCCTTGGCACGGCCGTGCCATGGTGGCATGACCTTGGCGAGGTCGTGTCACCTTGCTGTTCGCGAAGTCTTTGGTTTTCTTTAGTTCTTCTTGTTGCAGCATGGTCGTGACATGATGGACTTGATCATGCCATATTAGGTGTATTTTGAACCACACCTAATATTTGGATTTCCAATCCTCCATTTCATTGTAGAGAGCTACTATTGGTCATATAATGGGTATTAATTTGAACTATTTAAGAAAATAGAAGCTACTTAGCCCAGGAATTAAAACATCGTCCAGGCGTCATCTCTTTCTCTTGTGTCTGGGGGCAGCCCACCCAAAAGTCGAAGGAAAATTATTTGGAATTATTGAATTTGTTTTTTGGGAGCCCAAGAATTATTGAATTTTATTATGTGTGCATACGAGGCAAAAGCTTTTGCAATGTTTTGAGAAATTAATATATATTAACTTTTTCCCAAAAAAATTATTTGGTATGCGTTAAAGTTTTGGATTTTGATTTCGAAATTCTATAAAATGTTACATGGCCTACGGGATCTGGAGGTCTTGATTTGAATTGAATTCAATTTTCTAGGGGCAGCGATTGCAACCATGACTCTCTCTCTCTCTCTCACTCTCACTCACTGGGTTTGAGAAGTGGGAAATATTTTTTGGGATTATTTTCCCCTTTAAAAAAAAAAAAATCTGATCATTGAGGAATGTGGAATTAATCCTTTTTCAAGTGGGGATTTAAATTTTCATGTTTTGAGAGTAAATTGAAATCTTTAAATTTTATATTTCACTCTTAAAATACTTCAACCAAAGGTGAAAAAGGAACATAAAACCTTTAAATTTTAAATTTTTAGAATTATTTGCCTTTTTGGTGAAAAAGGAACTTAACTCCTTTATAATTCTCTTATATCAAACAGGGTCTTATTCAAATTTACCGTCTCTTCAATATACATGTAGTATAAGCGCCTTTTGCTATAGCATTTTGGGTTTAATTCTCCGGCAATGTTACTTCTTAGGACACTCACAAATTAAAAAGTAAAAAAATTATTAAAACACCAACAAAATTCAAGAGCCTAATCTAAGAGGCTACTTCAACCAAAAAGGCAAAAAGTACCCAAAAAAGATACAATAATTTAGTTTAGATTTCATATGTAATTAAACTTTTCACAGTACAACTTTCTTGGGCTATGATTAAAGTCCTTTTAAACTTTGATCTAATAATCTATTTGAAAGTTTACACTCTACAAAAAGCTGTCAAACTCTCGAGAATCCTCATTGAAGAGTAAATTGTTTACAGATGTCCATATAGATCAAGCAATGGCCAAAAGAGAGGAGGGGGAAATTGAAGTAACCCACACTATTTTAAAAATGCTTTTAATATCAATGATGTCAACGACATATAGAAGTAGGTGACTAAGTGGTAAACATTCTACGATCATTTAGAAGTTATGCCGACTTCCCAAGCTTTGTTGCAAGTTAAAAGTAGGTGATTAATACTCTTTACATATGGCATATATACCTACCTTTTAGAGTAAAATTCATCTAAGAGAGCCAAACAAACTATGAATTCTGTCACTCATTACCTCTATTCATGCGAGATACCAAATTTATATGACAAAAACTAAGAATCCATGTTAAGCAAAGCTTTTAAGAATCTAGGTAAAAAAGAATGAATGAATCAACCTTGAATTTGCTATTATATTCATACACATATGCAATTAACTTAATTATCTATGTAAAATTTTATGCATGTCCTGAGTAACAATTCAAAATATTAATACTTAGTTGTCATTTATACATATTTTAAGATTGATATAAGGTATAATGCTTTTAAGATTGATATAAGGTATGATGCTAACTATAGAATACAAACTTTTTTCGTTTTATAATATTTGTCACTTTATAATAATAAGAGTATATTAATTACTAGTTTCCAATTTTACCCTTCTTAATTAGTTTTTATTTTTAAAACTTTGTGGTTTTCAGTATATAATATCCTAACATTTTTTTTTAATTATTTTACTAAGATAAAATGAGAGAGGATATAGTGATAAGATAAAGAAAATTAGGGAGGAGAGAGATAGTGCTGTTAGGAAATTATGAAATCGGAAGGAGAGAGAGAGAGAAGGACAGAGAAAAAGAGTTTTAATTTTACTGAAAATAAGAAGGGTATATTAGATATTTTATGTATCTATGTTAATTTTTCCTTATCCACCAAAAACGACATGTAATTTGAAACGGATGGAGTAATTCAATTTGCATTCATTCCTAGGTTTCCCTCAACTCTAATGTGTCTCTCTGTCTCTCTCTCCTCTCCCGTCCTCACGTCAAAGCAGTGGCACACAAGCCTAAGTTCTTTATCTCTCTCTCTTTTAGTGAGCGGAGAGCTCAATTTTTAATTTTTTTGTTCGGGGAATGTCTCATCTGTTCTTTTATCTAATTTTATATGAATAGCTCCAATTTAATCATATGATACTTAAATTACAAATTATTTCATGAACTGAGGTCCAAGTTATCACATATATAGTATTTTGTTTTAATTTTTTAAAATTCACCTCATATTTCCATGATTACGAAGAAAATAACGAATACGGTAGTAGAGTAGGTTCTAATATAAATAATTATAATTGACCTCGGTCTTAAATGTGGGATTCACCTTATCGGTGAGCAGATTTTTTACAAACAAGACATATATATAATGATGAGTATTTATAGATGGACACCTTTAATCTAAAATCCTAACCGCACTCATTGGCTGGCTGATCGACGCCAAGTTAAAAGTAGGTGTGGTGGTTGTATAGTGATAGAAGTGAGTGATGTTAATGGGTAATTTTTTTAATTTTTAGAATTGCTTAATATGAATAATTGATTTCAATCCAAAGGCAACACTCTCTCTCTCTCTCTCTCTTATCGGACATACTTTTAGACAAGGAAATATGTATGTCGATTGAGCGGTTAAGTTTGGTCTCTGTATTTCCTCTTCGATTTTCTCGGTTATCTTTTCCTTCTTCCGCTTTTCTTTTCATTTTAATGGAGGACAACTTGGGCGGAACCCTTGAGAGAAGAGCTACTTGCATAGTTGGTGTACTTATCCTTTAAAAAAATTAAAATTTATAGATTTTAGATTATTTCATATTCATTAGATCCAACTCAAATAGAACATAATGGTTCTGTTTAGTTTCAACAATTGCTTGTGAATGAAGGTTTGCTCGGGAGAGTCCGAGTCACCCTAGAGGGGGTGAATAGGGTGATAGAAAATTCTTTGTGGAATCACACTCTTTTGCGCGAGAATAGAGACGAAGACAGATTCCGAGTCTATCAACGAGGTCGAAAAGATCGGACTCAAAAAGCAATCAATCGAAATAACAAGAGCAAGTAAAGTCATGCTGAGTCTAGAATGAACTCGGAATGATAACACTTAGATTTTACGTGGAAACCCTCCTGGGGCAGAAAACCACGGACCGTGTCAATCCGGACACGAAGTCAAATTCACTATTTTGAGTCCACAAAATACCGTGAACTGACCGAACCCGAGTTGTTCCCTTAGACAACTCTATACAAGTTTTCCTAGACTTAGAAATTCCCTTATCCGATCTAGTACTTCCTAACTGAGATAACCCTTACAGCTAGGGACAATTAAGCTGAGTTAACCCTTACAGCTTAGTCAAGGGACCTTACAAAGAATGTAAGAAGGAGTTTGTAATCGAGTACAAGACCTTACAACTCGGAAAGTAATGAATTACAGAGTGGGAGTTGTAAGTAGAAGATTGAAAGTAAATACAATGACTTTTCTCAAGTATGTGTATTAACAATAGATTCGGCAATCTTCAAGTCTTGTGAGATGACTTCTATTTATAGATGACCAGGCGAGTAGCCGTTATCTTCATCTGCTGACCGAGAGTCCTCTCGTGACCGTTGATAGAAGCTTTCGAGTCACTCGGAAAGTATCCGTTGTAATATGAACGTTGGACAACGGTTTAACTCTCTTGGAAGTCCCAAAACCATTAGCGGTGTCTTGAAAGATAAGGTAGAAACCACCGTTAAGCTTGGCGTTCCAATTTTCCAGATTTGGAAACAGACGGCCACGACACGATCTCTGGGACTGGAGCGAGAGAAGGTGAAGAGCCATGTCTGCTGGTGATTTGACGTTACGAGCTAGGTTACTTTTGTAGTTTGAAAAATTGTATCCTCGATTGAATAACCTACAAAAGTAAATCAATTTTGGTTCTCAAAGTATAAAATACTTTGGCCCAAGATTAGATATAGATAATAAAATAATTACGATAAATAAACCAACTGATTATCCGAGTCGAAATGAAATGGCATTTTCCGAGTCCAATATCCATGATACTCGGAATTCCATTTGACTTATTCTAAGCGAAGAATCAAGTTCAATAAAGAATATCGGAGATTATTAACTTGATATAGACTAAGCATGAAATAAGGCTAAGAATACCGACTACAACAAGATAGGACTTATAACCACAAGTCGGATTCGAGTGAGAAAAGACGAAATATTGGTATATTCAATCGCGATTATTCCGAGTGAGGATGGACTCGGAACAAAGAACCGAGTTTTCGAGTTGCTTACGGATAAGCAATAAATATAATAAGTAAGAGCTGTGTTACTTAGAGAAGATACCATTTTACTCAAATAAGTTTCGAGATACGAGAGAATGCCTTGGAATCAAAACTCTATATGTATGGAATTGTTATACCCGATTCCTTTTATATAACTCGTAAAAGTATTGAGTAGTGTCCGAGTCTTCGATGAAAAAAAGAGTTGTTTGGGATGTTTAGCTATTTTGACTTGGTCAAAGCAGATAAAGTAGTGTTTAGTTATACAGTTGTTTGAAAGAGTTGTTTGGCCCCAAACATCTCTTCCCATTAGCCTTTTGAGAAGAGTCTGTTTGTAAAAATGACGTATTTGTCCAAAAGTTTGGAGAAATTACACCATATGTCACTTATTATTATTATTATTATTATTATTATTATTATTATTATTATTATTATTATTATTATTATTATTACTATTATTATTATTATTATTATTATTATTATTATTATTATTATTATTATTATTATTATTATTATTATTATTATTATTATTATTATTTCTATTGTTATTATATCACTATTATTATTACTAGTTTGGACCCATTTTATGCACGGAGTATGTTGTATAATGTATACTTTATGAAATTATTGAATCATGGAGCGATGTACTTGTGGGTTTGTTTTTCTTGATCATTTGATTTTATTGAATGTTTTCACATTCAACAACATTCTTTACATGTTATTATCTCATAGTGAAAACACTTTCATGACTCATTAAATTTATCATAACCTAACACATAAAAATCATTAGAGCCCAACTCACATTTATTCTAAATTTCTAAACAATAAGTAAAGAATCTAAGACAATAAATCAAAAAGAATATTAAAAAATATCATCAAGTTTTAAAATTACACTCGTGATTTGAAATATTAAGAAGTCGAGCCCCTCTAAGAATCAAACAATTTAAATAAATCTCACTTATATAGTTATAAGAACAACGGGACAATATACTTGGGTATCAAAAGTCAAATATTAGTAGAAAAAAGAGTAATATATAATTAGTAGATATTGAATTAGATGACATTTAGATGACAATAAATATCATTACGTTACAAATTAATATTATAATACAAAGTACATCAAATCAATAAAAGAATATTAAACTTATAACTCATAATTCTGTACAAAGTTAATACTAATTTAACTTAATTGATGTGTAGATAAATTTACATGAAAACTACTAAAACATCATTTACTCAAATATTACACGAACCCTTAAAAAGTAAAAGAAAATGGTTTCTAAGGGAGAATATATATAAATCCTAGAGAAAGGTAATTTAAAGTATTTTTGGGGTTGGTGCAATTTAGCAAGTTAGGCAAAAAACATATAATGAATATATCTCATATACTTGAGGTAAACTATTGAAAATGCCTTTAATTTTTTTAAGCATTATATGACAACCTTGATCATCTAATCTCTATTCATTGACCCTATATTCGCAAAGAAAATATATACACTATTATTTGATTAGGCTTAAATGAAGAGATGCCTAAATACCTAAAGCTAAACTGCCAATGCAACCAAGTTTGCTAGAATTAAACACATATAATTCAAAGCCCCATACCTTCAACCTGTTCTCTAGTATTTCGAAACCCCTTTTTCTTTTCATCACAACAAATATGTCATTTTCTTGTTCCCAAATTTTGCTTATCCTAAACGACGACTCTATTATGTTTATATCGCAAACAAGTAAAACTAAAATAACCTAAATTAAGATCTTAAAACTGTAAAAAAGAAACGTGAAAGGTGAAATATGAAATCCACATAAGTCAATTACCATTATTCAACATTTGTTTCAATATGTGAAGGAGAAAAAAATACTAATAAGAATATATTCTCACAAACACACAAAAAAAAAAAAAAAAGGAAGGGGAGAGTCCACTTATAAAAGAAAATATTTTTTTCATTTGGGTAAATTATATTATTTATTTATTTAATTATTTATATCAACAACTCATATTTAATGGTTAAATAATTTTTATGGTTAAGATTATCCTCAACTCCTACAATCACTCCCGTTCTAATATTTGACCAATTTAAGAATACTATTATTATATGTTTCATAAATTATTATTATTATTATTATTATTATTATTATTATTATTATTATTATTATTATTATTATTATTATTATTATTATTATTGTGAAAAGGAGTAAAAGAGAGTTCATAGATGAGTAGAAACCTATTTTTTTAAGATAAATTATTATTTTTTATTGGACGAAGTTCCTAAATTCACTCTCATGCCATCGTTTCATAATTTTAAAAAGATTGCTATTATATATAGTATAGATTATTATTATTATTAATATTATTATTATTATTATTATTACTACTACTACTACTACTACTACTACTCCTGCTACTACTACTACTAATACTATTATTTTTTATATTAGGTAGAAAATGAATCTAAATTTTGTAAAAATAGTCAGAAAATAAAGTTTTATAAATGAATATAATTTGTATCCATAATATAACATAATTATATTTGAAAAATAAAATGATTAATAATATATATATATATATATATATATATATATATATATATATATATATATATATATATATATATATATATATATAATAACTTAGCCTTAAGGGTATAAATGAAAGTTCACCAAATATTTTTTCCTCAAACAACTAATTTTACCAAACACCTCTTCAAGAATCAACTAATTCAAACAGTTAATGCAAACAACTAATTCAAACGAGATAATAACAAATAGCTAACAGCTAACAGCTAACATCTGGTTTACATTTGGCTCATGGGAGACCTATGATGCGTGGGATCAACATCCAGTGCTTTTTTCAAATATGTTTTTGATGCAGATATAATACTTATCTTTACTTTATACTTACCTCTTACGTGCTCGCCTTTTGAATCTTCGGTGGGGCCCAAAAAGAGGATGTTGAAGAAATCAATCATTTCTAAGTTGCAATCGAAAAATGCTTAATCATTGAGAAATACTTAGGCTTCCTTGCATCTTGTTCATTTTCTTTCTTGATGCTCGTGTCAAGGTAGGTTAAAAAAACCAAAATGAAAACGGAAAGCCTTGACGATGGGATTCTCCTAGCGAGAACATTTGTGTACGGATTGAATAAGTTTGGGTTTGAATCGATTTTGGTCCGACTTAGTTTAGGTTAAAATTGATTCAATTAGGTTTCGAGTCGGTTTAATTTTCGATTGACTCTTTTTGAGCTTCAGTCAAATCAGTTGAGTTATTTTGATTATTGGTTCAGATTGGGTTTTGGGTTATTCGGATTGACCCATTCAATTTGGATCGGTTTTAACAAATTTACTCTAGACCTGAGTCTTAATTACTAATCTAAAAAGCTAAGAACTTATAACACACCAAAAGGCCTTTAGTTCATATTATGGTTTACTTTTGTCAATTACACATGGAGAGAAAGAGAGAGAGAGAGCGCAGCCACAACATACACTGATATTGCCTTATCTCTTTCTACCTGCCCTGTTTCCACCAACTTATATTTTCCCCAAGGATAATTACATGATCACATGATTACACTCATTGTATTGTGACATTGTTGAGATATCAAGATTAAGATCCTGGCAGTTTAATTGGTGCTTAAATATTAATTAAGCAACACAGCGGCGCCCGGAGCCGCAATATTGGCAGCCTTGATCGACGCAAGCTGAATCTATTAGGCACCGGATTTGTTCACAAGGTTTCTCTGAGATCAATAGTTCGTTCCATCCGCAAGTTGCTGTTGCTGATGATGTTTTAGCTATATCGCCCCAGCCCACGTAGTCCATGCTCCTATCTCTGCTTGATCGATCATCAAATTCATTTATTAACTTAAAAACTTAATTAATGTCTTCCATAAACCAGATTTTAGGATCAATCATAATAATTATATACTGTTAAATTCATTAATAGTAGATAAACATCTTTTACTACGGTTCCAAAACTTTTTACTACTAATATCGGGTGTCGTACATGCGGCCGTAATAGTAGATAAACATCTTTTAGTACGGTTCAAAATCATAGTAAAAGACCACATATTATTACGGTTCATTTGAAGAACCGTAGTAAAACCTATTTCTACGGTTCTAAATAAACAACCGTAGTAATAGGTATGTGCCCAACACCAACATTTTTCGTCAAAATTTTAGGCCCACACCTATTACTACGATTTTTAACTAAAAACCGTCATAACAAGTTATATTTAGACCTATTATTTCGGTTCTTGCTTAAGAACCGTAATAATAGGTTTGTAATTTTTTACAATTTCTTTTTGTTTTTCGTACTCCTGTACAATTATACAAACAGAATATAAATACGTACAATTACAACAATCCAGACAGACAAATCACCTACAACTTCACTTGTTTCACAACAAATTTGGCACATTTTTCATCCACAATAGTTTCATGTTTCACAACTTTCAGCAAATAATATATGACATAAATACAAGGAGTACCATACTTCTTCTAAACTAGTCATTTATACCAAAAAGTCTCAAGAACAATAGATGAACTTTTTGACATAAATACTAAAATTATTTATAACAAAAGTTCCAAGACCCAAGAGCTAAACTTTTTGGAAGAAATACTAAAAATCTCCTCCTACACCCACCACCCTATATTCCAAAATCTATAGATTTGGAATATAGGGTGGTGAGTGTAGGAGAGGGATTAGATTTGGAATATAGGGTGGTGGGTGTAGGAGGGGGATTTATTACACCAAAAAATTCCAAGACCAAGAGATGAACTTTTTGGTAGAAATACTGAAAAAGGGAGTATACTAGAAGGAGATCTCACCATCATTCTCTATTTTCTTTATCATGATCTCATAGTTTGACTAGTTTAGCTTATAAGATGTGTCAAATTTATGCTGAAATAGATGACGTTTTACAACTTTAGGGAGTAATCTTGAGGAGTTAAAACACCGTAAATATGGACAAAATATGGATTGTTCTTGGAATTTGGTTGCATGTTTGATGGTAATCTCCAGAAAATTGTTGACACTATCACGATATTCTAAACTTTACCTATCATTATAAACCCATGCCTTTAGGACAATTTTTTATTTTAACCGTCGTTAAAAGCTCGTAATAAAAAGTCGTATATGTAGTAGTGTGCGTATGAATGATTCTTCATGGGTGTCAACTAACACGAGTTGATAAAGTCTTTACAAATATTGCCACGGATTTGGGTTTGAATTATACTGACCATTTCGCCTCATATGCATGGATAAATAAAAATAAAAAACTAGGAATAATTGCTTCTTCTAGCAGATCAAGCTAAGCTTTCGAAATCAGCTTATGTGCAGTAATGTTATAAGCTTTGCCCAATGTTTGTTCTCTCCCAAACCCATCAATTGAGCTGAGCGAATACATATAATACATAGTAAACTATAATACATATGACCAACATTTAAGATACTGTCATAATATATGTTACATAAGATGAAAAAGAGAGCACAATAATCTTTGAGTGGTAAACATTTAAGAAAGCTTACTCGTGGAGCATCTTCGACTCTCATGTTGAGATAGACATTCAAGTTCATCGAAGAAGAATAGATAGAGATAAAAGCTTCAGGAGGAAGATAGGCAAACGTGTTGGAAAGAAACCAACTGCCGGCGACCATCTAGAAGCATAGAGCAAAAAATACAAGGTTCACTTATCCATAGTTATTACTCAAGAGGCACAAGAGAGCTATGAAATTAATAAGAAAGTTGACAAGTATTTTGTAGGCGATAGGGATCGCACTTTAAATAGAATTACTGGCTTGAAAGCACAAAACAAACTTGAAGTCCTCATCTTTTGATACTTTGGAGGCCTCTATTTTTAATTACAATTTGGTTTGAGTTAGGTATAGTATGTTTGATTGTTTCCTTTACTAGAGCAAAAGTTGCTTATTTTTTAATGGAGTTATGACCATAATATAATTAGTGAATGTGAGATGGATGTATTTAGTGACTATACTCTGTATAGCGCTCTTAGCGTTGGTTTTTAAGGGCTTTGGACGATTAATTATTAAAAACAAATGTTTTAAAAGTCTAGTGGGTTTTTTATTTTACTTTTTTGGGGGGTGGGTTGAGGGGAATTTAGCATTTATGTATGGCAAATTAATTACTCTATTGTTTCAAAATATATGTTATTTTAAAGTTATGAGGGAATACTAAGAAAACACAAATTCATGTGTTAAAAGATCAAATTGTCCTTATATTTCATTGAAAATGAAGAAAATCAATGAAAAAATAAAAGAGAAACAAAGTAATTAATAAGGACAAAATTGGTAAAATAGTAATTAATATGTCACTGGAATTATAAAGTGACAAATATTGTTAAACGAGAAAAGTTAGTAAAGTGACATATATTATAGAACAAAGGTAGTAACAATTAAAAGGGTATTCTTGTGTCGACACATATTTTTTTTTTTTTTGAGAATAATGGATGAATTTCATTAATTAAAGGCCATATAACATCTACAATAAAGATCAAACTCAAACAAATTCATAATCAAAATAATAAAATAAATCGTTCGATTGAAAGAACTAATTGAAACTGCTTCGAACACTCATCTTCCACTCAATCGTTATTTTATCTTATAGCCTTTAACGAGGAGATACACAAATCTTGTATAGTCTTCCTGTCGAATAGATCTATTTTTTATAATAGTCCAAACTTAAAGCATTGATACTCGTTGCAGCTGATCTGACAATGAGTCTTGATTATTATCTTAACTTGGTCTTAATTCTTGAGTTGATTGCCATTTAACAAATCGGTATTTATAGGCAAACTGATTGGTGTGGACTCTGAGATGAAGCCTCTCCTCGTTCTTGAAGCCTAATGGGAGCTTATTCAACAATCCTTAAAATGAAGAATCATAGTTAGACCTTATCCTATCTTTATCGCACTGATTTGAGATTCTCATTCGTTAATTGATATAATTATTTTTGTTTGATAATTGATATAACTATTTCAAATAAACTAACAAAAAGTCACTAATACGAAAGTAGTCATTAAATAATTTTTTGGTCTAAAAAGTCACAAAGGATAGAAGTAGCCATTAAATATAAGTTTTATTCTGATAATAGGAAATGTTTTTAAAGATAAAAGCTAAAATAAACATTAAATATAAGTTTTATTCTGATAATAGGCTTATTTGAGAATTCATAATGAAGAACAAAAATTAGAATTTGTTCTTCCTATATATGATCGACTTGAGATTGAAATTCGATAACCACTTTGAAGAAATGTAAGTAAATTCACCCTACCTATATCGAAATGACTAGAGATTCTCTTCTTAGTATGTATTGGGTTTTTTTGGGATAGATTTCTTAATATGTATTTTACCATTTTGATCTTTTGTGACAAGCTTGACCATTATACATATTTAAGAATCAAGTTAACCACATGTTTAAATTGATGGTGAAAGGTTCAAGAATGGTTTTATACACTAATATTTTATGTGAATGCTCTTTAGGTTTGAAGCATGAATACGGTAAAGACTCCCTAATATTGCATATTAAATCAATATGGGGACTGTTGAGATTCGAACTTAAGACTTCCTGCTCGGAATGCTCTAATACCATAATCAAGAATCAACTTAACTAAATGTTTAAATGGTTGAAGGCTCGTGATAAGTTAAGTATTCTAACAATCACTACTACGAGATATAACTTTTTATTACGATCGATTTACGATGGTTAAAAGCAAAAACCGTCATGAAAAATGAGGCGTTGACATTTTTGTAAATAAGAGCTCTTTTATTACACCTATGACTATGGTTCTTTCACCGAACCGTAGTTATAGGTGAAGCCGTCAACTTTTGACTACGGTTCGTGAAAGAACCGACGTAAACGGTATTATCTATTACTGCGGTTCTTTTATTAAACTGTGTACTTTTTACTACTCAAGTGCCGGAGAAAGGCCCAGGACTGGAACTCTTGGCAGAGAAAGTGTAGCTCCTGAAGAGTCGGTGGAAGAGGATCCCGAAGACGACCAACCTCTTGTGGTCCGGAGAAGATCTCGTCAATCTTCCTCTACTCCGGAACCAGCCTCAACTCGTCGAGTAGTTTCCATGAATCCAAGTATTGGAGATAGAAAATCCGAGGTTAGGCATTCCTTCTCCGAAGTTGACCAAGAATCAAATGAGGGTTTTCGGAACTATTTTGGTGCAGCATTGATGATGCCGATGACCCCTTCTTCAAGGCATGCGTGGTGGTGGCCTCGGAGGAATACAACTTAGAAGAATACAACCGAGTGTCCGCCTATGACACAGCCAAAGAAGTGTGGGACACACTGGTCAACACTTATGAAGGTACATGCCAGGTCGAGCAAGCGAAGATAAGCCAATATCTTCATAAATATGAGCTATTCAAGATGGAGCTGAAGAAAACATCACTCGGATGTTCATTTGATTTACTGAGATTACCAACAATCTCAAATCTCTGGGTAAAAAGATTTCCCACGAGGAAATGTGCAAAAAGATACTCGAAACCTACCCAAGAAAAGATGGGGTCCCAAAGTGACAGCTATCGAAGAGGCTCGGAACTTGTCTCTACTGAAGCCGGACGAACTCATTGGGAAGCTTCTCACCCCATGAGATCCACCTGGAAGAGGAGGACGCAGAGGTCGGCACCAAAAAGAACATTGCACTGAAAGCCTCGGAAATAAGAGAAACAGATCCGAGCTCTTTTGACTCGAAGAGGATCCCATGACACTTATCACTAGAGGCTTCAAGAGAATGATGAAGCACAAGAGATGGGATAAGAAGCCAAAAGAAGAGTTCTATAAGAAAGACAAGAAGGATAGAAAAGGTAAATACTCTTCCCCTTCAAAGTTATCTTTGACTAAAAACTCCGGATGTTTTGAATGTGGCAGCAAGGAACATATAGTCAAAGACTGTGCAAAGAGAAAAAGGGACAGAAAAAAGAAAAAGCTATGATGGCCACATGGAGTGACGAGGACTCATCGAAGATGACGAGGACTCGGATGACTCAAAGTGTTTGATGGCACTTTCTGACTCGGAATCGAAACAAAGTCGGACTCGGATCAATCGGACAATGAGGAAGCAAATCCTCAAAAGGTAATTGAATACTTTCTCAAATTCTCCAAAGTTGATTTAGCTAAGTATATTTTCACTTTGGAAGAGAAGTCCAATTCGATTCTTCTCATTTTAGAGAACAACTTGAGTCAATTTCTTCGAGAGCATTTCTTTTAAAAAATGAGTTGGAAAAACTGAGACTTACACTTAGAGAACTCAAGACTAGTGCTCAATCCAATAAGGTCGAGTCTAAGTTACTCGGAAAAGAGAATGAGCAACTAAAGCAAAAGCTCAATGAGTCTCAAGATCTTGTTTTAAAGTTTACTCAAGGTTAGAAAAACCTTGACATGCTCTTGGTGATCTCAATGTGTCTCCTTCAGAAAAGAAGGTCTTGGTTTTAACAAAGAGGAAGAATCCAATTCCTACTTAAAGCTTTTCAAAAGGATTCCAGAACTTTAAAGTTCAGGAAGGCTGAGCACGGTTCCATTCATAAAAATGAAAGGAGGACTGAGCTCGAGATCAGCTTACAAGAGAAAACCATTTCCTCCGGTTTATAAAAGAAAAGTTTTTGAAGAAAAAGAGACACGAGACTCAGTTCTCTAAACGGAAGACTCAGAATCAGACAAAACCCAAAGTCATTCAAATCGGGTTACGAAAAACCTTTTTCCTCGGAAAAGGACCCCAGTAAAGGGTGTTACTTGGGTTCGTTAGAGGAATTGAGAGGAGTTAGTTTATTTTCTTTTTGCAGGCCACTCGGAAAAGATCAAAAGGGCATTGGTACTTGGACGAGTGGATTCTCACACCACATGTCGGGAGATTCGAGGACTCTTTTCCGAGTTAGAAGAGTACAAAGGAGGAAAAGTCACATTTGGAGATGATAGCAAAGGCAAGATAATTGGGATAGGTAAGATTGGAAAAGGAAGCAATCTGGTCAGCCCAATATACCTTGTCAAAGGGTTAAGATATAACCTGCTCAACGATCTCTCAATTGTGTGATAAAGGTCAAGAGGTAAGATTCACTCAAACCAAATGTTATATTTCTGATGATACCACCAAGGAAATCAAGCTCTCAGGTAAGAGATCAGGTAACACTTACATTATTCCTCTTTCGACTCGAGTCAGAATTTATCTTGTTTAAAAGCATCACTTCATGATGACTCATGGACATGGCATCGCAGATTAGGCCATGTTAGCATGCATACTATTAAGAAAGTGGCATCTCATGGTTTAGTTAGAGGATTGCCTAATTGTGCTTTCAAGAAAAACAACGTTTGTGAAGCTTGCATAAAAGGGAAACAAGTCGGATCATCATTCAAATCCCCGAAGACAGTTTCCACATCCAAGGTGCTTGAATTGCTACTTATGGACTTATGTGCTGAAATTCCTGTTAAGAGCCTCGGAGGTAAATCATATGTACTTGTTATTGTTGATGATTACTCACGATTTACCCGGGTGTGTTTTCTCAAGCACAAAAATGAAGCATTCAAAGAGTTTAGCAAGCTCTGCAGAAAGATCCAAGTTGAGTCTCGGACTCAAATCCAGAGAATTCGAACCGACCATGGAAGGGAGTTCGACTACTCGGAATTCTCGGAGTTTTGCGACAAGAATGGTATCTCTCACAACTTCTCAGCACCAAGAACTCCTTAACAAAATGGAGTAGTGGAGAGAAAGAACAAAACTCTTGAAGAAATAGTTAGGACAATGATGATTGAACACAATCTACCCTACTATTTCTAGGCCGAGGCGATCAACACAGACAAATTACACCTTGAACAAATGCCTTATCGGACCCATTCTGAAGAAACACCTTACGAGCTCTATAAAGGGACGAAACCCAATATTTCATATTTCAAACCATTTGGATGTAAATGTTTTGTTCACAACAATGGTAAGGATCACTCGACCAAGTTTTATGCTTGGTCGGATGAAGGAAAAGCCAAGTGAATCATCATTCTTAGACCTAAAGCTCAGCAGGAATGATGATCATGATGAAAATGAGCCTATCAGCAATCAAACCCAACCAGCTCGGAATGAAGTCACTCGGAATGTAGTGACTCAGATTGAGACAACTCAAGAACCCGCTCAAAATGATGAAGGATAAACCGATGAACAAGTTCACTCGGAACAAACTTCGAAGATCAACCAATTCAGCCTACGGATCTAGTGAATCGGAGAACAGGTAAAACATTCAAGTATGCTTCTAGTCATCCACTAGAAAACATATTATCTTATATCAACAATGGGTCAACAGTGGGTTAAGAACTCATTCCTCTCTTTAGAATCTATGTGCATTCACTGCATTCATTTCATTAATTGAACCCAAAAATGCACTAGAGGCCCTAAATGAACCTGAATGGGTAGAGGCCATGCAAGAGGAACTCAATCAATTCAAAAGAAACCAAGTCCGGACTCGACCAAACGACCTTCCGACCACCCAGTCATAGGAACCAAATGGGTCTTGAAGAACAAACTTTATGAAGGTGGGTTGGTAGTCGAAACAAGGCTAGACTTGTGGCTCAAGGTTACAATCGGGAAGAAGGGATTGATTGTGGGGAAACCTTTACACCTGTTGCAGAATTGAAGCTATTAGAATCCTATTAGCATTTGCATCTAACATGAATATCAAGTTATGTCAAATGGATGTTAAGTGTGCTTTTCTCAATGGTTTTATCGAAGAGGAAGTCTATGTTGAGCAGCCCCTGGATTTGAAAACTCAGAATTTCCAAATCATGTTTTCAAACTTCAAAAAGCTCTTTATGGTCTTAAATAAGCTCCCGGAGCTTGGTATGAAAGACTCGAGCAATTTCTTGGTTCAAAATGATTTTAGAAGTGGTTAAATTGACAAGACTCTCTTTATAAAAACCAAGGGGAAAGATTTCCTTATCGCTCGGATATACGTTGATGATATAATATTTGGAGCTACTAATGAAATTCCGTGTCGAGATTTTTCCGAGTTAATGAGACAGAATTTCAAATGAGCATGATGGGAGAACTCAATTTCTTCTTGGTCTACAAATCAAGCAAGACAAAAATGGAATCTATGTCCATCAATCAAAGTACACCAAAGAGCTGCTGAAAAGTATAAACTTCAAGATGCGAAGCATGCAGCAACACCCATGAGCGAGTAGCATAAAACCGGACTCGGACGAAAAAGGTAAAGTAATAGATCGAAACTCTATCGAGGTATGATTGGATCTTTGCTATATCTTACTTCCAGTAGGCCATATATAATATTTAGTGTTTGTCTATGCGCAAGATTCCAAGCTAATTCAAAAGAATCACATCTCACTCGCGGTGAAGAGAATATTCGAGATATCTTGCAGGGACTCGTAATTTTGGCCTATGGTACTCCGGAGACTCGAACCGACTCTCACCTGGATACTCGGATGCTGATTACTCTGGATACAAAGTTGATAGAAAGAGCACTTCAGGGGTGTGCCAATTTCTGGTCAATCCATAATATCTTGGCACTCAAAGAAGTAAAACTCAGGAGCTCTATCAACTGCCAAAGCTGAGTATATTACAGCTGGAGCATGCTCGTGCTCAAATTTTATGGATAAAGCAAAACTTGAGAGATCTTGGACTTTCTTTCAAATCGGTGCTAATCAAGTGTGATAATTAGAGTGCAATCAGCATCACCAAAAATCCAGTTCAACATTCAAAGACAAAACACATTGAGGTCGGTATCATTTCCTAAGAGGCCATTCTCGAGAAAGGACATATTGAACTTGAGTTCATTTCTACCAATCTTCAATTAGTCGATATCTTTACTAAGCCAATTAGTGAGGATCAGTTTTGCTTCATTAGGAATGAGCTTGGTATGTTAAATGCATAATTATGTGTCTTCTATGTGAAAATCTCATCGCATGATTATGTGTTATGTGTTTACAATTCGTTAATAACCATTATTTCAGTTGATTCAATGATACTGAGCCGATAATTATTATTTATTTCCAGCTTTTGAGTCACTCGAAACCGAGCTGAGTCGGACTCGGACTTTGAGAAAAATGGACATCAAACATGTGATCCAAAGGTGTTTCAAAAAGGACCACTAGTGACTCGTTGAGTAACAACTACATATGTGCACAGGCTTTATTGATGCAGATATCAAGCAAGCAATGTTTTCCATTCCAAACAAGTCCCCAAGGCCAGATGCATACTTAAGTAGCTTCTTCAAAAGTTCCTGGTAGGAAATTTGCCCTGTTTTCTGCAAAGTTGTTTAAGAGTTCTTCCAAATAGGTAAGATGTTAAAGCAACTAACTGGTACTAGGATTGTTTTAATCCCTAATGTAGATCATCCTCAAACTGCTACGGAATTTAGGCCCATAGCTTGCTGCAATGTCATATATAAATTCATCACTAAGCTTATGATTCAAAGGTTGAATGAGGTATTACCTTCTACAATATCTCAAATTCAGTGTGCTTTCGTTAAAGAGAGGTATTTAGTACACAATGTGATGTTATGTCAAGAACTTGTTAGAGGGTACAAGAGAGAATCCATCTCACTAGATGTGTGTGATGCAAGTGGACATTAAAAAAGCATATGGCTCTCAACATTAGAATTTTTTTTTTGGAGGAATTGCATTTCCCATACAAAGTTGTTAAATGGATATGTTACAAGTCGCTCATATTCTCTGCACTTGAATGGAAAAGATAACCCCTCATTTAAAGGGGAGATGGGTGTGAGACAAAGGGAACCTACGTCTCCCTTATTGTTTGTCATAGCAATGGAGTATCTCTCAAGAATGTTGGGCAAATTAAAAAACAATGAGACGTTTGAGTTTCATCCCAGATGCAGGGGTTTGTAGTGTAATCATATTAGCTTTGCAGATGATTTGATATTGTTCTCAAAGAGTACGAAAGCATAAGTTCTGGCCCTTGTTGAAACAATGCAGCAATTTGCTAAATTCTCAGGTCTCCATATCAGTAAAGAAAAATCACATATTGTCATCAGAGGAACTGATGAGGCCTTGAGACAACAACTAGTCATAAGCAGTGGATTCAGTGAGGGGCAATTACCTTTTAGATACCTAGTTGTGCCAATTACAACAACAAGGCTCACTAGAAATGACTGCTCTCAGCTAGTGAATAAAATAACAGCCAATCTACGGACTTAGGGAGTAGACACTACTCTTATATAGGGAGAATTAAACTTATCAATTAATTCCTCATGGGCGTAATAGGCTTTTAGGTCAGCATCTTTGTGTTGCCTTAGCAAGTATTGAAACATATTGAAAGTCTGTGTAGACAGTTTTTATGAGGAGGTAGTACATAAAGATCTAAAACCCCATTGATAGCATGCGATTTGGTCTGTCAGCCAAAGCAATTTAGGGGGCAGGTCTGAGGGATTTCAAAAGATGGAATAAAGCCTTGGTAGCCAAATATGCTCAGAATATTGCTCAAAAAGCGTGCATTATGTAGGTGAGATGGATACATGGGCATTACTTAAAAAGCAATTTGACTGGTGTAATAATATCCCGAAAAATGACGCCTTAGTGTTGGAAGAGGTTATGTAAAATCAAGGAAGTGTTCAAAGCTGGATTGATCTAAGATTGACAGTGGCAACTACTTCAACACAATACTCTGTCAACAAATGGCTGTTAGGAGCTAGAATCAAAGTCCCTTGGGATAGGTTGGTTTGGAGCAGAACAAACATGCCAAAACACTCATTTATATTTTGGATCCTTATGTAAAAAGACATCATTGCAGCAAGAATCTCAGCATACATGGATGGGATTAACACAAACTGTAGATTACGACATGCAGAACAACGAGATAATAGTCAGCATATATTTTGCCAATGTCCATGTACTAAGGAAGTCTGGCACCAAGCATGTGAATGATTGTATTGTACAACTGAGGGGGTTCAGTAGAGGATTTACAGTAGTCACTTCTCAAAGGGAATTGGAAGGCAGGAGAAAGAGCTTTCATCTACTCAACGTATGCTGTAGCTCAATATCATGTGTGGAATGAGAGGAATCCAAGAGTTTTTACTAATAAACAACAAATAGTGGAGCAAATTTGGAAGACCGTTGAATTTGAGAAGCAAACTCGGTTCGGCTTCTTCGCAAAGAGGAGCAAGAGATACCAACAGTGGACGGATATGATTGTTTAATTGGAAAGCTAAAGAGCATGTATTTGTAAGCATGATATAGCTCCTATCTTGGGATGCTTATTTGGTAATAAAATCTTGCTAATATATTACCAAAAAAAATTATGAAATTCCAACAAATATGTCTAAAATGCACTCTATATATCTGTAATATATTCTAATTTTATGATCCTAATATTCAGCAAAGCACAATGGTGCTTGATATCAACTTAAAAAAGATGCACCGGAAAAAACCTTTAAATAATAAATTAATAAGTATGATAGATTTTTTGTAACTGTTAATTAATTACATTAGACATAAACTCTTAGTTTAATTAATTATTATTTTTAAATTTAAAAAAAATAGAAACTGACCTTTTATATATATATATATATATATATATATATATATATATATATATTAAAGGTGTTTACGGTTCTGTTTGGTTTAGATCGGTTTTTAAACCAGTTAATCAGATTAAACGGTTCGTGAAATTATGAACTGGAACCGTAACCAGATAAACCGGTTAACCAGATTATTCGGTTCGATTCATTAGTTAAACGAAATTAGAAATAAAAAATAATTAAGAAATGATTTTGTGAATTTTATTGGGTCTAATAGCAGCCATTAGCCCAACTTCAACCACTACGACATCAGTACCAGCACCAGCCCAATGAGAGGAAAGAGGCATACCTGAGTGTGAGCGGCTAGGTGAGATGAAAGAGAGTTGAAGATGAGACGAGAGTAGCACAGAAGGCAGTAACACTGGGGCAAACAACAGGGAGTGGCTAGCTAAGGTTTGACAAAAAAGAGTAGCCCATATAAGTGGGCTTTAGACTTCAAGCAGTAGCCGACCCTCCCAACCAACTAGCAGCAGTGGCGTACAAGGCAGGCAGAGAACAAACAAATCTTGATTTTTTTTTCAAATAAGTAAATGTCATATAAATTTTTTTTATTTTTTTAAAAAAATTTATTAGTTCGATTCCGGTTAATTGTTGGGTTTTAAAATCCCGAACCACAACCAAACCGGTAGGTTATCGGTTAACCGGAAAATTTAATTAGTTTAGTTAACCAAAAAAATGATTCGGCTGGTTTATGGTTTGATTTCGTGGTTCCGGTTTATATATATGTGTGTTTGTGAGATTCTCCCATAGTTGAAAAATATTTCCACTATTATAATGATGGTAAACCTTTAATTTTTTTCTTAAAAATCTCAACCATTTATTAAAAATGTTTAATTTATTTTTATTTTTCCCATCTTTCCTAATTTGTCTATAATTAATGTCTTTCAATCTTTCCTTAATGTGCCATGGACATTTCTCAAGTGATCAGAAATCTCTCAGTCATGAAAAATATATTTCCTTCTTTCCAGATTCATTTTATTAGGTTTCTTCAATCTCAGCCATTAAAATAGCATTCGCTTCTAATTTTATTTTTTCCGGTGAACTGGATTGAAATTTATTTGTCAGGAAATTTTTCTTCAATCTTTTAATGTGCTAAGGATGTGGTGGTGGAGTAGGGCAGGGTCGTCCGAGTCCCGCTTGTGGAAGTTTCGGTGGCACCCACACGCCGTGCACTTGAGGGAGGTAGAGTCGGAGGGGTTGATAGTGGGGCCGGTATGAACTCGCAGCATCCATCCAGCGTGTGCCTGCCCCTACCGGCAACGTGGTTCTTCAAAGCACTCCTTGTACGTCACCATCGCCGCTACATCCTCTGCTGTCGGCGACAATGCCCGGTGGTTCCGGACCTCGTCGGCGTAGGCGCCAATGGGGTCTCAATGTCGGTTGGGTATTCTTGAGACGGTGCTTACTGGAGCTTCGACAGCAGTGTTGGTGGTACTGGTGATAAGGTCCATTGTCATGGCTGAGTTAGAAGGATGAGAGAGAAAAGATTAAGAGGCGAGAAGATCATATGATGAAAGAGAGGAATTTAGAGGGAGACTAGAAGGGAAAATGAGATGGGAAATTTTATTCCCCCTTCCTCCCCCTTTAGAGTGAAAGAGAGAGGGATGGGAGCGTGAGGGAGGATGAGAGGGAGAGGGAAGAGAGAAGAAGAGAGTGCAACGCCTCCATCATACAACCGCATGTATGATGCATCATACACCCCAGCCCATATTAAAAACAAAGCCCAATATATTTTATAAACATTACCAACATAAGCACGACCCATGTAATTAAAACACAAGTGTATGTTGCATCATACACCCCCAGCCCATATTAAATACAAAGCCTATTATATTTTATAAGTACTACCACATAACTCTAGCCTACCATTTAATTAAAACACAGCAACAAATATAAACGCTCAATCAACGTTTATTTTTCAGAATTCGTCTCCACCATCAATCAAAAAAATTTCAAAGCTTTTCCCTCAATCAATGATTTTTCAAAATTCATCTTCCCAAAACTTAGATTGATTCAATTGAATAGTAATATGATGAATCTTACGGAAGAAAAGAACGATGAACAAGAGTGCTCCATAGTTGGAGAAGTAAACTTCATCAATGTTGAATCTTATGACCATATTGATTCAATCGAAGATAATGTTCAAGAAACTCTTCAAAAAGGTAAAACGTGTATTTCATATTGATTTTCTAAACATCATAGCAGTTTATGTTTATCGATATTTCTTGAATATTGAATTGCACTCAAGGTGTTTGATAAAATTTTTCAACCAAATTTGTATAAGTACTAAGCAAGAATGTTGCATTATATCTAAACTTAATGTTTTAAATGTTAATTCGATCATGATACTGATGACAATACTCACGATGATGATCAAGCAAACTAAATAATCATTAATAAAGGTAAGATCCGATTCTTTGCTTTACTACATGAAAACGCAACAAATATTCACATGTTTAAGCATATGAATATTATATAACCACGTTTAAGCCTAAATAAAAAAGGTTCACTACATAATCAAAAAGATTCCTTGTATAATAAAAAATGTTAATTGCAAACCAAAAAATGTTCCAAGAAAAAAAAACAAATCACCTGCTAGTTTAGGCTTTATATTAAAAAAGGTTCGAGTGCATAATAATTGGGGTGATGAAAATCAAGACCGAATTGTCCAACTATTCACAAAGAATTATGATACTCGAAATAATTGGGCAAACAAGTAAAGAGTGAGCAAGAGGCATACGATTTGTATAACAAGCATGCAATGTGGGTTTGATTTAGCATCCGTTGAGAGAAAACGAGGTCAAGAAGTGATGGGAGTGGAATATGCATGAAAAAATATATATGCAATAAACATGACACAAAGTATGTGAATACTAATGAACCCGACACTAGAGCATATGTCAAGAAAGCAACCAGGGTTAATTACAAAGCATTAGTTCAATTTTCCATTGATAAAAATGGCATATGGACACTTACAAGGCATGACAAGATCCACAACCATCCATTTTTTAAACCAAAGAGGCGACATCTTTTGAGATCACAAAGAAAAGTAACAAAACCTCAATTAAAGTTATTGCAACTACTCCAAGAATGTTGTATAAAAGTTGTCGATGCACAAAGATACCTCAAGAAAGAAGTAGGTGGTTCTCCTAAATTAGGATTCACTGCTAAGGATGCATACAACAGTCTTCATGCCGAAAAAAAGTATTTGGATGGCACTTACTCTAATACCCTACTTGAGAAGTTGAACCAGAGGAAGGTTGAAGACAACAACTTCTACTATGATTTTGAGCTAGGTGATGGAGCACACTTAGTTTCCCTGTTTTGGAGGGATGCTGCAATGAAAGAAGACTATGACTTTTTAGAGATGTGGTGATTTTTACACTACATATAGGATGAACAGGTATAAAATGACTTGTGCACCATTCGTTGGTATGAATCACCACATAAAAAGCTTTATGTTTAGATACGGATTCATATTGAATGAGAGGATTGAATAATTTATTTGGCTATTTCAAACATTCTTGAAGTCAATGGGGAAAGAGACCTAACAACAATTATGACTGATCAAGCACCATCAATTGTTGCGAGGCATAAGAAAGGTCTTTCCTCGGGCAAAACACAAATTGTGTTTGTTCCATCTGATTAAAAATTCAAGACTTCATATTAAAAGTTTAAGAAGCCAAAATCATTTTGTTGACAAGTCTAATCATGTCCTTATACACTTTAATACGAGTTGGAGTTTAACCATTATTGGAACAGGTATAACTTCCTAATAATTTATAGTTTCATTTTTGTAAATATTATGTGTTTAAAAATGTTCATTGTAACTATAAAAAGATGGACTGCAAATTGCAAAAGGTGCATTACATGCATTATTATATTCTAATTGTTGACTCTTCTATCTTTTTTATTAGGCTTGTTTCAGAATGTCAATGTGTAGAGAATGTTTGATTGAAAAAGCTATATAAAATAAGTAGCTGGTGTCCAACATTTGGCAAGGACAACTTTTCAGGTGGTATATTGTCATAAAAAAGGGTCAAAATAACTCATGGATCAATATCTTGGAGGTTACACGTTACCACAGATTTATGTGCTTTTTACAATAATTTTGAAAGTGTTATATCTAATTGGAAAAGTAAGGAAAATGGAGAAGATTATGATTCATGGAATAGAAAACCATAACCATTTTATGCACATATTTCTATACTAAATCATACAACTAAAGTATACACAACTGAGGTATATCACTTATTTCAACATCAATTCAAGATTGCAACAAGTTGTATGCATCAAACTGTCCAACAAACGGATGATAACTTGATATATAGAGTTTGGAGAGATAAAGTTGATGAATTTTGTATCAACAATATCAGCAAAACTGTCACTTGTACTTACAAGAAGTTTGAAGAAATGGATATTTTTTGCTTCTATATCTTAAGAATATTCAATTTGTCTGTGTGTTCCCAAGATACCGGAGAAATATATATTGAAGAGATGGCAGAGAGGTGTCAAGGATTTTGATGATGAGGATAGCAATCAACAAGTTGCCAACAAGCCTTCTACTTCTTCTTCGGTTTAGAGATTACAAATGCTACGAACTTTTAATACTCTCATCACAGCTTCTGTCTCACATGCAAAAACACGAGCTTTTTGGAAAAAAATTATGTGAGAAGGTCAAGGAAGAACTTAAAAAGGACATTAGACCCATATATAATTCTCAATCACAAGATGGTGATGGTAGTTCAAGAGTCGTGATTTAAAATCCAAGCTGGAAGTAGAGAAAATGGTCAAAGAAATAAAAGAAAGGTAAGCATTGCAAAAAGAAAAGCAATCAGGTGAAGGCACGTAAAAAGAATGTTGCTAGACAAGCAGCTAATAGTTCCAGTCCTATCATAATTAACCCTATTATTGCAACGAGCTAAGGTACTAAACTTATTTATTTAACTGAATTTGATATCATACATACTCGATCCTATAAATAAAGGAAAATTTTAAATTAAATAAACCTTGAATAGACTTCTTTTGTACTTGCAGACAAAATTTATGTAAAGGAGAAACAACACATTATATTATTCCATCATCATCGAAGCAAACCAACGGCCAAGCAGCAGTGCTCACCCATCATCAGCTACAACCTCACAAACATTTGTTACAAATTGTTCTCAACCTGGATCTATTTAGTGATATTGGATGTTTATTATGGTTTATTTTAGAGTTTAGTAGTTTTAATATTAAATACAAGATAAATTAGTTTATTGGATATTTTTGGATAATTGTTTGTCATGAAATATTGACTTTACGTCACATATGATATTTGAATGATACTTGACATATATATTTCTATGTGTTTGAGCCAAAGTTCAACGCATAACGCAAGAGATATTCAAATGTATAAGCATATTGAAAAAGGTTCGCTGCATAACAAAAAATGTTCACTTGCAAACCAAAAAAGGTTAAGGAAAAAAAGAACAAGTCACCTACTAGTTTAGGCTTTATATTTTTGAAGTCATATTTTTTTATTGAAAAAGGTTCTCTTCATAATGAAAAAGGTTTCCTGCATAATAAAAAATATTCACTACTTGTAGGAACCACGACTATCGGACCCACCGAGGCTAGACCGGGCCGAGCTTCCTACAATTGCCTTGGCGTAAGGGTTTTTAAATTTGGAAAATAAGTTTAGGGTTTTGAAGATGCATTTTAGAAAGTGGGGGTGAGCCTTTTATTAAGATTTCGAGTTTTATTAAATCTAATTTACGCAAGGTTTTAATGGCGATTTTATTAATTATTTTAATTTTATAAATTATTTTCAGAATTCTTAGGATATTATTTACTAATCAAAAGATAAACAAAATTAGGGTTTTGGTTTTGTCGTGAGGCTTTAGGACCGGATCGGTGTGAAAACACCAATCTGGACCAAGCCTCACCTGTCAACCACTCGGTGCAGTGCAGCAGCCTGCACCCAGCGGTGGCGGGCGCTGGCCGAGGCCATGGCCGAGGAAATCAGCCTCGGCCTCTACCCTAGTTGGCGAGATCCAAAACCTGTCTTTTTATCCTACAATCGGAAAATAATTGGGATACAAATTCAATAAGAATAAAGCATAAAAGGGAGTCTCTAGTAAGTTTTTAGGATGAAAACTAACGAAAATAAAAACTTGCTCTTCCAATCTTGGCATGGGAAAATTAAGATTAAAAGAGGCTAAAATTGACTCAATCGGTCTTTGAACCGAGAAACAGATTCAGGAGCGAGGGTAGGAAATGTAGAGAAAACCCTTCCATTCCGTCTCGTCCAAAGACGACCATTACTAGTTTGAGTAGTATATTTAAAATAACGTGTTATACACAAACATACAACATGCTAAAATGATAAATAAAAAGAAACCAAACAAAATTAAAGGAAAAGAAATAAAGAAAGAGGTAAAGAAAGCGAAAAGAAAAAAAAGCAAAAAACTAAAAGATTACATCGGGCGGGGAGGAAATAAAGAAACAATTACATCTCTTTAATCCACAATACAGTAAAGCGGTAAATAAGGCATAAAAATAATAAATCGTTTGAAGGTTGCACGATTGCCCTCAGGTTGTCTCACCTTGCTAAATTGGATCTCTTGATGTGACGCCGATAAATGAAAGAAAAAAAGGGCTTGTTTTTGTGAACTATGTATGTAGGGAGTAGTAAAGATTAGATGAATGAGTGCCCGGATATCGGAATAACTGAATATTCTTTACCTCTTTGCATGGATTCAACAGACAGTAAGTAGAAAAGGGATGAATGGTTAATAGTAATTTCAAAAGGTTTAGGTATGAGTGCTTTAGTTAGCTTTCTGCAGCATTACACCTAGGAGAAAGTCGCATGGGTATTAGAGCCAAAGCTCTCTATTTATAGGAGAGGACCTAGGTCACAAATGACCTAGGGTTTGCCCTCGATCGGTCGTCCAAACAGACTACAAATAAACCGGGCCAGAATTTCACAAGATTGAGCAAGATAGAGAGGCGATAGAACCCCGATAGAATCCAGTTTACGGTGCTTGGTAAACCAGGCGCTCCTAGGGTTTCGTGCCCTATCATGTTTCCAAGGGATTCTCCAAGCCAAAACACAATGTTTCACTTAAATCCTCGGGGTGGCAGGCGCCGGCCACGACGTCATTTTGAGGGAAAAGCTCCTAGTCTTGTGTGGATTGTCTTGTGGAGCTTAAACGCAAGCACTTTCATGATCATGAAATGCAACGGTTTAACATCGTCTTTCGGTCTTCAGCTCTTTGTCCGATTGGACAAAGTAAAATACGATATTCTAAACTTGCAATTTCCTGGTACACAAAACTGGACTCCGTTGTCTCTGAAGGCTTGGCATGGTATTGAATCGCCCGAAAGAAAGGGGGACTTGTGGACCGACCCAAGGCTAAAGGTTGTTTATTTGGTGTTGGGTTTTCTTTGTAGTATACTGGCTTATGTCGCACCGAGTCGAATCACGGGACGAGATCCAAATCCTCAAACAGGACTCGGGATTTCATCATCGGACCCATAGAATAAAATACGAAAATAAAGAGATAAGAGACGACACTTTTTAGGTGTCTACAGCTAGCCCCCACTTTGACCAAGTCTAAAAAGACGAAGGGAAAAAAGTAGACACTAAAGCATACTTACTTCGATTTTTGATATTAGGTACTTGTGTGATGTTTGGAATTGGTTGTAATTAAACCCGAACTCCAAAATGAGGCTCGAACTTGATCGCGATGCATGCGTCTCGAAGTCCGGTTTGAAGATCCTAAGCTTGGCTTGATCGAGCTCAAGCTTGTATAATTTGATGCTGAAACTTCGATTGTTCTTTTGATTTGAAGCTTGGATAAAATAATCTGATGTGCTAACATGCTTGTTAGTGTATAATCAAATTGACTAAAGTTCAGTGTTTTACTTGAGTAAATCGATCAAAAACATACCGATAACACTTGTTTCGAAAAAGCTGATTAGTGGGCCCGAAAACTCCCACTTACATGCACAAGGGGACAAAGGATCACATGCCACGGTTTGACAAGACTCCACAAGCTAAGTGGGCAGGCTAGGCTATAAAGGTTGTCGACGATAGGACCTCACGGCTCCTCATGCTCAGGCGTCGGCCGGCCTTTGGCGAGCATGGCCTCCGAGTGTGCTCTACCGGATTCTCTTGGTCTCCCACTACTTGCTTGAACCTTGTCTTGTATGGTTGGCTTCCTTAACTAAATTTTCCTATAAAATGAGATGATTGGTATGTTCATTTTTGCACACTTACTCCTCTTCTTACTCTTGCTTTCCTCTTATGCTCTCTTACTTTGCGTCTTCTTGAAAACTCGTTGGTTCTCAAAAATCTCTTCTTCCGAAATGTCTAGAAGGAAGGCCCATCCTGCCGGGAGGTCTAGAGTCGAGAAACTTGTTGAAGACAACTTCCTTGAATGGGAATGGCGCCCATGGAACGAGTGGAACCCGAGTGACCTCTTGGTCGAGGCCTAGAGTCACGTTTCTTCACCGGCCATTTCTTCTTCGGTAAGCTAGTTGACTTAAACTTCTTCATTTGCTTATTGAGAATAGCTCTCCAACTAAAATCTTGTTGGATTTTTATCTTGTAGAAAGGCTCAATTCAGAGTAGTGGAGCCATCCCTAAATTCATGGACACGTGCAAGAGGATGAACTTTCCTCCGGAAGAAGTCATACATAGTGTCGGGTTTGGACCTCTCTACCTTTCTTTATACCACCTTACTGATAAAAGGGAGAGGGATCCTATTAAGGCAATTAGTGAGCACATTGGGAATACTACCAACACATTTCACCTTCCCTTTGGTGAATTGACTATAACGCCTTTTGATTTTGCCGTTTTATCCGGTTTGGGCTTTTCGGGAGAGCCTTTAGCCTATGATCGGAACTTGTATAAAAACCGTGACTATCTCCATCATATCTTTGGCCCTGTAGCCGATAGGTTTCCCCATGATAATTTTTTTAAGTATACCGTCCTTTTTAAGGCACTTGAAGATGTTAGGTTTTGGTTTCAACACTCTCCCCAACAACAAGTTCGGATCGTGCTTGCTCTTCTTTTGAGTATGATCCTCTTCCCCGACCAAGCCGCTATGGTTCATATTCACTACTTGGTGACCTTAGTGGACCTTGACAAAACAAAGGAGCTCAACTGGGGTGCTCCCGTATATACTTGCCTCATTAAGGGCCTTCGTGCCGATGTGCGGCATACAAGACCGGAGACGGATTTAACCTATTATTTACCATTGAATGGCTTGTGGAAAATTATTGAGATATGCTCAAATTCTCCTTTTCTCTACTATATATATGTTTTTATCTTGTGTGGATAAAAAATCTTACTTGATTTGCAAAAATTGCAGCTGTGGTAGTATGAATACTTCCCACATCTTTCTCCCAGATTCAATAAATCGTCCCGTATTTTCGGCCTCCGTATCGTGGGCTAAGGTCTACCTTCAACAGCGTAACATTCATGGGATAGACTTCTTAACATCAGCCTTTAACCGTGCAACCTTGATATGCTTCTTTTAATCTCAAAATTTGCCTCCAAATACGCTTTAGAGAACTTTTATCACACTTTTAACTTTCTGTCCTTGCCCACGACCTGTGCCTCTACCCGTGGGTGTGCCTTTGGTGCACTCCAACCTATAATATTCACTGTTTTTCATCTGTTTCCCTGCTACCTTTCGTTCTTGCTGGCTGATTTCTTCACAAACCTTAAATGTAGGCCAGCTTTCATCCTTAGGCCCAGCTCCAACTTCCCTCAAGTGTCATGGTGGCACAAGAATTAAGTGAAAGGAGGATTTTATTTGAAGGTCTTTTTGGATTTTGTTGGTATCTTGGAGAGAGGGTCACACCTAAAATCTAGGTCAACACATGGCCTTCGTTTATTCCGGTCGATCCACCTCGACCATGTTCTACTTCTGTTCCCTTCATTCAAATGAGCAAGCGACTACTATCATGGGGTATCCTTTTACCTCATTTCTAAACCCGACCACATCTTATGCCCACCATGCGGCACGGATCATGGCCCAACCGGTGAGTTCCCAACTCTTTCCATATCATACCTTGAATTTCTTGTGTGGAAATTAATCTTCATCTTTTGACAGTTCACTCCCGCGGACATTTATATCCCGAGTCTTAATGTGGATGTTACTCTTCCAGGGGAATCTCCTCGTTATGTACGAATTCTCGAAATCCCGAAGGAAGAATGTGTTGCGCATATTTTCCCTAGAAATTGGCGAGGAGTAAGAGTTTTATGCTCTTTTCTTTTAGTTGCATTATAAAAGTATTTTGCTCGCTGATACCATCGAATAAACTTTGCGAGTATGAATGGGAGCAATCTAAGACCATGTCCATCGATTTCAATTTGTTCTCCAGGGAATCCAGAACTTCTTTAATGGGCGATCCTTCCCTACTTTCCGAGTAAGTCGATAATTAGTGGAGTGCTAATTTTATTGAGCTTTTAGTGATTGCTAATCACTCTTTTATTCTTATAGTGGCGCCGATCTAGGGTACCTTCCTCCGGTAGTCTTCCCGGTGGACGCGGGCATAAACACATACATCCAGATCAACAAACACCTTCTAGCAGTAATGCTAGATAAGTTTCTTCACGATGTTCTTCATGGCATGCACATCATAGGAGTCTTTCCGAGGCAGGACCTAGCACTTTTGAGCCTAGTGCTTTCGATGCGGGACCTAGCTTTTCCGAGGAGAGCTTAAACATCTTGCCCTCGTAGGCTTTCGACCATCACGAAAATCCTCTTTATTTCCCTCGGTCTTCGTACAGCAGGTCGGCCTATGAAACTTCTCAATATCAGGATCACGGAGGTAGCTCTTATCAAGGCGATAAAGGTGGTCGGTTCTCCACATCTGTCTAGGAGAATTTTGGGAATTACATCTTTGATGATGACTCGATGGCGATGCTTAAAAGATTCCTTGCTTGCTTCCAAGCATTGATGATTAAGGAGTCCCTTGTAGGGTGTTTATTTATTAATGTAATATTTTCTTTGTAATGAGGACTCTTATGCAATAGGATGAAATTCAAAACTCAATTCTAAGAAATGCGTTCTTTTATTTAATATGATGCACAAAACTTAGAAAGAAAAAATTACAAAGACAAATCGAAAAAAATGCACTAGCCCCCATTCCCCCAAAAGAAAATAACAAAAAGAAACAAGTAAAATCTCAAATGCATGGTCCACAATAATAACATGGTTAGCACAATGGGCCGAGGCGAGAAAAAAATAGCCCAAGGAGTGCTCGGGCCGAAGAAAACCCGTGAAAACGGGTCGGCCCATGGCCTTGGCCTACGCCTGCTACCCACGAAACCTAGGGTACTGGCGACTGCTTAGTGATTGAGTTACAGTAGGACTTTAAGAACTCCAAAAACCCCTACAAATAGGATTCACGTCGGTGCTAAAAGATGTCTAACTCAAAAAGCTTTCTCCGAACCAAATTAAGAGAACACCGTATCCTCTTCTTCCTTTCAAAACAAAAACATGAACTTCATGACTGAGCTAACACGGTGGATGCACAAGATGAGTAATATGGATAGATCCGGGTTATCCAATTATGGGATGAATGTCCTTTTCGGCATTCACCGGGTGAAGGTCTATTGGACCTTCTTAAGGGCAGCTGTGGCCTTTTGGGATCCTCACCACCATGTCTTCGGGTTTGTGAATAAGGAACTATGGCCCCTGCTCGAAGAATTTGATGTCATACTTGGGCGGTTATAGGCGAACAAAACCAGTTATGCCCAAATCATCGGAAAATCTCCATGAGACTTATAAATACTTGCTGAAACCGAGCAATAGGAATCTAAGGTGGATTCTTAATGAAAATCGAGTAAATCCGACCAACAAGATAAAATACTATCGAAACATGTATGCTCATGTCGCAGCTATCATCATTCCGAGGCGGCGAGCGATTATCACCTGTCCGATAGGTGGATTGCTACTGGTAGGAGGTCACGAGGATTTGCCATCGGTGGCACTATTGATTTTAGTGGAACAATTAGAGAATTATTGTTCTCTAACTCCCTAATAGTTCGTTGAGACAATCATAGGTTTAGACCTGGTTGAAGCAAATTCGAGGAAGACTTCTCCGAGAGCCCTCTATTATTACAGGTAAGCACATAACAATGAACGAGAGCAAGCAATATGAACCGGTCGGCGGTGCCGGCCACAAGGTAATTGTCCAGGTGCCACCGAGGCTGAAATGCCTCCAATTCACACCGAAAGGCTCTAAATTTCGCATCCGTCCAATTGTCGCTATTTTAAATTTTTTTATTTTGCTCCTGTTAGGCCTAAAAAGATTGGACCTTGATCGTGTAGGACACTAATTTTGATTTTGCATCCGTGATGTGCAGATTTGGTTAATGGAGCACCTGAAGCCGATTCAAGCTCCTCGAAAATTTGATGCATACTTAGCGACTCACTTCGCCAGTGAAACGAAATGCGGTGCTAGCTGATCACTCGGCTTCTAAGTGGGAGGAATACCTCAAGAACCATAGTAACGATGTATTGTGGTATGTTAAGCATTAGAAGATGTGTCGATTCAAAACACATACCTCGCAGACACCCTTTCATATGTTTGTTGGGCCTAGAAAACATTACATACTATTTCCCGACCGTGTGTTGCAGCGAGATGGGAAGAGAGCAAATAATACCCTTATTGGACCGCATATGGCCAGTTACCTTTGAATTGTTCAAAGGGTATGGTAGCTCTAGCCGAACAAAGTCGTGGCTCGAATACTGGAGGAGCCTGTCGAAATTGTTGACACCTACAAACTTGTTGGCACTGAAGGCACACCCAACACTACTGTTTCTTCCTATTATCTAGAGTGGATAATAGAACTAGATCCCCAACAAGCATAAGTCGGTGAGAACCAAAGAGATGAATCCTGAAGGAGTCGTCCCTAGTGCTGCCCCTCTCTAAATTCGCGAAATAAACCCTCGGATAACTTAACACGTCCATCGAAGAGAAACTGAAGCAAAAGAAGTCGAAGAAAGGAGGGCTCGTAGAATTGAAGAACTAAAGAAACGCACCTGAGATAAAGAAGCTGAGTCTAGTGACCCTAAAGGAAAGAAAGTAAAGATAGACTAGGTCTTAGACTCTTAGGATAGAACTTAGGATAGAATAATAGAAAAGGAGGTTTAGTTACGCCTCTTTAGAACAATGTTACTAATGTTTTACAAGTAGTGTGCTTGCAATTATTTCCCTTTATTAGCTATGTATTCAGGTAAGTGGTAGGCTTACCTATTATTAAATAAAAGTAAGTATTATGTATTCCTTCAGTTCTTCATTTCGCAGGCCCTCCTTTCTTCAGCTTCTTGGCTTCGGTTTCTCTTCGACGGACGCATTCAGCCATTCGAAGGTTTATTTCACGAATTTAAAGAGAGGTAACAAGCAGGGACAACTTCTTTAGGATTTATCTCTCTGCTTCTCGGTGCCTTACACCGTTCAAGATCTACTTCTATTATCCACTCTAGATAATAGGAAGACACGAAGTGTTGGGTGTGCCTTCAAGTGCCAATAGGTCTGCAGGTGTTAACAACTTCAGCGAAGCTTCTCCAAGTATTAAGGCCACGACTTTGTCCAGTTAGAGCTACCATACCCTTTGAATAATTCAAAGGTAGCTGGCCGATTTAGTCCAATAAAGGTATTATTTGCTCTCTTTCCATCTGTCGCAACAGACGGCCAGGGAAGTAGTATGTACTGTCTTCCGAGGCCAAGTAAACGTATGAAAGGGTGTTGCAAGGTATGTGTTTTGAATTGGGACACCTTCCGAGTGCTTAACATACCAAAGTACGTTGTTACTATGATTCTTGAGGTATTCCTCCCACCAAGAAGCCTGGTGATAAGCTACCATCGCGTTTCCTTTTTGCTGGCAAAGTGAGTAGCTAAGTAAGCATCAATTTTTGTCGGAGCTCGAATTAGTTTCAAGTGCTCTATTAACCGGATCCGTACATCACAAATGCAAAATCAAAATTAGTGTCCTGCACGGTCACGGTCCAATCCTTTTAGGCCTAATAAGAGCAAAACAAAAAAAAAAATGAAAATAGCGAAAACTAGACGAAGCGAAATTTAGAGCCTTTCAGCGTGAACCGAGGCGTTTCAGCCTCGGCGGCGCCGGATAGCCGCCTTGTGGCTGGCGCCACCGACCGATTCATGTTACTTGTTGTCGTTCGTTGTTATATGCTTACCTGCAATAACAAGGGGCTCCCAGAGAAGTCTTTCTCGAATTTGCTTCAACCCGATCTAAACCTATGATTGTTTCAAAGCAACTATAACAATAATTCTCTAATTGTTCAACTAAACTCAAAAGTGTCATTGGTGCCAAATCCCCGTGACCTCCTACTAGCAGGAATCCGCCGATCGGACAGTGATAATAGCCCCTCTTCATTTTTCTTCTTTCTTTTGTTGTTACTAATTCGCCACCTCGGGATGATGATTACTTAAGCATGGGCATACATGTTTCGATAGTGTTTCATCAGGTTGGTCATATTTACTCGTTTCCCAATGAGAATCCACCCTAGATTCTTATTGTTTTTTAGCATATATTTGTACGTCCCATGAAGATTTTCTGATGATTTGGGTATAGCTGGTTTTGTTCGCCTATAACTACCTAGTATGGCATCGAATTCTTCAGGCGGGGGCACAGTTCCTTATCCCCAAACTTGAAGATATGGTGGTGAGGATCCCGAGTAGGCTACGGTAGCCCTTAAAAGGTCCAATAGACCTTCATCTATCCATATTACTCATCTCGTGCATCCACCGTGTTAGCTCAGTCATGAAGTTCATGTTTTTGTTTTGAGAGGAAGAAGAGGATACGGTGTGCTCTTAATTTGTTTTGCAGAAAGCTTTTTGAGTTAGGCATCTTTTTAGCACTAACGTGGATCCTATTCATATGGGTTTTCCGGAGTTCTTAGAGTCCTACCGCAACTCAATCATCGAGCAGTCACCAGCACCACGGGTTTCGCCGGTGGAGAGTGCCGGCCATGGCCATGGGCAGCCCCGGTTTCGTAGTTTTCTTCAGCCCGAGCACTCCTTGGGCCAATTTATTTTCTCGCCTCAGGCCATTGCGCTAACCATGTTATTATTTTGGACCATGCATTTGAGATTTTCCTTGTTTCTTTTTATTTTATTTTTTTGGGAAGGAATAGGGGCTAATGCTCTTTTTTTTTTTCAATTTATCTTTGTTATTTTTCTTTCTAAATTTTGTGCATCATATTAAATAAAAGAACGCATTTCATATAATTGAGTCTTGCATCTCATCCCATTGCATAAGAGTCCTCATTACAAAGAAAATATTACATTAATAAACAAACACACTACAAGGGACTCCCTAATCATCAAGGATGGAAGCAGCAAGGAATCTTCTAAGCACCACCACCAAAGTCGTCATTAAAGATATAATTCCCGAAATCCTCCAAGACGGATATGGAGAACCTGTTCATCGCAGTTTCTACAGCTCACAAATGAAAGTGACCTCGAGTGAGTATTCGAGGGTGTTGAACCACAGGGAGTAGGGTTTCAAATATTGGAGCCTAATTCGAGCGGTTCAAGCTAGGCCAAATCAAAATGTGGGAAAATTAAGTAATGAAAACTAAATTAAAGTTAAAAAGGTGGCTCAACATAGATGAAAACTCTTTCAAGCATTTAATCGAACACTTGGTAGGCATGAGTGAAAACTCAAATTTGCAAGCATAAATTGGGTGTAACTAAACCTAATACATGACTAACTAACCGTCAAAGGGCTAATCACAACACAATTCAACCAAACTACTCATTAAACATGAGAAAATTCAAGGTAAAGTCTAAAATAGCAACATAGCAAATAAGTATGGAGAGGAAAGAGAAAACTAAACTAACTTGCATAAATCAAACAAATGAACATAAATCAACAACAAAATAGCAAACATTTAAACAAAACATTAACTAAACTAACATTAATCTAACAAAATGAACAAGAATAAAGTAAGAAATAAAGAGAGAGAGAAGAAGAAAGCTTAGCCATATAAGCTCCAAAGCTCCATGGTTTACAATCATCAACCCAAATCTACACTAATCTAACCTAATTAATCTTCCTAATTGAATTTTATTTTGACTAATTATAAATCTAATATAACTCCTAAACCCTAAGTAAGGGCTCTCTTCAAGAGGCCGCCTGCAAGATGTAGCCAAAAATCAGTTTAAATAGCCTAAAAATAGTCAAAATGAGCCCTGGGGCCTTGACAAGGTCGTGCCAAGTGGCACGGGCATGACCGTGCCAAGTCTCTCGGCTAAAAAAATAGAAAATTGCCCAAAACAGGGCCACCACGGCCTCTCCCACGGCCATGGGTCACAACGTGGGTGCTGCCACAGGCTGTGCCATGGCCTGTGGGCAGGCCGTGGGGCCTCCAAATAGCCTTTCTTGCTTTGACTTTCATTGGGAGGCACCGGGACTAGTCCGAGGTGATCTTGGCAGCTCGTGATTGCTCCGAAGGGTCCTCGAGAGGTTCTTCTTGGGTCTCGGAATGCCACAAATACTTGAACTTTGAGTGTAGTGATTCCGAAACTTTATTTCGAGCTTTGAAACTCTTGCGGAATGTTCACATGGGCTTGCGGATGGTCCAACATGGCTACGAAAAATTGAATATGGATTTTAGAAGCTTGATTTGCCGAAATCATCATCATTTTCGCTCTGTTCTCCGCAAGTTATCGGGTTTAGCTTATTTCCTACAAAAGTAAATAAAATAAGTAAAAATCATAAAATTATATTATTTACGAGCCAAAAACATGTGTTAGGAGGCATATAATATACATCATTTATGCCCAAACAAGAACCGACCACCTTCGTCGCCTTGATAAGAGCAGCCTCCGTGGTCCCAAGATTGTGAAGCTTCATGGGACGACCCGCTGAAAGAAGACCGAGAGAAATGAAGAGGATTTCCATGACGTTCGAAAGCCTGCAGGGGCAAGATGTTTAAGCTCTCCTCAGAAAAGCTAGGTCCCGCATTGGAAACACTAGGCCCGGAAGTGCTAGGTTCTGCCTTGGAAGCACTCCTATGATGCGCACATCATGAAGAACCTTGTATACCGAGTACTATTAGAAGGTGCTTGTTGGCCGGGTACACCAAGAAAACTACCGGAGGGAGGTGCTCTAGATCGGCGTCTCTACAAGAATGATTGGGCAATCAGCAACCACTAAAAGCTCAATAAAATTAGCACTCCACTAATTAAGAACTTACTCAAAAAGTAGGGAAGGATCACCTAGTGAGGAAGTTCTGGATTCCCTGAGAGCAGATTGAAATTTGATAGACATGGTGCTAGATTGCTCTCGTTCGTAATGCAAAGTTTATTCAATGGTATCAGTAAGAAAAGTACTTTTATTATGCAACTAAAAGAAAAGAGCATAAAACTCTTACCCTTCGCCAATTCCTAGGGAAGGGATGCCCAACACATTCTTCTTCCGTAATTTTAGGAATTCGTACATAACGAGGAGATTCCCTGGGAAGAGTAACATCCACATCAAGACTCGGGATATGGATGTTCGCAGGAGTGAGTTGCTGAAAGATGAAGATTAATTTCCACACAAGAAATTCAAGCTATGACAAGGAAGGAGTTGAGAACTCACCAGCTGGGTCATGATCCATGCCGCATGGTGGGTGTAGGATGTGGTCAAGTTCGGAGATGAGGTAAAATGATACCCCATGATAGCAGCTGCTTACTCATTTGGATGAAGGGAATGAAAGTAGAACATGGTCGGATGTGGATCGACCGGAACAATGGAGGTCACGTGTTGACCTGGATTTGAGGAGTGACTCTCTTCCAACATATCAGCAAAATTCAAAAGGACTTTCAAACAAAATCCTTCTTTCACTTAATTCCCGTGCCGCAATGACACTTTGAGAAAGTTGGAGTTGGACCCAAGGCCGGAAGTTGGCCTACATTCAAGGTTTGTGAAAGAATCAGCTAGTAAGAATTAAAGACAGCAAGAAAACAGATGAAAAAATAGTGAATATTCAAGGTGGAGTCCACCACAGGCGGGCCCACAGGCAGTAGCACAGACCGTGGGCAGAGGCAGAAAGCTAAAAGTGTGGTAAAAATTCTTCTAAAGCATATTTTGGAGCAAATCTTGAGATTAGAGAAGCATACCGAGGTCACATGTGAAGGGATGATCTTAAGAAGTCTATCCCATGAATGTTACGTCGTTCAAGATAGACCTTAGCCCACAATACGGAGGCCGGAAATACGAGATGATTTGTTGAATCGGGAGAGAGATGTGTTCATACAACTACGGCTGCGTTTTTGCAAATCAAGTAAGATTTTTTTATCTACACAAGATAAAGAACATATGTATCAAAGAAAATGAGAACTTGAGCATACCTCAATAATCTTCCACAAGCCATTCAATGGGAGATAATTTGTTGAATCCGGCTCCTGTCTTGTGTGCCGCACACCAACACGGAGGCCCCTAATGAGGCAAGTGTATGCAGGAGCACCCTAGTTGAGCTCCTTTATTTTGTCAAGGTCCACTAAGTTCACCAAATAATGAACATGAACCTTAGTAGCTTGGTCGGAAAAGAGGATTGTACTCAAAAGAAGAGCAAGTACGATCCACACTTGTTGTTGAGGAGAGTGTTGAGACTAGAACCTAACATCCTCAAAGGTCTCAAAGAGAACGCCCCTTTTGGCTCAACAAAAGCAAGATGAGATTATCAAACAATTGGCTTCAAAAGTTGAAATTTTAGCCACTCACAATAAGATGCTTGAAATTCAAATTGCTAGCCAAGCAAGCTCTTCCTCTAGCTCTCCGGGTAAGGTCCCTAGCCAACCCGAGATTAACTCTAGAGAACAATGCCATGCCATAACTTTGAGGAGTGGGACACAATTGGCAGGGCCTAAGGGTGATAGGAGTGAGCATGCAGTCATTGATGTACAAAATGTGAATGATGCTGTGAATGAGGAAGTGTCTACACCCTCTAAAGTGTCCTTAGTTGATATTAGTGTGCACAATGAGAAGGAGACTTCTAATGAGCAAACAAAAACTCCCCAAAGAATTTACACTCTGCTTGTACCGTTACCAAAGAATAGCTAAGGCTGAGCTTGATATGCAATTTGGGAAGTTTTTGGAGATGCTTAAGAAATGCAATATGAACATTCCCTTCATTGATGCTTTGACTCAAATGCCTTTGTATACTAAATTTTTGAAATAGAACATCTCCGAAAAGAGGACATTGAATGAGTATGAGACTTTTGCATTGAGTGAGAAGTGTAGTGCGGCAGTCCAAAATAAGCTTCCTGAAAAGCTTAAAGACCCAGGTAGTTTTTCCATCCCATGCCTGATTGGGAATGTGTACATAGATCGGGCTTTATGTGATTTAGGGTCTAGTGTGAGCTTAATGCCCTATTCTTTATATAAGAAAATGGACTTAGGTAAGTTGAGGTCCACCACCATTTCTCTTTAATTAGTGGATAATTCTGTGACATATCCTTTGGGTATTTTAGAGGACATTCCCGTCAATGTTGGTGATTTCTTTGTGCTTGTGGACTTTCTAATTCTTGATATGGCTGAGGATACCCGAACCCAAATCATTCTTGGGAGGCCTTTCTTGGCTATTGCTCGATGTAAGATTGATGTGAAAGAGGGTAAATTGACATTTGATATGGGGAGCATCACACTGAATTTGAATTTTTTAAGAAACATGATGTTTCCCCCATTTCTACTGAATGTTGCAGTGTTGAAATTACTTATGAAGTAGCATGTGATAAACATTTGCAAGAAGGACATAAACTTGTCAATGCTAATGTGGTAGAGGTTGACAAATTTCCTTTGTAAATGTTTGACAAGGGCATGTCCTATGTGTTTAATGAAGTTTGTTTCAATGAGTGTTGAGACTAGAACCTAACATCCTCAAAGGTCTTAAAGAGAACGGTATACTTAAAGCAATTATCATGAGGAAATTTTTCGGCGACAGGGCCAAAGAGATGACGAAGATAGTCACGGTTTTTATACAAGTTCCGGTCATAGGCTAGGGGCTCCCCGAGAAGCCTAAACCGGATAAAACAGCAAAATCAAAAGACGTTATTGTCATTTCACCAAAGGGGAGGTGAAAAGTGTTGGTGGTGTCACAAAAGTGCTCACTAATGGCCCTAATGGGATCCCTCTCCCTTTTATCAGTAAGGTGGTACAAAGCAAGGTAGGGAGGACCAAACTCGGCATTGTGCATGACTTCTTCTAGAGGAAAGTTCATCCTATTGCATGTCTCCATGAATTTAGGAATGGCTCCACTACTCTGAATTGAGTCTTTCTGCAAGACAAAAATACAATGAGATTTTAACTAAAGAACTACTCTAAATGAGAAAATGAATGAGTTTAAACCAACTAGCTTACCGAAGGAGTAATGGCCAACGAAGAAACGTGACTCTCGGCCTCAACTAAGAGATCATTTGCATTCCATTCATTCTGTGGGCACCATTCCCACTCGAGGAAAGTGTCTTGAGTAAGCTTCTCCGCTCTAGACCTTCTAACAGGATGAGCTCTTCTTCTAGACATTTTGAAGAGAAGAGATTTTTGAGAACTAACTAGTTTTTAAGAAGAAGCAAAGTAAGAGAGCACAAGAGGAAAACAAGAGTAAGAGGAGCAGTAAGTGTGCAAAATGAACATACCAAGCATCTCCTTTTATAAGAAAATTCGGTCGAGGCAAGTAACCATACAAGACAAGGGTCAAGCAAGCAGTGGGAGACCAAGAGAATCCGACAAAGCATGCCGAGGGCCATGCCTACCAAAGGCTGGCCAAATTTAGCCACGAGGAGCCATGAGGTCCTATTGGCGACAACCTTTGCAGCCTAGCTTGCCCACCTTGCTTGTCGAGTCTTGTCAAATAGTGGCATGTGATCCTTAATCCCCTTATGCATATAAGTGGGAGTTTTCGGGCCCACTAATTAGGCTTTCCTGAATAGTTTTATCAGTCTATTTTCGATCGAATTACTCGAGTAACACTGAATTTTTGTCAATTTGATTATATACTAACAAGTATGTTAGTACAACATATTATTTAGCCAAGCTTTAAATCAAAGAACGATCGAAGTTTCAGCATCAAACTATACCAAGCTTTAGGCTGTGATCAAGCCAAGCTTAGGATCTTCTTACCGGACTTCGGATGAAGTTCAGGTCCCATTTCGGAGTTCATGTTCGATTACAACCAATTCCAAGCATCACACAATACCTAATATCAAAAATCGAGGTGAGTATTCTTTAGTGTCTACTTTGACCCTTTGTCTTTTTAGACTCGGTCAAAGTGGGGGCTAACTCGTAGACACCTAAAAAGTGTCATCTCTTATCTCTTTATTTTTGTATTTTATTCTGTTGGCCCGATGATGAAAATCTGGAGTCCTGTTTCAGGATTTAGATCTTAGACTGCGATCGATTGGTGCGACATAAGCCGAGTAAACCATAAAAACCCCCAGACACCAAATAAACAGCCTTTTACCTTGGATCGGTCCACAAATCCCCTTTCTTTCAGGCGATCCAATACCGAGCCAAGTTTTCAGAGACAACGGAGTCTAGTGCTATGTACCGGAAATTTCAAGTTCGGAATACTATATTTTACTTTGTCCAATCGGATAAGGAGCTAACCAAACTTCTAATTAGAAAAAAAAGCTTCAACTCTTTCATTTTTTGAAGTAATGTATGCTTCATCTGTCGGGCCTAGCTTCCGCAATCAAAACAATCCTTCCTTCATAGCTAGGCCCAAGTAGCACCTCATATCTCGGCATAGTGGAATGTGTAACCCGCCTCACCTTCCAGCTCTAAGCCTAGTCCCTACGATGCCTATTTCTTTGGTCTTATTCTATAAAACGACCAACTCCGCGGTGGACTTGATTTTATCAAAGATGATGAAAACGTGAACTCCCAACCATTTATGCGTTGGAGAGATCATTTCCCTCTTAGCATACGGCATTAACTTGACCGACATTTGCTGGGAGCATCGATCTTGTAGCTCTGTGAATGAATGGTGTGGGGCACCAAATATCCGCAGATTATGGAAAGAGCGAACTATGAGAAGCGGATCTCTTCTTATTTTAATAATTGTCCTTGTGGAGTTGTACCTCTGTCTTTTTACTTTTTAGTCCGATTTCATGCGAACCGCTAATGAGGCTGACTTACACTTCAAAGAACAATGGTACCATCAAAATAAGGGAGGCCGGGGCTATCAACATGAGAAAAACAAAGCCCATTACTCGATCCGGGGATCTAAGCTATTCCCGACTTGAAAACGTTGCATTTCATGATCATGAGCATTAAAGTGATGCATTTAAGCTCTACAAGATAGTCCATAGAGACTAGGAGCTTTTCCCCTCAAAACGACGTCGTGGCGGGCGCCGCAACACCGAAGATTTAAGTGAAATGCTGCGTTTTGGCTTGGAGAATCCCTTGGGGACACGCTAGGGCATGAAACCCTAGGAGTGTCCGGGTGGCCGACGCCCGCCAATCGGGTTCTATCCGGTTCTATCTTCTTTATCCGGTTCAATCTTGCGAAAATTTGGCTCGGTTTATGTAAGACCCCGAAATTTCAGTGTGCTTGCACGGTAGTGAATTATTAGAATTTTTCGTAGTCGGAATTAGGAGCCGAGAACCGAAACCGAGCATGGGCTAGCTTATTGAGCCTATTGAAATTGAAGTTGGGCCCAATTAGAATAAAAAGAAAGGAAATGAGAAATGAAGAAGGATGGCTGGCAGTTGAGAGTAGGAGTGCTGGCGTAAAACCGAAGTTTGGGAATTAAGGGTCCAATTAAGTGTGGGCAGCATAGTATTGAGGTGTAATTAGGAAGAGAGGAGAGAGAATGGGCCCGAGACTCGAAGAAAAGAACGAGGGGAAGAGCAGCGAGAGGAAAAAAATGAAAGAAGCAGAGACGAGAGGAGGGCGAGAGAGGGAGAACGCACGAGAGAGAGAAGGAGAGCGAGCGGGAGTGAGGGCAACGCCGAAACCGGCAGCCGGTGGGCACGACAGGCCCGAGGACAGGCGCCGAACGAAGGAGAAAAGAAAAGGGGAACGAAAGAAAGAAGAAGCAGAGTAGAGACAGAAGTAGAAGCGTAACAAAGCGAGAGCGGGAGAGAGCGCGTGGGGCCGGTGGCCGGTGAGCGCTCGAACGGCGACTGCGCCGCTGCCGGTGGGCAAGGGAAGCGAGAGCTCGGGAGGCCGAGCGTAACGAAGAAAGGGAAGAGTAGAGAGGCCGAGCGAAAGAGGGGACCGAAGGGGTTCCGCAGCCAGCGAACGCAAGGGCCGAGGAAGGCGGTCGGTGAGCACGGAACAGCGGCCGACGGCCGGTGAGCGTGAGGAGGGGGACGAAGAGGACCGGAATCGACCGAAACAGGGAAGTCGGAGACTGGGACCGAGGCAGCGAGAGGAAGAAGCAGAGGGTCGGGGAAGAAGAAGGGTTGAGGGAGCAGGAGCTAGACTAGGAATCGAAAGGCGTAACAAGAAGCTAAACCTAATTCGAAATCGAAATTCAATCCTTCCAAAACCGAAATTCTTAGAACCTCTAAGAATTCAAGGTGAGTAGTCTGAATTCATCCTCTAAAATAAAATGAATCAGGTGGATTGAACATGAATTTGAAACATGAAATTGGAAACCTTAGGTTTAATTGAAGAAGCTAGAGGCCTAAATTCACGAATTAAGCAACTCACGAATTGAAAAGCATGTTGCGAATTTGATGTCCGATTCCTGAATTTAGTGATTATTGACCATTCTTAAGCATGATTATTGAACTGTATATTGAGAATTTGATTAGAATAGCTTGAATAGGCTTAGTGAGAAAAAAATCAGAGAATTGAATTCATGACTTATGTGCAGATTTTCAATAAATAAGCATGTTGTCTGAATTTTCGTGAATTCATGTGTAGCCCAAATTTCCTGAAACTTTTACTGCAACTTCCTGATAATTTATGAGAATTTCCTGTAAAATTTCGTATGCATTGGATGAGTAGATTGGGAGATATGCAATTTTAAGTGAAAATGTGCTGTTTTGGGCTAAATCGCATCTAAATGAGTAACTGAATTAAGAACTGAGATTTAAGAAGCTTTGTGGCTAGATTAAAAGATATATATCGATTAAGTAAAGTTATAGAACCATAAACCACTTATACGCGATATTACGCGATCATGAAAACGATGAGTGCATTGATGGTGTTCCTAGTTGGCATGTTTATGCGATTATGTGCTTATCATGAATTACATCGATGATAAATGACATAAGCATGCGTATGTGATATGAATGGATTGTGTTGGAGTCGGAACTTGCTTATGCGAATTGTTTGTTTTGAAGAAGTTACGCATGAACGTGTTGAGCATGAATCATATGAATTAAGTGTATCGCATGTATAAGAAGATAATAAGAAGATAAGAAACTTAAAGAACTAAAGAAGGGAGAAATGATTGTGTTATTGATCTAAGACCCCATGAATTAAAGAACCCTCCGAAGCTATGGCCATAGAAGTGTCCGTCAACCCGAAGCCACGAATTATTTTGCTTCTACGAATTATTGACAGTATGCGTCCTTCGGGGAAGGGAGGTTGCCTCGAGGCCACGAATTATTTTGCCTCGAGGCCACGAATTATTCGCCTCCGTGAACCGAGCCCAAGAATTATTTTGGCTCGAAGAACTGGGTCTTTAGAGCAAGTGCATAAATCTTCTTTCCATTCAAAACTAAGAAGACTTAAAAGAATTATGATATGAAGAAACGAATGATCGTGCATATCGAACAAGAAAGAACGAATCGATGATTTATGAAATGCACGATTGAACTTAAAAAAAGAACGAATCTTGATTTCATAAGAAATGTGTGCGATAAGAACTAAGATATGATTTACGTGATGAATGATTTGCATGATGCATGATTCTATGACTTACTAGCGTACAAAGATGAATGAAGCATGTTTGATTGAATTCATAAGCAAATAATGTCATTATGTCTCTCAAGCAAGTTGGTAAGTTTAGAATCTCGCATGTCTTAAGCTTATTTGATCTAAATCGCATGTTATGAATGAATTGAGAACTTACGTGTGTTTGTTAATGAATTAATATGCAAAGTGAAACCCGGGGTTGGGTTTGGATTATTCACTGGGCTAGTGAGCTCATGACATCACCAACATTTCAGGTACGAAGTTAAGACCGGAAGGAGTTGCCTTTGGCTTTTGGAAATAGCGGACGAATAGGAGATGTCGGACTCACTCGCATGTTTTTCTGTCTTTTGTTTGTAAAGATGTTGTAAAGACTGTTGTATCCGAACTTAAGTTTTGATTATGAATGTAAAATCCCTATGTGAATACTCCGAGCGTGTGGCTCGTTGAGTTTAAGATTGTATTTCGTGCGGGGTTAGGGCTTTAAGCCTATGGGTTTAGCCAGCTTACAGAGGAAACTCGCCAAAATTTCCGAAAAACCTTTGAAAACCTAGAATTACGCTTCCGCCAATCCAAGAAAGGGTTATTAGCCCCAAGTTGAGATCTTAAGCAGCCTTAGGGGTTCCTCTCGGGAACCCCGGCATGTAATACTCCTAGGGTGGGTCTAGGGGTGTTACAGTTTATTTTCATCAACCTTCAATGACTGGCTGAGAGCAACTCTAGGTCATTTGTGACCTAGATCTCTCCATATAAATAGAGAGTCTTGGCTCTCATTCCCATATGGCTTTCTCCTATGCGTAATGCTGCAGAAAGCTAACCAAAGCACTCATACCTAAATGTTACTCTGCCGAAATTACTATCAAACATTCATCTCTTCTCTACTTACCGTCGTTTAATCCGTGTAAAGAGCTAAAGAATATTCGGTTATTCCGATCTCTGGGCACTCATTCAACTCGATCTTACTACTCCCTACATACACAATTAATAAAAACAAGCCCTTTTTCTTTCATTTGTTGTTGTTGCATCAAGAGATCCATCGTAGAGATCTAGATTAGCAAGGTGGGATAACCCGAGGGTAATCATGCATCCTTCAAATGGTTTATTATTTTTATGCTTTATTTACAACTTTCTCGTATTGTGGATTTAAGAGATGTAATTGTTCTTTTAATTCCTCCCCGCCCAATGTAATTTTTCAGCTTTTGGCTTTTCTTTTCCTTTCGCTTTCTTTCTTGCTTTCTTCATTGTTTTCGTTTTCTTATTGTTTTGGTTGCTTTATTTCGTTTGGCATGTTGTTGTATGCTTGTGTTTTTCATATTGTTTAGATTCACTATTCAAACTAGTAATGGCCATCTACGGACGAGAGGAATGGTAGGGGTTTCCCTCTATTTCGTGCACCGTCGCCTCGATTCTCGGTTCAAAGACCGATGGAGTCAATTTTAGCCTCTTTTAGTCTTAGTTTTCCCATAATAATTTTAGAAGAGCGAGCTTTTGTTTTTGTTAGTTTTCATCTTAAAAAACTAATTGGTGACTCCCTTTTTATGCTTTATTCTCAATGAATTTGCATCCCGGTTATTTTTCTAATTGTAGGGTAAAAAAGACAGGTTCCGGATCCGCCTACCAGGGCGGAGACCGAGACCGATTTCCTCAGCCACGGCCTCCGATCGGCGCCGCCACTGCTAGGTGAAGGCAACCGCCCGCACCGAGTGGTCGGTAGGTTAGGCTTCGATCCGCATTGGTGTTTTCACACCGATCCGGCCCTAAAGCCTCACTGCAGACCCAAAACCTTAATTTTATTTATCTTTCAATTAGAAACTAATATCTTGAAAATTCTGAAAATAATTTATAAAATTAAAATAATTAATAAAACCGCCATTCAAAGTTTACCTAAATTAGATTTAATAAAACTCAAAAATCCTAATAAAAGGTTCATCCCCACTTTCTAAAAAGCATCTTCAAAACCCTAAAATCATTTTCCAACTTCAAAAGCCCTTATGCCAAGGCAATTGTGGGGAGCTCGGCCCAGTCCCAGTGTGGGTCTAACGGTCGTGGTTCCTACAATTCTATATGGGGATCAAGTTGAGATTTGGATTCGTGTCTAGGGGATTCATGTTTGGAACTGCTCGAAGGAGACAAGATAGGTGGAGGTAGTATAATCAATGCCTCTTGTTTTCTCAAACGTTCAGCTTCCTCATCTCTCTTACTCGTCCTCAATAGCCCTTATAATAGTCTTAATATCCCTCGATATAGATGACATCTTTTCCTCTTGATCATTCAATCCGGTTTCCACCTCGGCTATGTTCTCATTAAGTAAACCAAGACTAAGAGACTACTCGGGTTAAGATCCATTAGAAGAGAACTCTTTCTAGGTATTGTCTTATGACAAGGAATAGACTGATATAGTGTAGTGAGAACCAAAATTTGTCGCACCGGTGTAGACCGCAGAATAGAAAGAAAAGAAGATGTGTCGGACTCCTTGGTGAGGTGTTCTAATCTTTTAGAGCTCAAATTCGACGATACTCGGTTGTCATAGACTTCCCTATTCTGCAGCCCAAAGGATGAGCTTTAGGACCACGTGAGAGGAGATCGGTTTTTGGGAGGAAGGGACTTAAGCGCAAGACCCGAAGAAACTAAGGATGCTTTTGTTTGGATGCACATAAAGAATGCGATGGTAATGGACCGGGTGTCCACTAGGTTTTAATGGGTGGCCTAAAAAATAGGGTCAAAACCCATTTCATGACTTAAATGGATTGGGCATAAAGTGGGCCGCCAATTAAGTGAATTTTCGGGCCGGACTGGGTGGGTAACCGGGCCTTCTTCTGTTCATTCTCTTTCCTCTTCCTTCGCCTTCTTGAAGCTCCTTAGCTAAACCCTAAGGTGAATTATTAGCTAGATTCAGCTCTCAAATTCAATTGCTTTAGAAAGAACACCGCCACCTCCACTGCCACCGGCACCTGCTCCCGCTTCCTGTGTTGGTACTCATCTTTTCTCTCTCTCGATTTGGAGATTGGAAATCAGTAGCAATAATTTTTAAGTGAATGACTTTATTTTATTTATTTTCATCGACTTGATATAAAATCAGCTTTTGAATCAACAAATCCTTGTGGTTTTATTTTGGGTCTATGATTCGATCAAAATTCGAATTTACAAAAACACCAAGATGAGAATTAGATTCGATCAATCTTATACGATTACCAATAGAGGAAAGAGAGAAAATTATATATGAATTAAGAACAACTTTATCTGGTTTTCAGTGCTTCGCTAAATTTGGGGTAAAGAGATCTAATTAGTAATTCTGCTAAATTTGGGGTGAAGAGATCCAGTCATTCGTTTTGTGTACCATGAATGACTTATGGTTTCATTTCCACACGAGCTTGTGCATAGCAAATGCTAGATAAAGAATGATACAAATACAAAGAAGCCTTTATTTCTAAATTACTTTGTTAGAGTTAGACTTTACATTTCAGCTCAAATATAATGTCCGGGTCGAAAATATCTAGGAGATAGATGATTTAATTGATATAAAAATAGCTAACTTATGGATTAATAACAAAGGTCTAGTTAGAAAATTAAAGTACCTTGAGATGCAAACTAGCAAGTTCAGATGTCACAAATAGTACTATAGGCAGCAGAAATGGCCTGTTGGACCTCATAGGCTGAAGCTCACTATCCCCATGTGTAGGAAACAAGGTGTGAATTCAATTGTATTCTTGATATGGAGGAGGGGATGGGGTGCAATCTTGTTGATATGGTGGATCCGGATGAATTTTAGAGATGTGTGACTCATTGCCAACTTCAAGATATAAAAGCCATAGGTTGCTCTTATACATGGATAAACAAACATTAGGATGAATCTATGATCTATTCCAAATTCGATAGAATCATGTTAAATGCTCAATGGACAGACTTGTTCCCCTTTGTAGATTATTATGTACATACTCGAAGGGCTTTATAATCATTGCCCCTAAGTGATCGGATTTAGGATATTGGAGAAATAAAGTACACCTTTTCGATTCAAGCAATTTGTGGACTCTTTCACCATATTTTTGCGCAATTGTATAACAGCTTTGGTTAAGTCCTCGGGTAGGCGAGTCCTATGTACAAAGTGGTCCGAATGCTTCAAGAGGGGTATTTTTGGTAATAGAGTGCAGATTATTTTGGAAATTCACCTCATGAAATTATTTATTGTTAGTGTTAGGGCTGAGCAAAAATTTTGGGTACCTGGTTCCGGACTGGACCCGGTCTGGACCCGGAGGGTCAAGACCTGCACCCGATTGAACCGGGACCGAGTCTAAATTTTAGGACTCGATTATAACCGGGTTCGGGACCGGGTAGTGAAATCATGGACCCAGAACTAGTTACCCAATTTTATTAATATATATATATATATATATATATATATATATATATATATATATATATATATATATATATATAATTCCTAGCAAAGCGGTTACCCGATTTTTTAATTATTGACTAAAACTTTACCCAAAAAAAAAGTAAAAATTACAAAGTAAAATGGTATCTGAAAAACTATTAAAAAAAGGGTCAACTGGGTCCAAATTTTTGGACCCGATCGGAACTCAGGACCGGGACCGAGTCCAAAAATCTAGACCCAGTTCCAACCGGGACAGGGTCCGACCCCGGTACTCGATCCCGCTCACCCTTAGTTAGTGTCATTAACTAATTATTTACGTATGTGGAAGAGGGGCACTAGTACAAAACATAGAGAAATCTTATGTTTTTATTCTCTTTTTCTTTTTGAAAATTACCTGTAGTTCAATTATTCACCCATAAAGCTTATTCTTTTTCTCTTGTTCATTACTAGAATTCACTTTGTTCATTTATGCTAATCTCTTTTTGTCATAATTTACATTTTAGACATGGAAAGTGAAGCGGTAACTTCATCAAGCCCACTTGAAGATGGATATAATGAATATAGCACTCAACAACGTAAAAGAAGGAAGAGGTCTAAAGTATGGAGAGAGCTTGTAGAAGGCAATAATGCACAAGGTGAGAAAATTGCAACATGTAAGCATTGTAAAGTAGTCATGTCTGCCAATCCAAATAGTGGCACTTCTCACTCGTGGCATCACTTAAATAAATGTCCAAGTCATCCTAGTGTAGGGAAGTTGGGGAGTTGGGTAGTGATGATAGTGAGTAATTTGTTTTCAATATGAACAAACTTCTTAAGGAAATTGTGCTCTATATTGTGGAAAGAGCTCACTCATTTGCAATCTGTTGAAGAAAAAGCTTTTCTAAAGCTAATATGAACTTTGTGCCATTTAGTCGTTCAACGGCTAAGACAAATTTATTGTCCATACATGTGGGAGATAGAGATAATGTGAAGGGCATGCTATTGAAAGTTTCGGGTAGGATTTGTTTGACTATTGATAATTGGAAGTCAAATCACACTTATCAACATTATATTTGCATCACAGCCCACTTTGTTGATAATGCTTGGAAGTTGCACAAATGATCCTTAGATTTAGGGCATTAACAATTTATGATGGTGAAAGTATCGCGAATGAAATACTTATATTTCTTTGTCAATGGAACATTGAGGATAAGATACTCACCATTACTGTAGATAATGTTAAGTACAATAACACTATGATGTCTAGTTTGAAAAGACATATTGTTGCCCGGAGTGAGTTGCTTAGTAATGGTGTTTTCTTCCATGTTAGGTGTTGTGCACATATTCTAAATTTAATTATGCAAGATGGTCTCCATTTTATTGGTGAAATTCTAGAGAAGATTCGAAGTTTGATAAAGTTAATAACTCGATCTACTCATAGAGGTAAAGATTTTTATGAATGTGCTCAAAAAAATTTCACTTCAATGTGAAAAGAAAACTGAAATTTGGACATGCAAGTTCGTTACAATTCAACTTATAAGATGATGGATAATGTTTTATACTATAAGAATGTGTTTGTTTACTTGGTGTCCACTAATTCACCATTGAAGCCATATGTTCCTTTAGAGGAGGAGTGGGAAAAAGGTCATTAGGATGAATAAGTTTCTGAAGTTATTTTATGATGTAACTTGCATGTTTAGTAAAGTTAAGACTCCTACATCCAATTTGTATTTCAAGGGGGCATGGATGGTTCATCATCGTTTGCTCGAGGTGGTCGAAGGTCCTTATGATTACGTAGTTTACATGGCAAAAACATGCTTGGAAAGTTTAAAAATATTGGTCGAGTATAACTTGCATTTATCATGTGTTGCAATTCTTGATCCTAGATTTAAAGTGAAATTCGTTGAGTATTGTTTTAGCAAACTGTTTGGGTCCGATGAAGTCGTGGAAAGGGTGGATAATGTGTTGTCAGATTTACAGTCCTTATTTGATGAGTATAAGCTACATTCAATGTCAACTTCCCCAATTATCAACTCTTCTCCTATTGCTAATGGGTCCGGGATGATTATTTTGATGACTACAATAGCTTTAACGGTAGACATTCAAGGTCACAATTGGGGAAGTCACAACTTGAAATATATTTGGAGGAATCGGCTCTTGCGTTAGATTCTGCATTTAGCCTAGGAGGAAAAACCATCTCCCCAACTTGTAGTGCTTTGAAACCCAAGACGGTACAAGCATTGATATGTCTTCAAGATTCGCGAAGCGTGGTGTATGACTTTGCTTTGATATTGATAATGATTCTGAATTAGATGAGGATGAAGTGAACGGGGATGAGGAGGATGATACAAGTCTCTTCTTTTAGGTAATCAAACATTCATCCTTTATATGCTATACCGCTTCTAGAAATGTGAAATCATACTAGATCCTTGATGGTGATCTAAATATGCATGTTATTAACTCGACTCGAATTATTTGTTGCGGCTCTTGACAAATCCGATACTAATTGATCAAGCTTGTTTGGATATTGTCACGGAAGAATAGTGGAGTGGTGTGGAGATCAAGATGGTATGGGAGGCAGCTATTAACATTGTAATGGATGTTGAATATTTTGGTCTACTTGTTTTAACAACAATTCTACTTGTTTTAACTAGCACACTATATGCATAACTCGCTGATGGTTATAGTTTCAATGTCAACTTCCCTTTAAATATGTCTTACGCGGAAGGACTTGAACAGCAGCAAGCTAGTGACAGCCTATTTAACCCATGACCCATGACCTTTAAATACATCGTTCTATTTCTAAACTAATATTTCAATTTGACAAGTATGGGTAAACTGCGTGGGTCTTGGATCGTCGGGGTCATTTAACCCATGACCCAACCCGACCCATTTTTAAAACTTTGTTGCCTAGCCCGACAAGTTACCCAACTCTAATTCTAGCTAAATGATAATGCATTTTCTTATTTGAGATGAATTTGTTTTGGACTAAATGCAAATGCAAAAATGAATATACATGGACTCACCTAATAGGAGATGAATTCTAAATGCAAATAAAATCATCTAATATGAGATAATTTTGATTGGCTAATGCAAATGTACTCACTTAATAAGAGATAATTTTTATTTGGCTAATGCAAATGGACTCAGCCAATATGAGATGGTTTTTATTGGGCTAATGCAAATGGACTCACCTAATATGAAATGGTTTTTATTTAGCTAATGCAAATGGACTCACCCAACATGAGGATGGTTTTTATTTGGCTAATGCAAATGGAAAATGGGAATGTAAAAAGAAAGAAAGGATTAAACAATTAAAAAGAGAAGGGGACTTTCGGTAAGATCCTTTCGTAGGCGGTAATTACTTAAACCGCTAGAAGAAAATTTTAGTATGACACGGAAATGCGAACAATGGACCAACCCTAATAGAAAAAAAGGAATTTTGACTTTTGGCTAAATGCACATAATGGACCTACTCTAGGAAATTTATTAAAGTGTTTTATTTTCACCCATGAAAAGGCTTTATTAGCACTCCTCACCTATCCCTAAAGGCTCACAAGCGGAAGATTAAATCTAAAACATACACACTCATTCAAGCATGCAAATGAAGTCAAAGGGAGCACCTAAAAATCCAAAAGTTCTATGGTTAAAGAGTTCAAAAGGTTGGATACATGGTGACACGTACTCCGAGAATTTGATCCTCCATGTGGGGCATGGCAGAAATTCAGCCAGAATTCTTGGTGCCTCTAGGTGAACCAAAAGGTTTGACCCAAGAGTGCGTGCTATGAGAGAGGAGGTATCTTTTCCTCGAGCAATTAAGCCTAGTTGGGCCTCGCCTAAGAACCAAGTGGGAGCCTCTCTCTAGAAAGGGTAAACAGGGGCAGTATAAACTTTTTCCAAGTGGTCCAAAACTCGTATTTAACTAGTTCAAAGGTTGCTAAATGCGAGATGCCTAATGCAAGCACATCGTTAAAACACGCTACTTAATTTTTCAAGTTTCACCCTCTTAATAAAAAATTTCTCCCAGATGAAGTCACCACTTGTTGGAACCACGGCTGGTGGGTCCAGCACTGGCCGAGCTTCCCCACGATTACCTTCGCATAAGGGTTTTTAAAGTTGGAAAATGATTATAGAGCTTTGAAGATGAATTTTAGAAAGTGGGGATGAACCTTTTATTAAGATTTCCGAGTTTTATTAAATCTAATTTAGGCAAAGTTTGAATGGTGATTTCATTAATTATTTTAATTTTATAAATTATTTTTAGAATTCCTGGGATATTATTTACTAATCAAAAGATAAACAAAATTAGGGTTTTGGTTTTGTCGTGAGGCTTTAGGGCCGGATCGGTGTGAAAATACCAATCTGGACTGAAGCCTCACATACCAACCACTCGGTGCAGGCATGCGCCGGCCAGAGGCCATGGCCGATGAAATCAGCCTCGGTCTTTCCCTTGGTTGGCAGATCCAGAACCTATCTTTTTAATCCTACAATCAAAAAATAACCGGGATGCAGATTCAATAAGAACAAAGCACAAAAAGGGAGTCACCAGTCGGTTTTAGGACAAAACTAACAAAAACAAAAACTTGCTCTTCCAATCTTAGTATGGGAAAACTAAGACTAAAAGAGGCTAAAATTGACTCCATCGGTCTTTGAACCGAGAATCGGATTCGGGGCAAGGGTACAAAATGTAAGGAAAACCCTTCCATTTCGCCCATCCCAAGATGACCATTACTAGTTTGGGTAGTAAATTTAAACTAACGCGCTACACGCAAACATATAACATGCTAAAATGATAAATAAAAAACAACTAAACAGTAATTAAAGGAAAAGCAATAAAGAAAGAGGTAAAGAAAGTGAAAAGAAAAGAAAAGCGAAAAACTAAAAGATTACAGCGGGTGGGGAGGAATTAAAAATGATTACACCTCTTTAATCCACAAAACAAAAAGTTGTAAATAAGGCATAAAAATAATAAATCATTTGAAGGCTCGCACGATTGTCCTCAAGTTGTCCTAACTTGCTAATCTGGATCTCTATTTTTGTGAACTATGTATGTAGGGGGCAGTGTAAAGATTAGTTGAATGAGCCTAGAGATCGGAATAACCGAAATATTCTTTAACTCTTTGCACGGATTCAACGACGGTAAGTAGAAAAGGGATGAATGGTTAACGAGTAATTTCGGAAGAGTAATGTTTAGGTATGAGTGCTCTGGTTAGCTTTCTGCAAGCATTACGCCTAAGAGAAAGTCACATGGGAATGAGAGGCAAGGCTCTTTATTTAAATCTTCAGGGTGCTCCTAGGGTTTCGTGCCCTACCGTGTTTCCAAGGGATTCTCCAAGCCAAAACGCAACATTTCACTTAAATCTTCGAGGTGGCGGCGCCGGCCACGACGTCGTTTTGAGGGGAAAAGTTCATAGTCTCATGTAGACTGTCTTATGGAGTTTAAACACAACACTTTGATGCTCATGATTGATAAGTGCCATTTTTGCATTACATTTCAAAGGAGGTTGCTTGTCATTTTTGGGGATTTATATTCATATTTATGTACTTTATGCCCCATTTATGCTTTTCACTTGGATTTTGCGTTTTTGGTCTGTTTCTACAGCTTTCCTAGTGATTTGGACCTGATTTTGTCATATTTTCGGTCCAAAACTTTTTTGAGTCTATGTTTCTAACGTCCTTATTGAAAGAGCTTTCCAATGACATATTATAAGCTCAATTCTATTGAGGAATGGAAAAGATATGAGTTGGAAAGTAAGAAGGGTGCGACAACGGACACTTCTTTACTCTCTGAATTATATTTTTTCCCACACTTATGAAGCAAGAATAATGATGAAAGAATTACAAACTAGACTCAATGAGCTTTCGGAAAATCAAGAATCGCATCATTTGGACATCGGACGAGGAAGTTATGACTAAATCAATTTGACGCTTGCCTTCCAACGAACCAACACGGGCAGCCCGTTTCGAGGAAACAACCCGTGTTCTAGGTCGAGCCTTTTCATTGAGAATGGGCAGCCCATGTCGGTGGACACGGCTCGTTTTCAGCGTTCTGTCCAGCTTTTGATGTGCCAGCAACCAACACGGGCAGCCCGTGTCGGAGGACACGGCCTGTGTTGGAGGTAAATTATGCCTAGATGATTCTGTTTTGACGGTTTCGCCTCTTGATTGCTTCTTAATAGCTTATCATCTACTTCTTCATTTTTGCTGTTTGAGGTTTGATTCCATGTATTGGATTTTATTTAAGCTTTCAATAAACATGTGTGAGTAGTTTAGTTTTTCTAAGGATTTGTAATCCGAAACAATGAAGTTTGATTAGTTTTCCATGATTTGTGCTTGAATTCTGAATTTGATCAATAGAACGTTGTGTTTATCATGTTCATAAGTGTTTTGAAGGCCTAGAATACTTGTGTTTAGAGATTAATCTATCATGTACTGAAAAGTGAAATAGAACAATCCGACAACCAACCTTTCAACCTAATTTATGAAATTTGAGAAAAGAATAGTAAATTAGGGGATCACTTTGATAAATTGAAATCCTTAACTTTGATTAACTTAAATGCATACAAAAGTTGTTTGATGGGTTAATTAAAGCAATTCTATTAAGCATCGAAAGAGCAAGTAGAATTTTGTGATTATCGATCCTTGATTTATTTGAATGAATGATTGCGCAAATTATGTTTAAATAATCAAACTCATTGTTAGGAAAGCAAATCCTTAAGGCTCTATTTGATTCTAAGAAAATTAGAAGGAAAGAAAAAAATTGGAAAATGAATTTCTTTTCCTTGTTTGAATTGAAGAAAAAAGGAGAGAAAAAAGTTTGATGGAAAAACTTATGGAAAATTTTATCAATTTGGTCAATGATATTTTCCTTCCAAAATTGAGAGAAAAATGGAAGAAAAAATTCACAAAGAGAGAGAAATGGAGACAAGAGAGAGAATTCTATTAAAAAAGGTCATTAAGAATTTTCTCTCTCATCTCAATTAATCAATGTTATTAAGTATTTTCTCTCTCCTCTTCATGACAATGTAGTGATGGGTAAGAAGTTGGAAAATGATTATACTTTTTTCCCTCTATTTTTCCTTGAACCAAACACAAGAAAAAAATTAATTTTCCCTTAACTTTTTTTCCTCATCACTTTTTCCATTTAAATTTTCTTGACAACCTATTTTCTTAGAATCAAATAGAGCCTAAATGTTTTTATCCATTGATTTAAGTCTAGATTAATTTTCTAATTTTAATAGTTAAAACTAGGTTAGAAAGAACAAACTCCAAAAATCTGATTTTCTTAGCAATTGAGTAGAGGGCTAGTTCAGGTGCGTTGCTTGATTGAGTCCTTGTGGGATCAACCTTGACTAGCTACAACTTAAATACCGTACGTTTGCGGCCTGTCAATGATCATAAAATGCAACACTTTAACGTCGTCTTCGGGTCTTCAGCTCCTTGTCCGATTGGACAAAGTAAAATGCAATATTCTGAACTTGGAATTTTTCGGTACACAACACTTCCCCGGTATTGGATCGCCTGAAAAAGAGCGATTTGTGGACCGACCCAAGGCAAAAGGTTGTTTATTTGGTGCTAGGGGTTCTTTGGTTTTTACTGGCGTCTATCGCACCAATCGAATCACGGACCGAGATCCAAATCCTCAAACAAGACTCGAGATTTCATCATTGGGTACGGAATGAAATATGGAAATAAACAGATAAGAGACAACACTTTTTAGGTATCTACAATTGCAAAATGAAAAAGGTTCAAAAAAACAAAACATCTCGCTAGTTTATGCTTTATATTCTTGAAGTAATGCTTTACATTGAAAAAGGTTCACCGTATAATCAAAAAGTTCCCTGCATAATAAAATATGTTCACTACAAACTAAAAAAGTTCAAGAAAAAAAAAGAACATCATTAGGTCCCGAATTCCGTGCATCAAGTTCGAAAAAGATCACAAAGTTTATCAATTTTTCTATCTTTAGGTTTCCTCCTTGGAACTACCTTCAAAGTTTCATTTTTCTTATGGAGTTTCACCTACCAACACAATGGTCAACAACGTGGGGTGCCTCCCTTTCATGAAGAACTACAAGTCACCTGCTAGTTTAGGTTTTATATTTTTAAAGTCATGCTTTATATTAAAAAGGTTCATTACATAATGAAAAAAGTTCACTCGTATAATAAAAGATGTTCACTGCAAACCAAAAAAGGTTCGAGAAAAAAAAGACACATGCTAGTTTATACTTTATATTTTTAAAGCTATGTTTTATATTAAAAACCTTCATCGCATAATAAAAAAAGTTCCCTACATAATAAACAATGTTCACTCGAAAAACTAAAAAGGTTCTATACCAACAAAATCGGGGTTACATGCTATACATAAGATGAGAACACATTGTCAACAATGAAATTTACCCCATTATCAACTTTCAAAGTTAGATGTTTCTTGAAATGTAATACGTCTACAATTATCTATCAAACCCTACTCCTAACACCCGCAATTAACCTTTGACTTTGTCTCCTTCTAACTTCAACTCCTTTTTCCATCTTGGAGGTTTTCCTCAAACCATCTTGATAAGATTTCACCTTTGATAAAATTTCAGGAACAACAAAATTAAACATATTGTCAACCATGAAATAGCAATATTTCACTCTACACTTCTTCACCATACTAGCCTGGGAGAAATAAAATAAAATAAATCAGTCACTTTTGGCTTAAACAATTTATTTAACTCTGAAAAATTCAAACAAAAAGAGAATTATATATGTAACAACTACTTACATTATTCTTCAATCCAATATCCCAATTTTTCAAAGAACCCTTGTACGTTTCCAAATGATGCATGGCATAGATTTCCGAATCACGATAAGAGTCAAAGGAGCAAATGACTGACCAAGGCAATTTAGGTTGTTCTTTCATAATTGAATCAGATTGTACCTTTCGTATTCTTGCCATTAATGTCCTCTTCATGTATTTTATGAAACACGTGGACTACAAAAAGACAAATTTTTTAGTATAAAAACAAATACAAGCATACCCAAACACAACTTTTTTTATGGAATAATATACAAAAACAGGCTCTCAACTAGAGATAGACTACTCAACATGAAGCCCTCTCGTGTTACAGATCGGATGAAAAAACCATGAACATCTATATTTCAAATGGCGCAATCAGTCAAATGGAAAAACCATGAATTAAGAGTAGAATCACTTTCTATCTTCATGCCCGATATGATCCCATGACCAGTTAAAAATGGAGCCAAGACAAAAGAAAAAGTACACAAAATTTTGAAAAATAAGTGACAAATATGCAGAGTAAGTCAACGAATTTAGAATATATAATCCCATGACTAGTTCAAAAACTTCTAGGACATTATAGTTTGTGTATTGTATGAACTAAACTATCTTTTGCAACGAGAATAAAAAGAAAAACTTTAAAAAAAGGTGAGATAAGCTTACCGGCAATACCAAGTCGGGATCATCAAAATCATCGATGCACCTTCATGCCTCGATATGATCAATTATTTCTGTTTTTGTGTTCAACAAGTTGAAGCAAACAACAAAGTAATACTCGACTTGTATATATCGGGAAAAATATATGCTAAATGAAAATGCACACACACTACCAAGTTTATTTTTCAATCATAAGTTATTATTCTATATAAAACACCGCATTAAAAAGTGTAAAAATTACCGGATCACATTCATTAAAATTTATCCAATCAAAAAATTAATCTCACAACCGACAACCTCCTTAAACTTCTCATACTTGTCTAGCGAAAACTTGTCATCGCCATATGTTGTATTAATCGCCAACTAAAATCAATAAAAACACCAATCGGACAAAAATATATTCGCGTAAATAAAACATATCAATAAAACTTAAAGAAAGAGTCTCTTACATATGAATTGCATGTGAAAAAGAACCTAGAAGGTGAAGTATTACTCTTCAAGTTTTCATATTTATTCAACAAAAAGCTGAAAAAATTGATAACTTCATTATTAACTATATCTCCACACCTTAGAGTTCTCATAACTGATCCGGGAACCTTACACTTTTCATTAACAAACACTAATTCGAAATAAAAAATAAAAACACAAAACTTCTATAAACAATTTACTAAAACACAAAAATCTATAAGCATTCGGACGCTTGTATAAATGACAAACAAATGACAATAATATAAGAGAAAAATAATACCTCTCAATATGAACTTCAACTCAAGGAAAATTCAATCGAAACTTGTTGCATAATTGCACATAAATTGTTCAACAAGTGAATATTCCTCTGGAAGTATGAGGATTTTAAGTATAATGTCGGTCTTTTACCCCTCATTCTCCATGCTTTATCTTGTTTACCATCCACTAATCTCAGCTCATCCACTAATCTCAAGCACAACTTCCGTTATTGGACTCATTTCATGAAGAAGAGGTTGACCTTGATCGGGATCTACTATTGGTATTTCTAGTTTTAGTTCTTCATCAACTAATTGCGTTGCAAGAGCATCATGGCGAGTGAGAACCGCTTCTTCTAGATCCATCACCATCATCATGAACTCGGTTCAACTACATGATCGAACTCCTTGGTTCATGATTTTCTTCATTTTGAGTTGCAAACTTAGGCACAACTTTCTCATACATCTTTATCATCCACACAAGCTTCCCAAAACACAGGATCCTCATTGAATAATTCATCATCTTGAACAGAAGAGGATGCGTGTTGAGCAAGTAGAAGTATTTGCATGGTTAGTATAATCCTTGCAGACTTGAATTTTTAACATTGCGTAAGTATCTCAAACATAACAGCTTGCACCTTTTCCATTGAGACACTTGTAGGAAATAGATGATGTGCATCACCAATAGCATCAACAACCTCAACAACAAGCATGGGAAAAATTCTTCCATACACATGAAACTCTTTGTAGACAAAGCTTTATAGAAACACCCAATAAACATAATTACACAACACATATAAAAATACTTCTTATATGAGTTATCATGTCACACTCAAGACAGTCACATGTTGAACAGGTTTACGGAGACGGGTTAGATTGACAATGTCCCAACTTGAAAACAAAGGCTTACACATGAAAGATTACTGACTATTTTTTAGTGCATTTTTTTCTTGTTTTATTTTTTGGGATATACAAAGTTTTAGTTTTGAGCTTTTCATGAATGAGAAAGATTTCTTTACATCAACAGTCTTTTGTTCACTCGAAAACTTCAAAGACAAGTTGAGTAACTTCTTTGTCCTCATATATTTTCGTATCCTTCATCTTGAACAAATATTTCGAAGATTGAGGTATATTGATTCTTTCTATCTTCGTCGATCCCCTTACCAAAACCAAGTAAAGTGTTCTTACTTCTCTCTTACCTCAAATCATGACTAGTCCAATTTACCAAGATGGTGAACTCTCTTCCAAGCAATCTTGTCTTTAACAATACTCTATCAAAATAGCAGAGCTTGAAAAACAATGAACAAAAACCTTGTAAGTACTACTACTAACATAAAAATAAAAATAAAAATGATACGAAAGAAAACTTGTAAGTAGTAACACTTTAAAACTTACCATGAGAAATAAAATTGGACCTTTCAGTAAACGACCATTCCACTTGTCTCGCACATATAACCAAGCTATCTAATGTAAACCTACACCAATTCATATTCTTTAACTCTTCCAAATGAATTAATGAATTCAAAATTAAATAGTTGGCATTTTGATTTTGATGTCTTTTAAGGAGGGTTGACACCACATATACCACAAAATTCCTCTTAAACAAGTCCCCCCCCACCCTCCCTTTGTTGCTTCATCTTCTACAAAACATGAAATGTCTTGGGATAATTAACATCTCATTGACTCTTCCAATTATCCAACACTTTTTGGTAACCATCTAACCTTTTTTCCCTTTGCTTCAAAAACTAATTTAAATCCTCTAGGCAATCCAAATGTAAGATACACATCTTCTTCTGTCAAATAAAGCTCATCATTTCCATCCAACTTGATTGATCGCCTACAAGTATTGAAATTATGAACTAACCACCTAACTAGCCTAGATGGAATTACATCAATCCTCAACTTCAATTATGAACCAAGATCCAATAGAAATGATATCGTTCCTTTGACTATCCGAAATATCAGCAATGAATTTTACCGCACCATTCGAGAGACATTCTTGTATGCAATTTGGAAGCTCCTTTTGTCTCGCTGTTCTTCTTCCAGCTCTTGTTCTTCTTTAGCTCATTGTTTTTCTTGTATTTCTACTGCTGGAGGTTCATAATTTGCATCTTGTTCTAAAATTTCATGTTCTTCTTCTTGTTGTTGTTATTCATGTTCGAAAAAGTGCAATGAAAAAAAAGTTATATGCTATTTGAATATATATGCACATGTTTAAATAAAAATTAAAAAGGTTCACTTCATAATAAAAAATGTTCACTGTAAAATTAAAAAGGTTCACTGCAGAACAAATTCAAGCAGGGATGCACATATACATAAAATACATAGTAATGATTCATCACAATAACCATATGGCTTAACAAATCATAAAAAGATTTTAAGAAATAATTACATACCAACATCATTTGTTCTTCTCCTTTTTCGTGCAAGAGTTTTTAATCGAACTTTACATTTACTAATAACATCAGAACAAAAAGAATACATCAACACTTGAATTTCATGCTTCAATGGCCTAATCTAAGTAGCAAAGTATAAAGCAAGATGAATAGAATCAATTAACCAACATTAAGATAAAAATTATGAATCAATATCAAAAGGCTTCTGGATTTTTCCTTTAAATTTACTCTCTAGATGCCTGCAATAGCAGAAATAAGAAATCAATGATAAGTCCTAGTCCAATAGGAATAAGAAAAGGTCTCTTAGTCAAAACGAAACAGATTCTATAAGAAATCAGGCTGATGCCCTTTTGTTTGAAACTACTACTCCTCCTTTTTAGGTATCTCTCTCCTCCCCCTCCCCCGAAAAAGGATTCAGATTGCTCTCCAATTTTGTAGAATGAAGTCCTTAATGCCAAGTAGTAAAACTTTTGTTGTTCTACTCGAAAAAACCGTGGTGAATTTTTAGAGAATTTGTGTTGTATTTGCTCGGTTTCATGGTAATGATATGCTAGAAATAATGTCTTGACTCTTGATCATGTTAGACTGTGAACTTTGCGATCTATAGAGAATTATTGGCATTTGATCTTCGAGTAAATACAAATGTATTCGAGAGGATGGTTTGAGCACAATTTCGGGGTAGCAGGAATCAAAAATTAGGATTTTTTTATTCTCGTATAAACTATAGATCTGTTTGGATGATACATTCATCAAATGTTAGTGACCATTCATCCCTCATCACACAAATGTTAAAGAACAGAATGCGCTTATCTTCAAGATTGGAGAGGGGAATCAAAATTAGAAAGGTGGTCATTTTCATTGTTGAGAATTCTTGAATAACTTGATAGGCGGTCGTGGATGCCGCTTAAAACTTACCTAAGATTACCTATTCATAAGAAAAGTGGGTGTTGTTGATCTTGAAAAGGTTTTATTAAAAAATAAAAAAGCAGATGCAAGTAGTAGTATCAAGCATGCTATGCCACCATCATTCTCAGTAGCACAACTACCTCATTGTTAATCGGCATACTAATCGGACTAGGAAAAGGGACATGCATGGAAATCATCTACCTAAGGTTGTCCCGTTATGGGATGTGGTGGACTAATGATTAACCGGAGTCTTTAGGGTATCATTGTTTATTCTTGATCTAGTTTTATTACTTTAGTTTTGTTGGATACATGATCCATCTAACCCTACTCGGATGTTCCTTATTTAGTGGGTTCTTCTTTTGTGGATGAATTATCGGGGAGAAAGTAAACATACCCCTACTAAGATCCTTCATAACCATCAAAGGAGAAGGAGCAGACTAACATAATATTGCAATGGAAGACACAACAAATACAATAGGTGCCAATGAGAAGCCTTTGAGGACCTTCAATTCAACCACTTTTGCAATTAATTAAGCTTATTTCATGGCAAAAACATCACCATCAAGATTCCCGACTATTTCTCACTCTCCCTTTTTGCTTGTGTGTATTTCAATTACACTTTACATGTACCATATTTTAACCATAGTCCCCTAACAATACATAATTGGTCACAACAAGAACATAACCAACTATTTTTTTTTCTTTTGCTAAAATTTCATTTCTCAAACGATGTAATTTCAAATCCAAAAATTGAAATTGAAACCGGAATGATAAATCGGTGTAGAATACAACACTAGTGCCACCACTAGGAGCAGTGGTGAAACAAGCAGTGGCATTCAAAATATCAGCAGATACAACAGACTTTTGTGGGATGTAAGTTTTTGGGGCTCGAGACACCCTTTATGATGATGTGCGATGACATTATTACAAGGATTGCTATATTGAAGACATTATTACAAGCACTGTGTTCATCAAGAAATCCAATCCACAACAAAGAAGTGGCGAAACCCTAGAAAAAAATTGAATGAAAAAATCAAATTAAACAAAAATTTACTTACCCGGCTAGAGCATCTGAAGTCAAAACCATATTTACTAATCGAAAGTCAACAAAGAACTTGCAAAACAAATGAAGTATAGCCACCACCTCGGAAAATCGGAAAAAATCAAACAATAATATGAACAAGATTGTTAATTACTTGAAAAATCCAAAGGAAGAAAGCAAACCCTAGGAGAAAGAATAATTAAATGATTTGCAAGAATCGATATGGAAGATCGATCGAGAGAGTCGTGAAAGATTGAGAGAGGTGTTGGTCGAGCGAGAGAGCTTCAAAACTTTGAAAGGAGCATTGGAAGAGGAGTAGTGGAAAGAGCGTAGAGGCTGTATGAGAGGGAGAGTAATGTGAGTTGCACGTGAGGAAAGCGAGGGGTGTATGGTGTAATATACACCCGGTTGTAAGACGAGTGTGTGAAGAGAGTGAGATCTGTTTGGAGAGAGAGAACACAAGAAAAAAATAGGAGAGAAAAAATTATAAATTTTATTATAGTTATATATTTTAACAGTTTAAATTTATTGTTTTAATGTGCGCTTGATAATTGTTAACTATATAGTTAAAAAAAATTTCGACTATGGTATATAATTGTTAAATATATATATATATATATATATATATATATATATATATATATATATGATTGCTCAGTTTTTTATTTTGTATTTTTCTCAAGACTAGATTTGCTTGGATTGAGCTTGTTTCAGTTGTGCGATGCGTACCAAAAACTGCCAACTGCCAAGCCCATAATTAATGAATTTTGCAAGTAAATTAATAGAACAAAAAAAAAAAGAGGCCATTAATAACTAAAAATTTCGTGTCTGAAAGGATTACTTAAAAAAGAGCACGTGCCATGCGTGCCATGGCCCTTTGCTTGACCATTAGTGCTTGTGCTACTACCGACCCATGACTGCCATGTTCGTACAATTCAAAATCAGTCCCTCTCTCTCTCTCTCTCTCTCTCTCTCTCTCTCTCATTAATCTTCCACCCCTGCAGCTGCAGGGACTGATATTTCCCATCCTGAATTGACGATTGGAAGTTCTCATTCAACTTCATAGTTCATCTCACTTCAGGGTTCACTGATTGCCCCTAAACCCATCAAAATCAGCAAATCAAAAGTAAGTTTATCGCTGCAATAATTCATCCTACTTTTCATCTGATGCTTGAAAATCGTTGCCATTCTTTCTTAATCTTACCATTTTTTGCTGCACTCTTGTTAATTTTCAGTTTTTGGGCTTCGCTGAATCTCAGATTAAATTGGGAGTTTTTTTAAAAAATTCCTTTCCTTTTATATTTCCCCGTTTTGGATCATGTAGTGTATGCTTGCTCTTTTATTTGATTGCAATTTTCTCTCTCGTGCTGCTAAGAATGCTTGTTTCTTGTTTGATTGGTGATCTGAGGACTAAACAAAAGGAAATGGATCAAAGTTTAAATTTTATGCAGGGATCTTGAGTTTAGTCTAATTAAAAATGCAAGGCATTGACATTTGGGTCTTTTGCTGTCTTCTTGAAGTTTGATTGTATTCTTGGTTTAAACTTTAGATTTAGCAACTAATTGAGTTATCGATCAATGGAAAGATATTGCCCATTTTTAGCCATGTCTATTATTTATTGTCAGTTAAGTGCTGTGTTTCCAGAGGGGTTTTGTTTCTTTAAGCAAATATCTGGCTGGTTATTCATTTCATAGGGTAAGTTGGCCAACCTGTGGCTAGGGTGGAAACAATGTTATGATGGAAAACTTAGAGCAGTTTGTGGTTCAATTTGTTGGCAATGATAATCATCTGAGGAGGATGTAGCCGAGTAAGGATCTCAAAGTCATGGAATTGATTTTAAATTGGCCCAGGCGTTGGAGCCTAATTATAGGATCATGAGCTAGGGTTTGGATGAGCCTTGGAGGGGGCGAACCTTGGCACAAGGCCTACCAGGTTCAAGGTCCATTGTCAACCCAAATGATGCCATGTACTGGAACCCTGGTATTGTTGATGACCAAGTGACTCGCATCACATGCCATGCAAGTTAAAGCCCATTGCCTCTAGATCCTTGTCTTGATAGTGTCAAAAGGGGCCATTTTAAAGCAACAGAAGTTAGCTATATATTATTCTTTGGGGGGAACTTGTTTTTCTGCTGACATATGTGTCTTCCAAAATCCAAGAAATGCCTACATACTCACTTATGTAAGCTTCACTGCGAAGCCTTACCTCTACAGATGATGCAACATATGTTGGTGTCCTGATTATGCGTTCTACATTGCACCATTAAACATACTGGGTACTATTTTGTGGTGCTTATGTAGTTTCCTTTTCTCCTACAGTTATGACTTATAAGCTTTAATTTGGACAACCTTAGCAATAATGCTCCAGGGGTTCTTAGATGATAAATGGACATTTCTAGATATCATCTCCTGCACTTGTAAAAAGGTCCCAGACAATGATTTATTCTTGATTTTGCAGGTACAGTGCTTGGATTCTCAAAGATGCAGAAAATGATGAATTTAACTAACATGAACCCAGGGGAAATTGTCATCCTAGGATGTGCATTTTGTGTGTTATTGACAATGTATTTTACAGTACAACTTCTGTCACAGCATCTGTTTTTCTGGAAAAACCCTAAGGAGCAGAAGGCTATTATCATCATCATCCTCATGGCTCCCATCTATGCTATTGTTTCTTTTGTGGGTCTGATGGATTTTCGTGGCAGTGAGGCATTTTTCATGTTTCTGGAATCAATCAAGGAATGTTATGAGGCCTTGGTAATTGGCCTGCTCATTTGTTATTCTCTCTGTTGATGAGTGAGGTATTTCTGTTGCTCTTATTTATTCTAAGCTTTCAACAATTTCATGTGCAGGTCATTGCCAAGTTTCTGGCATTGATGTATAGTTACTTGAATATATCCATGAGCAAAAACATTGTGCCGGATGAAATAAAAGGAAGAGAAATCCACCATTCTTTCCCAATGACTTTCTTTCAGGTTAGCTTATTATTGGATTTCTCTAGTACTTTATTGGATGACTTTCTTTCCCAAAAACATTGTGCCGGATGAGTGAGGTATAGTTACTTGAATATATCCATGAGCAAAAACATTCTGCTAGTACTTTATTGGATGACAAAGGACATTGCTAACTTAACAGTTATCTTGCCAGTTTCTCGTGGTCTTCCTTATTGGCCTTGTTAAAATTCAAGTCTGACTACAATGTCCTTATAAATTTAATTTTTAATAGGCAAATGAAACAGTAGTTACAGTCAATAAACGGCAGTTTAATGATGTTCTGCATGACTTCACATATGTTTGCAACATACCCTCCCGCCCCCTCCCCCAAAAAAAAGGAAAAACGAAAATAAATGCATGTGCACTCAGTCGTTGACTCTTTCACTCTCACACAAAAGAAGAGGAATTAATTAAATGGAAGAGTGTGATGTCCTTAAGAATGTGAGCCCATTGCTCTTCAGTTTACTAAAAACGCAGCCTGAAAATATTAAGATTTCTGGTTCCCAAAAAGAGAAGAAGAAAATATTAAGGTTTCAAATGCTCTCTTCTTATGATCATGTTCAACACCAAGTAAATGATCATTGCCAAGTAAGTGCCTTCTATGCGGCAGAAGCTTTTGGGGACAGAGGATCCTGATAGAAGCAAAGCTTAGGGGTCAGTGATTTATTTGTCCGTAAGTGATAGCCCATCCTTGGAATCCTATGGTTATGGATGCCTTTTGTTGTATATCTGCGTGATTCACTGAAGCCTCACATCTCAAACCATTAGTTCTTATGATTCTTTATGCTTACTTGAGCTTTGTTAACTGAAACTTATTAGGTTGGAATTTCTGTAACTAAGAGTTGATTAGTTTATGTCATGCTGCCTGTGTACTGATCTGACTCATCAAATGCAGCCTCACACTGTCCGTCTGGACCACCATACGCTGAAGCTTCTCAAGTACTGGACGTGGCAATTTGTTGTTATTCGCCCAGTTTGCTCTCTGTTGATGATAGCATTCCAGCTACTTGAGTGGTACACCACTCCAATCAGCTGGATATTTACTATCATCCTGAACATTTCAGTTTCTTTGGCTCTATATTCTCTGGTGGTCTTTTACCATGTGTTTGAGAAGGAATTGAAACCACATAACCCACTTGCTAAGTTCTTGTGCATCAAAGGCATTGTCTTCTTTTGCTTTTGGCAGGTAAACTACTATCTTTGGTTATAATTTATGCAGTCCTTTGATGTAGGGTTTGCATTGAGTGAAATTTTTCGTTGAACTAGTTTGCAGGGTGGTCACTTTCAAAGTCCTTGAGGATAAATCATGTTTTTCAAGTAACAAAACAAGGAATTTAACACCTTTGATACTGATTGATTAGCTAAGCTAATTCTGATCACATGTTTGTGAATGGAAGTGCTGATCTCCCTGTCAATTTTGTTGTAGTCCTATCAGTCCTATTGTAGATGACTTGATTTTGAACTAGATTTGAAAGGGACTTGGATCAGTTGGATGTGTTTAGAATTGGGGTTTCGATGGCTCAGCTGCCAGTTTTTCAGGTCAGGAAAATTCTGATCTGTAACCAACCCAGAATAAGTGTACTATGCAATTTTCCAATAGATTTGAGCTTTTTGATGAGGTTTTGGATGCTGCAAAAGCTCTTTTCTTAATGGGTCTTCTTGTTACCCAAAAAGTCTGATGCATATTTGACCCAAAAACCTTGTGTTTGTTCCAAGGCTGGGTCTTCAAGGTTCTTCGTTTTAGGTTCTTTCTTTCCTTTTTTTTTTAAAAAAATTCAACAAAGAGCCCAAAACAAGTAGCTAAAGTTCTTTTAAGATTTAACCACAAGCTCAATAAGCTTCAAATGTGATTGAGTAAGTCTAAATGGTGCTTGTCTGTATGTTTCCTCTCTAATTTTACAATGAGCTCGAACTCTCCATTCTAAAGAGCTAATTAAAGTATTTTTTACTGATCATCCCTTCATATTTGGTAGGGCATTGTGCTCGAGATTCTAGCTGCTGTGGGCATCATTCGATCTGAGTATTCCTGGCTGGATGTTGCACACATTGAGGAAGGCATACAGAATGTGTTGGTGTGTCTAGAGATGGTTATATTTTCCGTCCTTCAACAGTATGCATACAGTGCTGCACCCTACAGCGGGAAGTTAGCAAATGGAAAACCAAGAAGAATGAGTGACCATGGAATATGTAATTTTGAGCATGAATTCTATCACTATATGTACGTAGCTGAAAGAACCATCAGGATTTGCTCTAGTTGCAAAGTTGCGGTTCAGGATGTGATCGTGTTAAACGTACATCAGATATTCAAGTTAGACAAATTTCAAAATTCTGATCTCCTGGTGTGTTAGAAATTTAGAACAATAAATGGTCCCTTTGTATGCTGGATGTTGCCATTGGCTACTAATGCATGTTTTCCCTATATACTTGGTTTATGGTCCAGTTTCTGGGTGGTCGTCTTTTGTGCTGGTCATCTGGTGCATCTCGGTGACTTCATCTGGCTTGAAATTGAAATTGAACAGGCGCACGAGTACTTAACATAGCTTACGCGATCCAGCATTCAGGGCTCTGGCATATCATGGCTGCGTTTCTTGCATTTTGGCAAAGGAATGCTGTAACTTTCAGGAGGAGATATAATGTTAATGTTCAGGCTCTTCAGTATGCTACTAGTACTATGATTATTCCAGACTGAAATAGTCAACGTGACTTTGAGCATCAAACAATGTCCTCTTCGTAACTAATAGAAGCCTACATATGGGGTTTGTGACTTGTCTGTGAGCCTCCCTTCAAAAAGGAAAGATAAGAAAGGGTAGAAGGAGCAGAACTAATTCCATGAAGGCCAACAAACTTACCAAAAATCTGATTTTTTTTGGGACAATCTTGATAGGAAAACCAACAAATACCACCAGGATTCAAATTGTAAGGAATTTTTGCAGTGGAAGGATAGAAATACTTAAAACACATCTCGCAAATAAACCAAATTCAGAAAACCCATGACAGTTGGACCAAATGCTGAAGTTAGAACTGTCGCCAAAACAAAAGGCAGAAGCCAAAAATTAAGATTAAAAATTTCGCCATTGCCGGGGATCGAACCCGGGTCACCCGCGTGACAGGCGGGAATACTCACCACTATACTACGACGACCTATTTGTTATGTTACTCGCGATAACAAAGATTCTGTACGGTTACCGACAGCAGTAAAACATATATAAAAAGAGAGAACTTTCATAAAAAGGAATACTGGGGACGAGTATGGCTGCAAACCAAACTAAATAACTTGGTAAGTTTTCTAGTTTAGCTCACTCAAAACTTTGCTCGTGTTTAGTTTGATAAGAGTTTGAGCTTAGTTTGAATGTCACCGAGTCAAACCCAAGATTAGTAATTAAGTTTGACTCGGTTAAAATTATTATTTTTAATTTTAAAAGAAAATAAACCATACGACTAGAACTGGCAAAAGTGACCCGAATCGAACGGGTCAACCGGAACGATCCGAAACCCAAACCAAACCGACATCCGAAACTTTTGAACGATTTTGACCCGAAAACCGAAATGAACCGAAATGAACCGACCCAAACCGAACCCACCCGAAATCTAATGAACCCGATTCCGACCCGAACCGACCCGAAATATGATTGATCCGATTACAAACCGAACCCAAAATGACCCGAACCGAATCGGACTCGAATTGATTTAACTCGAATAAAAGTGACCTAACCCACATTTTTTTATTGGGTGTCTCGGGATGAACTTTTGTGCCTATAGTGGTATAATTTTTTTGTTGGGTAAAATTTTGAATCGATTTTGACTCAAAAGTGACCCGATTACGACCCGATCCGAAACTAACTCGAATCAAACCCGAACTCGACCCGAACGAGATTGATCCAAAGTTGAACCGAACCGAAGTTGACCCGAACCGAAACCGAACCGAATTCAAACGAGATCGATCCGAAGTTTACCCGAATCGAAGTTGACCCGAACCGAAACCGAACCGAATGCGAAAGAGATCGATCCGAAGTTTACTCGAATCGAAGTTGACTCGAACTAAATCTGAACCGAACCCGAACAAAATCAACCCGAACCGAACTTAACCCGAACCGAACCCAAATCGAATGACTCGATTGCTAGGTATACATACGACACGTTATTAAATTTACACTTTATGTTAAGTTTAAATATTTATATTTTAATAACAGAACACATGTTAGAGAAAGAGAGAGTAATAAAGAGAAGGAGATTTGTCAAGGATTTGGAGAGAGAGAAATCATTCATAGTGGGTTGCAAATGGAAGAAACAGAATAAGTTGTACAGGCGGAAAAAATTGAGAAGAGGGAAGTGGGAGAAGCTTGTAACCTATAGGGGTAGGAAAATAGTGAGAAAAAACAGTGGGCTGATATGTTAGTTTAGAGTTTCTATTTATAAATATTTTTCCTTTTTTCTTTGGTACAATCAATTTTAAAAATTTAGAGACAGAATTATAGATACCAATATTAAAATTTGCTCTCTAATTGCTATTTAAACTCTATTTTATCTCTAAAATGTTAAGGAAATAAAGTATTTTGTTCAATTTAGGACATTAAATATGTCTTTAGTTTGATTTAATTTTTCTAGTTATATTAGAAGTGGTCTTTCTAGTTTTACTAGGATTAGGAGTCTGAGTTCTATTAGAAGTAGTCATCCTATTACTATTATTAGGATTAGGAGTATGAGTTATATTAGAAGTGGTCATCCTAATTTCTTAGGATTAGGTATCTTATATGTATAAATAGCCGTTTGGCATCTTGAGAATAACACAAGTATGAGAGCAATTATTTTTTACATCTAAAAGTTCCTACATTATCTCAAATCTATTATCCCAAAATTTCTACATGGTATTAGAGTCATAAAATAATCTTGGCTAAAGGGCAAGGGAAAGAAGACATCGAAGGAACTCGCCTATCTATTCCAGGTCTCTCATCCAAACAGATTTAGAGGCTATTAAGTCTCATTGACACTTGAAAGAGAGGTGATGAAAAGTTATTAGGAAAAGATGATTGGTTACTAAATAGTGGGGCCTCGTGTCATATGACAGGAGACCTACACAAGTTAAAAGTCTGTTTACGATATTCACCCAATATAGGTTGGGATGCCTAACAACAAGATTAGTATTGCTAGTAAAGGTGGATGGGTGCAATTAAATTCGACAATCATCCTTCATGATGTCCTATATGTACCTGGATTAAACCGCAATCTTATTTCGTGGCCCAAATTATTAATGAATTATTATGCATGGTGATGTTTACTAATAAGCTTTGTGTGATACAGGACCCTTTATGAGGATACCGATTGGAGTGGATGAACAACGAAGTAGGGTCTATTTTTTCAAGAATGTTCAAACAAGTACGATCCGAGTAAACAAAGTCATCACCAAAGATTTGTGGCATCAATGGTTAGGGCATCCTTCCAAACAAGCTATGTCCTCTTTTATTAGTAGTAATGGAGGTTGTGAGACTAAAATTAGTAACGATGTTTGCAATGTGTGTTCAAGAGCTAAACGGACTCGTTTACCCTTCCCGAGTAAGTGAAAATAAAGCTTCAAACTATTTTGATTTAGTTTATTGTGATATTTGGGGTCCATATCATACCAAGTCCGCAAGTGGAGCTCAATATTTTTTGTCTATTCTTGATGATGCTAGTAGGGTGACTTGGGTGTATTTAATGAAAGAAAAGAGTGAAGCTTCCCAACTAGTCATGAATTTTTGTCATATGGCAAAAACTCAATTCAATACCCAAGTTAAGGTCATAAGAAGTGACAATGGAAATGAGTTTACTTCTAGGCCTATGAAAAACTTTTATGAGGAACAAGGAATAATACACCAAACTAGTTGTGTGGGAACACCACAACATAATGGTAGAATTGAAAGAAAGCATCGTCATATTCTAACTATTGCTAGGGCACTTCGATTCCAAGACAATCTACCTTTAGAGTTTTGGGGTGAATGTGTGTTAAGTGTAGCTTACCTAATAAATAGAACTCCTTCCAAAAAAGTACAAGGCAAGACTCCATATGAGTTTTTGTTTAACTTTAAACCCACATATGAGCACATTAAAGTTTTTGGGCCATTATGCTATGTGCATAAAAGGCAAAAGGATAAGTTCGCTACTCGTAGTCAAAAGTGCATATTTATGGGTTACCCTTATGGGAAAAAGGGTTTGAAGGTTTATGATATTAAGATCGGTGACGTTTTTGTGAGTAGATATGTAATTTTTCATGAAGAAATTTTTCCTTGTGCTAATCCTAAAGAAAAAGGAAAGAAAGATGAGAACTTGAGGATCATAGACCATAACCTACCAAACTCAAACATAAGTTTGGACCTTGAAGAGTTGGGCAAAAGTGTTGGGCCCGGCGAAATAAGGGAAGCAAAAGAGCCTCGCCCGCGAGCGAGAGAAGGAGAGGCACAACTGGAGCAAGAAGAAACCGGGCAGGCCCAGGTGTTGTCGAAGCCGCCCAACCGGAGTAAGAAGAAACCGGGTTGCGTTTAATTGAAACGCAGGACCAGGCATCGCTAGCTCGTTGCCCAACATTTCCTCTCGCTAGAACACGGACCAACAGCCTTCGGCCCATTCGTGCGCGAGTCCACGGAATCTCCAGGTGAGCCCACAAATAAGGGGAGCAACCAAAATATTTCGAGACTCGATATTCCGGGCCGGACAAGGCGCAAGAGGAAGTTCCCAAGCCATCTGCAGGACTATATTTGTCATACAGCTCGACCAAAAGACCCCTCTTCGCCTTCACCTCTACAAAAGGTACCCTCGGGTAAACCATATCCCATAGCTAATTATGTTACTTGTGCTAATTTTTCAAATGTACATCAAAATATCTTGCTGCTATTACAAAGATTGTTGAGCCTAGGTATTTTCATGAAGCCGTAAAAGATGTTAGGTGGAGAGAGGCAATGGCGAAAGAAATCGAGGCCCTGGAGTCAAATGAGACTTGGACAGTAGAAGATCTACCTCTTAACAAAAAGCCGATAAATTGCAAGTGGGTGTACAACGTGAAGTACAATTCGGATGGGTCCATTGAACGCTATAAGGCGTGACTTGTGATTCAAGGATACGAACAAATCAAAGGATTTGATTACCATGAGACCTTTGCTCCTGTAGCCAAGATGGCTAGTGTAAGGTACTTTTTATCCGTAGTAGCAGCGAAAGGACGGGAACTACATCAGATGGACGTGAATAACTTCTTTCTACGAGGAGATTTAGATGAAGAAGTTTACATGAGAATGCCTCCTGAATTTAGAACTTTGGGTTCTAACAAGGTATGCAAGTCGAAGAAGTCTCTTTATGGACTTAAACAAGCACCATTACGGTGATTTGCCAAACTCTCATCCAAATTACATGATTATGGTTTCGTTAGGTCATATGTAGACTATTCCTTATTCACATACAATAAAGATGGCATATTCATGGGACTTCTAGTGTATATAGATGACTTGGTGCTTACAGGTAATAATTTCCAAGCATGTGCTTGAGTTTAAAGAATATCTCAACAATTGTTTTCCTATGAAAGACTTGGGTCCCCTCAAGTATTTTCTTGGGATTGAAGTTGCTAGAAACTCAAAAGGGCTATTTTTAAGTCAAAGGAAGTATGCACTTGAGGTAATTGAAGAATGTGGGCTACTTAGGGCAAAGCCAGCAGAGTTCTCGATGGAAACCGGTCATAAACTCACATTGGCTAATAGGCCACCTATTGATGACCCAACAAGGTATAGAAGACTAGTTGGGAGACTTATATACCTAACTCTTACAAGACCAGAACTGTGCTATGTAGTGCATATTCTCTCACAATTTATGCAGGAGCCGAAGGAAGAACACATGGAAGTAGCTTGTCGGGTCTTGAGATATCCGAAAGGACACCCGGGACAAGGTATTTTGTTGAAAAGTGATTCGGATTTACAGGTTTATGCCTACTGTGATTCGAGTGGGGAGCATGCCCTATTACTAGAAGCTCCTTAACAGGATACTTCGTTACTTTGGTGGGTCACCTATTTCTTGGAAAACGAAAAACAGCAGTACGGCGTCTAGGTCATCTACGAAGCGGAATATCGAGCTATGGCGATGGCAACTAGTGAACTGATTTGGATAAAATCGTTCTTGGCATCTCTAGGAGTATTCCTTCAAAAACCAATGAAGTTATACTTGTGATAATCAAGCTGCGTTACATATTGTCAAGAATCTAGTTTTTCGTGAAAGGACGAAACATATACAAATTGATTCTCATTTTTTTAGAACGCCTTATAGCTCGTGATTTAGAGACAACATATGTGCCTTCTAAGTATCAACTTGCTGACATCTTCACCAAACCATTAGGAAAGCGTGAATTTTTATTTTTACAAAACAAGTTGGGCACTATTGACGTGCATGCTCCAACTTGAGGGGCAGTGTTAAGGAAACAAAGTATTTTGTTCGATTTAGGACACTAAGTATGTCTTTAGTTTGATTTAATTTTCCTAGTTATATTAGAAGTGGTCTTTCTAGTTTTACAAGGATTAGGAGTCTGAGTTATATTAGAAGTAGTCATCCTACTATTATTAGGATTAGGAGTATGAGTTATATTAGAAGTGGTCATCCTATTTTCTTAGGATTAGGTATCTTGTATGTTTAAATAGCCATTTGGCATCTTGAGAATAACACAAGTATGAGAGCAATTATTTTTCACATGTAAAAGTTCCTCCATTATCTCAAATCTATTATCTCAAAATTTCTACAAAAAATGGTCTTTATTTGAGTCAAACTTTTTAGTGGCTATATTCGCTCACAATTGGTGACTACTTTTTGTTTCGGTCTCTAAATTTTGTCTCACATAAAGTCACATCATTTCATTGTTCACATTCAGTATCTCGAATTAAATTAGAAGCCAATTTGAATTTTAGTCTCTAATTTTCTGTTCAAATGAGGCATTCTTACAGGTGACATATCTCATTGGAAAAAAATAAAAACAATATTATCTTATCCTTGTTATATTTCCAAAGTTACACACTTTTGAAGTAATTCAAATTAGAAATTTCAAGCTTGAAGGTTCAACTTAGACTAAATAATTCACCCTAGAGGGGAGGGTGAAGAGGGTGACGGAAGATTTTTTTTCAAAATTGAAGTTCTTAAGAATCGGTTTGAACTCGAAATAGAATCCGAGTCTAAAGTGACTCGGACGAAGTGAAGTTCCAAAGTTAAGAGAACTTAGCACTCAAAATGTTTAGAGAAGATTGATTCCGAGCTCGATTAAAGCCGAACCGAGTCTATAGTGACTCAAACAGAGAAGAGAGAAAATATGACAAGTTAGAATTACGTGAAAACCCTCATAGGGTAGAAAACCACGGACGTTATCAATCCGGACACAAAGTCAAATCCACTAATTGAATCCTCAATTACAATGAATATGACTTCCCAAATTTGTTACCAAACAAATCTGCTATAATTTTTTTCGAGCTCGGAATTTACCTTATCGATCGACCTATTACTTCCAAGTTGAAGTTACCTTATCAACTTGGGACCACCTAGATGAAGTTACCTTATCACCAGGGAAAATTGAGTAGAAGTTGCCTTATCAACTCGGTTGCGCAAATATGTGTAAAAAGAGATTACAAGTATTACAAGATTTCGACTTGGGAATACAACTCGGAAAATAAGAATAAAGATTTAGGAGTTGTATGCTAGAGAAGTGTGCTCAATTTAGTCTCTCTTTTTCTTTCATTTGTCAGTTGAAATCTTGTGTTAAGGCTTCTATAAATAATATGCCTGAAGAGATAGCCGTTGAGCCTTCAACATCTTTCTGCTGAACCTGTCCGAGTCGGCTAGCTGTTGTAACGGATACTCCGAGTCCTCGATTTCGGACCTTCTTGAAATAGTCGTTGTGCCTCGGTCCTAACTTTCAATAACTCTTTTTTCAGATTTTGTAAACTGGAAAAATAGAAAAAAAAAAAAAAAAGACTGTTAGACTCGAAATAAAATATTACCCAAAACAAGTAACAAACTAAGTTGTCGGACAATTCTAATAAGCTAATCTGAAATTTCGGGCTTTTTGTCCGATAGTCCTTTAATGGTGAGAAGCCTTTTGTTTTTACTTTTTCTTCAGATAATTGACATTAGAAAAACCTTCAAAAACATTAAGTACAATGGTTTTCAAAGTATAAAAATACTTTGGTGCATAATTAGATAGGGATTAATCTAAATAAAGTATTTAATGACTAATTATCCTTAATCTATTAATCTGGAATATTTCAAGTCTAATAGTCAATATGTTCAAATTTCGAATATGTCCAAACTCATAAATAAATCATTTAATGTTAATGGGCACATGAGTTATTTAGACATTTTATAATTATGCATGACTAAGCAAATAATAGCGTAAGTTTCTAGGTTAAAGCATGATTAAGACAATTCATTCCTAGATCAATTCATAATGTTTGCCATGAAAAAATTAACAAGTTAAATATGAAATAACTTAGGCAAATTAAATGCATGAGTATGACTAAGGAGGTCAAATTATGAGAATTGAATATGATGACTCGGATTTCTACTTTCAAGTAGAACTAAGTCTAAGACTTAGTCATATATTCTTTTGAAGCTTAAGTCTTGGTTCAAACAAGAGTAAGTCATATTGAAATAATGAGTGAAAAACATATGACCTAGTTAAGTGAATTTTTTTAGGATGTTTCTTACTTTATCCTAAATTTAGATGAGTGACTTGAATTCAAAACATAGAAGAGGTCGAGTTAGTCATACTTGAGTCTTCAAAGCCAATCATGTAAAGTACGTAATACATACGAGTATCATATAAAAAACAAGTACATGTTAATGCCCTACTAGGCATAGGCTCGTTTCAATCAAATTGAGCTCGATTAAACTTTAGTTTGGACTCGATTTGACTAAGCTCTAGATGTATGCTTATAAAGCCAAGTAAAGCCCTATAAGTTGAATGTAAATACTTGTTTGGCTCAAATATACCGCTAATGAGGTGAATGCACTTACACTATTAACAAGTTCTAATAATTAGAATCTTTCCATCCCAAATTATCACATACATTGTAACCATCCAAGCACCTGTTAAAGATATATCAAGTTTATATGTTCCAAGCCTACAATCCTAACAATAAGGCCTTCGACTTTTAGGCTTGAGTGGTGATATGTTATGAGCCTAATTAATGGACTTGCCATATTAATGGGTTGTGTATGATACATATGGATATTGCTATGACAACAGCTAGGAGATGCAAATTAAAACAACTTCATAAGCTTAAAGCTGATATATCAACCCGGTAATTGATATTTGCCTTTCAAAAACATAGACAAACCTTGATTAATATCTTTAGTAAGATTGAGGTATCACTTGAGGTATATTACAACAGTTGGGAGATGCAAACTAAAATGGATGCTGTTAGAATCCTAGCCCCTTCCTTACCATTAAGTCGAGATAGTAGTACTTATAAAAAATGACATTTGGGATGGTCGTTTATTGTTTACAGAGCCAAAATTCTTGTGAGTTGTTAGAGATTTGGATTTAAATTCTTCCTGGATCAATTGATGCCTCATTTGCAGATAAACAAGAAAGTTTGGATCAATTGAGATCCTAATAGTCAATGCCAGATAGTCTTTTTAATAAGACTTAGCCCTACTTACATCATAATTATGGACTATTTGACTTATATCATATATATATATATATATATATATGCGGTTATAATAGTTGTCGTCGCATTACAACTATCATAATTTGAAGAATTTTAACCATACATGTGTCATATCTAAATCTTGACCATTGATTACTTTTATGTTAAAAAAATAAAATCATATTTTTATCAATTACAAAAGCATTTATAATTTTTAAGAAAATCTCAATTTGTACATTCTACTTTTTCGTAAGAGAGTAATTAAATACTACCAAACACCACTACCATTAGTTATCCTAATCAAAACTTTTAAAATTTATTTTCTTAATTTTATAAAAGTAAATAATATGAATGATTGTGATTGATTTAATTTATATAAATGATTAGATTTGAAGAAAATTATGGTGATTGTATTATACTGATAGCCACTATAACTTTTTGGATATATATATATATTGGATTTATTCTTTCAACGCCACAATTATGGATGACAGTAGATCCTCGACCAGATCCAAATTTACGAGACCCAAGCCATTTAACCGGATTTATTTCCAAAAACTTTGAACACAATGAAGCTGGATCAAGTTTGGGTCCAAATTCTCTAGATCGGTATAGATCCGTGTTTGAAAAGTTGTAAGTGTGTGAGTAAATTAATTTTATGTTTTAAAGTGTTGTCTACTATTATAATTATGCTTCTTTGTGCCTCTCTTGCTCTCTTCTCTTCCTCTCGCTTGCTATGGATTTTCTCTACCTCTCGCTTGGTACTAATTTGTATTTTGTATTATGATTATTGGATATTGTGATTTGTACCTTAAAACATGATATTTTGGTAATGATCAAGAGGCTATATGTTACCAAATTTCTTAAAAAATGCGAAATAATAGTAAATATCAATATGAAATAGTCAAGGTCCATTAAAGACCCGTGGACCCGTAAACCTAGCGGATTTAGATTAAGGTCCAATCTTCACATACCCGAAGATCTAAATCAAGTGTGGATTCAAGCATAGAAAAATAAATAAATAGGTCCAGGTCCATGTGAGCTCAATCCGGACCGAGACGATCATCTTAGGGTGATTCTTTTGTTGACGCCAAAAAATCTAACCTAACACCGAAGGCAGACCCCAACTGAAAGATGTGGATCAGCATGCCGTAATGAATATATACCCGGCTGATAAATTTGTTTTACGCAATCCTTATTGTCCATCTTTATCAGCCAAATTGAAAGAGCCTATTAGAGAACATAACAAGAGTGAATGAATGGCGGATCCGCATGCGAACGACGATTTGGCGTGTCACTTCCTCGACTAAGAGACCTTCAATAAAAAAAAAAAACGTCGACACATCGCCATCCCTAGCCACAATATGTTCTAAATTGTCCATATAATAGGGGCATTGAGCTCCATAAAGCTCGTTTTGTGCTCTTGGAAATCATCATGTGGGAATTAATAACCACGACACCTTGAGTCCAGTTGTAAAGTCATCTATTATTCGTTTATTGATTTGTCTTGCTCGTTGCTTGGTAACCGATTTATTCCACCACTTGATATCAAGAATGATTTTTGTATGGATCTCTTAAGGAAGAAGTTTACATGAAACAAACCCCTCATTTCATTCATCCTTATTTTCTTATCATGTACGCCACCTTAAGAAAAATCCATTTATAAACTGAAACGGACACCTTGCACATGCGGAGTTTCATTGTGTTAATTCATTTCTTCTCACTAAAGGTTTCATTTGCAATAAAGTTATACATAATATCGAATTTTTTATCGTCAATAATGCACAATTTTTATTTCATTGTTATTTGTTGTCGATATGCTTTCTTACTATTCCACTATATGTTTTGCTATTTTCTTCTGCTATAATCTTATCTCTTGGCAGGCCACGAAGCAATATACCGTGTCTTGATTTTCTATAGAGGTTGAGTACCGTGCAATTGCTTATACAATTCCATAAACTCAACAGACTACTACAGACTCCTTCTTAACCTGGATATTTTAGTTCCAAATCCCTATCCATTTGTTTTATGATAATATTTATGTCGATTACGTTGTTGTCAACCTTCTTTTCCACAGTCATAGCAGCACATATCAACGTTAACAATCATTTCGTTCGTGAAGTGGTTACAAACTGCTTTTGGAGGAAAACAGGTGTGATGATATGGATGATGATTTGGAGAGAAAGGATTTATCGCTCCTATTGCGAGGGCATAGCTTGATCGGGTGGATTCCACGTGGCGGTTGCGAGATCCTGCAAAACGGTGAGGCCCCGGGGTGGATCCCGAGGAACGCCCTTCCGACGCTCAAGTTAGTATGTAGAACTAAGCGAGCGAATCGAGAAAAATATTTCTCGATGTACGCAAAGAGGAATTTCTTGGGATTTGGGGTTTGCTTACCAAGTAAGGCTTTTAGGGAATTTTGGGGTTTTCCAAGAGAGGAAAGTATGGTTATTTCTGTTGTGAGCTTATGATTTGATGGTGGGGTAGGTGAGTATTTATAGAGAAATTTAATAGGGTAAGGTAGTAATTTACGAGTGATTAGGATAGAAACTCTAGCCCTAGTAGGCTTTGGGCCTTACCGAGGCTTGCCGAGAGTAGGTTTGGGCTCGTACCTTCATCGTCCGAGTGATTAGGCACAACTAGTCGGCGATGTGGTGGGTGAGCTGGAACGATCCAGGAAATATTCGGACCATTTAGCCCCTTACATTCTACTTGCACGCTTCCCGAGGTGGGCATGTGGAATGTGGAGCATTTGTCGCTATGCTTTGATAGCTCCAAGTCTTTATAAATAGTAGGTGAATTTGAGGAAGTTGGTAAGAATTCTTTGTCTTGACTCTCCCATTCCATCACAGTGAAAAATGAGTTACAGAGCACTTCCTCCTGGTTACGAGAAGTTGTTTCCTCAATTTAACCGGGACCAGCCGAGCGAATAGCTATGCAGCACCATCAACCGTCCCTTGTCGTGGAGTCGTTCTATAGGGAGCTCATCAACGATACTCGGAAGCTGGGGTTGATAAACGATAATGCGAGTATCTTAGGTTTTCTCAAGCTGCGATCCGTCCCGAGTGGGATGTCCTTGAGGCTAGGGTAGAGCGCAACCATGATCACATTATCGAGCTTCGGATGGGGATCCAAGCTCCCCTCAACTAGCGACGCGGCGGGAGGAGGTGACACTTTAAGCGTTGGCTCGTCATCTCATCTTTCCTTGGAGAGCAGAGTCAATTGATGGTCCTTTCTCCCACTCTTCTCCACTTCGAAGGAACTTGCCCAAGGAGAAGGGAGGAACCTTTCTAAGGAGAAGAAGAGGAACCTCCCAAAGAAGAAGTGAGGATGTGACCATGGTTCCTCCCTTGGTCTTATAGCAAAGTAGTAACATTTTACCCCCTTAACTTAATATCGTAGTCTTGTTGTAATGGCATGTTTCATGCCCTTGTTTCAACAAATGAATGAATGAATGAAGTTTATTTTGCTAGCTTTGTCTCTCTTTGCTCTTCGACTTGTTGAGGCACAATTGTAATGAGCAATTTTTACTTAGCCCCTTGGGGCTAAAAAGAGTCTTGCAGGGAGGATGAGTTCTCCCATGGTCATTCTCGGGACCCTTGTGGCGAGGATGAGCTCGCCATGGTCCTTCTAAGACCCTTGTGGGGAGGACGAGCTCTCCTATGGTCCTCCCGGGACCCTACTGGGGAAGATTAGTCCTCCCGGGACCTTTGTGGGGAGGATGAGTTCTCCCATGGTCCTTTTGGGACCCTTGTGGCGTTCAAGCCCCGATGTGTCTCAAGTTATAAACATGATTTCGCTGACGGTAACATTGTTGTAGGTCTTTACGCGTCGGTGAGGATAGCGAGTGCTCATGACGACATAAGCCTTTACGCGACCTTTCACCTCCCGGAGGCTTAAAAGTGCATGAGTGTATGTGTCTCACTAGGGAACATCCCATGGAGAGCGCAACCTCCTAGCCTTAAGTTAGGGGTGCAAGTGCCTATGCGGACATGGGTCTTTACGTGACCTTTTAGCTCCCGGAGGCTTGAAAGTGCATGAGTCTCGCTAGGGAACATCCCACGGTGACCGCGACCTCCTAACCTGAAGTTAGGAGTGCAAGTGCCCATGCGAACATGGGTCTTTACACGACCTTTCAGCTCCGGAAGCTTGAAAGTGTATGAGTCTCGCTAGGGAACATCCCACGGAGAGCGCGATCCCCTAACCTTACGTTAAGAGTGCGAGTGCCCATGACGGAATGGGTCTTTACGCAACCTTTTAGCTCCTAGAGGTTGGAAAGTGCATGAGAATAATGACCTCTAAGGGGTATTCCTTTATGGAGTTGAAAAGGTGACTTATTAGCTCCGGAGACTAAGTTGTTACTTGACGTTAATAGACGTTTGGGCTCAGAAATCATACATTTCATCACTACAATTTTGCGGAGTTACACAATTTTTTAATTTCTGTCATTTTTGCGATCCTTAACAACTCCCAAATCCCAACTCCGCCTTCCGAGTCTCCACTCTCTCTCTCGGACCCGAGCTGCGGCTAAGCCTCTAACACCCGAGACCTTGACCCTACCCAAGCCTCCCGCCCCTTGTTCTTCCTCTTTTTCCAGCTCACTGCACGAGACCCCGAAGCCCCGGCTCCCGGCCCCGCCCTCGACTCCTCCCTCCTGCGGACCTTCTCCCCTACCCGACTCCCGGGTCCCGACCCCTATCCCGACTCCCCTTTTCTCGCTGCCTCCTTACCCCACCGGACCCCGCCCTAGGTCCCGATTCCCAGTCCCCTTCCCCTCCCTCTCGCCGCTCTCTCCCTCACCCGAATCCCGGGTCCTTAGCCCCCTCCCGACTCCCCTCTCTTGCTATGTCGTAACCCCACCCGGGCCCCACCCCGGGTCTCCCGACCCCCTCCCGACTCCCCTTCCCTCGCTGCCCCCTCACCCCACCCGGACCCCGCCTCGGCTCCTACTTCCAGTCCCCCTCCCCTCCCTCTCGCTGCTCTCTCCCCACCCGACTCCCGGCCCCTCTCCCCTTCCCTCTCGTTGTTCTCACGCCCTTCACCTGGACCCCGCCTCGAGTCCCAACTCTACACCCTAATCTACTTCAAACTCTAACTCCTAATTTTTTAATTTTTCTTTAATAAATTATGTTGGCATATTTTTGGGGAAACATTCCCAACCAATTTTATGCACAAAGAGATAATATTGAACGGGACGGAAAAAATACCAGATTTTAAGGCAAAAAATTTTAGACTCCTTTGGATAAAAAATATCAACCCATTTCGGAGCGAAAATATGATGGCCCCAACTCCTTTAGTCGAAACATATTGGCCGCTCTTTGATCGAGAAAAATCAAACCCTCTTGGATGAGCATATATAAACTCCACATGAGGCTGAAACACGTCGGCTCTTTAGTATGAGCTACCATAGGGTTCCTTCAATCGTGCCCAAGTTGCAATTTTACGTTGGAGGTCTTTATTAGCTTCTCGTTTTCCCCAAGCTTGATGTCAAAAGCGACGTTTAGCTTTGGGCTATAGTAACAAGCTGTGTGTCTCGACAGCAGAAACATCCTCTTTGTCTTCGGTTTGTGAACCATCACTCCTTTCATTGGGTTAGTTTCAACGGCCGAAAAATGTGGGTTCCCGATTAAATTTCACTGGAGTCCGGAGATAAGCAATTGTAGATTGAACCTTATGGCGTTGGGTTAGTTTCTTGCGGAACAAAAGTGCTCTTCAAAGGAATTGATCTTATGCTTTTTCCGATGACTTAGAGCTTGAGTGATGTCTCTTAGGGATCTTCCGTGATCATATGGGATCTTTGCTTAACAAGCTGTGTACGCTCAATATTTTTTCGTCCAAGAGGCCTTCTCTTGATGGGTGTATGCATATGAAGACAATAGCCGATCTCTTCATGCTTGGCATTTACTTGTCTCATGATTGGATCTCGATTGCTTTGATTTGCCATATACTTCTTGCCTTAGCTTAATTTGTGCATCATTATTGGCTCTAACATACTTGTTTTGCAAACTCTTCTCAAGGTCGCTCAAGTCTGTAGAGTCTCAACCTTCTTTTCTTGATCTGCGGAAGAAGGTGACCTCCCTATGAGGTTCCCGAAGAAACTCTTGAAGGAGAAGGAGGACCTGGAGAGTCACGTCTCCTCCTCCTTGAGGAGGCTGGCACAATTACATTCCTTCGCAAGGTGGTGAACCAGGCTGAGGGCTTACCTAGAGGCTGCCTGAGGGAGGGAGCGGGATCTAGAGTCTTGCCTCGAGTTCGCCCGAGAGGAAGGTGCAGCCATCGGGGACACAAATATTAGGAATCTTCTCGTGGAGGTTTCCACCGCATTGGGCGATGATGAGGAGATGCTTGAAAGGTGGGTGGCTTATACTTCCGACCTTCACTCTGAAGCTCTCACTCGGAGTCAAGCTCTTCGGCCGAGTCCCACCCCGAGGAGGAGACACCGGAGAAGGGGAGATCCCCGAGGATGATAGAGTTGACGAGGATGCCGGAGATGGCTCCGAGGATTAGCCCCGTTTTCATGACTCTTCGTAGGCTAGGAGTGATTTTTGATGGCCTCGTGTGCCATATGACTTGATACTCTACTCCTTCGATTTGTTTTGCTTGAAATTTTATCTTCGCATGAACCTTGCTTGATGCTTGTTGGATTCTTACTTACCTCATTGTTTCTTTTTATTGTTGCCGATGTTTTCTTTCTTGTCGCTTGGGGTACATGGTCACCCTTCATCATGATTGGGTCTTCTTTGAGGTTTGCGATTTAGCTATCTTAGGGGGTCGTATTAGCCCATAGTCTTGCCCCCAAAATCGACACAAGTAAAAATATACGACGAGAGAAAACCAACAACATAGTTGCCTTAAAGGATCGTATTAGCCCCTACTCTTACTTCTAACTTCGACAAAGTTAAAAAATATACAACAAAAGAAATCGAGAGCTTAGGTGCTCTATGGGGTCATATTATTCATGCTCCCAAGACCAGAAAAAGTAAAGTGTGGGACGCAAATATGCGAAAGCTTGCTTATTGTATGAAGAGAGAAACCGAAGCCCATAAAAGGAGGAATGTGTGCCCCCGTTGAGCGCTTTCGGAAAAGCCACTTCAAGCATGTATGATTCCTTTACAAATATTGAGACGTGCTCCGGATGGGTGGGTCTTTAAAGAAAGGCACCCCACACCGAGATAATGAGGCTAAGCTATTTACATAAGCACCATCATCTTATGAATTCAATGTCTTCGGAAGGCGCAGGACGGACCACTGCCATGATCTTCTATGGTGGTGAAGCACACTATCATAGTCTCGGAGACTTTGGTTGGGGCTCCAACTTTGGCCTCTTCGCCTCCTCTTTATGCTTCTCCATCAAAGGTTGAAGGCCGATGACATAGCATTCACGTGCGGTCTTTTGGTCTCCCTAGATCTCGCGCCTACGGATCCATCATCGAGCTCATATTTCACGAGGAGAAGGTATGGAGCAATGACTGCTTTGATCCGGTTGAGGGTGGGATGCCCAATAATGACATTGTAGGTGGAAGGCATGTCGACCACCAAGAAGTTTACTTCAATATTTCGACCCCGGCCTTCTCTCCGATCTTGATCGGGAGGCGAGATCATGCATATAGGGTGTACTTGTCTTCCCTCCAAACCCAAGGATAAGATTGACAAGGGGTGAGATTCAGGGGTATACTTCAGTGACTTAGGTATTCCATGGTGATGATATCCACCGAGCACCCCGTACCTACCAAGATCCTTCGGACTATGGCATCCGAGATCTTCGAGTGTGACGACCAAAGGATCATCATGTGGGGTAGCCATGCCTTTCAAATCTTGTTCTCCGAAGGTCACTGTGGGCACCTTCACAGGTGGAGGTTGATAAGTGGTCATAACCTATTGAGCGCTCCGGAGATGGGCTTTCCAGGACGAGGGGATCATGCCTCCGGAAAGCCCTCGGTGATGGTGGCCACAATCCTAGTAGCATCATCATCACCATAGTGCTTATCTCCACGGCACCTTTCTTAAGGAAATGATCGATTTGAACATTGTCCGCCGGTTCTCCAAGGGCTTTCTTCGAGCACGACACTCATCGATATCATGCCTGGTCTATTCATGGAACTCGTAATATTTATTGCGGTTCCGTACCTTAGCGAGGGTGGACATGGGAGCCGGCTTTTCAGCATGGGATGTCACTTGATCTCCATAAGGATGCTCCCGGGATTAGTGTTGAAGCGATGGTCCTCTTCATGCCCCCGGGGCTTCTTATCACTACGATGTTTCGTCCCTTCCTTTCCTTCCAACCTTTTCTCCCTCCTCGGCGCATATTTACGTGGCTTGGATGAAGTCGGCGACTTTCCGGAGTGCCTCCGCCGAGTGGATATCTTTTTTTCTACGAGGGAGAATTTGAATCTCCCGCTCCCGAGTTCATTAAGGAAGGCAATGTAGGCGACTCCGTCTTGAAGATCGGGGATGAGAACAGCCTCCCCATGGAACCTTCGGACATAGTCCTTAATGGTCTCGTTCCTCCCTGTTTGATTTTGGAGAAGTGGATGCTTTGGTCTTCTTTTGCTTGCAACTCGTGATGAATTATGCAACAAATTTCTCACACGGTTCCTCGGAGGAGATGCTTCCCGAGGAAGACCGTTAATCCATTTCTACATGACCCCCTTCGGTGTGGCGGGGAAGAATAGACGAGTAGGTTGCATCGTCCCCATCCCGCACCTACATGTGGGATTTATAGTACGCCGGGTGGTCCTTAGGATCAATTGTGCCATCATATAGGTCAATGTCCGAGACCTTTATCTTCTTCATTCTCGGTACGTTCATAATTTTCTTTGAAAATGGTGTTTTAAAGGTGGGATGAGTCGAACATGAGTCGAGCTAGAGATAGGGATCGCGCGAGGGTGATGTCGTGTAACTTCCATCAAGGAAGGACTCTTCCTCCTCTCGGATTAATTAAGTTAATTACTCTAGATTTAATTATGTATTATCCAAATACTAGTAAATGATACTCCTATAATTAAAAGTAGCTCAACGCCCACATTTCATGGTAGCTTGAAAGGATTATGTTTACAAAATACACGAGTATGACATAAGTTTCGTGTCAAGACAAAAAAAATCTCGAAAATTTTTTTTCAAATGAACTTGAAATAATAATCAAATTATTGATAAGTAATGGTTGGGATCAAAGGTTTTGTTGATTAGGAACCCTAAGTATTTATAAGATACTTTGATTATTTTACACTAATTATGTACTTAAATAATAGTTAACCTTAAAATCATGATTTCTAAAGTCAGCGTAGGGTTTAGGTAAGGATAGCTTAGGACTTGATTTCTTTCCTTTCCTTCAGGATAATTTAATCTAAGTTATTGAAGCCTATGAGACTAATTTAGGTAATCTCAAGCTATCAACTTAGAGCACATTAATAAAATATATCTCGAGTTTTCATCTACAAGGTTTAAATTTTTAATCGAGATGATTTCGGTATTACATGTCAAGCCATTATGAGTAAGAACACCGAGAATGTATATCGGGTTCAAGTATAGGCAACTTTGACATCGACATTTCTAACATAAAGGACATTCACATAAGAGGTCGGTTAAGAGTATACTTGCAAAATATATCAATAAAATATAAATTTTATTTTGGAAAATTGATAATTAAATTTGTAATAGGCAATAATCCCTTAGCTTCGACACAAAAAGGTAGACCTTTGCTTCTATTTTCACCAATCTATTGTTCCTCCTTTTTCGATAGAATATTTTTCAACTTTATGTTGAAATCTTACATGTCGTGAATGACACAAATATAAATTTTCAATAAGAGTTATGCCTAGGAGCATTGTAGGCTCGCTGAGAATCGCGGCCGTGCATAGCCGATCGTGCGAGACTAGCCGACCTTATGCTCCCCTAAAGCCTTTGCCCTGCGTCCGATGCAAAGGAATCGTCATGACCCTTAAACCAGGTAAAGCACTTGTTGTAGGTAGCGTAGGGGGTCGAGGTTGTGTGTGATGTGGCAATCTTCTCATTGGGTCTATGAATAGGTTTCTTGGCCTCGATTATCCCTCGACATCACCTTCTTTGTAGCGCCTCGTCGGGGGCACTTGGCTACTCAAGAGCGGCGTCGTTGGTGCCTTGGTTGGCTGTGCTTTGGAGCTGCATGCGAGGGTATCCTTCCCGAGAAGTAGCCAACAGGCTGACCTCCCGGGGGTTGTGCCATACCTAAGAGGTGGGGTATATTGAAAAGGCACGATAGGCGGGAGCCGCTCCATGGTGGCTCGCACTCTGCTCCCGCACTTGCCGTGCAACGAGTAGTCTTTGGGGTCTTAATTAAGTTTTGAAGAGCCCTTAGGGTGATACCCTCCAGCTGAGGTTGGCGGTTGCCGGTGGAGCGCTGGAACGACTCCACTTCCTCGGCTTGAGGGATGTCGTGGGATTGATCCCCGTAAGCATAGAATGATGAGGATGAGGGACGGGTGGATCGGTTGCGTCGCATGTCATTCTTGATCGTGACCGAGTACCGCTAGCAACCATAAGCTACCTTTCTCCCCATAAACGGTGCCAAAATGTTTTAGGAGGAAAACGAGTGTGATGATGTGGATGATGATTAGGAGAGAGAGGATTTCTCGCTCTTGTTGCAAGGACGTAGCTTGATCGGGTGGATTCCACGTGGCAACTTCGGATCCTATAAAAAGGCGAGGCCTTAGGGGTGGATCTCGGAAGCGCCCCTCCGACGCTTAGTATTCGGAACTAAGTGAACGAATCAAGAAAAATCTTCCTCGATGTGCGCGAAGGGGAATTTCTTCGGATTTGGGGTTTGCTTACCGTAGTAAGGCTTTTAGGGAATTCCGGGGTTTTTAATAGAGGAAAGCATGGGGATTTGTGTTGTGAGCTTATGATTTGATGGTGGGGTAAATGAGTATTTATAGAGAAATTTAATGGGAGTAGGATAGTAATTTACCGTGATTAGGATAGAAACCCTACCCCTAATGGGCTTTTGTGCCTTACCGGGCTTCGCTGAGAGTAGATTTGGGCTCGTACCTCCATCGTCCGACAGATTAGGCATAGTTGGCTAGCTACGTGGTGGGTGAGCTGGAGCGATCCGAGAAATATCCGGATCACAAATGTTCATCTTTTAAGTGCAATATATTCTTAATTAGTCCTAGGTTGTGCATATTTTCATCGAGGGACTTTCTACACAACAATTCTAAAAATTCAGGACTCTTGTATATAGATCAAGGGCAATGGTGTATATATATAAATATTCCCTGTTTGGTATGCAAAGCCGTAATGGAATGGAATCAAGGAATGATACCTAAGGGGTTAGGTATAGAACTTGAATATTCTCTTCAAGTGTTTGGTAGAGAAAAGGAATGGAATCAAATTCCAATTCTTTTTGTTTGCTTGTTAACCATGGGATAAAATTAAAATTATTTTATTTTTAAATTATTTTATATAGTTGTAAATTATTATTGTTGTTGTTGTTAATAATAATAATAATAATAATAATAATAATAATAATAATAATAATATTATTATTATTATTATTGTTATTATTATTATTATTATTATTATTATTATTATCATCATCATCATCATCATCATCATCATCATCATTTGATTCAATAAAAGTCGAAGTCTGGTTAGCATATTTGCTGATAATTGAGTTTTTATATTTATTTAATTTTTTTAATTAACTATCGTATAATTTTTTCAGTAATTAACAAATTTTATTTATAATTTTTAGTAAACCTATTTTCAAACTATAATGTTCTATCAAACAATATGAAAAAATTATATATAATAAATAAATAAATAATAATAATAATAATAATAATAATAATAATAATAATAATAATAATAATAATAATACAAAAAATACCCCTACCTAATAACAAAAATAATAATAATAACCATAATAAAAACAACAACAATAACAACAAAAACAACAACAACAACAACAACAACAACAACAACAACAATAATAATAATAATAATAATAATAATAATAATAATATAGCAAATAGGCTAATTTTTCTTTTTTAATAATTATAAATTGATTCCTGAGGGATTGAGAATTGATCCCCTCCTATTTGGGGATTTAAATTCCGTTGTTTTGAGGGGAAGTTTAAACGTTTAAATTTCAAGTTCCACCTTTAACATACCCAACCAAACAATCGAAAAAAGAACTTGAAACCAGGTAGAATTAAGTTCCATTCCAATTTTCCCAACCAAATAGGGCCAAATTGTATTTTGCCTTGTATATTATGGATGGTATAGACCCTAATTTATGCTTTTTATTCAAGTAACGTTATCGTTTATACATGGCGACAGGATCCAATAGCGTACAAAGAGCGACGAATGACAACGCACCACTAGCTTAGTAATTAGTTCTATAGGAAACAGGATACCGTGATCTACATGATCTAACAAGACAATTAAGCTTAACTGACAACACAACACTACAACCCTAGTACTTTTATATATGGAACTGGATATGGCGAGCAGGCGCTCGCAGTTTAGTCCTGGGTACATAGCAGCCTCAAGTGCTAGTCTTCAGAATCGCGCAACATAAAGGAGAATCGCCCTTGCCCACATCAATTCAATAATGCATCCATCTTGGTCGGTCTTATGAAAATAGTCGTTGTCGTTTAGCCTTCTTAACGTAAAATTATGGTATAGGGCAAAACTACCAATTTCCCAAACACCGCTATAACACTGCACAAACAAACCAACTAATCTAAATATATTACCTAAAGAAAGATCATTAGATAGCTTATAATATAGCTAATTTAGATAAAGTAGTTGTAGACTCAATATAGCACATACCTTATTTTTGTGCCACGAGTACTTAGGAACAGACCAAGCAACCACATAGTCACGATTTTATCCGTATTTGTTCTTGCCGCGGTACCCTACTGCCCCATGGCTACCTTTACCTTGGCGAGGGACATAATTCCAGGCCATATGCAACCCAGGCACGTAATCTGTGAAAGAGTCATCCTTGGATGGGGGGACATGGATGAAGGCAGCCCACTGGCCATTCCCGATCTCTGTAGGGTACGGAGTTCGCCCAACGAATCCATGCCAGTCTTTGTGGTCGGCGTAGTAGAGCGTGTCACCGGTGTTTCTAAATGAAGCACAACGTGCAGACTTTTCCCCCATGGGCCTTCTTCAGCTTCTCCACATAGTTTGCAGCGTTCTTGTTCTTACCATATTCATTGATCAAATTCAACTCCTCCGGGGCTCGGTCTTGCTGTGTGATCGGTCGACCCATGTATTTCACCATCTCATTCAATCTGTCATTGTCGACAACCACACCAAACGGATTCGCCATTTTTATTCTGTTTTACTTAAATCAGAACAGTACACTACGTACTTGCCTCGTCACCTCTACCTTATATATGCAACCTATTACTCTACAGTGTGTTTTGGTTGAGCACATACTTGTATATATACCACGAGCCCAACCCTATTGTTCCCCATGTTTAATTTTTTCCCCTTTTAACCCTTTCTTTTTAGGGGCAAAATAAATTACGAAAAGCAAAATAATATGCATCTTGATACAAGATACCTTTTAGATGACTTATCTTCACTTAAAAAGTTATATTATTATCATGGATTAAATTCGAAAAGAGTTTATGCCCAAAAATATCACTAAAGTTTTTCAAATATTGAAAAGAACCACTAAAATGTTTTCAGTTAAAAATGTCATTAAACTTACTTTAAAACAATAGAACATACTTATTAACTTTAAAAAACATTCAATAATGCTACCGTCTTAATTGCATATTTGAATATTTCGTAAAGTTTAGTGGCATTTTTATTGAAAAAAGTTTGACTTTTTTTAATACTTTGAAAAGTTTAGTGGCATTTTTGAGCAAGATCTCAATTGAAAAAAATAGTTTGATTGAATACAGAATGGTGTTAAATCATAAATAGTGTAATATTATATTTTTATATATAATTTTATAAAATACACATACGGTACATCTTTCGTTGATAGGTTGATATGCTTAACGTGTCATTTTTTTATCGTCTACATACCCACAAATATTAAAACTTTATACTCACTCCGTTCACAATACATGTCACTTTAACTAACTTTTTTTGTTTTATAATACTTGTCACTTTATAACTTTAATGGTATATTAAACACTAGTTATTTAGTTTTACCCTTCTTAATTATCTATTTATTTTTTAAAACTTTATCATTTCTAATAATATGCTAATATATTTAATTATTTTAATTATTTTGCTTCTTTTTATTCACATAAAAATGGAAAGAGAAAAGAGATAAAGAAAGAGATAGAGAGAGGGAGGATACATAGAAAAGAAAGAGAGTATTGTGAGGAGAGAGAGAGAGAGAGAGAGAGAGAGAGAGAGAGAGAGAGAGAGAAATGTGAAATTAGGAATCTGGGAGGAGAGAGAAAAAAAAAGAAAGAGTATTATGAGGAAATATATTTTATGAGATTAAGAAGTCGGGAAGAGAGAGAGATAAATGTGAAATTAGGAATCGTGGAGGAGAGAGAAAAAGAAAGAGAGATGTGCAATTTTACTGTAAATAAAAAAAATACATTAAAAGGGTATATTAGATATTTTATCACTTAATTAACTTCATTTTTTATTTTTCTCTATCCTTCTAAAACAATAGATAATTTAAAATAGATAGAGTAATTAATAATTAATTATACTAATTTAAAGAATAGTAAATTTATATTATATAATATATTAATTTATGTTAAAATAAGACATTTAGAAAAGTGTATTGCGAGAAAAGCAAAATATTAGGTTGATGTCTCAGTCGAATCTATACAAGAAACTTAGTTGATACTTTAATTTCTTATCCACTTTTATGCCTGCTTTCGAGCCAGTATGTGTACATAAATATATTTGTCCTATCATATAGAGAGTACTAATAATTTTAATTAATTGATTTATTTTGATTTTTAATTATAAAATTTCATGTATGTATATTCTTACGATGAGATCTTTTCTGTTATAAACTTTTCTGTTATAATTAAGAGACAAAAAAGCACTTACTCCCTCGGATGTAATGTTATCACCATGGCTTGGAAAAATTGGTATTTTTAGGAAGTACATTTACACGGTAATAAAACTCTTGTTTTATGATGCTTAAATTGTCAACACTTATGAAAAAGTCTTTTTTAACAAGCATATTTATTGCTCAGTCTCAAAAGTTTTACTAAAAATTTTACGCATAGGCACACTCTTTCAAGCAACACATCTTAAAAGACAACAATTGATGAATTATGAATATATTAGGAAGGGTATCAAAAGTGAAGACACATTAGCAGCTGTGGGCAGCGACAGATATACTACGTATGGTTACACTTTTGAGTTTTATGAAATAAATTGAACATCAATTAACTTTCATGGGTTTATTTTGACAAATCATTTTGATTTTTGTTATAAAAAGAAACCGTTGGGTGTTATCCCAAAATCTCATATTTTAGGAAAGATTGTTTTCTTATAAAATTGGATATCCTAAACCTAATTGTATGCAGATAAGAATTTATTTCCTATTTGTATTAGATAATTGTTACCTATTAGAATTATGAATAAGAGTTTTGGTAGGTTTAGGATATTCTATTGGGTTAGGTTTTCTTTCCTATTTAAAGGAGGATTGGCCTCCATTGAAAACATCAAGGGAGTTATTGTGAGGAGAGTGTTGTGAGATTGGGATATCTCGGGTTTGGGAAGATCTCTCGGTTTGAGATCGTATTGTACTCTCTCATAATAGTGAAATCATTGTGCTTGTGCCATTCGTGGTTTTTTCCGCTTTTGGTTTTCCATGTTAAATTCTTGTCTTGTTCCTATTTTTCGATTTCCATCTAATTTTTGATATTGTTTTTGTCATCTTAAATCGCTTCCGCATCTTTACTCTAACTTCATCTAACAAGTGAGGTTTAGAGTGGGGCTAATTTCCTAACAAGTGGTATCCGAGACCGGGTTCTAGGATGGCATAGTCATTCACTAAATTTGATATCGAGAAGTTTGATGGAAAAATCGGTTTCAGTTTATGGAGAATCAAGATGAGGGTCGTTCTCACGCAGAGCGGATTGAAGAAGCCACTTGGGAAGAAGACTAACTCTATGTCCCGGGAAGATTAAGAAGAGTTGGATGAAAGGGCACTTACTCGCGATTCAGCTTGTTCATTACGAATCAAGTACTTCGTGAAGTTGTTCACTCGCAAGACTACCATGGATACGTGGACAAAGTTGGAGCAAATCTACATGATAAAGAGTCTTGTCAACAAGATTTGGCTCAAGGAGAGATTGTTCACGATTCGTATGGGCGAAGGTACATCTATCTAAAATCATCTTGATGAGTTTAATTCTATTCTCTTGGACTTAGAGAATTTGGAGGTTGATATAGATGATGAGGATAAAGCTATTCTCTTTATTGTCTCCCTACCCCTTTCATATAAACACTTTAAAGAAATTATGCTTTACAGTAATAGTGAAGTGTTGAGTTATGAGGATGTCAAGTGTAACTTGCTATCCAAAGAAAAATTTGAGTTTGAAATGTATTCTAATGAAAGATCCGAAGGCTTGTCGGCAAGGGGTAGTACTAAGAAAGGTTCTAAGTACAAGTTTGAGGGAGATTGTTACTTTTGTAAGAAACCCGAACATAAGAAATCCTAGTGTTTAAAACTTAAGGCTTTAAAGGCTAAGGAGAAAGAGGAAGATTCTAACAATAAGGGTGAGGCCGGTTTTGCCCTTGCTAAAGATGAGTTAGATGGTGATGTTTTACTTGCTTCTCATGAAAAGGAAAGTGATTTTGAATGGGTTTTAGATTTTGGATGTACTTTTCATGTGTGTCCTAACAAAGATTTGTTTCCACATATGATACTTGTTGATTCTAGTATTGTTAACTTGGATAATGATGCCCAATGCTCGATTGCTTGGAATTGGTACAATTCAGATTAAAACTCACGACGATGTCGTGAAGACTTTAACTAAGGTCCGGCATGTTCCTGGTATAAAACACAATCTGATCTCGTTGGGTGCTTTTGAAGCTAAAGTGCTAAGGTATTCGGCTGAAAGTGGAGTCTTAAAGGTGTCCAAAGGTTCTAAGGTTTTGTTGAAGGGTTCGAGACGCGGAGGTCATTACATCCTTCAAGGTTCAACTGCGGGTTCAGCGAGTTTCGAGTACGATTACATATGATGGACTGATTCATTTGTTTGATATGTGGTTGGATCATGTCAAGAAGGGATTGATGGAGATGATTCCTTTAGCTAAGTCCAAGAGGAACTTGGATTTAGTGGATGGTGATAACTCGTGATTGCCCTTCGGGGTGGAGCCCTATGGGGTGCTACTACTCGGAAAGGAGAGGTAGGTTGAAGGTGACAAACGTGTTTTTTGAGATTTTGGGATTTTGATCCAAGGTGGAGATTGTTGGGTGGTATCCCAAAATCTCATATTTTAGGAAAGATTGTTTTCTTATAAAATTGGGTATCCTAAACCTAATTGTATTCAAATAAGAGTTTGTTTCCTATTTGTATTAGGTAATTGTCACCTATTAGAATTAGGAATAAGAGTTTTGGTAGGTTTAGGATATTCTATTGGGTTGGGTTTTTTCCTATTTAAAGGAGGGTTGGCCTCCATTGAAAACATCAAGGGAGTTATTGTGAGGAAAATGTTGTGAGATTAGGATATCTCGGATTTGGGAAGATCTCTAGGTTTGAGATCGTATTGTACTCTCTCATAATAGTGAAATCATTGTGCTTGTGCCATTCGTGGTTTTTCCCGCTTTGGGTTTTCCACGTTAAATTCTTGTCTCGTTCCTATTTTTCGATTTCCATCTAATTTTTGATATTGTTTTTGTCATCCTAAATCGCTTCCGCATCTTTATTCTAACTTCACCTAACAAGTGAGGTTTAGAGTAGGGCTAATTTATTAACGAAACTTAAAACAAATTTGACTAATAGGTGCATGGAACGTCCCCCTCTACCGGTCTGTCACACGCGCATACGCATAAGTATATATGCACTTACACTCATGTATACGTGTGTGTGCGCGCGCAAACAAATATGACTTGTTAAACTATAGAAAAGTACAATTTTAATGTCAATGTCATGAATTGGTAATAATAGATATAAAAATATTTTCATTTTCAAATTGGTAAATCATAAATATATATGACATTATCACTTGAAATTAAAATGGATAGTATATGCTTTTTGTTCTTTCATTTAGATGAATAAACATGTTTGTCATAAGAACATTTAACAAACAAGAGTTTTTAATTTAATTTCTTCTGCTGTGATATCATTTTAAATATTTAATGGAGGATATCACTTACTTGTATAAAGAGTACAATGAGTTGTATCCTTCAGCAAATTTTGCAATGGTGAAATAACACGCAAAACATATAAATATTTGATTTTTGGATGATCATAATAATCCACACAAAATATTTGAATCCTTCTAAAAATATTTTAAACCATCCGCAATCCATGGGTCGTGATCCACGGGTCTAGCAATCCACTCACACCAATACAGTGCACGATGTAATGTATGATTGGAGTGGGTTGTGGTGAAGATTACTACTGTTTTATAGTTGGGGAAATAGGATTGGGCTTATGGATGACGTCTCTTTTCATATCAGACCCTCTGGCCAAATGGCAGCACCTGAACATAGGGCTTAGTACTCGGGGTGTACCTAAGTCGGGTCCCTCCGACGATCAAGTCAATAATTGTGTTGGGAAGGGTAGGTTTACGTATAAAAGATGTATTTGGTCTATTCTAGGGATTTGTGCCCTGTTCAGGGGAGTTGGTGGGATATTTATATCCCGTGGCTAATTACCTATTTTTACCCACTTTGAAAATGTTGTCTTAGGGTATCTTGAGTAAATTAGGCCTTGCAAAGGACCCAATTACATTTCTTCTGGTCTTCTGTATTTTCTTCGAATCTCGGCTACTTTTGAGATTTGGCCATGGGCCTTCTTATGGCCCTAGTCATTTTTGCCAAATCAACTACTGCAATCCACTCGTCAGCCTCCTCTTTCATCTTTTCGTTTCTGTTTTCTTAAGAAAAAATCCTCTAATTGTGGCTTGTTCTTTTTTTCTCAAAAAATAGTGCTTAGATGGTTAACAAAATGTGTATATTAAGGCGTGAATTTATGACAAATATTTTATTTGGTGAGATTAGCTTAGGATCCTTGTATTGTAGAGCATGAATCACGAGAGAAAAAAGTAGAATTATAAGACGATAATATGGGCTCCATTTGATGGTCCAATTTTTGAGTCTTGAATATGCTATTTGTTTATATAAGTAAAACTGAGATTCTATATTTATAGTATTATATAAATACAATTTGTATATTAAAACAGATCCAAATAATTACAAATATAATGTTTGAACATAGAGATATTATCATATTACTATGTAATATATTTAGGTATTTCAAAATATTAAGTTTTGAAAAATTATTTATTAATATGACTGTATAAAATTTTATTTATCCCTTCAAAACTAGGAAAATATCCTTCATGGTTTTGACACCTTGGGGGAATAAACAACATTTATACAAAACTATGAGGAGTAATTAACTAACATTTGTTTAAATAGGGAGGGTGCGTAGCATTTTACACCCTAAAGTTGAATGATGTAGTGAATTACACCCTAAGTTAATTATGATAAATTATACCCTAAATTTTAATTTTATAGCAAATTGCACCTTATTCCAATACCTAATAGTATGGGGTGATCAACAAGGTTCTGGCTAATCTAGAACCGGTTCATAACCTGTTAAATGATTTCAATTTAGGTTCCAAAAACAAAACTTGTTTCAAACAATTTTAATTCTAATTTCCAAAAAGATACTTGGAACCACAACTTGAAATCAGTTGAGGAGCAAAAAAACATAAAAATCTTTTAGTTTTCCTTACTTTTTCTTTGTTTTTTGGTTCCTTTTCTTTTTAATTTATTTTTCATTAAAGATGAATCTTTGGGACAGTAAATTTTAATTAGATATCAACTAATTTTATATTAGCGGACTGAAAGATAAATCGTCGTATTTAACAAGTTACTAATATAAAAATACATATAAAAAACTTCTTATTTTTGTGTATAGATAAAAGAAAAAAAAAAGAGTACGTTCAAATCTATAACACTTCGAGTGTGGCTTAAAGAATTTGAAATAACTATTTATATTATAAAAGTTGCATCGTCTTTTTAGGGAGTCGACTCTTGAAAATTTCATAACTAAGCGTACTTGGCTTGGTGTAGTCTTAGGATGCATGACATTTTGGGGAGTTTTCTAGATAACATGTGAGCGAGGACGATATATGTTCGAAAGATTTATGGTGATTTGTGGGATTAGTTGTGGATCCTTAAAGTCATTTCTAGTAATGTTTCGACCTCCGTGGCATTACAAGATCAATTGTTTCTCCTCAAAAATAAAAAGATTATTTTATTAGGTGCTTAAATTTTCAAATTAGGCTCAATAGGTATGCTTGGAATCGCAATCAAAACCTGAAGTTCCGGCTTTGATTCACAAAATTGGGGAACCTATTTGACCAATTTCGATTCATAAATTGTTAGATGATCAAAACTGCTCACCCCTACTATTAGTTATGTATGATAACTCTATACGATTTCTTTTAATAATTGATTTTTTAAAAATAGGCAATAGTTTTTAAATATTTGGAATACTAACGGTTAAAATATCATACATGAATTTATCCTCTTTCTATTTTGTTGGTTTTTTTTGGTTTCATTTTAAGATTAAGATAATTGACTAAATTGTAGCATAAAGAACAACTTTAGTTGCCCATAAAAAAAAAAAGTGGGAAGAGAAATTATTAATCAAATCTACACCCGAAAAATGATATTAATTAAATCTAGGAGTTTAAACGTAAAGAATTCTATTTTTGGGATATTTGAGTTGAGAATAATTAGACCATTAAAATTAGTACGCAATAAACAGAATTTTGAGAGTATTTTATGTTCGACATATGCCATGTGGAAGAAGAATCAAGGATCATATACTGTTTGAGTGTCGTTTTTGAACTGTAATTAGAAAGCTACACATCAAGTTTGGGGCAAGGAATCTGGATCATTTACAGAAATGGCTGGAAAATTTGAAAAGATCCAGGTTGCTGAATATCATTCTAGGAGCTGTGTTTCCAGTTGGAATAATGGAGCTGAACGAAAATATAATTATGTATGTAAATTAAATAGTAATAAACAAAAGTTTATTAAAAATATACCGACTTATTATAATTGATCGATTAAAATTTTTTAATCAAAACTTCCCCTATTTTCATGGAGATATTTTCAATCTAACCAGGGTACATCGTGTTAGTAAACAATCTATATCCATTTTTTTTATAGAAGGATAAATTTCATTAATAAAAAATCATACGATATATACAAAAATAATATTCTAACAAGAGTAAATCCAAAATATTAAAATAGATCTCTATTTTGATAAAATTAATGGTAAATATACTTCGTTTAGCATTAATCGGCCACAAACGGTATTTTTGAGTTCAATTGCTTTCTCCGAACATGGGCGAGCTATTGTATATATAATTTCACAGAATAGATCTTTGTGAGATATAATGGATCCAACATAAATAAAACATCACTTTGATCGAGCCATATAAAATTTTATTTTTCAATCATTCCCAATCAAAATTAATGAAACTAATTGATAAAGATATCGAAACTATACCATCAAATATAATCAGTAACCCTAATAAAACTTGCATGTATTGGTAATAAAAATAACTCGCACAAGAAGAAGAGAAATCCAAACTCTCACAAAAAAGACACAAACCCAAACTCTCACAAAAAGGAGAGAAACTCAAATTCTCACAAGAAAGAAAGAAAATTTATTAAAAAGAAAATAATAATACATTTAGATCGTGATTCCATTGAAGAAATTGAAGTGAAAGGAGCTTATTATTCGCTTATAATTTGGTTAATAACAGCCCCGACAATTTAGAAAAGAGAAAAAAGTAGTGAAAACAAAATTAAAATTTTAAATCCATATCAGTATATTTAGAATGTCGATCATAAAAAAATTAACACATATCAAATTGGTAAATAGAAATATACGAGACTTGATTGTACTGCAAATAAAATAATTAAGTAACCCTGAAATATTACCAACCTTGTTAAAGCTGAATCAATATTTCCAAATACCATAAGAGATATATATGATAATATCCCTTTCATTGTGTTGGCATTAACTTTATAAAATTTTAATATATGGTCATTAGTGAAAAGTAGATTTGTTTAAGTTTACAATCTTCATAGGATTTCAAAATGCTCCGGTTATTATTTTATTTTATTTTAGTTAAGTAACAAAAACTTATACATCGTGATGTTCGATTGTGTGATAGAACTCATTGTCGATAAGACACCCCCACCTTCCACACACAAAAAAAAAAAAAGAAATTTAAATGCTTGATACTAAATGTTGCTCTATAGAGAGAATTTGTTTTTTTTTTATTTTTATGACTTGATAACCTCCATACCTCTTTTGTCACTTCGCACATGGTAGACAAATTTAAACTGTACGTCTTCTTTGATTGTGTCTATTCTTTTAGCCTAATGATTCCTTCATGGTGGGAATAAGAATATTAAGGACGTTGTGGGAAAATTTGTCACTATAGAAGAACATCTAAATATATGAGCGATTATGTAGTTTGTAGATTGTGTTAGGTTAGAAATGAGCATGAAAACTTTTAGCCATTGAAAATTAAATATTTACAATATAATAATGCTTCATAGCGAATTTGATATTTATGAACGTTCTTGATACGTAAGATTTGATATTCATCTAGTGATAAATTAAATTTTATATTTCATTTAAGAGGTATTGGACTATAATATATTATATTTTAAGGGTATTGGACGATAAAACTCTTAACTTTGAATTTGGATATCTGTGTGCTTTATTATTGTCCTATTTACTATTTATATCAAGATCCAGTTCAAATGTGTTTTAACTCAATGTAATGTAACAATTTCACAATGGTATGCAATTGTATATGTTTAAAATGTAAGAATTTTGAAGTATACTAATCGCTTATTTTTAATATATTATTGCATAGCTGCGCTTAAATAGTTTCAAATTCTATCTTAGTATATAAACAATAAATAAGCCGAGCTAAACCTATGGTGTACATATGTCTAAGTTCTAACTTGAAAATTATATAATATATTATAAAATTTATAGTCTACAAATCTTAATTTAAACCTACTTTATAAGATAGAAACATTAATTAAATATAATTGTTTTTGGAAAATTCAGGATTGAAGTGTATATATAGCATCGTTGTAGCGGATATGAAAAATTAATTTTTCTAGCCACACAAGATCGAATATGAGATCATATTGCTTTTAGTATATTAAGAAGAATTATCAAGGATTTTCTTTAGAGAAAAGTAAATTTGTTAGGATTATAATCTTTATTTATTTTTTATTATTTCATTAAAATAAAAAAAATAGGATCAGCTTTATGATTTTACCTATTCTATGTTATCCCCTTGACAAGGAGCAAATAGTTTGATTATCAAAATATGTCAGTTGAAAGAATTTGTATTCAAATAACCTATCATCTACATAGTGGTAATTTTAACTTTATAGGTGGTTTTTGAAATTAAAGTGCCCGCTTCGAACCTGTGAATAGAAAGTATTCAGATTCTCAAAACATTTCTATACATGTCTTGTGCTAAACTAATGTTCTCTTAATATCAACAATAGTGATGTGGCAATTTTTCTGGCACCCGCCAACTTATTCGCCACGTCATATATCAACTTATCATAATCAACAAAATCAACGCAACACAAGTTAAAACCCTCCACCACATGAGACAACGTAAGACCCGAGTACATGAGGGCTAGGGTTTGACATCTATTGCAACAATTGAATATTTTACCATTCTTTTATTCTGCTTATAATTATCTACCTACCAAAACATTCCATCATGAGACAACCACTCAATCATAACTTGACTGTATTTATCACTTTTCTCTACTCTCAAGAAAAGGAGGTAATATATTACTAGAAAAATTAACCAAAAGTGTTGATTAAATTTGTAGAAGACATTAATATTTAATTTGACTATTTAGTATTTGTGCTGGATCCCTCTCTCTTCTCCCCAATCTCCGTCTCTTTCAGTGTCTTTCACTCGCCTCTCTCTCTCTCTCTCTGTTTGTCACTCTCTTTCTCCCCCTTCTTTCTTCAAATATTTTTTAAATAATCTTTTAAAATAAAAATAAAAATTTATTTATTTTCAAAGAATATTTTTTAAATTTTTTTGTATTTTTAGGTAAAAATTAACTATTTATATTATATATTAATTTTTAAAAGTTTTTCAATGACAAAATTATTTAATATAAAAATATTATTTCTCTTTTTTAAGGTGCCGTTATACATTTATCTTAATAGTTAAAATGTTTGTTAATATTACTTATAACATATAAATTCATACATGTTAACCTATAAATATATCTAAAACTTAATATTTATTGGTTTTAGAATAATGAAAAATTTAAAATCATTTAAAATTTTGTTAACTCGATCTTTTCAAGCAAGAGAAATGTAATAGAGATATAAAAATATAATGAAGACAATTGTAAAAATTTATGATTTTAACTATGTAAACTCTGGATAATACTTACAAAATCACAGGATTACAAACTCTTATTCAAAAATATCATTTACAAAATCTTAAAATTTAAAGCTTTTACAATTATCTTATGTTTATATAATATGATTCCTTATTATACTTCTCTTGCTTGAAGGAATCTAGTTCACAAAATCTTAAATGAATTTTTAATTTTTTATTATTCTAAAAACCAATGAATATTAAGTTGTATATATATTATCGAGGTTAATACGTATGAATTTATATGTTGCGAGTAATACTAGAAATACTCTAACTAATAAGAGAAATATATAATTGTACCTTAAAAAAGGAGAAATAAATAATAAAATTAAAATTTAAAAAGCTAAAAATAATTTTATCATTGAAAAACTTTTAGAAAATTATCTATAATATAAATAATTAATTTTTATCTAAAAGATATAATTCTTTGTAAAAATAGCATACTTTAAAAATAAAATAGATTTTTATTTTATTTTATTTAAAAAAATATGTAAAGGAAAAGGAGAGAGAGAAAAGGAGAGGAGAGAGAGAGAGTATGGGTACACAAAGGGATGAGACAGAGAGAGAGACCGACAGAGGGAGAGAGATGGGACAAGAGACAGAGTGTGATTGAGAGTGAGAGAGAGGTCGGTGAAAGAGGGTGAAAGAGAGAGATAGTGAGGAGCAGATAGAGGGACAAACACAAATTAATACCAATTTGTCCAAAAAACATTGAGGTCTTTTGCGAATTCACCAACACCCAAAGGTCAATTGAAACAACTCAAATCTCAAAGCCCACTCTACATTTCCCTAGAAAGATATACTTGATTTTTGAGCCTTTGTAAACTAATCTCATTCCAAACCCTAACTTAAGTGTCATAAGTGCATTCCCTAAGATCCATTCCATACGGTTTGCCTTTTTGCATGATTAGAGCTCTAAGTGGAAGGAGTTCGAAGATACAACTTCGTCCATTGGAAGCCGTGATGTAAATCCATTCTCTCTAACTCATGATCCACATCATCCTCAAAAGTTTCTCCGGAAATAGAATGGCGCGGTCTTGAGGGAGAGTGGTCGTCAATAGTTGCGAATGAAACTCGATCTCACTCTACGGTAACATAAGATGGAGCTGATCCTCCTCCTCTTTTGCCTATGGGGGCCAATCCCGTGATGCCCTTCAAGCGCACGATGTTAAATCTTCACATTGCTCATGGGTAACCATCTTCCTCATCGCGAGGGATACGCTACTCTTGGTGTGTAACAAATCATTGATTCCTTGAAAAACATCGTGCTTTAGCAAGTACATGTGAACAAGTCAAGATGATCGTAGATCGGCGCATAGTAATCATTTTGTTCCACTACGATCCTACTCCGGGATATGTCGCACTCGCTTGGGGAGGTCAACATTTTTTCATTCCTTAGGAGGAAAGCCATCAAACCCTATCTCGAATCTATAGAAACCCAAAAAGTGCCACAGTTTCAATGCTTTATTTATTTGTTTTGATTTGTTTGCCCGATGATGAAGACCTAACTTCTTTTGTATGGTCGTGGCGAGATTGGACTAAGATAACAAACAGACAAGCTCATGTAAAAAATAAGCCAATAATAACACTTTCTAAAAATGAAAACTTCCCAAGGCTGGATCCGACCCTCCTCTCTTAGTTTTAGCCAGCCCAAGCGAGGCTCGGCTTCCCAGGCCTAAGCTAGGGTCGAATCTAGCCGTCTAGGCCAAACCCACCGTTTTTCTCATTTTTTACTAGACTAAGCTACGTTCGGCTTCAAAACCTAAGCCCGCTTTTCCAAGACTGTCAAACATGGTTGTTTTGACCGAATCCCGCCCCAAGAACGCAATAGTTTTGATGCCCAATCCAAGCCTACTTTCCGGACCATAAAATGGGGTTGTTTTAGCTGGATTTGTCCCCCTACAATCAACAACACGTAGTTGTTTTTACTTGTTTCAACTTTCCAAATTTTCTTCTATCCGCTGTTGATTTTCTGGATGGATTTTTCTATCTCTTGATTCAATTATTGGAGACTAGGTTAACGAGTGTGCTTTACCCTAAGTCTTTCTATAAATATAGGGCTCATTTCTCTCATTTCTACACACCAATTTAGTTGTATTAATGCTCATATTTTGCTGAATTCTCTCACTCCCATCTCCTTCTCTACTCTCTCTACTCATACTCTCATTACATAAAGACCTAATTCCTACTTAGATCTCCCCTTTTTCTGTTGTTACTGTGCCAAAATCCAATCAAGTCTTGAGTCATACAGGTGGTTCTACATGAGGATGTCAACAGGATCATCCAAATCTTTTTACTTTTAATTTTAGTCATTTTATATTTTTTTTTATTTTCAGTCTTTTTAATTTCAATATTGTTGTTTTGGAAGCGATTTAATTTTATTTACTTTCCACCCTGCGTGATGTAATAGCTTAGAATTATTGCTTTCTTGTATCGCTTTCATTCACATGCATTGATCGATTCTAATTCTATAATTTGCATGAAGTTTGCTCGCTTTTCTTAACATAATTTTTACTACCCTTTCTAACTAGTGGAGGTTATTTTTTAGTAGGTAAAATGAGGAGCAACCCTCTTTATTTTATACCTTCACCCCTCAACATCAAAACATTTATTTACGCCATTAAGCCCTTTTTGAAAACCTTTCCGAGTTTGAGCTTTTTTTATCTCTTTCAGTTGTCCCTTCAATTTCAAGCTCAAATTAGGAAAGTGATTTATTTTGTTAATTTTTATTCAAAATTAACTGGTAAATCCTTTATAATCTCTTTCTCTCTCTAATAAAGCATCCAATTTTTTAATAAAGTGCAAGACCCGAAAATTTCAGGTGCTTGCTTAGTAAGGAATTAAGTTATTAAAAGTTAAATAATTGAATTAGTTGAATTATAATTTTTCGAGTCGGAATTAAAATCCTAGAATTGAAACCCGAGCATGGGTTAGCTTAAATGGGCTTATTGAAATTAAATTTGGGCCCAAATTGTTAAAGTCCAAAGCCGAAAAATTAAAATAAAAAGAAAGAAAATAAAGGGGAGGCTGGCATTTAAGGAGGATTAGTGGCAATTTGTGGCAATCGGTAAGGAGATAAATCTGGGGTCCAATTATATTAAAACATTAAAGCCCATTAGGTGTGCAAAAGGAAAAGAAGGGAGAGAGATTGAAGGTAAGGGTAAAAAGAAAGATAAAGCAAACTGGGAATTGAAAAAAAAAAAAACACACGAAAGGGGGAACGAGAGGGACAGAGAACGATGGAGCAAGGATGTGAGCAAAGAGAGCAAGAGAACAAAAGAAGGAGAATGAGGGGAACAAAAATGGAAGCAGAGCAAAACAAAAGTAGGGGAAACGTGGACCGGAAGCGAGAGAAGAAAAGAGAACGGGTGGGAGAGACACCGGAACGGAGGAAACAAAAAGGAGAAGCAGCGAGAGAGCCCGAGAGGAATCGGGAAGCAGAATAGACCGAGAGGGGGACGAGAGCTAGAGCAGAAATGGAGAGGAAGAAGGATAGGAACCGGGAGAGGTGGCGAGTGAGCGAAAGAAGCGGCGGCCGACTAGCAAGCGCTCAACGACCGGCGAGTGAAGGAAAACGACGACCGACGAGCAAGAAGATGGAGAGGGCCATGGGCAGGTAAGAACGAGCGAGAATTTGAGGGGTTGAAACTAAGACTGAGAGCAAGAAGGAGGAAGAATCAGGAGGGGAAAATGGAAAGGAAGAAGAAGAAGCAAACCCCAATTCAAATTCGAAATTCAATTCAAAACCGAAATTCTTAGAACCACTAAGAATCTAAGATGAGTAATTTGAATCCATCCTCTAGAATTAAAATGAATTAGGTGGATTAAACTTGAAATTGATTCATGAAATTGAAAACTATAGGTTTAATTGAAGAAGTTAGAGGCCTAAATTCATGAAATTAGCCAATCACGAATTGAAAAGCATACTACGAATTATATGTCCGATTCATGAATTTATTGATGATTGATTATTATTGAGCTGTATATTGAGAATTTTATGTAAGTAGCTTGAATAGAATTAGTGAGAGAAATCAGAAAATTGAATTCGTAATTTAGGTGCGGGTTTTTTATTAATTAAGCCTACTGTCTGAATTATTATGCTTCCATTCCTGAAAATTTTACTCGTAGTTTCATGATCATTTATAGCAATTTCCTGTAAATTTTGGTATGCGTTGGATGAGTAGATTGGAAGATATGAATTTTTGAGTGAATATGTGCTGTTTGGGGCGAAGTCGGGGCTGGTTGAACAGATTGAGGTGAGAACTGAAATTTAAGAAGTTATATGGCTAGATTAAGAGATATATAATGATTAAGGAAAGTTAAAGAATCATAAACTACCTATGCATAATAATACGCAATCATAAAACAATAAATTCGATAATTAGAAATTCTAATCGATATTTTATTGTTATAATGTGTTTAGATTAAAGTACATCGATTATAAATGACATAAGCATGTCTATATGAGTTGGATTGATTGTATTTGAGTTGAAACTTGCTTATGTGAATTGTTAGTTGTGAAGATGTTACGTATGAAGGTGTTGAGCATGAATTATATAAATTAAGTGTATCTCGTCGATGTAATAAGAAAATAGTAAGAAAACAAGAAATATAAATAACTAAAGAAGGGAAAAAGGATTGTGTTATTGATCTAAGACCCCACGAATTAAAGAACCCTCTCGAAACTATGACCATAGAAGTGTCTCGTCAACCGAAGCCACGAATTATTCTCGCTTTCATGAATTATTGACGAGTATGCGTCCTTCAAAGTCCGAGGTAAGCCTCGAGGCCACGAATTATTTTGCCTCCAAGAATTGAGCCCACGAATTATTTTGGTTCCAAGAATTGGGTCTTTAGGGTAGGACATAAATCTTCTTCCATTCGAAACTAAGAATACTTAAGAATTATGATATGAAGAAACAAATGATTATGCATGATGAACAAGAAAGAAAGAATCAATGATTTATGAAATGCATAATTGAACTCAAGAAGATGAATGAGAAGAAGAATGAATCCCGATTTCATAAGTAATTACTACGATAAGAAGTAAGATATGATTTACATGATGAGTGCCTTACATAATGAATGATTTTATGACGTACTTGCGTAGAAAGAAGAATGAAGTATGTTCCGATTGAATTCATGAGTAATTGATGTTATATGTGTCACTCGATAAGTTGGTAAGTTTAGTATCTTGCGTATCTTAAGCATGTATGATCCGAATCGCATGTTATGAATGAATAGTGAACTTACGTGTGTTTGTTAATGAATTAATGTGCAAAGTGAAACCAGAGGTTGGGTTTGGGGTATTCACTAGGCTCGTGGAGCTCATGACCTCACCAACATTTTCAAGTACAGAAGTTAAGACTCCCCGGAGTGGCTTTTGGCTTGCAGGAGTACCAGATCGCTAGGAAGTCCCTGGATCGGTTATGTGTAGGATGTTTACAATTGTAAATCGGTTGTATGTGAATCTAAAGTTTTGACTATGTATAAGAAAAGACTTATGTGTTTATTCCGAGCATGTGGCTTGTTGAGCTTGTATTGTTGATACTCCGAGTATGTGGCTCGTTGAGTTTATGAATGTGTTTCATACAGGGTTAAGGCTTTAAGCCTATGGGATTAGTCATATTACAAAGAAAACTCTGCCGAAATTTTCGGAAAAACCTTTGAAAACCTAGAAACACACTTCCGCCAATCTAAGAGAAAACTATTAACCCCAAGTTGAGGTCATAAGTAGCCTTAGGGGTTCTTCTCGGGAACCCCGGCATGTAATACTCCTAAGGTGGATTTTAGGGTGTTACATATAGAAAATGAAAATTATTTTGGAACTAGACCTACAATCCAGGTGTTTTGACTAAGATCGCCTCAGCGAGTCCGTGCCAAAGGCCGGAACCGATTAGGCGCCGCAATTGGCTGGATCCGACCACTATGGCACCTTCCGGTCTCCTAGTCCAAACGAGTCTTTGTTTGTTAGCCGATGAGTTCACTCGTCGTCCTGTCTAGAATAGATTCTTTTCTATTTGCTTATCTCGGGAATTCTAAAATGTTCTTTGAAAACAAAATGGTTTCTAAAAACTATCAGCCAACTTAAAAAAATATAACCTTATTTCTTAATAAGCACACCTCCTTAAAATCAACATTCATGGGGAATGCGATTCGGAGCCCTCGTGAAGAAGGTCATGGATCATATAGAATCTCAACAATTGAACAATCGAATGCTCCAACAGCTGAGCCTCAAGAGAGATGAGAGATGCTAGATGCATCATCGATGCTAAACGCATCATTGATGCCAAGAGAGCCCTCTATAGAGTCACTAAAAAGGTCACCACCTCACATACTGCCTTGACCTCGCATGCTACTCATTGTAGGCGGTCAACGTGGTTTTGCGGATCAATGTTTGAAAGAATTAAGCCATAAATTTTGTAACCGCAATTGCACGAAAGCTAGCAACAAGCACGGGTTGTGTCCACAGAGAGTTATGTTTTAAGTACCAAAACTATCTTAAGCTCTCAAGTTGGACAAATTAAGAGAGAAAAGAGATATGAGAATTAAACTAATCATAGAAAGTAATCAAGGAATGATCGAGTTGTGATTTCACCACTTGATGAACTAATAAATCAAGCCAATCCTAAAGTTACCCAAACCTATACAAGTATTTAGGAGTGGTCAGTTGCACCATGAAGCCTACTCAAGCCGGACTTTCAAGGGTAATAAGTAAATCTAATTGTTCTAACCACCTACTTTCTTGGAGTTTACCCAATTAGACTACAAGAATAACAACCAATAAACTTGGTAAGGACTCAAGCTTTTTGCATATAAAAATACCAAAATATTCTCTATACCCATGCTAGAAAATTGGCTCCGTCTTTCAGTGATAGACTAACCGGCTAAAAATCAAGATGAAAACCCTTTCGGGCATTTCATAAAGCACGTGACGGCATGAAAAATAATCCCAAGTAATTAGCATAAACTATAAGCATTAAGGCTTAAATGAAAATCAATTAGCCATTAGGGAGGGTCATTACATCCACAACAATCAACTTTAACAATTACTCCATCCATTTCACAATACATGTCACTTTAACTAAATTTTATCGTTTCGAATACTTGTCACTTTATAATTCCAATGACATATCAATTACTAGTTTACCAATTTCTTCCTCATTAATTGTTTACTAGAAAATGACAAAGAGAGAGAGTGGGGGCATATTAGACAATTCACTTTTTAACTACTTAGAATTTTAGTTAACCTTGGTTTTCCCCATGCCACTAAAGTGACATGTGATTTGAAATAGATGAAGTAATTAACATTTAAAAGATAATTACAATTAAAACCAAACAAGCACAAATTGACTCCGATTGAAAGCTTAAATTAAGAAATCAAATACAATCATAAAATTAAAGGATTAATCAAAACACAAATTAATAATCTAAACTGATAAAAATGAAATCTTGAAACTAAAGTAAAGAAGAAAAATAATAAATTTGAAGTAAAAGGAAGAGATAAAGAGAAAACCTCGTACTTGAATTGAATTTGAAGGCTTGAACCGAAAAAAATACGGAAGGGTCCATCGTGGTTTGATTTAATAATTTATGTAACCTACAATTTTAGATAACTAATTATAAAACATATGAGGTTTAGGTAATTATTTTGGGCGGCCAATTTCAAGGACAAATTGTACACTAATATCCCTGTAATAGAATTTTATTTTGGTTAAGCAAGAACCCTAACAATACTCTTGAATTCCCCTAAAAAAGAGCCCCTAAAACAGAGAAAGACTTGCTTTTTATATGTCGTAAAATCAAAATAAAGCGCAAAATAGTAGGCTATATTGGCGCTTATGCGCCCTTATTAAAATTTTGTGTTAGAAATTACACAGTTGTGTGCTTCGCACTCGGTGTTTGTGTGGCCTATTTGCATACGTGTTGGTAACTTTTGTCCAACTCTTTACACGACTCTGCGGATCTGCACACCCATCACCGCACGACATCAATTTTTGTAACTTCTCATGAAATTGTGCACATCTGCAAAGGTGCTATGCGTATGATTATATTCCTTGTATTGCTTAAGTGCAAACTTTTTGCTATTAGCATGTATTAACCTATTACCCACAAAAGTAAATAAAACAATTACAAATTCTCAAAATATATTATTTCACAAGACAAATGCTAGATAAATAAGAATATAAATGATATAATATTAAGGTTTGACAATGAAGAAGGCAATAATAATAATAGAGATTTCTCTTCCTCTCGAACTTTGAGCTTGAGCTCCGCCATGGCAGGCGGGGCAAGCAAACGCAAGCTGGAACTAGCGGATCGACAATTAGCAATCATTCCCAAGGTGGTGGGAGCAATCCATCATGCTTTGGAGGTCCCAATTCAAGAGGGATCAATGTAACAATAACTCCAAATATAGGATCAGGAGGAATTGGCAGAAATACAAGCCCCAATCCCAATGAGGGGAGGGTAATCAACCACAACGAGTAGGAAGTGGAAGCGGGTAAGTACTTATGCATCCTTGATTAATCTAGAAGAGAAGAATTCGTTGAAATTTGTTCCTCTAATGACAATTAATGATACCAAATGTGTGAAATTGGAGAGGAAAGATATTGAGGGGGAAATTGAATATCGAAGTATTGCGGTGTTATGTTTTGTATTAGGGTCTAACCATCCATTTGAGGTTATTGATGAATTTGTGCGAAGAATCAAAGCATAGAGTATTGATAAGGAAACAATGGTAATAAAGGGGATTCAAAGTTAGATTCTCCATAATGCAAGGTAAAGAAAATGTGATGAGTAGAGTAATGTATTTCTTCCATCGAAACCGTTTATTGTGAAACCATGGAATGCTTTGCGCGATTATTGATGTCAATGCAATAACCTCACTACCTATTTGAGTTCAATTCCCAGAATTGGACATCAAATACTGGGGAGTGGATAGCCTAAGTAAGTTGGGTAGCCTCGTGGGCATCCCTATCAAAACCGACAAGCCTACTATGGAGAAGATCATGTTAAACTATGCTAGACTATTGATCAAGGTACAACTCAATGAATCGATGCCTGAATTTTTTGATTTTGTAAATGAGAATGATGTAAGACTGAAACGAAGGTGAAATTTGAATGTAAGCCCATAAAATGTACACATTGTGGATTGTTTGGTCATGATACACAAGAATGTAAGAAGAAATAGGGTGGAAGGATGGAATGGAGGCAGGTTCAAATAGCCAAAGAGAAGCCTAAGTAGAGTAACGCATAACAAAAAGAGGATGGGTTCAACAAACCTCAAAAGATAGCTAAAGAACCAACTACACAAGTAAGTACTCTAAACATGCTAGCAAACAATTTTGAGATACTATTGGAAGAGGACATAGTGGACATGGTAACACAACGAGATATTAGGGGATAGATTCCCTTATAATAAATATCATCAATTGGAATGTTAGGGGTTTGAATAACCCCAATAAACAGTAGATATGCATAATTACCTAAAAAACAAAAAATAGGCTTATTGGGATGTTGGAAACTAAAGTAGTAGTAGAGAGGAAGGAAATGCAATAGTAGGGGATTGGAAATTTATTTCCAATGGTTAAATAATGGAAAAAGGTAGAATACTAATTGATCTGGAATCCATTGGTTTATGAGGTATAAATGATTTGTGTGGAGGAACAACTAATACATTGCCATATGAAACTGTAGGAGAAATTGAAAGAAGTAGCAGGCAGTATATAAGAAGCCTGGTATGTCATTGGGGACTTTAACTTTATCTTGCACACCGAAGACGAATTGGAGGTGCAGCGAGTCATAGAGAATAAGGTAGTAGACTTTAAGGAATGTATGGAGGACTGTGAGTTGGGTATAATGAGAATTTTTGGGTTCAATACACCTGGACAAACAAGCACATATAGTTCAAGATAGATCGCACACTTGGTTAATGTGCACTTGGTGTAAACACCTAAAAAATGTCATCCCTTATCTCTTTTAATTACGTATTTTATTCTATGGGCCCAATGATGAAACCCCGAGTCCTGTTTGAGGATTTAGAACACGAACTGTGTTTAATTGGTGTGATGGAGACCGATGAAACCACAAAGAACCCCCAACACCACATAAATAGCCTTTTGCCTTAGGTCAATCCAAAAATTCCCTTTTTCTTTAAGACGTTCCAAGACCGGGCCAGGCCTCCGAGAGATAGCTGAAGACCTCCAAGACGTCATTAGACGCTGCATTTCATGATCACCGAGTATCAAAGTGTTACGTTTAAGCTCCAAGAACAGTCCACCCGAAGACTAGGAGCTTTCCCCCTCAAAACGGCGTCGCATGGCCGGCGCCCCTACCTGGACTTTTAAGTGGAATGCATCATTTTGGCCAGGAGACTCCCTTGGCAGCACCCTAGGGCACAAAATCCTAGGCATGCCCGGGTGGCCTGCTCCCTCGACCGGTATTCTATCCTGTCTTATCCTCTCTTATCCAGTTCAATCTTCGATTTATTAGCCCGATTTTTTCTTAACAGCTTTGGACGACCAACCGAGAGCAACCTTAGGTCATTTGTGACCTAGGTCTCTCCCTAGAAATAGAGAGCCTTGGCTCTCATCTCAATACTGGCTTATTTCCTTAGCGCTATGCTTCTTGAACCGAGCTAAAAATACCCTTTTCTAAACGTTACTCTGCTGAAAAGCATCTTCAAGTACTTGCTCTTTTCTACACATCGTCGCTAAATCTTCATAAAGAGCTAAAGAATATTCAATTATTCTGATCTCTAGGCATTTATTCAGCTGATCTTTCCTATTTTTTACAAACTTACCTTTCAAAAATTCACTCAAAAGCTCCCGTTTCCTTTAATTTGCCACTTGCCACATCAAGAGATCCAGTGCGGAGATCTAGATTAGCAGGTGGGACAACCTGAGGGCAACTATTCAGCCTTCGAGCGGTTATTTAATTTATGTTTTTTTATCTTTTTCCGTATTGTGGATCAAAGAGTTGTATCGCTTTTTATTTCCTCCCCACTCGATGTAACTTTTAAAGTTTCTTGCTTTTCTTTTCTTTCGCTTTACTTTCTTTTATTGCTTTCCTTTTATTTTTGTTTATTGCTTTCGTTCATGTTTTGGTTTCTTTAATTTCGTTGCATGTTGAGTGATTGAGTTTAGCACGTTCGTTTAATATACTACTCAAACTAATAATGGTTGTCTTCGGACGGGTAGAACGTAATGGTTTTCCCACATTTCATACCCTTACCCCGAATCCGATTCTAGGTTATAAGGCCGATGTAGTTAGTTTTACCCTTTTTTCGGCCTTAGTTTTTCAATACTAAGATTGAAAGAGCAATTTTTTTATTTTTTTGTTAGTTTTTTCTCCTAAAAACTTATTGGCGACTCCTCGTTTTGCTTTATTTTTGTTAAAAAATGCATCTCGGTTATTTTCCGATTACGGGGTTAGAAAAAGAGATCTGGATCTGCTAACTAGACTAGAGGCCGAGGCCGACTATCTCAGCCATGGCCCCTGGCCGGCGCCCTAACCGCCGAGTGCAAACAAGTGGTCGATGGTTGAGGCTTGGGTCCAGGCGAGTGTCTTCACACCGGCCTTGCCCTAAAGCCTCACATCCGAACCTTAATCTCTAATCTTTTTCTGTTTTTTCAATTAAGAAATAATATCTTAAAAATTCTGAAAATTATTTATAAAATAAAATAATTAATAAAACCCCAATCATTTAATTCAATTTATCTCTAACTCGATTTAATAAAATTCAGAACTTTAAATAAGAGATCAATCCTCACATTCAAAATCATTTTCCAACCCCTTCTCTAATCTCCTTCTTTTAAAACCCCTCATCTCTTTCTTATTCAAAAAACCCTTACGCCAAGGTCCATGCGGAAGCTCGAACCGGGTCCGTTCCAGGCTGGAGGTTCCTACAGCCGCGACTCTACTCGCGGATTGATTTTTTATTAAGAGGGCGAAACTTGAAAATTTGAGTAATGTGTTTTAAAAATGTGCTTGCATTAGGCATCCTATATTTAGCAACCTTTGAACATAGTTTATTACTTGTTTTGGACCCTAGGATAAATTTATTTTACCCCATGTTAACTCTTCGAGTAAGACGCTCCTACTAAATCCCGGGTGAGCCCAACTAGGCTTGATTGCTAAGGAAACAATACCTCTTCCCTTGTAGCACGCGCTCTTGGTTCACCGAGAGGCACCGAGGATTCCGGCATTTGTTCTTGCCGTGCCCCACACGTAAGACAACCTCGAGGGCAACCATTTGACCGTCGGACGATTATTTAATTTATGTTTTTTAATCACTTTCCGTATTGTGGATCAAAGAGTTGTATCGCTTTTTATTTCCTCCCTGCCCGATGTAACTTTTAAAGTTTCTCGCTTTTCTTTTCTTTCGCTTTACTTTCCTTTATTGCTTCCTTTTATTTTCGTTTATTGCTTTCGTTCATCTTTTGGTTGCTTTAATTTCGTTTAGTATGTCGAGTGCTTGAGTTTAGCATGTTCTTTTAATATACTACTTAAACTAGTAATAGCCATGTTCGGACGAAGCGAACGAAAAGGTTTTCCCTACGTTTCAACCCTCGCCCCTAAATCTAATTCTCGTATCTAAGACTCGATGGAATCAATTTTAACATTTTTTCGGTCTTAGTTTTCCCATACTAAGATTGGAAGAGCAATTTTTTAATTTTGTTTTTGTTAGTTTTTTCTCCTAAAAACCGATCGACGACTCTTCTTTTTGCTTATTTACGTTAAAAATGCATCTTGGTTATTTTCCGATTGCGGGGATAAAAAAGATATCCGAATTTGCCGACCGAGCCGGAGACCGAGGCTGACTGTCTCAGCCATGGCCCCTAGCCGGCGGCCCCGACCGCCGATTGCAAGTCGCTGCCTGCACCGGGTGATCGGTGGTTGAGGCTTGGGTCCAGGTTAGTGTCTTCACACCGGCCTGGCCCTAAAACCTCACGGCAGAACCCTAATCTCTAATCTTTTTCTATTCTTTAATTAGGAAATAATATCTCAAAAATTCTAAAAATAATTTATAAAATAAAATAATTAATAAAACTGCTAATCATTTAATTCAATTTATCTCTAACTCGATTTAATAAAATTTGAAACTTTAAATAAGAGATCAATCCTCACATTCAAAATCATTTTCCAAGTCCCTCTCTAATCTCCTTCTTTCAAAACCCCTCATCTCTTTGTTATTAAAAAAAAACCTTACGCCAAGGTCCGTAGGGAAGGTCTGTTCCCGGCTAGTGGTTCCTACAATTGGTATTCCCAGTTTGATTTTGTGTAGGCAGAATTCTAGGTATAAGGGCTATCGGACCATGCTCCTATACTTTTAGCATTTCCTAAATGCCCTAGAAGTGCTAGTGCATTCAAATATTGTGGTATGTGGAGTCAAGACTCACAATCCACTAGCATTGTGCAAAAGAGTATGTTGGAAAGAACAGGTATATAAAAAATGGCTAAAGTTAGATGAATTCTAAAAGGACTGAAAAAGCCTTTGAAGATGTTGAATAAAGACAAGTATGCATATATACATAATCAAGTGGATATTGCAAGAACAAAACGAGAGCGAGATCCAAGCAAGCACTATCACACAGGTCCTAGGAGACAGATTTACAACAAGAGGAGAATAGGCTGAGGGCTAAATATGTTGCAATACTTCAGTCATCCATGGTACTCAAGAAGCACAGACAAATCAAATTGGACTCAGTTGGGAAACCAATGCAATAAATTCTTTTTGAAACTCGTGAAAACGAGAAAGATGGCTAACTTCATATATATTATCATTGATCAAGAATGGAGAAGGATAGAGGGATTTGAAGAGTTGCAAAAGTTATGGTAAAATATTACCAAGAGTTGTTAGGAGGCTAAGTGAAAGACAGGAGAAGGATTAATGCCAGGCATATTTGAGCAAGGGAAAACTTTGAGTATTGAGCAACAAATAGACATTCAGTGATAACGATATAAGACAGTAATATTCAATATACCGGATGAGAAATCCCTGGACAAGATGGGTTCAATAGTGGGTTTTTCAAGGCTAGTTAGGAAACTATTGGACAACTAATGTGTGAGACAGTCCAAGAATTTTTCATATAAGGAAATATGCATATGGCATGGAATACAACAAACTTTGTAACATTACCCAAAATTCCTAATCCTCAAACTACTTGGTGATTTCGAGGCCAATATCATGTTGCAACATGATATGCAAATGTGTGTCTAAATTGCTATGTGACGAGGCTTAGTACGGTTATGCCAAGCATTGTGCACCAAAGCCGGGGCATTTGTGAAGGGAATGGAACTTCTTTATAATGTGCTCGAATGCCAAGAGATTGCAAAGGCACATAAAAGGAAAAACCTATCACCTAGATTCTTATTCAAGATAGATATGAAGAAATCATGTGACTCCGTGCATCGGTGCTTAGATTAAAAAGCCATTGAATTATATCTGAATGTCAAAAATATCACTAATTAATTTGATGATCAATGATTGCCACTAAATTAGTTATTACGGGGTCCAAAATACCACTCGTATCTCATTTTATCCGTTCCTACATCACCGATCTTGTGACACATGTACGAACAAAATTTAATCAGCGGTATTTTTAGGTTAATAATTATTCCAGTAGCAATCGTTGATCATCAAATTAATTAGTGACATTTTTGACATTCCGAAATAATTTAATGGCATTTTAATCCGAGCACTCCTCCGTGCACTCGGGAGTTCATAAAGAAGGTATTGCAAGGACTTAAACTTCCAACTGAGTTTATCAAATGGGTGATGGCCTATGTTACTACACTTATATTCTCTATTATTTTGAATGGAAGTACTCATGGTTTCTTTAGGGGGAGAGGCCTCGGACAGGGGGATCCCCTATCACCCTTGCTATTTGTGCTCACTATAGAATATCCATCAATAACACTCTCCAAAGCTGCACAAAACTCGGAGTTTAGGTATCATCCAAAATGCCAAAAACTCAAACTCACTCACCTAATGTTTGCTAATGATTTGATTATCTTCATTTCAGCCATAAAGAAGACTATGAACATTTTAATGCTAGCTATGAGAAAGTTCGAACTACCACAAGAGGCATAGAAACAAAATTTGCTAATGAGTACTGGCTTTATCGAGGGAAAATTTCCTGTCAAATATTTGGAGATACCTATTACGGTTGGTAGACTTGACAAAATGGACTCGCAGGTTGATAGTAGACAAGATAACTACAAAAATGCAATGCTTGGAAAGCTAGGAACATGTCATATGCACGAGTACTGAAGCTAATCAACTTAGTACTTATAGGATTATACAATTTTTGGGCTTCGAGTATTCATATTGCCACAAGAGGTGATCAAACAAGTAAATCACCGAGTACAGGAACTTCTTGTGGGGAGGGGGGCTACAGAGGAGTTTAAAAGAGTGCCAAATCTTTCTTGGGCGGACACATACAAGCCAAAGTCCTATGGACGAGTAGGTGTGAGGAGCTTGAAAGTGTGGAATGAAACATGTGTAGCCAAACTTGTTTGGGAAATAGTAAAGAAGAAAAATTGTTTATGGGTAAAGTGGGTAAATGAAAGATACATACAGCACAAAGGATGGTGGGTATATACTCCCCAAGGAGATGTATGCTGGTATTGGAGAAAAATTTATAATACAAAACAATAAGTAGAAATGGAACAAAGGGAGCAATAATGCATACTTAGTTAAATCCAGTTATACATGGAGACTCGCACTGGGTGGGTAAACTATATGGGCAAGATTTGTACTTTCTAGAATGAATATGCCTAGACATACATTTACATATTGGCCGTTAATGCACAAGAAATTGCCCACTCGATGTTGACTAGCTAAATTTCAACCAAACATATACACAAAGTGTTGGTTGTACAATGATTACATTGAAACTATAAAACACCTCTTTCGTGAATGTGAGATGATAAGTAACTTGAGAAGAGAAATTGCCAAGTGGATTAGAGTACCTAATGAGGGGGCAAACTTATGGCAATTGCTGGACAAATACACAACATGAAAGGGGAAAAATGTGTGAAACAACTCGTAGGGGCAGGGGTAACAATAATGATATATCGATATAGAGAAACAGAAACCAAAATGTGTTCAAAAATACAAGATGCTATGGGATTGATGACGGTAATACAAGAGCGAGATCCGACAAAGAGTGTTGTTTTTTACATCTAGATCAGGAAAAATACAAGAAATGTATAGATATAGTGTTTATGTAAATACGGATGAGGATACACTCTAAGTGAAAAACCAAAAACGGATGAATATTGTAAAGGCCAAAAAGGCCTAAGATGTAGTTTGGTAATGAATACAAATACTAAATTCATACCAAAAAAAAAATGAACAAGGCACTTTGTACCCAAATGATGAATGAAAATCCCAAGAAAGAAGACAACCGATACGCTCGGCCACTCGTGGTCGTGACATGGTGTAGACTTATCACGGAGAGTCCTCTAGGGAGACCAAAAGAGGTAGATCATGAGGGAGACGATGCTACCTATTGCTGGTAATTTCCCACCACCTTGAAGGTAATGTTATTGAAATTGCAATTCACATTGTAGAATTGTACGATCCTACGATCCGAAAATGGTTGAATGATCCAACTCGTACTAGGATTGTTGCCTCATCGGAATCGTACCGAGGATCGGACTAGGATCAGTCATAATTGTTAGAATCATACTAGAATCATTAGGACTGTTTAGATCCTAATTTGTATTTTATCATATTAAAATAGGTTAAGATCGTATCGTAATCAATTAGAATTGTACTAAATTCGTTTAGAATCGCATTATCGATGGGATTTGTTTGACCTTTTTGACTTTATTATTTTTAAAGTAAATATATAGTTATAAATGATAATTTTACTTTGTTCTTAGAATCTTATGATCCTAAAATCCGGATCCCAAGTCCGCCCCAAGTAACCCTAACTAGAATCTTAATTATGACAACCTTGCTAGAAGGCAGTCTTATAACAGTGGTTTCATGGCCTTCCCCATGGGAGTATTTTCTCTTTTGAAGAATTATATAGAAGTTAGTGGGACAATTTGTTGTAAGTTGTCGATAAAAGAGAACATCATTGATCTCTCTAAAGGAAAGAATGAACTCGAAGGACTATGTTTGAAGGCTCTATAGAGAAGTTGTCATCATCCTATACTTGCAAGATAGAGTCGCTTGCATCACCTTCCTCAATTGACTCAAAGGTAAAATATTCAAATTCTTCGTAGCCGAGTAGAAGGTATGACCTTTGAAAAAGGCACTTCGAAAAGCAAGAGACTTTATCAAGCCACGTAAATGTGTGCTAAAAGAATGTGAAAAAGTCAAGAAAAATAGAGGAGACAAAAAGCCAAATCAAAAGGCTGAAAAGAAACCCAAGGTCAATGACACTAATCATCATTTCAATACTCGACTTGAGAAGCATCTTGATGAAGATCAATGCTTATCCCACGTTTAAGAGGCCAACTCCTTATAACAGCTCCGTACAAATTGCAGTAATCCTAATACATATTGTGAGTACTACGAGCAAACAAATATTGTGAGTACAATCAAGTGTTGAAGAAATTGCTCGAGGAGCTTGCAAATAATCGTAAAATTGACTCGCTTCCTTGATAGAGGTCTAAGAGAAACATAAAGGGAACCATCAAATCTCAAGGACAAATGACAACATGATGAAGACTACCAAGTTCGTTGCTACTATTGTTAGAGTCTTCACAGGATGTCTTACTCCATCCTTATGGAAGAATTATTTTGAAGCACCCAACAAGTCAAGACAGCTGGAGTCCTTTTATCCCTAAAGGTGGTAACCATGACCTTTAGTGAGTAGTACTTAAAGGGAATGGCAACTCCTATGATGACTTAATGGTCATCAAATAGAAGATCTATGATGCCATAGTAAGGAGAATCCTTGTAGATATGGGAAGTTATGTGGATATTGTCACCATGGAGTGCTTGAGCCAGCTAAAGTACTCGCCTCAAGACCTTATCCCCCTTTCCAATCCTATCCTCGGATTCGGGGGTAGACGATCCTTCCGTAAGTATGATACACCCTACTTGTTTAAACCGACTGGCCTAGAAACACGGAAGAGGACTTTCTAGTGGTGGATGTTCATTTGGCATATAATGTCATTGTAGGATATCCAACTCTTTGCAAGATCAAAGCATACAATCACAAAGAACATAGAAGACATTTAACTCATACGTTTAGAAAGAAAATGTCCTAAGCACTCTATAGAACTCGGGAAAGACATATGACGAGGGATCAAGGAAGACCTTATCCAAATCCAAAGGAAGTATAAGGAGATCTTCACCTTCGGACCTAAGGAGATGTGGGATTGATTCTCAAAATCATAGAGCACTAGTTGAATGTGGATCCCTTCTATAATCCACCTATCAAAATGCGGATACATTTGGGGGAAGAATGTAGCATCATTGTGGCTGAAGTAATTAGGATGTCTGTTGGACGTCGGGTTCATACGGGAGTACAAATACGCCAAGTGGACTACCAATGTGGTCGTGGTTAAGAAGGCAAACCGAACATAGAGAATCTGCATTTATTTTACAAACCTAAACAAGGTGTGCCCCAAGGATATATATCCCTTGCCAAAAATCGACAAATTTGTAGACGTTACCATGGGGCACACCCTTTCGACATGTTTTCTTAGGGTACCATCAATTCCTCTAAGGAAGACCAAGAAAAACAACTTTTATCTCTGACCAAGGCTTGTTTCTTTATAATGTCATGCCTTTTACCCTTAGGAATGTTGAGGCAACTTACCAAAGATTGGTGACTGTGTTAGCGCACCTTATGGTAAGAACTGTGGAAGTTTATGTTGGCAACATGATCGTCAAACACAAGAAAGATTTAGACCTTATTGCTAACCTTAATAGGACATTTAAAGTTTTGGGGCTGAAAGTACTATACTATGCTTAGTCCCAAGAACTATGTGATTGGGGTCAAGTCGTGCAAGTTCCTCCATGTAGGATAAACTAACGACGGATAAAACTCAACCCCGATAAGATCTAATCCCTCTTGAACACGAGGTCCCCTCGAAACATCAATGAAGTACATAAACTCATTGGGTGTGGTTGCCCTTAGAAGGTTTATATCATGGACAATGAAGAAATGCCAACCGTTTTTCAAAGTTTATAAGAAAAAGAAAAGTTCCAAGTGAACACCGAGGTAAAAGACACTTTTGACAATCTCAAGTCCTATCTAGCACACCTACCTAGAATTGCGAGCCCGATCCAAGGTGAGCCTTTGCTCTTATACTTGGTCATTTCAATCAAACTATTAGTGTCATCTTACTAGTGAAACGAGATAAGGATCGGACTCCCATGTATTACTTAAATTGTGCTTTGGTAAAAGTAGAGCTAAGGTACCCACCAATTGAGAAATTTTCCTATGCACTTCTCTTGGCTAGCTGACATTTGTGCCCTTTGATTTGCATAAAGTAATGGTCTTAACCGACCAACTACTGAAGAATGTCATGCAAAAACTTAAAAGTCCCCGAAGAATACTCAAATGGGCCATATAATTTGGTGTTATATGGCTTGGAATTCGAACTTCACCGAGTAATCAAGGCAAGATCTCTAACAAACTTTATAGTGGAATGCTCTTACTGTGTAGATTGATAATCAAGTGCAACCACCTTAAAATTTCTCTTGGACACTATATGTCGACATCTCCCTCAACAAAGATAGAAGTGGTGCTAGATTGATAATCATCACCCCTACATAGTAGAGGCATGACCGCGCCCTCAAGTTTATGTTCAAGGAATCCAATAACAAAGCCAAATACGAGGGCCTCATTACTGGTATCGAAACTTTGCTATGCCTCAAGAGACAACTTTGTTAAGGCTTACTCGACTCCCAATTGGTGGTAAGTCAACTTACTCGGAAAATATAAGGCTAAGATCAAAAATATGATAGCTTACTTGAGGAGAGTTAAGGAAGTTTCCGCTCAAATTCAACACTTTGAGATCATTCAAGTGCCTCTATTGGAGCAAAAATAAGATAGCGCTTTATCCAAGCTCTTAAGTTCCTCCTTCGATGGCCAAACCTATCAAATTTAATGGGAAGTTCTCAAGGAAAGTAGCATTGAAGCCACGAATCTCATGTGGTTGGATAGGAGTAAATATTAGGTTGATATGGATTAAGTATTTACCAAATGGAGAACAACCGCAAGGTGAGAAAGAGGCATAATGTATCAAGAAGAATTTCAAATTATTCGGACTCCACAAAAGAATTATCTATAAACTAGATTACCGCAGTCCTTTAGTTAGATGCATGACCCCAAAGTTAAAGGAGAAAGTACTTGAAGAAATCCATGAGGGAATTTGTAGCTCCCACATCGGAGGAAGAGCTCTTCCTGTAAAGGTCGACACTACATACAAGTGTACTATTGGCCTTCTTTATGGGAAGATGCAATAAGCTTGGTGAAAAAATGCACAAGTGCCAAAAGTTCACGTATATCTCCAGGAAGCCCTCCACCAAGCTTACTCGATACTTTCTCTTCTACTCTTTTCCAAGTAGCAATGGACACCCTTAGTTCTTTATCCCATGTATACCAAACAACCCCGATACCTCTTCATGGTTGTCGACCACTTCACTAAGTGGGTTAATGTCAAGGTTGTGGCACTCATCACCTTTAACGAAGTCAAAACGTTCATTTTGAAGAATATCATTACAAGATTTGGAGTGCCAAGAGCCATGCTTTTTTTTTACCGTGGACGACAATTTGAGACAAATAAGGTATGCTACAACCTTGAATGTTTGTCAATCTCGCTTCACCGCCATCGCCCACCCAAAAACAACTCGGTCAAGCCAAATCGATTAAAAAGATAATCTTTAATGTATTAAAGAAAATTTGGATGACACCAAGGGGAATTGGGCGAATGAGTTACAAGGTATCTTGTGGCTAATAACGACCACAAAAAAAAAAAAAATCACCATAGGAAAAATACCTTTTATGCTAGTTTATGAATCTAAAACTATTCTACTTCTTGAAGTTACTTTTCATACTCACGGCCTTACTACTTTTCAAGGAGAATTAAACAACTTGGCTCTATTGGAGGCCCTCGACCTACTTCCAATGGTAAAAGGAGATAGTTACCTTTGAGGACTTATAACTAAGCTCATGATGGTGAGAATATACAATGGTGTGGGAAGCCGCTTTAGATTCGAGATTTGGTTCTAAAGGAAAACTAAATTCATTGGAAAATCGGCGCAGAATGGAAAGCTAACCATAAACTTAGAAGTACCTAACATCATCCATGTAGAAGTTAATTGGAGTACATTCGGATTAGCGGCTCTCAAAGGGTTAAACATTCTAAGAACCTTACACAAATGACAATTTGAAGAAGTATTCCATCAAGGTGCTTCAAGTGCCCTAGTAAATAGGAGTTCCCTTCTTTAAGGACTCATTATCTTTATTTCTACTACTTATGCTATAAAGGACTCATTATCTAGTGTGTATTACCCTTATTAGTGATCCATCTAGCCCATAGAAGTACAAATTTTATCAAGGAACTATCCATGTTTAAGTTTCCTTTCTAAAGCACTCAACAACAGTATAAAATCCTCTTTTGTATGGACGTCAATTTTGCTTGTCAACACAATGAGCACACGTTTTATGTAATTCATGTATTTTCTTTTCCATTGTTTTTTTTACCTATACCTAGCAGTTTGGGAGCAAGAATGGGAGTAAACATGATTCTTAACACAACTAAACCAAGTCGTGAAATTCAAAAGGTTAATACAAACCCCAATGATGAAAAATTTGAAACTCAAGCAACAACTAAATATGCCCGAGAGAAAGCAAATTTGTAGATAAGCAATATAGTAAACAAAGGCCAAGTGAAAGTTAGGCATGTAGATAAGCAATATCAATGGCATGTGGACAAAGTGACAAGCATATTAAAGGAGCATCACAACCATATGATGGCCCAAAATAAGAATATTGACAGTTGATAGGAGAATAAAGAACTCAAGTCTACCCATTATATCATGGCCGTCCATTCATCCTTAAGAACACCTTCCTCATGCCCCTTCATGAAGTTTCGATCTTCCAAATGCAATGTATGAGGGACCGACCTATCTAATAAGGTCCCAAGAAGTTGACAGATTAAGTGAGACTTATAAGGATAAAGTTATCTAAGACAAAAATTGGGGAAAAGACCATATTTCTAGAGAGATAGCCATGATCCCAAGGTGCATACACCTTTTAGGAGAAAACCCCTTGAATGTAAAAGGGAAGCATACCTCACTCGTAAAGCGAAGATCTTTTAGGGTTATATATATATATATAGTCGAGGAGGCTAGTGGCGTGATGGCCACTAGTTCTATCCTCCACCCAGCCCACCCGAGTTCGAATTTGGGTGGGAGCAATATTGCTCATTTGTGAGGATATTGTGTGGTGGAGGTTAATGGGCTTGACACTCCCCTATCCCCTGACTTGTTAAGCCTGTTGGGCTTTCCCCGAGATAGGGGTCCAACGGGTGACCTTGGGAACACTAGTTAAGCGATGAACCACTTCAAAAACATTCCAAGGTCAATGCCCTGGGCCGCAAGTAATAGACTCAAAATGACCATAATGAAAGTGATCCCAAGCAAGGGGTTACCAAAAAAAAAAAGGAAGAAGAAGAAGAAGAAGAAGAAGAAGAAGAAGAAGAAGAAGAACCCTATTAGAGCATTCTACCTTTTAGGGGCTAACATCGTATTTATCTATTGAGTGACATCCTCTAAAAGTTGTTTATTGACACCAAATTGGGGGAACACAAGGAATTAACATGTATACAAAATCAAAACTTTGACACAATCGAAAGCACCTTATTGTCACCAAATTGTCGACATTTTTCACCTAGCGGAGAGTCGATATTTTTCCTCGCTCCAAGTGGAGAGTTGAAATATATTTAGCTAATGCAAGTTTGCCTTTTTTCCTCCAAAATAAGGCTAATATTCTTTGACCAAAGGAGTTGGGGTCAACATTTCTTTGCTCCAAAAAGGATCAATATTTTTGATCTAATGGAGTCGCATTTCTTCTTGTGGTAAAAGACCAAGTTACTCACTATATTTTATTGGAAATGAAAAAAATTAATGAAAAATAGAAGAGAAACAAAGTAATTAATAAGGACAAACTTGGTAAATAAGTAAGTAATATGGCATTGGAATTGTAAAGTGACAAATATTGTGAAACGAGAAAAGTTAGTTAAATTAACATGTATTTTGAAACGGGGAGAGTAGAAAATAGAGGGAGGGTTCCAATTTGGAAATTGAAGGGAGGGGAACCGGGTGTTTTTATATTTTGTTGGGAGTTTGATAGTTTGTAATTTTTGGAGTTTTTAAGTTAGGTAGTTTTTTAGTTGAGAGTATTTTAGTCTTGAGTTTTTGAGTATAGTAGTTTTTAGTCTAGGGATTTTAGTCCGGAGTTTTTGAGTTGTTTAGTTTTTTAGTCATGGATTTTTAGTCGGGAGTTTTTGAGTCGACTAGTTTTTTAGTCATGCGTGTTTAGTTTTGTGTTTTTGAGTCAGCTAGTTTTTCATTTGATAATATTTTAGTCGTAGATTTTTAAGTTAGCTAATTTTTAAGTCAAGTATTTTCATAAGTCTAGAAGGACGGGTCTCTAAAAATACATAAAAATATACTCTTCCGTGACAAAAGTTCTTGAAGTTGCAATTCGCTTTATGAAAATAAAAGGCAAGAGAATCCATACCTCGAAAAATTAAGTCATATTCCACAGGACATTACCGTGACAAATTTTGCATTTCTAGCTTACAAAGTCACTACTTTACCTCCACAAAGGATGTTCCATTAGAGAGAGACATTTATCGAGAAATTTGGCACTTTTAGCGTACGTAAGCTAAAAGGTGATGCTTTTACCTCCACAAAGGCATGTTCCTTCAAAGATAGACGTTTATTGTCAAATTTTGCAACTTTCGCCTATCGGATCTAAAAAGTTGCGCTTTCATCTCCATAAAGGGATGTTACGTAACGAGATAGACATTCATCAACATATTTCGCACTTTATCCTAGGGGGCCTAAAATGTTGTACTTCTCCCTCTACTAAGGGATCTTCCCTCGGAGAGACATTTTGTTGACAAATTTCGCACTTTAACCTCCATAAAGAGATGTTCCATATGAGATAGTCATACACCTGCTAAATTTGCACTTTCAAGCCTAGGGAGCTAAAAAATCGCATAAAGACCTTAATGCCACTGCCATGGGAAAATTTGCACTCTTCGTTGTAAGTTAGGAGGTCACGATCTCTCCGAGTATCATATACTTTCAAGCTTATGGGAGTTGAAAAGTAGCACAAAGATCCAAAACCCACTATTGTGTGCAAATTCCCAGTCTCGCCTAGAGGTTAAAAGGTTGCGCTCTCTGTGGGATGTTCCTCAAATAAGCCTGGTTAGTTTTTTATATTTCCAATATGCAAATAGGGGGAGTCACAAGGACCTAAAAAGGCACTCGTTGTCTATAAATTTGCACTCCTAGTTGGAGGGCACATTCTCTCGTGGGATGTTCCGTATAATGAGAGTGATGCCTTTTCAAGTCTATAAGAGTTGAAAGATCACGTTAACTTCCAAACACCATTCGCTGTATGAAAAAATTTCATTTTTTAGCCTATGGGAGCTAAAAGGTCACAAACTTTATATGATTTTTCCTATAAGCTAAACTTTGCACTATTAGCGCCGAGGGGCTTGGAGGTTGCAATTTCTACACATCTTTGGCCTACAAAAGGCTACCAGGTCGCACTCGTTTACCTCCTCAAAGGAAAGTTCCTTTGGACAATACACTCGTGTAACACATTGTTAGGCCCAAGGGGCTATGAGGTCATACATGTCGGGATCTTTAGCCTACGTAAGCCCAAAAGGTTATGCTATTATCTCTATAGAAACACTTGGAAAATTAGAAGATACAATAACACCAAGAAAAGAGACATGGGCTTGGGGTACTCAAAGAGCTTCTAACAAAACATGGATTCGCCATAAAACGAATGCAACAATTCACAAGATTCTCTTCATATCACCCGATGGTCACCTAAGCCTCCTAATGGTGAAGAAGGTGAGCCACTACAAGCGCTTTATCTAGGAATCCATCGTTCCCTATTCACAATGCTCGATGGCCCTAAAAAATAGGAAAGGCCTATCATGAAAGAGCGAGATCATAAGCCCCAAACTCACAGAGAACGACATTGTGCAATCAAACATGAAGCATGATATTGTTTTCATATATTAAGCACTCTATCAAGGCTTGTTATAAGTCAAAATCCGAACACAAAAACCTTTCGCATCTTAGCAATCCATTTGAATTCGAACAATTAGGCACACGACAAGCAGTGCTCGAGATTGATATTCAGGGGACCTTAATAATTAGCCATGGATATTTCTCAAAGTGGAAAGTATAGGAGGGAAATTGTGATGGATTTTCCCCTTCCAAGTTATGCCTCTATTTATAGACAAATAGGATAACGTATTCCATCCTAAAACACATAAAAGCATATCGGTCAATTGGCTACTTGATGAAGAAAGAGTACAACCTGAAGGATTGCTCTCTACATCGACTTGACAATTCATACTTAAGAAAGTATGCATTGTATAACCGCACATTGATTGGTGTAACAAGTCATGGAGCTTTTTTTGGAATAAAACAAGAATCAAGATCATAGCCTCGGGAGGCCGTAACGACGCTATTCCACATTTTATTTACTCATCTTGAGACACATTTAGATGAAATATGAAGGGCTAAATGACGTAGAAATTTCCCTAGAACGTGCAAGTTAATTAGCTACGTCACATGAAACTTATCATAATCAACAAACTCAATGCAACACAAGTCAAATCCCTCAATCAAATGACGTAAAGTAAGGCCTAGCCCACTAGGGCTAAGGTTTGACATCCGATTGTGGTAAATTACTATTTCACCCCTTATTTATCTCGCCTATAAATGGCAATATATCAACGCACAAATCCTTTCGTGGTAGAACTACTTAATCATCACGTAAGTACACTTATCACTTGTTTGTACTCAAAAGAAAGGAATTAAATATTACTACTTTGGTGGACCAATAGAAATACAAAAACCCCCTCCATGTTTCCCTAGAAAGATCAAATCATTCTCGTCAATCTTGAAGACGTTCCATACTCATCTCATATTCGATCCCCGACTTGAGCTCAAATGGGTATTATCTAGGATCCACCTTTGGGGTTCACCTTTTGGAAGAATTGGAGCTCACCGTAGAAAGAGTTTGGAAGATCCGAGTTCAACCGTTGGAAGGAGTGATGTATGTTATCTCCAACTTATCATCCTCAAAGGTTTCTTTAAAAATAAGTAGCATCCAAACTTTGTCATTAATATCTAATAATTGCAACATGGAAATAAATAATGATAATATGGATTCCTAAACTAGATAAAAGAGATGTCCTTTGTTTTTTTGTTGTTCAGCTTAATGTCTTAAGAATTAAACGTTTCAAAAGTACAACTACAATAAGCTAGTACCAAATAAAAGACAAAGGACTCTTGACAGACAATAAATACCACCCATTACCCAAATTACTATAACTCATGTGAATGAAATCATATTTTCTCACCATGCAGCTTAGAACAACAACAATGCAACAAAACAATAGCCACAACTCATCAAAAGCAGTCAACAACATAAAACTAATCATCTCGCTTGTTTTATGGAGCATCTTTTGACGTTTGACGTTAGATTAGATTAGTGTGTAATCCAAGCATGATGTCAAGGGAACATGCTCTCCTGATTAATTTGGGTGATTGGTGAATTCTTTTTGTGTCCTAATGTGGTATTGTTTTCTTTTGTATGTTGTTGAGGTGTTAATGAATTCTATCTTTCCTCTTAGGGCCTTGATTTTTTAACATTTTGATTTATCAACAAATAAAACAAAAGGAAGGAAAAACCATTAATACTAGAGGGCACTTTTAGTGTACTTAGTTTATAATGATGTCACCGACTCATTGTCAGCATCAATAAAAGAAATCATCTGTTAGTGTCGGTCCCGCTTTCACAAGCTCTAAAGAATTACAAATGTAAGCATTCTTATTCCTATAGAGTAGTGCAAATAAGCTTTAGCATATATCTAATGAATAAGTAATAGTTAATTGAAAAATACCTCCATTTTTATCTCAAATAATAAAGAGATGCTTTATCACTAGAGGTTAAGGCCCTGTTTCATTTAGTTGTAAGGAGTTGTAAGGAGTTATAAGCAAAGTTGTAAGAAGTCTGTAGGGCGTTGTAAGTAGCTGTAACAGGAAGTGAGGAATTGTAAGCAACTGTAAGGAGATGTAAGATAGTTGTAAAGTTATTCATACAAGGTTGTAAGGAGTTGTAAGGAGCTGTAAGACTCGTAAGCTAAAGTTAAATGGAACATGACTTAAGTGGCTCATAGTGAGGTTAAATTATGTAAGATATTTTATGCTTCTATTGAAACAAACAAACTTGTTTTCATTCATGTATGAACAATAAACAAAACGGAGCCTATAATCTTGATATATTATGTTAAGGCATATCACATAGTTGTATAAAATATGTCTTCACTCTAAGAACCATGACCTATGTTAAAGGAAGTTTGCGTTTCCCATAAATTTTGATTAGAAGGACGTGTGCTTACTAATAAATAAGGCTTTAATTTTCTGGTTATTCGACTGGTGGTATTTGAAAATGTTTTATTTTCAAAAACATTTTAGAATTCTAGGGATAGGAACATAGAAAGGTCGCTTTTGAACAGCTTATAGTGCGACTCACTCGGGTCAAGCAACTCGGGGTGCTTGGACCAAGATTCGGGCCCAAGATGTACCTCACGAAGCCATGTTCGGCCATGTGAGGCATGTGGCCGGTCCTGGCCTTTTGATCCTGCAGTCTCGGTTAGAAGGCCTGGATTGTAGGTCCGGTTCTATAACAGTTTTGATTTATGTAAAAACAAAGATTCTTATTAGAGTGAAAAAAAGCAATTAAAAAGGAGTCTCTAATTAATTTTGAATAAAAAGTAGCAAAATAAGTCACTTTCTTAATTTTGAGCTTAAATTAAAGGGACAACTAGAGAGGCAAAAAAAAAAAAAAAAGTGATAAATGTTGTATTTGCATTCCATTTCATGAGAGATTGCTTGTCATATTTTGGGATTTATATGTGTACATATGTACTTTATGCCCAGTTTATGCTTAACGCCTAATTTTGTGTTTTTGTATGTTTTTAGAGCTTCTTAGTGATTCACATTTGGTTTTTAGTCATATTTTTGTGCCAAACCTTTTTCGTCTCTACGTTTCTGAATTCCTTATGGAAGAGACTTCCAATGACATATTAAAAGCTCGGTTATAATAAGAAACGGAAAAGATATGAGTTAGGAAGTAAGAAGTAACGGACACCTCTCGACTATTTTCTTATATCGTTCTCCAAATTTATGCAACATGAATAATGATTAATGTATTAGAAACCAGACTTAAATAAATTTCAAACAAATCAAGAATCACACCATTTGGACATTGGACAACCAACTTGGCTCGTGTCGGTAGCAAGTAACACGACCAGTCTGTGTTTACTAGAACAGCCCGTGTCAATGACTTTTTGCATGGCTTTTCAATTGTCGTGGTTTGTTTCCTAGTTTATAATATATTAGGCGTGTTTCTACAGCCATCCCGTATCCATCCAACGCTTTATCCACCATTTAGTTAGGGTTAGATTAGATTATATAGAGTTGAGAGCAAGTCGAAGCGGGAGATTTTTCAAGGATTTTGAATTGGGTTTGCAACGACAATATAATCACGGCGTCATATGAGTAACGATCTTCCTTTGTCTTCTCTTTTATCATGTTATATTGATATATTGCAATTAAGATTTTAGTTTGGGATTATACAAGTATTTGTTAATTTCCTAAACTTGTGTTGATCTTTATTGGTACTTTGGAATTATTAGCTTGTTTTATCTCGGTTTTGGAGTAATTATTTGCTTGTGATAAACTTGATCACTTTCTTGAATGATTTAGACATTAGATAAAGTAATGAAAGATGAAATTTAATGTTTGAATGTCAAGATTTGACTTGTTTATGGGAGATCTTGGGAAATAATTACCAATTAAGAAACCTAATTGGATAATCATATGCTTAATAAATTTATATTAATCAAGAATCCTTAGAAACAATAATGGGTTAGATTTAGCGTTAAACCTCTATTTTACGTATTTTTACCCCAATTCTAACCATAAATTTCTCGATTTATTAAGAAAAGTATTTGGATAGGGTTATTGATTACTTTCTTTGACTAGATTGCCTTTAATTTGGTAAATTCTTATCTCTGTAGGGGATTTGGATTCTAATGATGGACATAAGAGACAATTTTATCAAAGTAGTAGTTGGGAACTTGTAGGATGGGCCAAGAAGTGAAGAATGAAGGTAAGAGGTCAAATGTCCAAGTCCGGAATTTAGTCCTATCATAGCCGGAGCTTCCGAAATCAAGAAAAGACTTAAAATGGCTTGACGACACTCGCTCAAATGATCATGTTACACTTCCTGCTTATTGACACTCCTACTCGTAGTTAAAGACACGACAAGTGTGAGTGGCTTAAGAATTTCCTTCCCAAACGGCCACCAGTATCATATGACGATAGTTTGGCTCATGCTCGTAGGATTTTGGGAACCCTAAACATAACAGCAAAACAACTAGCCGTGTTGTTAAGTACTGGTAGTTTTGCTGAAAAAATTTTAAGATACTTATTCAATACGACTAGTTGTGTTGTTTGGTGCGATAGTGTTGCTAGAGTTGTACGAAAATCATTTATTAGGGCTTCGCTTTGTTTAAACACGAACTAATTATGCAAGATTTTAGAATTTTTCATAGAGAAATTTTGATTGGCCACTCTTTTGATGTTCGAGAACTTATTGAAGATTGCTTTGAAGATTATTAGCACTCTTAATTCCAATTTGACTATCTTCCCTTAGTCTTTAATTATTTATCTTCAAGTTTTATTCTTTATAATTTAATCATGTTTTCTTTTAGTTCCATTGTTGTTTCAAACATTAATATGAGTAGCTAATTTTCCTTCTTAGGTTAGGGTTAGCTCGGATTATGCCTATGTTAATCATGAATTAGTTCAATCAACTTGTTTATGCATGATCGGTTGAGGTTTTACTTTGTTCACCTATTTCATAATTGAATGTTAAAGGAGAATTTGGTTGGTGCTTAATAAAGGTTTAGTTGAGTATTAAAAAACACAATCTTGGGCAATTATAACTTAGTAAACTGTTAGGTGTTTATTACGAAAGTGATTAAATGCTTAATTGGATCCGAAGATTATTATCTAATGATTCTATTATTATTAATTGTACGAGAGTGTTGGTTGATAATATAGAATCAGTTCTAATAGACCGAGAGGTATGGACGAATGGGTTCAATTGATAATTCGTTCATGCTAATTATGATTATATGAGTAAGTTGTGAAGAATTAATGATTGAAGAAGGATGACATAATCTAGTGGTTAATTCAGGTGTAAGTTTATCTTACTTATTTATATCTCATTATTTTATCTTTAGAACTACTTGAATCGTCGTTTGTGTTTAACTTAGTTTGACTATAAGAGTGAAATTATATATATATATTTTTAGTTAGTAATTCCTTGAGGATACGACCCACACTTGTCGTGGCTAATTACATTAGCACCATGACCTTGCAATAAATACTATGATAACATTTACATATTTCATTTTGCCTTAAAAGAGGGGCTTGATAATTTGATATTAGGTTTTAAAATAACCAATTAAAGAAAAAGTGATTGAATTGATAATTAGATGGGGAAATTACTTAATTTGCTTAATTCTTTGATCGGTTATCCATTACAGATTAGATAGTAATTTTTATTTACATTAATCTCAATTCTAAATTTCGATTTTCTTAACATATTTTGAATACTTGGGTATAACTCTCTATCCTTGCAATAATTACTATGATAACAACACTATATTGTGCGCTTCCGGGCTATTAAAAAGCTTAAAATTAAGAAAGATTTTCAGAAAGGACTCCATTAACCTAAATCAATGTGCTCATGCTCAGGAGTGAAGGTACAAAATGAAAAGGGGTGCTAGTCATTTTTCCCATTTAAAAAATGACCTCTACTAATTACAATGGGAAGTAAAAGTTGTGCTAAGAAAAACAAGCAAATAACATACGAAAGACAGAATTAAAGTAATTAAATCATGAGTAAAACCAATAAAAGAAAGCAATAAATCTAAGTTATAACATAGGACGGGGCGGAAAATAAATGAAATTTCATCACATCCAAAACCACGATACGAAAATTAACATAATAAAAAAAATAAAGAAACTCGGATGTCTAAATTTGTGCCCCTAGGTATACCCACTTGTAAGACTCGAAACTCGACTAAATTCTAGAAGAACAAAGGTAGTGAATGTGGTGCTTCAAAGGACAAATGAAGATTTTTGTGGAAAGGGTTTTAAAAGGGACAGAATGAGAATGCATATTGAGAAAGTGAAATGGAATTGAAAGTGAGGGAATTAAGCAAAACGAGGAGGAAATTAGGTTGAATTAGTGTATGACATGAGGGGAAATGAGATTGAAAATTCAGGTATAACTCTTTATCTCTTTAAAATTTTGAATTCAAGTCCTTATAACTCTATAAGAAGCTTATCTTTAACTTTTCAATACTTGTCCGACTTACTCATAAAGCATTTCTTGAGTAAAACACTTATCTTTGGGTTTCGACTCATTCGGATGTAACTCCGAGAATTTTCGTGGTTGAATAATTTCACAGGCATAACTTATTCTAAGTTCTAACTTATTATAATCACCGGAAAAGAACTATTGCGTTAATTCATCTCTCTTAGTCAAAATTATTAACTCGAAATTATTTATCTAACAAATTTGATGCAATGTGTCTATATAATTTTAATATCTCATTCATCTAAAAGATAGACACAAAATGGAATTATAACCTATTTAATATTAGACTCAGAAAATTCCATTTATTCGAGTTAAGGATAATTAAGTGCTTAATTATCTAAACTAACTTTTACCCTTGCCTAATCTTAGAGCAAAGTATTTTTATATTTTGAGTACCATTTTGATTTGGTTTTACAAGTTGATTAAAGTAAATTTAATCTCATTTTGAAAAGCAAAAGCAATCGACTTCTAACCGTTGAACACCAGTGAGACGTAAAAGTCACTCGTTTCGGGACAGAGCTTAGGCACTCGTGTCGGGGTTGTTTGTTTCCATTTCTTGTAAACTTCAACTTTGAGTCCAACGGTTATTTCCACCCCAGATTTCAGTCATAACTAGTGATTCGAGACCACCTTTTGAGCCAAGGACCAAAGCATAATGTTCATATATGCAACAACTCCTTTTCCGAGGGACTCGGACCATCCGTTACAACGGCTAGTGAAGCTTCCTAGTCTAGAATTAGTCACAACAACTACTCTACCTTTCCGAGTATAAATAGAAGCCATCCTACAAGACTTGAAGATTGACAAACTCGCTAAACACTTATTCAAATCTTACTCTCTCAATCTTTTAGCTTTCAACTCAGTATTTAAGTCTGTCTTACTTTCCGAGTTGAAAAGAAGAAGTCTTATAATCACTCTTACTTACTTTAATTCTTTGTAACATCCCTTGACTAAGCTGTAAGGGTTAACTCAACTTAGTTGTCCCTAACTCGTAAAAGTTATCTCAGTTAGGAAGTACTAAACGAGATAAGGGAATTTCTTTATTTAGGAAAATCTATATTGAATTATCTAAGGGAGAAATTTTGTAAGAGTCAATCCTTATATTTAGTGGATTCAAAATAGTGCATTTGACTTGGTGTCTAGATTGACATTGACTCGTGGTTTTATACCCCGAAGGTTTTCTACATATTTTATGTGTTATGTCTTTCCGAGTTCATTATAGACTTAGAACTGTTTTTCGAGCTCATACTTTGTAGAAAAATTTCTTATTTCGCAAAATTTCCTTCTCACCCTATTCACCCCTCTCTAAGGTGATTCAGATTCTTAAGAGCAAACCTTCAATTGGTATAATAGCCAAGCCTTCTCAAAGTATCTAACAATCCAAGGTTTAAAGATCATATGGCTCTTAACTATGGAGAGTTCGATGAAGGAAGATCTTTCATTAGACCAACCAAGTTCAAGAGATCAAACTTCGCTCACTAAAAGAAGATCATGGAGTGTTTCATCTAGGATTATGATGAAGATGTCTAGAACATCGTGTGCAATGGCAACTACATTCCTACCAAGAGAGAAAGCACTCATACAATACCCAAGGTGAAGTTTGAGTTCACGATTGAAGAAAATAAGAAATATAGAAAGAACTTCAAGGCAATGACCATACCAATGTGTGTAATTAACTCAGCAAAATACAATCGAGTATTTGCTTGTGATATTGCCAAAGAAGTCTATGACACACTAATTACTACTTATGAAGGTACCAGTCAAGTGAAGCAAGCCAAGATAAGTCGGTATCTCCGAAAGTATAAGATGTTCAAGATGGAGGTTCATGAGAACATAACAAAGATTTATATTCGCTTCATTGAGATTATCAACAATATCAAGTCCCTTGAAAGAAAAATTTCTCATGAAGAAATTGTCGGAAAGATTCTAAGGAGTCTACCAAAGAGAATATGGGGTCCCAAGGTGACAACTATTAAGGAAGCTCAAGACCTCTCTCAACTTAAGTGTGATGAGCTCATTAGAAAATTACTCACCCATGAGTTGCATCTAGAGGAAGAAGAATCTGAGGTTAGCACCAAAAGAAACATTGCTCTCAAAGCCTCGGAAGAACCAGGTCCAAGTCCGAGCTCCTCAAATTCTAAAGAAGACCCCATGGCACTTCTAGCCCGAGGATTCAAGAAAATGATAAAATACAAAAAGTGGCAGAAGAAGCCTAAGCAAGAGTTTTACAAGGACATAAAAGGTAAATTCTCATCCTCTTCAAATTTGTCTTTAACTAAGAACTCTGGTTGTTTTAAGTGTGGCGATAAAGAGCACATATTCAAAAACTGTTCAAAGAGGAAGAAGGACAGAAAGAAGAAAAAGGCTTGCCACCTGGAGTGATAATGAATCGGAAGAAGATGATGACACCGATGATGAATCAAAGTGTCTCATGGATCTATTAGACTCGAAGTTAGATCTAAGTCGGAAAGTGAAGCATCGGATACCGAGGAAACAGACCCTCAAGAGGTAATCAATTACTTTCTCAAATTCTTCAAGCATGATCTTGCTAGATATATTTTTACTTTGAAGGAGAAGTCCAATTCTAGATCTTCTAAATTTAAAGAGAAATTAAAGTCTCTTAGTGTTGAGAACAATTCTTTGAAAAACGATTTAGAAAAACCGAGATAAAACTCGAAGCTGCTTGAGACTAGTACTCAAGATAATGCGACTGAGTATGAGTGCCTCGTAAAAGAGAATGAGCAATTGAAAGAAAAGCTCAATGAGTCTCAAGGGTTGGTTTTAAAGCTTACTCAAGGTCAGAAAAACCTTGATGTATTACTTGGTTCTTAGTGTGTCTCTTTTCGAAAAGAAGGACTTGGTTACGGTTCTAAAGAGGAAGACAATTCCAACAAAAGTTTTTTCAAAGCTGATTCCGAACAATTAAGTTCAAAAATTCGAGCATGGTCCCGTTCATTCAAAAAGGAAAGGGACTGAGCCTGACAAGCTTTTATAAAAAGTCTTCTCAACCAGTTTATAAAAGAGAGGATTTCAAAAGAAAGAGACACAGAGTCGGTTCTCAAGAAAGAAGACTCGGAATCGGACCAAACCCAAAATCATTCAAATCTTGGTTCCCAAATGTGCTCTTCCTCGAAAAGGACCATAGTAAAGACAATTTCTGGGTTTGTAAGAGGAAGTGAGAAGGGTTAGTTTGTTTCTGTTTTCGGTGACTCGAAACAAAAAGTTCACTAGTATTTAGATAGTGGATATTCACGCCACATGCATGGAGATTCAAGACTCTTCTCGAACTTGAGAATATAAAAGGAGGAAAAGTCACATTTGGAGATAACAACAAGGGTAAGATAGTTGGAATTGGCATAATTGGTCAAGGAGACAATTCAGTTAGTCCAGTGTATCTTGTCAAAGGGCTTAAATACAATCTTCCGAGTATTTCTCAACTCGTGTGACAAAGGTCAAAAGTTATGATTCACTCGGACCAACCGATTCATTTATGATGCAGCTACCAAAGAGACAAAGCTCTCATGTCGGAGGTCGGGTAACACCTATACTATTCCTCTTTCGATTCTAATCAAGATTTATCATGTTTAAAAGTTTCATTGAATAATGATTCATGGACATGGCATCGTAGATTAGGTCATATCGATATGAATACAATCAAGAAACTTGCATCTCATGGATCAGTCACAGGACTAACCAATTGTTCATTTAAGAAAGATAAAATATGTGATGCATGCACAAAAGGAAAATAGGCTAGATCATCATTTAAGCCACTTAAGATAGTATCTACATCCAAAGGGCTTGAATTAATACATGTGGATCTATGTGGTGAAATTCTTGTTAAAAGCTTAGGAGGTAAATCATATGTGCTAGTTATTATTGATGATTACTCACGATTTACCTAGGTTTGTTTTCTAAAGAACAAAAAGAAGCCTTGAAAGAGTTCACTAAGATATGCAGGAAAATAAAAGTAGAGTCTACTCGAGATCGGGAGAATTCGAAGTTACCATGGAAGGGAGTTCGAATGCTCGGAATTTGCAGACTTCTATGACAAGAATGTCATCTCCCACAACTTCTCAACACCCAGAACTCCTCAACAAAATGGAGTAGTGGAGAGAAAGAACATAAATATTGAAGAAATAAGAAGGATAATGATGATTGAAAATTATCTACCTTACTATTTATGGGCTGAGGCGGTGAATACGGTAAACTACGGTCTCAATAGATGCCTCATTTAACCCATTCTGAAGAAAACACCCTACAAGCTATACAAAGGGAAGAAACCTAACATTTCCTACTTCAAACCATTCAGAGGTAAATGCTTTGTGCATAATAATGGTAAGGAACATCTAACCAAATTTGATGCTAGGTCGGATGAAGGTATTTTTCTTGGTTATTCTTCTCATAGCAAGGATTATCGAATTTTTAACAAGAGAACTAGCAAAGTGGAAGAAAGCATCCACGTTATCTTTGATGAGGTTGATAATGGAAGGATAAGTGAATCCACTTTCTCGGACCTCAAGCTTAATCAAGATGAAGATGACTTTGTGGAAGCCGAGATTGGAATGAACAACAAGAAGAGAACTGAGCCAACTTAGAATGAGCCGGTTTAGGAACAAGCTCGGACCACTCGAAGCACGATTTGAAGAAGGGAATAAAAAGTTAAACCAGTTGAAGAACAAAATATTCAACCATCAAATCTAGTAAACCGAGAGGATAGGTAAAGCTTTCAAATATGAATCTAGTCACCCACCCGAGAACATCTCAAATATCAATATCTGGGGTAAGAAATCATTCTTCATTGCAAAACTTACGTGTATTTTCAGCATTCATTTCATTAATTGAACCTAAAAATGTACTAGAAGACCTACTTAAACCTAAATGGGTAGAGGTCGTGCAAGAAGAACTATCACAATTTGAAACAAACCAAGTCCGGACTATGACCAAAAGACCTTTTAACCACCCAGTTATACGAGCCAAATGGGTATTCAAAAAGAAACTGGATGAGGGAGGCTTAGTAGTCGAAACAAAGCTAGATTAGTTTCTCAAGGATATAATCAAGAAGAAGAAATTGATTATAGGGAAACCTTTGCACTAGTTGTAAGGATTGAGGCAATCGGAATTCTCTTAGCTTTTGCATCCAGTATGAACATCAAATTATGTCAAATGGATGTTGAGTGTGCATTCCTTAATGGTTATATTCAAGAAGAATTTTATGTTCAAGCAACCCCTGGATTTCAAAACTCTTAATTTCCTAATCATGTTTTCAAATTGCAAAAGGCTTTGTATGGGGTTTGAAACAAGCTCCAAGAGCTTGGTATGAAAGGTTAAACAACTTCTTGGTTGAAAATGATTTCAAAAGGGGTCTTATTGACAAAACTCTTTTCACAAAAACCAAGGGGAATGATTTTTTAATTATTTAAATTTATATCGATGATATTATATTTAAAGATACTAATGAAACTCTATGTCACGAATTTTCCGAGTTAATGAGAAAGGAGTTACAAATGAGTATGATGGGAGAACTCACTTTCTTCCTTGGACCGCAAATCAAACAAGATAAAAATGGCATCTATGTTCATCAGTCCAAATACACTTAGGAGTTACTCAAGAAGTACAAGTTACAAGACGTCAAACATGCAACAACACCAATGAGTAGTAGTACCAAACTGGACTCGGATGAGAAAGGTAAAGCTATAGATTAGAAATTCTGTAGAGATATGATTAGATCTCTACTTTATCTCACATCTAGTAGGCCGGATATTATGTTTAGCGTCTATTTATGAGCAAGATTTCAAGCTAATCCAAAAGAATCACATCTCACTGAGGTGAAGAGAAATTTTAGATATCTTGTAGGAACTCAAACACTTGGTCTCTGGTATTCAAAATACTCAAGTCCGACTCTCAGTGGATACTCGGATGTTGAATATGTAGGATACAAGGTTAATAAAAAGAGTACATCATGAGCATGTCAATTTTTGGTTTAATCACTCATCTCCTTGCACTCAAAGAAGAAAATTTTAGTTGCTTTATAACAGCTAAGGCGAGTACATAGCGATTGGAGCCTGTTGTGCTCAAATTTTATGGATCAAGCAACACTTGAAGGATTTAGGACTATCATTCATATCCATTCCCATCAAGTGTGATAATCAAAGTTCCATCAGCATCACAAAGAATCCAGTTTAACATTCAAAGACAAAGCACATCCAGGTCGGACATCATTTTCGAGAGATTACTCTTAAAAAGGTGATATGGAACTTGAATTTATTCCTACTAAATTTGAATTAGCTAATATCTTTATAAAACCTCCGAGTGATGATCAATTTTTCTTTATTAGGAATGAACTTTGTATGATGGATGCTTGACTAATTGAGTGATTGCATGAGAATTTATATGTTTATTTGTTTATTACATGTTCCGAGAGAATAACTAGTGGTTCGGTTATAGCATGAACCGAGCTAGAAGTTATTAAGTTTCTTAGTGTATTCCGAGTACCTCGGACGCTTTACTAAATGAGACTCAATTATGAGAAAAATGGATACTAAAATTATGAGATCATCTCTAATCCTACGAGAGAATCTTGGAAATATTTTTGAAAATCTCTTTTTCTCTCTCGTCAAGCTGAACGGTAGAGAAACTAGCCATTGGAAGGAAGCAGTTTCAAGGAAGTAATCGTTAGGCATTGGAATGCCAAATGGTCGACTAGTTTTTACACTCGCAAACCGAGTTAGTAAGGCCTTTATTCCTTGAGAGCTCTTGATTTATAAATAGCATTTGCTCATCCTCATTGATAACTTTGCTATCTTTCATTTTCTCACTTTCATCTCTCGAACTCATAAATCCAAACGCATACACTCTTTTAGACTCGGATTCTCTATTCTTAACTTTCTACTCTCTTACTCTATATTCTAACCCGTTCAATCATTCTCTCTCTCAAGTTAAATTCTCCTTTTCTCTCAACATGCAGAAGAGAGAAAGTGTTGTTAAAGGAGGGTCAACCACCAAAAGGCTAGAACCCAACCTTTCCAGGCTGAGAATTCATAAAAGGACTCCTCTAAGCGCAAGGCTCTCACCTTTGATGAGGCAAAGCATCAAATCGTTGCCTAGCACTATTTTCTTGACGAAAAATTCGTCTTATCTACCAAAATCTAGTGGGTAAAACCACTTCTCAATACGAGGGCTTTTAAGTACTTGTGTTTACGTGATTACATCTATCCCGAGCTAGTCTTGAAATTCTACTCAAACCTGATTGCAAAAGAAAATGTGGTCTACTATCTGGTTCAGGGAAAGAACATTACCATCAATCTTCCTCTTTTCACAAGCTCTTTGACGTTCGGACTCTTTTCCGAACTCAAATCTTATCGCTTTCACTAAAATCGCCGATGATTTCTTTGATAAGTATTCCAAAGACATCCCCAAGTCCAGAAAGAACTTTTACGTGACTCGGATGAAGTCTTAAGAAAAACTTATCTGCTTTTTCTTGATGAGAACTATGTTCTCATTCTATCAATCTAAGGAGAACCTCAATAGCAAGGTTTCAAAGTTTTGTATGATATTTTGGAGGGATATGAGGTTGACCTATTCCCTTTTATCATTGATTAGATTACTTATGTTCTCTTATATAATAAGAAACCCCTACCTTTCGGAGCTCTACTCTACGATATCATCGCTCATTTCAAAGTGCAACTTCCGGATGATCCACATAAATTTCTTGACCCAACCATCTACATGGGCAAGGCTGAACTAGTCGATCCGGTATACTAGGAAACTACACTTGGTGTCTAGATCCACACTTCTTAACTTCCACCTCCTCCTTCTCGGACTCGGAAGAGTTACGAAACTCGTCTTCGACCATTAGTCCACCATCTTCTCATTCTGTCCCTTCTACTAATTTACTTCAAAAGGTGGCATCTCAATTTTGTGGTCTCGCCAAAGAGTTACAATCAATTCTTGGTGGATTCCAAACTTTCATGCCTATTCTAACTCAGCTTGAGACTACGGCTCAAAGCAAATAGATCGAGTCAAGCTCCGATCACTAAGCTAAAGGAATTGATCAAGAAGCAACAAGACCAGATTAGCCGTCTCCAAGAGCGTAGATCCAAAGCCGCTAAGGACTCGGAATCGGCTTCGACTTAGAATTATCCTCGAGTCTTCCGAGCTTCTCGACTCGGAGTAAGAAGGAGAAAAAGAAGGAGAAGAAGAAGAAGAAGTTAGAGTAGGCCAAGCTAAACGCCAAGGAAAAAAGAAACCAGAGGTTATCTCCTCATAGCACATCTGAGTTAGCCTCGGAAGAGGTTATGGATATTGGTCCGTCCCAAGCTCAACCTTCGCACGACCTACTTAAGCTAAGGAAGTTGAGGTTTCGAAGAGGAAATAGAGGAAGCAGGACCCTTAACTCGAAGGACTCGCTTAGACAAAACAAGCACCTCCTCTCCTCCCGTCGCCAATTGCACGGACCGCAGCCTCATCTCAACGTTACAGGCGTAGATGCAGGGGTCCTCGTTCCTCTTCCTCCACTCGCATTGCTCCACCCCTTTTAACTTTTTAGTTTTTTTCCAATATTTCTGTATCTCCTCTCTTCCCTACTTATGATTTTTTTTAATGAAATGCATAGGAGGGGATAGATATCTAGGGGAGATAGTCGGTTGGTCTAAGGGAGCTTATTCTTTGTTGGAACTTATTATATGTTTATGTGTTTATGTTTCGATTTTCCGAGAATTGCAATGTTTAATGAAAGTTAAGCTTCTTCTAAGCATCACTTATTTGCTTTATTTTTTTCTACTCGATAAATGCTTATTTCTATTCCATTTTCTTCTATATATTCACTTTGATATATTTTCTTTTGGCATCAATCAGCTCCGATAACGAATTTCAAATTCATTCTATTGTGTCTAACTTAGATCATGCTAACGAGTTATTTGTTTCTAAGCCATGAAAACTTAACTATCCGAACATCTAACTCTTTTTATAAGTGTTGAATGTCTTTAATAAAAAGAGACAGATTGAAGACTCATGTATAACTCTTTATCTCTGTAAAGTTTTGAATTCAAGTCATTCTCTCGCTTTAAGAAGCTCATCTTTAAGTTTTCAATACTATCCGACTTACTCGAAAGCATTTCTTGAGTAAAACACTTATCCGTGGGTTTCGACCCACTCATATATAACTTTGATAGTTGTCATGATTGAATAATTTCACATGCATAACTTATTCGAATTCGACTTATTGCGTTAATTCATATTTTTAAGTCACAATTATTAACTGAAATTATTTATCCGATAAATTTGGTGTAATGTGTCAATATAATTTTAATCTCTCATTCATCTAAAAGATAGACACAAAATGGAATAAGAACCTATTAAATATTAGACTCAAAAAATTCCATTTATTCAAGTTAAGGATAATTAAGTGCTTAATTCTCCGAATTAATTTTTTATCCTTACTTAATCTTGGACCAAAGTATTTTTATACTTTGAGTACCATTTTAATTTGCTTTTGCTGGTTAATTAAAGTAACATTAATCTCATTTTGAAAAGCAAAAGCAACCGACTTTTAATCATTAAACACTAGCGAGAGAGAAAAGTCACTGTTCACTACTATAGGAACCACCTTTAACTATGGTTCCGAAAAATCTTTACTATGGTTATATGGCGTTGTGTATGTGAATTTCATTGTAAATGGAAATCTTTTGCTACGGTTCAAAGCCGTAGTAAAAGACAATCTATTACTACGGTTCTTTTGTAGAACCGTAGTAATAGCCGGCTTATTAGTACGGTTACGGAGAAAAACCCTACTAATAGGTATATATTACTACGATTTTGGAGAAAGAATCGTAGTAATATGTATCTATTACTACGATTCTTTCTCCATAACCATAGTCATAGCTATAATCATTAAAAAAATGTACTCGAGAGAGAGAGACACACACATCCAAATTTGTTGTATTTGCACAACAAATTTGAAAGTTTTCTCTCGGAGAGTTTAAGTCACCCTAGAGGGGGTGAATAGGGCGACGAAGAAAATTAAACATTTTTGCACAAACACTTAGATAAAGCAGATTCTATGTCTAGAATGGACTCAAAAAGATAAATACACGAGATATACGTGAAAACCCTCCTCGGGGTAGACAGTGCTAATCCAAGCACCAAGTCAAATCCACTAATTTGAATCCACAAAATACAAAGGACTAACTAAACCAGAATAGCTCCCTTAAACAATTCCTTACAAAGTTTTCCTAAACTCGAAGTTCCCGTATTTGATCTAGTACTTCCCGATCGAGGTAACCTTTACAATCAAGGACAAATCTTGAGTATTGAATTTCAATTTATACAGAATTTTTAAATGATTTGCAAGTTGTAACCGATATTAGTGTAGTGATGATTTGCAAGTTTCAACTGGTATTAGTTTCAATTTATGCAAAATTTATGCGAAATTTCAATTTATGTTGAATATTGAATTTCAATAGGTTAAGTTAGTGGTTATTATTGAATTTAAAAATTGTAACTATTAATTTTCAATATTAATTCCAATTAATTGCTCGTTTCAGTTTACGTTAATTTTTAATGTTTTTCTAATTAAATGCTCATTTCAGTTTACGTTAATTTTCAATGTTTTTCATTTCAGTTTGTGTTTTGTCAATGACATTTACAATTGAATGTTAAATTGCTCATTAAAATAGAAGGAAACAACCTATATCCTAAAACGGAAGATAATTTTAAATTTTTATGGAAGGAAACATTATCAATTTATGGAAAATCTTGAATATTTTTAGTTAAAGATCCGTGGTCAACTTTTTTTAAAAAAAAACTTATAATATTATTAGTTTATATTGAATTTTGAATTTTCTTAGTTAATGGATCATACTAAAATATTATAGATGTATCAATCTATGTTAAATATTGAATTTCATTAGGTTACATTAGGTTAGTGGTAAGTTTTTTTTAAATAAAAAAATTATAAGCTGTTAAATTTTAAAATTAATTCTAATTAATTGCTCATTGACTTATATTCAATACACAATTGTCTAATATTCTAAAATGATGAAACTAATTTTAAAATTTTAAAATAGAAGGAAACAATCAATAATAGTGTGCCATTTGTCGATCTCCTAACACAATGATAATGTGACACTTGTCGATCTCCATCAAAACACTCACTTTTAAGTATGTACTAGTGTGAATTCCGTACTTCATATGGGTATGTGCTATTATTGAAGTAGCTGATACATTATTGTAAACATTAAATATACTTCTTGTAAAATTATAAATGTTAACTTTAGAAAAAACATTCATAATAAGAAAAAATGTTAAATACAATCAATATATTTTTTCTACTAATTGCTAACTTAATAAACATTCATATTCTTATAATTGAATATATGCAATAAAATATAAAAAATAAATAGTTAAAAAAATTTTAAAAATTAAATTATAATTATTGTAATACTATATTATAATTATCATAATTTATTCAATTTATTTAAGTTTCAATACTTGAAATTAATAGATATATTATATTATAATTTTTTTTGCAACAGTTACATTAATTATATAATGGACTAATCCTTCAAAAGAATATAGGTAATAAAATATAATGTTGATTATGATTATAATTAAAATTAATAGGTAATAAACCGTAATTAATTTTTTAGCAAAATTAAGTGTGATTGATGATCATAGTCATTCAAGAGTAGTAAATAGACTCCATTTCACTTACAATTAAAATTTATAGGTAATAAAGAAAGTCTTGTAATTAGTTACATTCTATTCTTACTTTTTGTGCAAGTCCCTTGACTGAGCCGTAAGGGTTAACTCAGCTCGGTTGTCCTTGATTGTAAAGGTTACCTCGGTCGAATGTTGATTCTTTACAACCGAGAAGATATGAAATACAAAGTTGGAGTTGTAAGTAGAAGATTGTGTGAGAATGAGAATAGCAATTAGTTCAACAATAATTTCAGCAACCTTTAAGTCTTGTGGAGTGACTTCTATTTATAGGCAACCAAGCGGAATGACTTGTTGAGTCTTGTTTGTGGATCGAAATCTTCATTAGCCGTTGTAACAGCCTATTCCGAGTTACTCGGAAAAGATCTATTGGGATATGAACGTTGTGCAACAGCTCTTGGCTCCAAAAGATGGTCCAATCAACTGGTGGTGATCGAAAATTAAGGTGGAAACAAGCTGTTAGGCCTAGAGTTGGAGTTTTCCAGTTTCGAAAACAAACAACCCTTACATGGTGCCTAAGCCATGTCCAAAAGTAGCTAAAACATGTCCGCTAGTGTTTAACGGCTAGAAGCCGGTTGCTTTTGTAATTAAAAAATAGATTAGCCTTGTTTGAATAACCTACAAAAGCAAAGCACATTGGTTCTCAAAGTATAAAATACTTTGGTTCAAAATTAGGCATAGATAATAATTAAATCAGAGTAATTAAGTGCTTAATTATCTTTGGCCTAAAAGAGTGGAATTTTCTAAGTCTAATATCCATAGGTTCAGATTCCATATTGAGGCAATCCTAAAAGCAATCAAGTTAGATAGTAAAACATCAATAAGCATGAACTTGAGTCAATCAAATAATCTTCTAAGAAATAAACCGACTAAGAACTAAGAATTAACGTTGTAATTCATTTTACTTTGAAATACAAAGTCCGTGCTAAAAATAAATGTGTTCAAGAAATTATTTTAGCATGCGATTGTTCAAGTGATGTCCGAGTGAGTCGAAACACAAGTAAGAGATATGCGGTGAAGCGCTTCCTGAGTCGATCGGAATAGAATGAAAACTTAGATATACGTTTTTATAATGCTCGGAATGACTTAGAATGAAAACCTAAGAGAGATAGAGAGTTATACCGAGTCTTCAATCTCCCCTTTTTATGAAAGGCATTCCATACTTACGAATAGAAACTTGTTAGTTTAAAATGAGCTTTCATTGCAAATTGATCGGAAGCAGGAAACAATATTCTCTTTAAGTAAGACAGAAGATACTTAGAAAGTGCAACTCGGATCATATCGTAACTCGGAACGGGTTTGCGGATAATTCATCGGAGCAAAGAAAAATTGTATCCAGAGCAAATATGTTAATGAGTTGAGTATCAAATCAAGATAAATATGTCACTTAGAAACAAATGTGCTAAAAAAACATTCATTGCTCGGAAATAAATATGTACAGAATAAAAGTAAAATAAACTTAGACAAAAGGGAGGAACTCCCCTAAAGTAAACACCTAAGTTTTTTATTTTTCTCCCCTATGCATTTTATCAAAGGTAGGGAGGAAATAGTAGAAAAGCCCAACAGATGTTGGACAAAACAAAAAAAATGAAATTTGAGTTAAAAAATATAAACTAAGAAGAGGGGGCAGGTTGTCGCGGAGGAGGAGGGACGAACGAGTGTGCTTGCGCTCGTATGCCTGTGTAAAAGTGGATGAGCGAGGAGGCTGCAGGACCTGGAATGTCGGGAATCTGCTCGATCCTGGTTCTATGAACCAAGGAAATATCATCCTCGAGGTGATTCTTCCTCGAAGAGCACCTGCAGGTTGGGCTTCCGAGGTGGGGGCTTTTGGTCGACCGGCATTGCTCGCCTCTTATGAGTCACTCGAACATAATCTAAAGAGATTAGATCCGGTTCTAAGAACCAAGGAAAAAGCCTCGAAGGGAACATGATCCGAAGAGATCGAGAATCTGCTCGATCCTGGTTACGTGAACCAAGGAAATCTCGTCCTCAGGTGCTTCTTCCTCAAAGAGAACTGCAGTCGGGCTTCGAGGCGGGGGCTTTCGACCGACCGGCATTGCCAGCCTCTTCGAGCCACTCAAAACATGATCCGAAGAGATCGGATCTAGGTCTTTGGCGCCTAGTCCTCGAGGTTGACAACGACTTCTTCTTCTTTTTCTTCGTCCTTCTCCTCGGCTTCTCCTTCCGCAGCTTGGGCTTGTTCCTCGCTTGCCTCTATAGTCGCTTCTTCTACCTCAGCTGAGGTTAACTTAGCCGGGCTAGAGGACTCCTTAGAAGTATCGGATGTGTCTCGGTCCTTGGCGGCTTTTGATCTACATTCTTGGAGGAGGTGAAGTTGCTCATGTTGTTCTTGTATAATCCCCTTGAGCTCAATCATGAGATCCTGGTTCTCCCCGATCTAAGACTATGCGGTTTTTAGAGAATAACTAGGTTGGGAATAATATTTTTGAAGGAGCGCAGAGTGGCTTGAAACAGCTGCAGACATAGATTTAAATTTTTTTACCATTTTGACAAACATTGCAAGCAAAGAGAAGGTTGAGAAGTAAAAAGACCAGCGAATCGAGGGTAGAGAAGCCGGTGCGGTCCGAGTCCGAGTGGGTGGAGGAGGTGGAGGTGGTACTCGGACCCGTGAACCTAGACACCATTACTTCTTGATACCCGTAAACCAAGAGCTTTTTCTCGCTCGTACAAATGGTAGCTTCGAGCAAGAGTTAGGATCCGTGGGAAGGGGAACTTTGCACTTCTTAAAGATAACGATTAGAAGAGCTTCGAAGGGATAAGGAGTGGATTTCTTTGAGTGAGCGAGCACATAAGCCATCCGCTTAAGAATAGCTGGGAAGAGGTTTACTTCATAACCCTCTAGAATATCGAACAAAGCTTTGAGAATCTTAGAGTTTGGATTCTCTTTGCTAGAATGATGAAAGAAAAAGGTTCTCATCGGGATAAAGTAAAGCAGCCTTGCTTCGGACTTCATCCGAGTCACGGAGAAGTTCTTTTGTGACTCGAGCACCTCTTTTGCATACTTTTCAAAGAAATCGTCTGCGATGTCCATGAAAGGTACTAGGTTGGAATTGAGAAAGAGAGATGAAACTTTGAAGAGTTTGTGAAGAAGGGTGAGTTTGATTCGTACAACAACTCGTACCTCGAACTTTTGAGGTTATGACACCTTCGAGAGGTAGTCATACTCGGCAACGAGTTCCGGATAAATATATTCGCAGAAGCACGAGATAGTTGTATACCCCAATATCTTTGATGTTTTGCAACCACAAGAATGAAGTGATGGGAAAGAATTTGTCATCCAACGTTAGATGTTGCGTAACAAAATGCCGAGGAAGATTTGATGTACCTCCCGAGTGTTTTGGTGTGAACCTTTGTGGTGGCTAAACCTATCTCTTGACCGATTCCTCTCTCCGACATGCTGAAAAAGTGAGAGAGAAAGAATGAAAGTGGAGAGATAAGAGCAAAGAGAGTTGAAAATACAGAGAGAGAGAGAGAGAGAGAGAGAGAGAGAGAGAGAGAAACACGAGTGAGTAGAAGAGTTGAGAGCGAGAGAAAGTAAGTAAGCAGTTGGCAAAGTGAAGAAAAGAAGGCAAATGGGTGCTATTTATAGTGAAAAAGAATTACCTTCAACCGTCGTTCGACCCGAATAACAAGCAACATTCTCGGATCGTTGTGACATTTTGTACTCCAACAGCTAGTATTCCAAGTAGCTTTCTTCTAAGGGCTAGTTTCTTCTTATTAAAACGCATGGCAGAGAGAGAGAAGAAAGATTTTTCGAGAACATTTCTAAAATTCTCCATTTATCTAGAGATGATCTTAGAAGTTTGACGTCCATTTTACTCATAAACCGAGTCCGACTTAGTATCGTTTCAAAGTGACTAAGAACACTCGGAAGAGTAATAAGTTACAACTCGGTCTCATTCCGAGTGAATTGATCCATTTGTTATCGGAACATATAACACATAATCATACAAAGATAATTCATGTAATAAATTATATAATCATGCATTAATCATGCCAAGCTTATTCCTAATAAAGCAAAACTAATCCTCACTAAGAAGCTTAGTGAAAATATCAACTAACCGAAATTTTGTAGGAATGAATTCAAGTTCAATATCACCTTTCTAAAAATGGTCTCTCATAAAATGATACCCGACCTCAATATACTTTGTCTTTGAGTGCTCGAACTCGGATTCTTAGTGATACTAATTGCACTCCGATTGTCACACATGATTGGGATTGATGTAAATGATAGTAGATCCTTCAAGTGTTGCTTGATCTACGGAATCTAAGCATAGAAAGCTCCAACTGCAACATACTCAGCCTCGGCTATTGATAGAGCAACCGAGTTCTGTTTCTTTGAATGCCAGGAGATGAGGGATTGACCCATAAATTGGCATGCTCCTGATGTGCTCTTTCTATCAACTTTGTACCCAACATAATCGGCATCTAAGTATCCAGGTGAGAGTCAATTCCGAGTCTTTTGAAAACCATAGACCAAGATTCCGAGTCCCTGCAAGATATCTCGAAAATTCTCTTCACCGCAGATGAGATGTGATTCTTTTAGATTAGCTTGAAATCTTACATAAAGACAGAATCGAAAATGATATCCGGCCTACTAGATGTAAGATAGAGTAGAGATCCAACCATACCTTTATAAAATTTCGATCTATAAGTAGAGATCCAACCGTACCTTTATAAAATTTCGATCTATAAGTAGAGATCCAACCATACCTCTGTAAAGTTTCGATCTATAACTTTATCTTTCTCGTCTAAGTCCGAGTTTCAAACTACTACTCATAGGTGTTACTCGCATGCTTCAAATCTTATAGCTTGTAATTTTTTAATAACTCCTTGGTATACTTAGATTGATGGACATAGATGTCATCCTTGTCTTTTTTGATTTGTAGACCAAGAAAGAAATTGAGTTCTCCCCTCATACTCATTTGGAACTCCTATCTCATCAACTCGGAAAACTCTTGACATAAAGTTTCATTAGTAGCTCCAAAAATGATATCATAAATGTATATCCGAATGATAAGAAAATCTCTCCTCTTGGTTTTTAAGAAAAGAGTTTTGTCAATCCGACCTTTTTAAAATCATTTTTAACCAATAAATTGCTCAGTCTTTCATACCAAGCTCCGGGAGCCTATTTAAGACCATATAAAGCCTTTCGCAATTTGAAAACATGATTTGGAAATTCTAAGTTTTCAAATTCAGGGGTTGCTTAACATAAACTTCTTCTTGAATAAAACCATTCAGAAAAGCACATTTGACATCCATTTGATAAAGCTTGATGTTCATGCTAGATGCAAATGCTAACAGGATTTTAATTGCCTCAATCCTAGCAATAGGTGCAAAGGTTTCCCCACAATTAATTCCTTCCTCTTAATTGTAACCCTGAGCAATAAGTGGAGCCTTATTTCGACTACCAACCCTTCCTCATGTAGTTTGTTCTTGAAAACCCATTTGGTTCCTAGGACTCGGGTGGTTAGAAGGTCCTTTGGTAAGAGTCCGGACTTGGTTTCTTTCAAATTGATTAAGTTCTTTTTGCATGGCCTCTACCCATTCAGGTTCATTTAGGGCCTCTAGTGCATTTTTGGGTTCTATTAATGATATGAATGCAGAAAATACCAACAGATTATGCAAAGAAGATCTAGTTCTTACCCCACTCGTTGATGTCGAAAGTATCTTTTCAGGTGGGTGACTTGGATGCATATTTGAAAGCTTTACTTGTCCTCCGATTCACCAAGTTTGTTGGTTGAATAGGTTGATCTTCGGTTGGTTGATCTTGCTAAATCTCTGTATTGACTTGTTCTTCGACTTTCCGAGTTAGCTCATGAGCTTTTTCACTCGAGTCACAATATTCCGAGTTGCTCGATTCCGAGTTTCCTTAGTTCTTCTGTTTTTACTCTTTTTGAGCTCGGTTTCAACAAGGTTGTCTTCATCTCTGTTAAGCTTGAGATCCGAGTATGTGGATTCACTTATCCTGCCAAGATCGATCTCATCAAAGACAACGTGGATACTTTCTTCCACTTTGTTAGTCCTTTTGTTAAATACACGATAAGCTTTACTTTGAGATGAATAACCCGAAATATACCTTCATCTAACCTAGCATCAAACTTATTCGGATGCTCCTTACCATTGTTGTGAACGAAGCACTTATACCCAAATGGTTTGAAATAGGATATGTTGGGTTTCTTTCCCTTATATAGCTCGTAGGGAGTCTTCTTTAAGATGGGTTTGATAAGGCATCCGTTGAGTGTGTATTTGTCGTGTTGATTGCCTCAGCCTAGAAATAGTAAGGTCGATCATTTTCAATCATCATAGTCCTTCCTATTTCTATAAGAGTTGTATTCTTTCTCTCTACTACTCCATTTTTTTGAGAAGTTCTTGGTGCCGAGAAGTTGTGGGAGATGTCATTTTTGTCACGGAATCAGCAAATTTTGAGTAGTCGAACTCCCTTCCATGGTCGGTTCGAATCCTTCGATCCGAGTATGAGACTCCACTTGAATTTTTCTGCAGATCTTAGTGAACTCTTTGAAGGCTTCATTCTTGTTCTTGAGAAAACAAACCCGGATAAATCGTGAAAAATCATCAACACCGACAAGTATATATGATTGACCTCTAAGGCTTTTCATAGGGATTTCACCACACAAATCCATATGAACTAATACAAGCACTTTGGATGTAAACACGGTTTTAAGTGGTTTGAAAGATGATCCGACTTGTTTCCTTTTGTGTATGCTTCGCTGATTTTATCTTTCTTAAATGCACAGTTAGGTAATTCCCTAACCAATCCATGAGATGTAAGTTTCCGATAGTATGCATGCTAATATGACCAAGTCTATAATGCCAAGTCCATGAATCATCATTCAAGGATTCTTTCAAGCAAGATAAATTATGACTTGAATTTGAAAGAGGGATAGTATAAGTGTTACCCGACCTCGGACACTGAGAATTTAGTCTCTTTGGCGACTACATCGAAATGTAGCAATTGGTCCGAGTGAACCTTACCTCTTGGCCTTTGTCACAAAGTTGAGAGATGCTCGAGGAGATTGTATTTTAGCCCTTTGACAACGTAGACTGGATTGACTTAGTCGTTTCCTTCACCAATTTTGCCAATCCCTACAATCTTGCCTTTGCTATTGTCTCCAAATGTGACTTTGCCTCCTTTCGGATCTTCTAATTCGTAAAAGAGTCTTGAATCATCCGATATGTGGTGTGAGCATCCACTATCCAAGTACCGATGACCCTTCTTCTTCGAGTTACCTATAAAACACGAGATGAACTAACCCTTCTCATTTCCTCTTATAAACCCAGTAACTCCTTTTACTATTATCTTTTTCGAGGAAGAACACTCTTGGAAGCCTAGATTTGAACGATTTTGGGTCCAGTCCGATTCCGAGTCTTCTTTCTTAAAAGCCGAGTCTGTGTCTCTTTCTTTTGAAAATCTTTTCTTTTGTAAACAGGTGGAGAAGGCTTTTTCTTGTAAGCTGGTATGGGCTCAGTCCTCTTTTCATTCTTATGAATGGGACTATGCTCAACTTTCCCGAACTTTACGGTTCGGAATCAGCTTTGAAAAGATTGGAGTAGGAATTAGATTCTTCTTCAACATTGTAACCAAGTCCTTATTTCCTGAATGATCCTTCTTCGCATTGGGTGAGTTTAAAAACAAGCTCTTGAGACTCATTGAGCTTCCTTTTCAATTGCTTATTCTCTATTCTAAGTGACTTAGATTCGGTCTCATTTTCTTGAGCACTCGATCTTAAGTACATTCGGATTTTGTCTCAAGTTTTCTAACTCATTTTTCAAAACCTTGCTTTCATTAGTAAGAAATTAAGTTGTTCCTTGAACCGTGAAGAGTCGAATTATACTTTTCTTCCAAAGTATAAATATATGTGGCTAAATCAACTTTGGAGAACTTGAGAAAGTATTCAATTACCTCCTTAATATCCGAGCTCTCATTGTCGACTTAGATTCAGCTTCACTGCTGAGTCTGTCGCTGCCATAAGACACTTTGAATCGTCGGAATCATCTTCTTTGCATCATCACTCTACGTAGCCATCATAGCCTTCTTCTTTCTATCCTTCTTTCTTTTGGGACAATCTTTGACTATGTGCTCCTTGCTGCCACATTCAAATAACCGGAGTTCTTAGTTAAAAATAACTTTGAAGGGGATGAGTATTTACCTTTCCTATCCTTCTTATCTTTCTTGTAGAACTCCTCCTTTGGCCTCTTTTCCTACTTCTTGTACGTCATCATTGTCTTGAAGCCGCGGGCAATGAGGACCATAAGATCCTCTTCCGATTCTAAGGACCTTAGGCTTTTACATATGTTTTCCGAGGCCTTCAGCGCAATGAATCTCGTGGGTGAGTAACTTCCCAATAAGCTCGTCCGGCCTTAGTTGAGAGAGGTTTTGAACTTCTTTAATGATTGTCACCTTAGGACTCCATTTTCTCTTTGGTAGACTTCTCGGAATTTTTCTGGACATTTCCTCGTAAGAGATCTTTCTACCTAGAGACTTGAGATTGTTAGTAATCTCTCGTGAACCGAACATACATCCGAGTAATGTTGTCTTCCGGCTCCATCTTGAACAGCTCATACTTATGATGATATTGACTTATCTTCGCTCGCTTCACTTGACTTGTTCCTTCATAGGTGTTGACAAGGGTGTCCCAAACCTCTTTGGCTGTGTCATAGGTTGACACTCGTTGTATTTTTCCGTGCTAATGGCACACATCAGTGTGTTCATAACTTTGAAGTTCTTTTTGAACTTATCAACGTCTTCGATGGTGAACTCGGATTTGGCTTTAGGCATAGTAGTTCCACTCTCCGTCTTCATTGGGATATAGTTACCTCCTTGGATGATATCCTAGACTTCTTCATTGTTATCCGTAAAAAGCATTCCATCATTTTCTTCCAATGTGCAAAGTTTGACCCTTTCAACTTTGCTCGGTCTAGTAGATGATCTTCCTTCATCGAACTCTCCATTGTTCCGAGCCATCCGATCTTTAGACACTGTGGATCGTGAGATCCTCTTGAAAGGTTAAGCTCGATACCAATTGAAAGTTTGCTCTTGGAGAGTCTAAGTCACCCTAGAGGGGGATAAATAGGGTGATGAAGAAAATTAGACACTTTTTGCATAGACACTTAGATAAAGCGGATTCCGAGTCTAGAATGGACTCGGAAAGACAAATACACAGATATATGTGGAAACCCTCCTGGGGCAGAAAACCACGGACAAGTACTAATCCAAGCACCAAGTCAAATCCACTATTTTGAATCCACAAAATACAAAGGACTAACTAAACTAGAATTGCTCCCTTAAACAATTCCTTATAAAGTTTTCCTAAACTCGAAGTTCCCTTATTTGATCTAGTACTTCCTCACCGAGGTAACCTTTACAATCGGGGACAACCGACCTGAGTTAACCCTTACAGCTCGATCAAGGGACTTACATAGAAAGTAAGAAAAGAATGTGACAAATTACAAGACTTTCTTTACAACTATGAAGATATGAAATACAAAGTTGGAGTTGTAAGTAGAAGCTTGTGTGAGAATGAGAATAACAATTAGTTCAACAATAATTTCAGTAACCTTCAAGTCTTGTGGAGTGGCTTTTATTTATAGGCAACCAAGCCGAATGACTCGTTGAGTCTTGTTTCGGATTGAAATCTTCACTAACCGTTGTAAAGGCTATTCCGAGTCACTCGTAAAAGATACATTGGGATGTGAACGTTGTGCAACGGCTCTTAGCTCCAAAGGATGGTCCAATCAACTGGTGATGACTAAAAATTGAGGTGGAAACAACCATTACGCATAGAGTTAGAGTTTTCCAATTTTAGAAACAAACAACCCCGACACGATGATACTGAGCCATGTCGAGAAGTAGCTAAAACTTCTCTCGCTAGTGTTTAACTGGCTAGAAGCTCGGTTGCTTTTGTAATTCAAATAATAGATTAGCCTTGTTTGAATAACCTATAAAAGCAAACGACATTGGTTCTCAAAGTATAAAATACTTTGGTCCAAGATTAGGCACGAGATAATAATTATATCGAGTAATTAAGTGCTTAATTATCTTTGGCCTAAAAGAGTGAAATTTACTAAGTCTAATATCCATTAGGTTCATATTCCATCTTAAGTCAATCATAAAAGTAATCAAGATAGACAATAAAACATCATTATGCATGAACTTGATTCAATTAAATAATCTTCCAAGAAATAAACTTACTAAGAATAAAGAATTAACGATGTAATTTATTTTACTTTGAAATACAAAGTCGGTGCTCAAAATAAATGTGCTTGAGAAATTATTTGAGTATGCGATGGTTCCGAGTTACGTCTAAGTGAGTTAGAAACACAAGTAAGAGATATGCAGTGAAGCGCTTTCGAGTCAGTCAAAACATAATGAAAACTTAGATATGAGTTTCTATAATGCTCATAATGACTTATAATCAAAACCTAAGAGAGATAGAGAGTTATACCCGAGTATTCAAAAATTAAAGTTATTAGAGATAAACAAAATTACAAGTAAAAAATAAGAGTCTTACACACCCAAATAAGATAACTAGTATTAGCTCTTAAGCCCGACGAAAGCACAAACTCATGCCTATAGAATGAGAGTATTATCATGACATCTTCAATCTTCTAAGAAAGCACATGCTTGTCCAAATACTCCTGCATCGACATTTTCTCTCTCCTCTTTCTCCGACGAAGGAAGTTTTGGGACAGATCTAAAAGAAAAACTACATTTAATCAAACACTTTCATCTCTCGCCTCCAACCACACAAAAAAATCAATAAAATTGAATTAAATACCCTTAGAGTCGTCTTCTCCTTGAATGAATCCAAATACGGAGTTGATCTTTGAACCCCTCCTATGTCACATTAAAAAAGGTAACAAAATTTCATATTAGAAAAGATCTACCAAGAATAAACCCTAGGTTCCTCAATTTCCACCTTTAAACACGAGAGGTAAACAAGAACGAGGAAAAACAGAGTAAGAATTAGAAGAAACCTTTAGGATCCAAATCTCATTATCGAGAATCCAAGAAGCCCCTAATGATGTCCTCGGTGGTCAAAGAAGCGAGATGGTCTTCCTTAAAATTGGTATCTTCTACCATCGACGACACCATGGTTGAACCCTAAGTGAAAGAGTGTAAGAAAGAGGAGAGAGAAGAGCAGCGAAGGAAGAGACGACGTTGGAGTATGAAGTTGACGAAGAAAGAGAGAGAGAGAGAGAGAGAGAGATAGAGATTTGGATTCTTGGCTAAGAAATGAAGAAATACTTCTAGTAGTCTAGAGAGAGAAAGAGAAGGAAGGAGAGACGAGATAGAGCAAGGGGTGGAATTAGCCATTGTAGAGGATCCGGGGAATTTGGGGGAAGATGAAGGAGAGAGACAGAGAAATTCAGACCTAAAAAATGAGTGGGATGAGAGAGAGAGAGAGAGAGAGAGGTAGAAATTCAGATTTGAGGACTTTTTATGACGGTTCAATGAAAGAGCCGTGGTAAAAAGTCCCTTTCTATGATGATTCTTTCATTGAACCGTAGTCAAAAGTTGACGACTCAACCTATGACGATGGCTCATTGAAAGAATCGTAGTCATAAGTGTTATAAAAGCCCACTTATTTACAAAAATGTCATTGCCTCATTTCTCATGACGGTTTTTCCTTTTAATCGTCGTAAATCGACCGTAATAAAACGTCATATCTATAGTAGTGTTTTCAAGACGAGGCTCGGACATCGTGTTAGGGTTGTTTGTTTCCATTTTCGGTAAACTTCAACTTTGAGTCTAACAGCTTGTTTCCACCCCGCATTTCGATCACAACTAGTGGGTTGGACCTCCTTTTGAGCCAAGGACCAAAGCACAGCTGTTCATATCTCGCAACGGCTCCTTTTCCGAGGGACTCAAACTATCCGTTACAACAGACTAGTGAAGCTTCCCAATCGAAAATCGGACACAACGGCTACTCGCCTTGTTGAATATAAATAGAAGTAATCCTACAAGACATGAAGATTGACTGAACCGCTAAACACTTATTCAAATCTTACTCTCTCAATCTTTTTGCTTTCAACTCGTATTTTAGCTTTCTTACTTTCCGAGTTGAAAAGAAGAAGTCTTGCAATCACTCTTACTTCAATTCTTTGTAACATCCCTTGACTAAGTTGTAAGCGTTAACTCAGCTTAGTTGTCCCTAACTCGTAAAGGTTATCTCGATTACTGAAGTAGTAGAACAAATAAGGGAAGTTCCGTGTCTAGGAAAATTTGTATTAAATTGTTTAAGAGAGCATTGTATAAAAGTTAGTCCATGTATTTTGTGGATTCAAAACAAGAGATTTGACTTAGTTTCTACACCGATATCGACCATGGTTTTCTTCCCCATGAGGGTTTCCACGTATTTTCCGTGTTCTCGTCTTTCTAAGTTCACCTGTAGACTCACAATAGTTTTTCTAAGCTCATACTTTGCGTAAAAATTTCTTATTCTGCAAAATTTTCTTCTCACCCTATTCATTCCCCCTCCCGCGCCCTCTAGGGTGATTCAAACTCTCAAGAGCAAACCCTTAGAGGTCCCTATTTACTGAAAGGCTTAGGGTAAAGCAAACTCCTAACCTAGCCCCCGAAAATCGGATAAATAACTAAAATTTCCCCTCCAAAAATCAGCAGAGAATATAACAGATTCTGGGTGGTTGAACGGGTCAAAACAATTGTGTTACGATGGCTTCGGTTGGATTCGATCCGAATTAGGTCTTGTGAACCAATTTTGTCTTGGGCGTTTGAACAGTCGAATGACCGATTCCGATGGTTTGGGGAGGGCCGGATCTTGCCATAGAATGTTTCTATTGTGGAAAGTTTTTATTTTGGAAGCCGATTTAGTTTGAGCTGTTCGTTAGCCGATAAACTCGTTATTTTGAGGTAGATGTGAATATACCCGGCAATCGGGTCATTCGGTTCGGGTTCGGTTCGGGTTAGTTCGGTTCGGGTTAACTTCGGGTCAATCTTGTTCGGGTTCGGTTCGGTTTCGGGTTCGGGTCAACTTCGGTTCGGGTAAACTTCGGGTCGATCTCGTTCGGGTTCGTTCGGTTTCGGTTCGGTCAACTTCGGTTCGGTTCAACTTCGGGTCAATCTCATTCGGGTTCGATTCGGGTTAATTTCGGATCTAGTCGTAATCGGATCACTTTTTGGGTCAAAATCGATTCAAAATTGTACCACTATAGGCACAAAAGTACATCCCGAGAGACCCAACAAAAAAAATGTGGGTTGGGTCACTTTTATCGGGGTTAAATTGATTCGGATCCGATTCGGTTCGGGTCATTTTGGGTTCGGTTCGGTTTCGGTTCGGGTCATTTTGCATTCGGCCGGTTTCGGTTCGGGTCATTTCGGGTCGGTTCGGTTCGGGTTGGTTCATTTCGGTTTCGGTCAAAATCGGTTCAACTGCTTTCGGATGTCGGTTCGGTTTGGGTTTCGGTCGTTCGGGTTGACCCGTTCGGTTCGGTCGGCTTTGTCGAGTCTAGATATACCTGGCAATCGGGTCATTCGGTTCGGGTTCGGTTCGGGTTAGTTCGGTTCGGGTTAACTTCGGTCAATCTTGTTCGGGTTCGGTTCGGTTTCGGGTTCGGGTCAACTTCGGTTCGGGTAAACTTCGGTCGATCTCGTTCGGGTTCGTTCGGTTTCGGTTCGGGTCAACTTCGGTTCGGTTCAACTTCGGGTCAATCTCATTCGGGTTCGATTCGGGTTAATTTCGGATCTAGTCGTAATCGGATCACTTTTCGAGTCAAAATCGATTCAAAATTGTACCACTATAGGCACAAAAGTACATCCCGAGAGACCCAACAAAAAAATGTGGGTTGGGTCACTTTTATTGGGGTTAAATCGATTCGGATCCGATTCGGTTCGGGTCATTTTGGGTTCGGTTCGGTTTCGGTTCGGGTCATTTTGCATTCGGGTCGGTTTCGGTTCGGGTCATTTCGGGTCGGTTCATTTCGGTTTCGGTCAAAATCGGTTCAACTGCTTTCGGATGTCGGTTCGGTTTGGGTTTCGGGTCGTTCGGGTTGACCTGCTTCGGTTCGGTCGGCTTTGCCGTGTCTAGGTCTAGATGTGAATTTTACTATGTTTTAGTTCAATCTTGTTCCAAATACACAAATGAAGGGTCTTCATCATCGACTGCGATAATAAAATAAATAAGAAAATAAATAAAAGTCGAAATAGATGTCTATCGTCGTAAACGAGTGCATGTGAAATTCTAACTTTAGCCAATTCGTAATAGATGACATAGCTCATATTTCATCGTAGTCTTAACAAATAGGAAATGAATTAGGCTCCTTCTTAAAGAAGCCGAATAGTAGGATACATGATTTATTCATTCTAAAAAAAATTATATTTAAATATTCCTAAAAAAATTATATTTAAATATTCCTAAAAAAATTATATTTAAATATTCCTATATATGTTATGTTACGGAAATTTATTTGTATGTCAAAATATTAAAGAAACCTAATAGTGGGATACATGATTTATTCATCCTAAAATATTGATATTTAAATATTTCTATATATGTTATGTTAAGGAAATTTATTTGTATATCAAAATAAGATCGAGTTTTGAAACATAATGTTTACCGCCATATTAGAGAGTTCATAACTTTTTGGTACGTACTATAAACTAGGGTAAGTTAATATTTTGGAATGTTGATCGTATTTTTAGGACTCTCAATCAAGCATGTAATAATATATATTTTTTGATAAGAAGCATGTAATAATATTTCGGTAGCCAAATTGTTAAGTAATGACGGGATACCGTAAACTTCAATGCATTCCCTAAATTATCTCTCGGCCCTCTTTTTGATTATTATTATGCATTATAACTATATCTATTAGTGAGTATTATTGTATCTATTAGTATGAATTAATATTGTGGCACCACGAAAATTATCAATTTATTTTAGTACTAACCTTTAGCCTAGTTAATGCAACTGAAAAATCTAAAGGCATCACTATTTGGACCAAACTATAAAATCATAAGTCTTATTTTGGGCTCGATTCTAACTTGTCGGACGTAAACGATAAAAAGTAATAGACTATTATTTGGGCTGAACTTTAGATTATTCTTACAACTAAAAGGCCTAACAAGACCCAAACTCACCATAAAATTTCACACTCAAGCCCAAAAACTATAATGCTTAATAGTTATTCCCGATTTATAATTGCCCAAAATTTGACGCTAAAATCTTTAGAGCAAAGATTCAGGTTTAAGTCGGTTTTCAAGCCCAAAGTTTCGAGGCCACAACTTACACTTCCTGTTTATGATGAATACTACATTTTTAATTTTTGGACCAACATCAAATTATCACAAATAACTACCCTTAAAACTCGTGTTTTGTCAACTGATAAAAAATAGGTTAAATTTGCGCATCTGCACAAGAAAATTCATATTTCCCTCATTTGAGACCGAATTCAGCAACAGAAGAGGCATATATAACAAGACTAGGTTCCTAAATTTTGAGATTTTTAGACAACACAATTATTTATGTGAATTTTCAAAACGAGGTCCATGTAGGCCGTAATTTTGGTCATATGAGGATCCACTTCTCATGTATAAAAAACATAAAAACAAAAACTTCATACCCACTACTATGATTTACATAATTCATCTCTAACCATTCCTAACCTCCAATACTATTTGGAAAACATAATACATCTACTAAGGTCATAGGAGCTCTATTATAAGAGTTGTTTAATAATAACTCTTCCTCCAAAAACGTAGAAAAATAGTTGGATTTCACTATAAAGAAGTTCTTCAAGTAAGCTGCTGACGATTATATATAGTGATCATATATTTGTATTCAATAATTATAGCTTTGATTTTGATAATTACAAATTAATTGGTAGTTGTGATATGTCACATGGGATATATTTTATGTGTGTTATGTAGTTATGAACATATTTGATTATTGAGCATACATTATATATTATATATTAATCTTAGTGAATATTTCATGGATATATCATACTAAGGGTATAATTGGACCTAGGAAAATGGCTTAGAAAAAAAAATTACTTTTTTTCCTTTGTTTGGAGTAAAGAAAACGAGATGGAAAAAATTTTGACGGAAAAAATATGGGAAAAAATTGGAGAAAGTTATTGTAAAAAATGTTCTCTACTAAAACATGAGGAAAACACCTGGAAAATGAATTGAGGGCCTCTTCAAGTCCCTTGCCTCTCACTCTTTGCTCACCTCATCTCCTTAGGCTCTCCTCTCCTCAAGCCATCCGCTCATCATTCCGTCGGCGTTCTTCTCTCGCCCGCATTAACAAGGCCTTCCCATATGCTTCCTTGCCTCTCACTCTTCGCTCTCCTCAACCGAGCTCTCTCCTCTCCTCGGGCTCTCCTCTCCTCGCTTTCCTCATGCTCTTTTCTGCCGACGTTCTTCTCTTTTAGCGATCTCTCTCCTTCAGCAGAGCTGTCTCTCTCCTCTAGTAAATATATCATGCTCTCTCTCTCTCTCTCCCCTCTCGATAATCCATTCCCTTCTCATATATCACAAATTAAGGTTTAAGGGTATATTTGATTCTTGGAAAATTGGGTGGAAAGAAAATTTTTAGGAAAGTAAGAATTTTTCTTGTGTTTGGTTCAAGGAAAATGGAACGGGAAAAAAAAATCATGTGGAAAATTTGGTGGAAATTGGATAATTTTAGACAAGTTTATTTTCCTTCCAAAAACATGAGGAAAGTTGGAGGAAAATTTTCTATGAAGCTCTTGTGCTCTCTATGTCTATGCTTCTCTGTACTTCCTTATCTCTCTAGTTCTTTCAATCAATCAAAGTCTTGCTTATACATAATTTCACAAGTAAATTACATTAGAGAGAGAGATAAGAAGGGGCCTCAACTCCCATGGGGATTCAAGTTGGAGAGAGAGAGATAAGTGGGGTCTCAATTCTCAATTGGAGGAGAGAGAAAATGATTGGGTTGAAAATGAGAATTCAAGTTGAAGAGAGAGAAAAAGATATGAGGGGACTCAATTGATGGTTTTTTCCTCCTTAATTTCCTAAGTCCAAATGAAAGAAAAAAAATCAATTTTCTCTTACTTTTTTTCCTACTACAAATTTTCTTTCCACCTAATTTTCCTAAAATCAAATAGACCCTTAGGGTTCAATCCAAATTCAAGCGTTTTTGGGTTCACTTGGACAAATTCCGTGAATTTGTGGGCACTTGATACTCGTGTGTTTGTGATTGAGTAGATTTATCCATCTCGGTTTGGAATTTTCGGTCAGGTGTTGTTGCTCGTAATTTGGCTGTTCATGGGTTTGTTGAATTCGAGCTTTTCTTTATTTTCTTCAAATTTCTAGTTGTGAAAAATCTAATCAAATTTGATAGCATTTGTTCATATAATGGGGTTTTGAATTCATTGTCTTCCAAAATTATATGTAACCAATGTTCTTGGATTATGCTTTGAGTTAAGTAATGTGGTAGATGAATTCCCATGGATTTGACGATAAATTTGGGTGCAAAATTGGGGAAAAAAATGTTTGGTGGAAATGGGCGAGGATGAGAGGGAAGAGAGAAAGAGAGTAAATAGAGGAAAACATAGGCCATTGTTTTTTGTCTAGATTTTGGGGTTGGTTGAAAGTGAGGGAAAAGGAGAATAGAAATTATAAAGAAAATGGACACACCGTGTATTTTGTTTGGAAGTAGGGGATAATGTTTTCTTTTCTTATGGTTTGGCTGTGTAATTGTGTTGGAGTTTTAAGTACGTTTGGTTTCCATTGGGAGAGTGAAGCTTTATTTGGGTGGAAGAGCATCAAAGGTAGTGATTTAAGAGATGATTAGATGAGAGATTGAGTAGTTTTACTTGTTTATTGGATTTTTACTCGAGTTGAATATGAGGTGTTGATGACCCAAATTGAAACTACATTCACAACGTTACTATTTAGTTGAATATATAGTTCCCCTATTCACCATGATAGTAAAGTATGGTTTTGCTTTCCAGTGATTACCTAAGGAGATGGGTTTGGGGATGGGGATGGGACGGGGACGGGGATGGGGATGGGGATATGGTTGTGGTTGTGGTTGTGCTAGTGGTTATCATGATTGTATTGGTGTTTCGGGTTCTTGTCGTGTTTCTAACACCCCAAATTTTAGTCATATTTAATTACTCTAAATTTGTGTTTTATCATCTTAATATTGTTTGAAAGCAGTGAGTCACATGAAATTGTGGGCAGACGTACGTATTAAAATAATATAATATATTTCATTACGAATTAATAAATGTTTATAGGTACGAGATAATTATTTAAACAATTTTAAATTCATAGAGATCTACATATGTCGGAATAACAAAGATTTTGAGCTAGAAAGATTAATCGATATGCTTAATGAAAAAAAAAAAAAGAGAAGAAGTTGCTCGAACGTGATGGCGGTGCAGGTAATGAAACAAAAAGGGGAAGGGGATTATTACTTACTTCATAAATAAAAAAACCCAAAGTCTCACAACTCCATCCTCTCTCCTTCATCACTCCCCTTCACAATCTTGCCTTGCCACCACCAGCCAGCCACCGCCGGTCCTTTTGCCGCCGCCAGCAGGCCTCCACCGACGCCTCCATCGACACCTTGCTGCCGCCACCGAGTTTTCGTCCCCCTTTCCCTATTTCGCGTCGGCAGGGTATAACCCGCCTCGCCGCTGCTTCTTGCTGCGACGACCCGCTGTCGGTGCCATTCCCGGCCGCCGTCGCCGTCTAACACCGCCGATTGGCGCTTGAGCCGCCGCCCTCCAATAGCCAACTCGACACCGAACCCCCAAAGCATCCATTTTCATCTCTAACCTCTTTTGAGGTATATTTCTAACCCTCAATTTCTAAGTAAATTATATCCCAAATTCATGTTATAATTGAATAATTAGACAAGTAAATATTGTAATTTAAGTTGTGATTGAGTTTGAATTGATTGTGGTGGAATTGGAAGAACTTTGGGGAGTAATTGAAGTGTGGTTATACATGAAATTAGGGTTGAGTATATGTTTATAAGGTATTGAAAATTTATTTGGGTTTATTCAAATTGTGAATATGCTTATCGAATTTTTATATGAGAATGGATTTGCTTGATTGTACGAATATTGTTTGAGTAGTAAAGGCATGTTAGGGAAGTGATTTAATCAAAATTAGATAATGCTAAGAGAGAGGAATAGATGAAAGTATATTTGAAAGTTTAATTGGATTTGAGGTGGTTTTTGTGGAATCTAATTAAGTAATTATGTGCTTTGTTAAAATTAATTTGAGGAGTATGTAGTTGTGAATTGGGCAAGTCATGCTTGAATTTGAGAGGAAGAGTAATTGAATTACTTAGATTGTTTCTATAAAACGTTGTTGTCGGTTGGATGGGATTAAAGGTTGGAGGAATTAATTTGGTTGCAGCACAAAGCTTGTGTAGAGTAAATAATGTTGTTGGGATAACTCTGGGATATATGAGTGTTACAACAATCGATTTTAGGATATATTTAAGCCAAAATGTTAAATAAGAGCTCCATGAAATGAAAGTATTTCGGGATAATGATGGGTTGAAATGATGGTGTGTTGGTATTCCATGTTAATTAATGGAATTGTAAAGTTTCGGGATGTAATACTCCATGGCTAAATATAGTGAGAGGAAAATAGGAAATTCTCTTGATTAATTGGTCATAGAATTTATCGGAAAGTATTAAATTGCTAAGGGGATTCTTTAATAATTAACTAAGGAAGTAAACGAGACATGAAGGTTTTTAAGATTGACTAGAAAAATAGTTAACCTAAATAACAAGAGTTCAAATGATACAAAGTATATAGGTGATATTGATAACTTATTAAACGAATATAACTTATAAAAGTCTTACTCTAAACACAAACAGGTCACAAACGTGGTAATCGGGAAGCTTGTATAAGGAGTGAAAATGCATTAAAAGGTACGTTATTGCTTGTACCTTTGTCGAAATATTCATCTTTGTTAATAAGTTTACACTTTTTATCATGCAAATAATTTGGACCCACTTCACAATCACAGTTCACAGTTTATAGTAGATTCTTCACAGCTTATAGTTTACAAACACAACTATAGTTCACGGACACGATTACAGTTCAAAGTAACAGTTTACGCGATTCATGATTCACAATTACGATTCACAATGACAGTTTATAGACACGATTACAGTTCATATTTACAGTTTATAGACACGATTACAGTTCACGATTACAGCTTACGGACACGATTACAGTTCAGTAATTACAGCTTACGAACACGGTTACAATTCACGATTACAGTTTACGAACACGATTACGATTCACAGAGACCCTCCCCGATCGATTAGGATAAATGAATTGTGTATACAGATCACAGTTATAGATATGATGATGTCCCGAAATGGGTCTTAAGTTATTTCAATACCTTAATGCATAATGAATTTACTTCGACTTTACACGTAAATAGCTTTCAAAACCGATTTTAATTATTTGTGCGCACTCACCGACTTTTATAATATATATATTTTTACGAGTACAATGGTAGCGTACTTTGCCTATGGCTCATTCTTGTTTTATGTTTTCTTAAATGTTTTTAGGGAAAGAAAAGAAGGTTAATGTCGGGCAAGAAGTGTCAAGAGCAAAGGAACCATGAGGTGTTGACTCAAATCGGTGACCGGACTTTGGTTTTTATTCTCGGGTGTTTTAGGGTTGGCTGTTGATGGTAGAATTGTTAAATGCTATGATGTATTTCAAGGATAACGAACTCATGTTTGGTGGTTTAAAATTATGTACATATTGGGTTTGATGTTACGAGATTTTAAATGTAAGTGTTGGGTAAATTGAAAAGATGATCTTGTGTTTTGTTGCAATGTTAGCCTAGTCTCTCCAGTAGGGATGGCAGTGACGCCCTAATATGACATTGTTTTCCGCTGCCTTGTCATAGTATATTTATTCGATAAGTGTGTTTTGTATAGTGATTATGTTGGGGCGTTACGTAAGTGGTATCGGAGCGAGGTCGTGACTTTGGGATATAAGTATAGAAAGATAAAGGAGTTACTTGGGAGTAAAAAGGTCGTATGGGTATGATGGATCTTAACGATATTATTTGGGATCCCCAATGAGCAATTAATAAGGAGAGTTGGGTTAGTGCAGTACCTATTATACATAGTCGTGTAAGTGAGTAGTTTATGTTGACGATTATTTGGGATTAGTGAGGTCGCAAATATATGAGGAAGTATATAAGATTCCGATAATGAAGAAATGAGAGAAATATAGAATACATTATTAGAAAGTAGCAATAAGAGTAAAGTTGCGTGGAACCCATGAAAAGTTTAAAGAGGAGGACAAAGATGAAGGAAATAAATAAATAAATAAATTTGAAGCTAAGCATAACAAAGCCTTAACAAATGTGTACAAACATAACAACCTTACATAACTCAAAGGAGATGAAGTCTTAATATCGTAAATTAGACATATACAAGTTCGTGTCATTTGCATAACTAGCAGAATAATAATAATAATAAATAAAATAAAATAAAATAAAATAAAAAATAAAATGGAGAGTTGATAACTTTGTCATTTGATAAATAGAATGTCGAACCAAAACGAAAACGTTGTGGGACACAACGCACAAGGAAACAATGTGGAGACTATGCCAGTCCAATCAATTAACCAAAAGTCTCCAACAGCAACCCCACAAGCAAGTCAGGAAAATGCTAAGCATTCAGGGAGACTACTTAATAACTTAGATCCGAAACTTTTGGGAAAAATTATAACTGAAGTGGCACAAAGGTTGGGGACATCTAATCCTGAAAAATCAGGAAAGGAAAGTAAAGTCTTTGATCGGGTCGCAAAACAAAACCCCAAAACATATGATGGGAAGATGGACCCGGTTATTCGGAAGAATTGATAAGACAAATGGAAAAGATATTTGATGTAATGGAAGTTCCCGACAACAAACGCATAAATATTGGGGCTTTCTATCTAACTGGACAAGCCGACATTTGGTGGGGAACGGTAAAGTCTACTTTTCAACATCCTGAAGGAACTTGGGATAACTTCTTAGAGAAATTAAGAGCTAAGTTTTATCTAGTATCTCTACAACGGCAAAAACAGAAAGAGTTCTTGGAGTTAAGGCAAGATGATTTGTCGAGTAATGGAATATGCTAGCAAGTTTGCGGAACTTTCAAGATTTGCCCCGAGTATGTGGTCACCGACTATATGAAAATGATAAGATTTGAAGAAGGTTTAGCCCCATACATTAGGGATCATTTGGCAGGGAAACTAGTGCGAACAAGCCAAGAACTATATGAACATGCGGCCAAGATAGAACGAGTGAAAAATGAATTGAGGAAAACAAATTTGGGTACTTTTAATAATAAACGATGGAATGAAGAGGGAGACCCAATGGACGAGACACTTAACAAGAAACCTATGGTCACTAAAGCTGAAACTCAAGGATCAACTGCGGACGAAAACGAGTGTGCTAAGTATGGTTGGAGGAACCACACCATTTCGCAATGTAGAGTGGGAACCGGAGTCCGTTATTGGTGTGGGGATCCGGACCATATAATTGCAAACTATCCCATCAAGCCTCCTCAAATGGGCAAAGGACCAACTCAAATGTCTAGAAGCACCAGGTCTCCTGCACTTGCTAGTAACAACCAAGTAGGAAGGGCCTATGTGATAAGGAAGAAGGAAATTGCTGATAAGTAATTGGTACGTTTATATTTCATTTAAGGTCATTATCATTTTAATTGATTGGGTGCTATTCGTTCCTTTATGTTATTAAAAGGTTATACGTCAATTACATATAGAGCCTTTTCATACCCCATAGAAATTTATATAAGATTATCCGTATAACAAATAATAAAATGTGAAGTTATGCACAAGTACTATCTAAGTCATTTAAATTTGAAAGAATACACATGATATTTGGGAGTTATGGTATGGACTTGAGAGCCATAATTTTTGTGAAGTTAGTTGAATACAAAGTCGCTATTAGTACCATTTTTGCTAGACATGATAAGGTCTAAATAACGAATCAAGTCAAAGCAAATCTAATATGGAATTTTGAAATGGTAAGAAGCACAACACATGGAACAGAGGCTTCTTTCCAGTAAATATTTCAAATGTATGATACGAGACATATCACGGTTTTGAGGACGAAACTTGTTTTAAGGGGGAAAGATGTAACACCCCGAATTTTAATCCTATTTAATTACTCTAAATTTGTGTTTTATTGTCTTAATATTGTTTGATAGCGAGTGAGTCACGTGAAATTGTGGCGGACGTACGTATTAAAATTATATAATTTATTTCATTACGAATTAATAAATGTTTATAGGTACGAGATAATTATTTGAACATTTTTAAATTCATAGAGATGTACATATGTCGGAACAACACAGATTTTGAGCTAGAAAGATTAATCGATATGCTTAATGAAAAAAAAAAAGACAAGAAGTTGCTTGGAACGTGATGGCGGTGCGGTAATGAAACAAAAAGGGGGGCCTATTACTTACTTCGAAATCAAAAACCCAAAGTCTCACAACGCCATCCTCTCTCCTTCATCACTCCACTTCACAATCTTGCCTTGCCACCACCAGCCAGCCACCGCCGGTCCATCCTGCCGCCGCCAGCGAGCCTCCACCGGCGCCTCCATCGACACCTTGTTGCCGCCACCGAGTTTTCCTTCCCCCTTTCCCATGTTTCGCGTCGGCAGGGTAGAACCTGCCCCTGCCGCCGATCTTGCCGCGCGGACCCGCTGCCGGTGCCGTTCCCTGGCTGTCGTTGCCGCCTGATGCCGCCGATCGATGCCCGAGCCGCCGCCCTCCAATAGCCAACTCCACACCGAACCCCCATCATCCATTTTCATCTCTAACCTCTTTTGAGGTATATTTCTAACCCTCAATTTCTAAGTAAATTATATCCCAAATTTATGTTATAATTGAATAATTAGACAAGTAAATGTTGTAATTTAAGTTGTGATTGAGTTTGAATTGATTGTGATGGAATTGGAAGAACTTTGGGGAGCAATTGAAGTGTGGTTATACATGAAATTAGGGTTGAGTATATGTTTATAAGGTATTGAAAATTTATTTGGGTTTATTCAAATTGTGAATATGCTTATCGAATTTTTGTATGAGAATGGATTTGCTTGATTGTACAAATATTGTTTGAGTTGTAAAGGCATGTTAGGGAAGTGATTTAATCAAAATTAGATAATGCTAAGAGAGAGGGATAGATGAAAGTATATTTAAAAGTTTAATTGGATTTAAGGTGGTTTTTGTGGAATTTAACTAAGTAATTATGTGCTTTGTTAAAATTAATTTAAGGAGTATGTAGTTGTGAATTGGGCAAGTCATGCTTGAATTTGAGAGGAAGAGTAATTGAATTACTTAGATTGTTTCTATAAAACGTTGTTGTCGGTTGGATGGGATTAAAGGTTGGAGGAATTAATTTGGTTGCAGCACAAAGCTTGTGTAGAGTAAATAATGTTGTTGGGATAACTCTGGGATATATGAGTGTTACAACAATCGATTTTAGGATATATTTAAGCCAAAATGTTAAATAAGAGCTCCATGAAATGAAAGTATTTCGGGATAATGATGGGTTGAAATGATGGTGTGTTGGTATTCCATGTTAATTAATGGAATTGTAAAGTTTCGGGATGTAATACTCCATGGCTAAATATAGTGAGAGGAAAATAGGAAATTCTCTTGATTAATTGGTCATAGAATTTATCGGAAAGTATTAAATTGCTAAGGGGATTCTTTAATAATTAACTAAGGAAGTAAACGAGACATGAAGATTTTTAAGATTGACTAGAAAAATAGTTAACCTAAATAACAAGAGTTCAAATGATACAAAGTATATAGGTGATATTGATAACTTATTAAACGAATATAACTTATAAAAGTCTTACTCTAAACACAAACCCGTCACAAACGTGGTAATCGGGAAGCTTGTATAAGGAGTGAAAATGCATTAAAAGGTACGTTATTGCTTGTACCTTTGTCGAAATATTCATCTTTGTTAATAAGTTTACAGTTTTTATCATGCAAATAATTTGGACCCACTTCACAATCACAGTTCATAGTTTATAGTAGATTCTTCATAGTTATAGTTTACAAACACAACTACAGTTCACGAACACGATTACGATTCATAGTTACAGATTTATAGACGCGATTACAGATTCACGATTACAGTTCACAATTACAGTTTACGAACACGATTACAGTTCACGATTACAGTTCACGATTACGATTTACGAGACATAGTTACAGATTCACGATTACAGTTTACGAACACGATTACTGATTCACAGAGACCCTCCACGATCGATCGGGATAAATGAATTGTGTATACAGATCACAGACTACACATATGATTATGTCCCGAAATGGGTCCTAAGTTATTTGAATACCTTAATGCGTAATGAAATTACTTCGATTTACACGTAAATAGCTTTCGAAATCGATTTTAATTATCCGTGCGCACTCACCCACTTTTATAATATATATATTTTTACAGTACAATGGTAGCGTCATTGGGCCTATGGCTCATTCTTGTTTTATGTTTTCTTAAATGTGTTTAGGGAAAGAAAAGAAGGTTAATGTCGGGCAGGAAGTGTCAAGAGCAAGGGAACCAAGAGGTGTTGACTCAAATCGGTGACCGGACTTTGGTTTTTATTCTCGGGTGTTTTAGGGTTGGCTATTGATGGTAGAATTGTTAAATGCTATGATGTATTTCGAGGATAACGAACTCATGTTTGGTGGTTTAAAATTATGTACATATTGGGTTTGATGTTACGAGACTTTAAATGTAAGTGTTGGGTAAATTGAAAAGATGATCGTGTGTTTTGTTGCAATGTTAGCCTAGTCTCTCCGAGTAGGAACAGCAGTGATGCCCTAATATGACATTGTTTTCCGCTGCCTTGTCATAGTATATTTATTCGATAAGTGTGTTTTGTATAGTGATTATGTTGGGGTGTTACAGTGTTGATGATGTGCCATTAGACTATGCTCATGTTGCACCTTACCCATAGTTTTGTCTTGTTGCCCTCTTGATCGGAGAATTACGATCGTGGAATAGGATGTGAGGTATGCTGTTAGTTTTGTCCGATGCGAACTGTATTGGTAAAAAAATGGCTTGTGAAGACTCTAGTTTGAACTATCTAGTGTGTTAGTATTCAATTGTTCATTTCATTTTTGGAATATTTGGAGAGATGATGGATAGTATAGTGTTACTTTTGAGATTGTCGGAGATTTAATTCTAGCATTTAGTTTTTATGACAATGCTAAAAATGGTTATGAGCTCCTTGTCAAATTTAGTTTTTGATTTTCTAATGTGATGGTGATTTCTTATTAATTATTATATATTGCAAGTGATTGGTTTAGTCATGGTTAACGTACATCACCGATATGAAAGCTCGCGTACAATAGTTTAATGAAATTAGAAACTCAATAGGTTTTTTTTTTTAAATTTTCCCAATCAATTTTGCCGTTTCCAAACAATGGAAAAAATGTTAGTTGGAAAATTAATTTTTTTCCTTGCATTTTTTTATCTAATACAAACAAAGGGAAAAAAATCAAGTTCCTCTAAACTTTTTTTCCTTTTCATTTTTTTTCCTTTAAATATTCTTTCTAAACTATTTTCCTAAGTCCAAATAGGGCATAAAGTGTGTTTGTATATTGTATATCAATATTGCAAAATGTGTACATCAGAATAGCTCATTCTTACTTGATCTATCATGTATGCATTGTCCGAGCTAGCCAAAATTCAAAGTATTTTACTTTCATTTCTAAGGAGTATGACATTAGAGTCCGAGTTTTCGAGCTTTCTCCACATGTTGATACACTTGGATACATATGTGGTATCTTAATATTTATTTGGTTAAGGCTGAAATATTCTAAGCGCCGGACATCTTATTCTAAGCACCTAGAAATATTGTCTTAGTGCTATAGTGGTTAACCCAAAATTTACAAGGCAAGTTTTGTAACAACCAGTTGGCCTTATCCAATAGTCTTCCTGCATATTGAAGTTTATAAAAAGAAGACTAAGGACTTGGACAAGAATACCAACTCACTAGCTTATTACTTTAAATGTTCTTATACTCTCATATGAGCTTAATTCATAGATTTCTTTATAGCAAAAAGTTTAAGTGTAAACCTTTTGCGAGTGTGTACCACATCTAATGAGGTGTAAGGAGAGCCACAAGAGTGAGTGTACTTGAGTGGCTAACCGAAGAATTAAGTGAATATTTCTTATCCTATGCACTTAGAAAGAGTAAAAGAAGTAGACGTTTAACCTAAAAAAAGGATCCATAGATGGTCATTAACTCGGAATTTGGTTTGAGCCAAGATCATTAACAAATCCACTATCTTGTCTCTCTTTATGTTTCATATCTTTGTGTGAATTTGTTAACTCATGAAAGGTCAAAGTTCGTTCTAGACCCCAAATTAACATCACCCTATTCACCCCTCTTTACGGTAATATGAGCCCTTTAAGACTTTTAGCTCTCATACACGGGGTGTTCACAAATTTTATCATAATAAGTTTAAACTTTTGGTTGAGATAATTCATCTCTTTTTTTTTATATGGGATAGTTATTTTTTATGATGTGAAAGTCGTCTTTTTAGCAAGAGATCTTCTATATAAATCTTATTAGCCCTATTGTTGATTTATTGCGCAAGGTTATGGCCTTAGGGGAATATTTATAACATCCACACTTCAAGCCAAAATGACATTTACATGTGGGGCATGTTACAATATAAAATTATATTTGAGCCTTCAACCATCCACTTAAGCTTTTCGCGGTTCTTGTACATGGTACCAAAGCCTTTAGAGTAGGAGGTCTCAAATTCGAATATCTGCAGCCTCCATATTGATTTATTGTGCAAAGTTAGAGGATCTTTTGTAGCATTCACATACCAAGTGTGTTAATAGTGTATAACCATTCCTTGACCTAGGCCTGTTCATTATTCGATCCTAAACCGAATTGGAGCGAGTACTAATTAAGACCAGACCGTGATATTTTCTCTAAACCTTTAGTTACCCATTAGATTTTTATTTTTGAGTCCAACCTATCGGTTCATTCACTCATACAAAATAAAGGAGGCGATAAAGGATATATATAGGTATACAATTGTAATTTTCTGCTTATATGGTTTCTCTTTTTATTCAAATATGCTACTTATGGATAGTGTTAGATTGAGAAGAAACATGTGTTGGCATTGTATTGTATTTCGTATATATAGGTATAAGAGTTATAAATACAATAGAATCCTTAGCATGTAAGAGACTAAAGTTGGAGTAGGAGATAACACTAAAGTTATAATAGGGAACTAGAAGTGGAGTTGTAATCGAAGTAAACTACGTAGTGTCTTATGTCCTGTATACTCTATCATACCCCGCAGATCGGAGCGGAAGGAGGACAGACGCTCAAACTGGATCGAAATTCTTAAAAAAAGTTGTCGAGAGACCATTCGTGAAGATGTCCGCGTGTGAGGATGGTACGTGAAGTACGCATACTAGCCAAGGGCGACTTTTCTCGGACAAAGTGAATGTTGATTTCTATATGCTTTGTGTGTTAGTGTTGCACTTGGGTTGCTTGCCAAATATACAACACTCACATTGTCGTAGTAAACAATTGTAGCTTTCGATAATGGATGAGTAGTTCAACCGAGTAATTATCGTATCCAACATATTTCGAAACTGCATTTAAGACGACTTGATATTCAGCTTTTGACCTTGGACCGGGAAGTTGTTGGGTCGTTGCATAGAGGACCAAGAGATGAGGTTGTCGCCAAGAAAGGTGCAGTAACCAAAAGTAGAGCGATGGGTGTCGAGTAGCCAGCCCGGTCGGCATCAAAGTATGTGATGAGGGTGGTGGTGTGGGTTCGGTATAATTACTAATCATGATCCGCGGTTCCACGTATGTAGCGTAGAATACGTTTGAGTGCCTAAAAGTGTGGCTCGTATGGATCATGCATAAATAAGCATGCTAGTTAAAGTGCATAGCAAATGTTGGGACGAGTAAAGGTGAGGTATTGTAATGCACCCGCAAGGCTACGGTAAAGACTAGGATCGGCAACATTCGACCCCACCGTGGCGCTTAATTTGGACGTTGCATCGATCGGAGTGAGTGACCACTTGCGGTTTGTCATGCTTTCTCGTTCTAAGATCTCATTAGCATATTTGGATTGGCGTAGGAGAAGGCCAAATGAGTTCTTGTGTAACACCCCGAAACTTAATCGTAATTAATTATTTTAAATTTGTATTTTATCGTCTTAATATTGTTTAAGAGCGATTAGACTGCGCACAATATGAAATTGAAATAAAAGCTGCGAAAAAATTTGATAATCGCAAATAATAATGGGTAATTCGTAAAAATTTACGTTTGTACTACAAAATGTATATATGTTCGAATAATTTCATTCCGAATTTGAATAAATTAAATTAATAAGTAAAAAGAAATAAAATAAAACAGTATATATATAAATATATATATATATATATATATATATATATATAAATTATTATAACACAAATAAAAAAAAAGAAAGAAAGAAAGAATCGGTGGAAGGATCGAAAAATCGGTAAAAAGGAGGAGGGTGAGGGTTTTGAAAACCGAGTCCTCCATTTTCTCTCTCATCTCCCCACTTTCACTTCTGCTCTCTGCTTTCACCTCCACCTCACTCCCTCTTGCTGCTCGACTTCCACCGCCGGCTAGTCGTCGCAGAGCCCTTTCCGCCGCCAGCAAGCCGCCATCGGCACCACCGGCCGCCACTGTCTACCCCACCGGGTTTTCCTTTTCTTGTGTCTCGCGCTAGCAGGCGGAGCAGGCCCTGCAATTGCTGCTGTCCCTCCGCCGCGCCTGGGTGTCGTCCCCGGTCGCCGACCGGTGCCCGACGCTGCCGACCAACTTCCGTCGGCACCGCCTCTAACATCGAATCTCCACCAGCGAACCGCGACCAACCAATTCCACCTCTAACCCATTTTGAGGTATATCTTTAATCCTCAATTCTAAGTAAATTGCATCTTAAATTTATGTTCTAATTGAATAGTTAGACCAAGTAAATATGAGGATTGAATTAATTTATGATGGAATTGGAAGAATATTGGGAGAAATTGAAATTGGATTTATGGATTATTATGTGTTGCGAGTGGAATTGAAAATTGATTTGGGTTTATTTGTAATTGTGAAGGTGCTTGTTTAACTTTTATATGAGTATGAATGAATTGTTTGGTTGTGGAGGAATTGGAAGAAAGATATTGAGGATGATTAGAAATATGAACATGTATGTTGTTGGGAGTTGGTTTCAAGAATATGTAAATGAGACATTGAAGATTGATGGAGGATTGAATTTATTCGTTTGTATGTGTGCTAAACTTGAGTAAATTAACTTAATTGAGTCTTGGTCTAAGTGTACAAGTGCGAATTAATTTGACATGTAGAATGTGGATGGGATGATAGATATATGATCATGGGGAAAGTGATTAAAATTAGGTTATGTTAAGCTTGATTGAAAAATGAAATTGGGTTATACTTGGTAACTTTATTGAAATTAATAGAGACCTTGGTGGAGTTAGTAATTTGGTGATAATAAGCAATATGGTGGTGAAAAGGCAAGAATAATTCAATGTGTAATGATATTTGCGAGAGAAATTACTTAGAGTAAGACTTGACTTGAAAAGAAAATTAGAATATTGAATTGAGTAGGCGGAGGAGGGGAAAAGAAATTTACGAATTAAAGGAAGTTAGAAATTCAAATGAATTTGAGTAATAAGTGGGGAATTAGAGGAAGTCAAATGTGAAAAGTTTATCACAAATAGAGAGTAGCTATTAAGTTTATTAATGCATAAATCAAATTTCTTCCTAAAACAGAAAATCAATGGGAACGACATGTTCTAAAAAATAATGAAAAACGATATTTGAAGGAAAGCGAACAACTATTTGAGGTACATTACTGTCTGCACTTTTTAAAATATATAAATGTTAACATGTTAAAATATTGATGAGTCTTACTATTCCGTCTACGACGCATAAATCATTAACCGATTATTGGTACTATTCATAAAAGAATTAATCGTATGCAGCCATCTCCCGATAATTGGGATTTTTATGATTAAATTGCTTAACCGAAGCCTTAGCTATAAATATACATGTATGAAGGTTTTTGTCTTGATAAAAATCGAAAAGTTCATAAGCACAAGACAATGAGAACATTGACGAGATTGTAACTTGACTTATATACTTGGTTTGAAACTTGGTTTTTGAGGTTGTAAATATACTCCGGCGTGTGACCGTTGAGTTGTGTACTCCGAGCGTGTGACTCGTTGAGTTTTATTGTGGACTTTATGCGGGTTTTTAAGGCTTTTAGCCTAATGGTTAGGTCATATTTCAAACGGAACCTTGTCGAAACTTTTAGAAAATTAGAAAACCAAATCAACACCTTAACTAGGGGATGTAGAGTGTTGATTGTCGATGCAAAAGTATTAAAGCAACAAAGTATATAATATAACTTAGATTGTGAAAGGAAATTGAAGTGATTATAGGGTGATAATTCCTGTGTGATAGTGATGCCAATAAGAATTCATTAACTAGGTGAATTTGGATTACATCGATGAAATGAATTGGTGGTGGTTTTGAAGTAAGTAATCTTATAAATGACTAATCACATAAGGAAGTTAAGGTATTTAGATTAGCCAAGTCAAGGAGCCAATTGGTAGGAAGTAGGAAGTATATTTGGTTTATAGAGCATACTAGATCAAACTTGAGTTTTTATTAAAAGAACGAAGAATTAAACTCATCAATTGTTGTATACAAATTCAAACTATATCATCAATAGCTTATCTCTGGGAAATGTATGAATATCGAGATCAAAAGGAAACAATATGGATAGGTGCACGAAAAGTAAAAGTTTGGTAATCGTAAATGCATATAAATATTGTTAAAAGACAAGTAATCTACAAAAGTAGATTCGTTTTGGAAACATAAATCGAATTGAAATTGTGTTGTAGGAATAATCAGCAATTGAGGTGGTCGGCACGCCGAGGTACGTTATTGCCTTTACATATTTATACCAAAAGTAAAAGTTTTACTGATTAATAGTTGGTGCTTACAATTCATTGCATTTATAAATAAGTTTTCACAATTTATCATGATTCGGTCATGCAAAGGACCCATTAATCGTTATGACAATCCATGAATGAATGTGATCGTAATCGTAATCGTAAATGGTTGATCCGGGACGCTCTGGACAACGTTGCCCGCTAGCGAGCATTTAATTGTTAATTGTTCAATTGTTCAATTGTTTACGTAATCGTTAATCGTTCAATTGTTAACCGTTTAATCGTTTAATCGTTCAATTATTCACAGCCGATCGCCTCGGGGTTCAATGAACCTAGGAGTCGGATTCCATGATTAATTGTTTCATAGTATGGGTCCTAAGCTTGGCTAAATCGGAAAGGCAAATCAGCAATCGACCGGTTTGCAAACTGTTTATTCAAGAAAAATGATTTAAGATGTGCATGATTTAAGAGTACCTAAATTATAATTTTATTTTATAAGGGTAACGTACTAAGCTTCTAGCTCACACGTCTATTGTTTTATGTTTTAAAATTTTTAGGAAGTAGAGCGCATGGCGGACTATTCACAATCACGCCTAAAGTTTAAAGAGGAAGAAAAAGATAATGTCTGGTCAGGAGAAGTGATGTACGACTGTTCGTCTTGACCCCATGCATGCTAGTCCCTCCCTTGGTCTCTTGGCTCATGATTCCTCTCCAGCTGATCCTCGGTGTTTAGAAAATTTCATTTTCTATGAAGAAGATTTGGGTTGGTTTGTTACATAAATTGTTTGAATAATTAAATTGCTGAAATGAATTTGCCTTGTTTTCATTCCGAAAACGGCGGTAACGTCTCCTAATTTACAAGTTTTCCGCTGTTAACTACTTATGTATGTGGTTATGTATTGGGGCGTTACATCTTGGTAATGGAAATCCCCAAGAAGTAGTGAAGTGGGCCAAGATCCCTCATTGCAAATTTGATTCTAAGTTGGTTGATGATCCGATGTAGTAGAGTTGTGGATGAGGTGGTGAGAACGATGTTGTCTACACGAGTAGGACAATGGCCATGTCGGGACCCTCGTGATAAACGAATAGGGAGGAATTGGTTGTACACCCCCGGAACCCTAGTGTGGCAAGGTGTGTGGCGAACCGTTGGTACCGGGCTCGTAGAGCTTGTTTGAGTCCGTAGAGGGCCTTATTTAGGTGACACATATGGTTCGGGTTAGAGGGGTACACAAATCCCGGTGGTTGTTGGCAATATACTGTTTCATATAGGTGTCAATGTAGGAACGCGTTATTGACGTCGAGTTGAAGGATGGGCCAAGATCGAGAGAGTCCGAGACTTAGAACAGTGCATATTGTTGTTGGTTTCACCACCTAGTTGAAAGTCTTGTCATAGTCAATGTCGGGTTTTGGTTGGGCAACCCACTATGCCTTATAGTGTTCTAGGGAGCCATCGAGTTGAAATTATGGCGCAAAATCCATTTTCCGTAATAATGTTGACCTCGGAGGTCTTGGTACCAAGTCCCAGGTGTTGTTTTTAACAAGAGCGAGTATTCGCCAATCGTAGTGGCACGCCAATGTGAGGCCTTAAGGGATGTCCTATAGGTTTTGGGAATTGGAGAATGAGGGGGCTAGTGAAGTGGTGAGGGAGAATAATTAGCAAGGCTTGAATTTGTCGGACTTGCTACGGGTTTGTATGGGGTGGGATGGTGTGGGCTCATTTGTAGGAGAAGTGTTAGACGGTTGCGTGGGTGGGGTAAGAGTAACGTGGGTTAAGCTGGCTATATATGGCGTGGGGTGGTAGATGTGAGGCTGGCCTGCGAAAGAGTGGCAGGGGTGCTGCTGGCGTTATGGTTGTGGACAGCGGGTGTGGGCTGGTTACCGTAGGGACCGGCCGACGTGTCTGTTTAGGTCGTGGGATTGGTTTGGGGTGAGGGGGATAACCCATATAGGTTAGGGAATTGTAGTAACAGAGATGGGTCCTCACCGGGGTGGAGGAAATTGTAGGTGGATGAGGTCGGGGAATAGGTGGAGGCGAAGGGAAAGGTGGATTCGTCGAAATTAATGTGTCCGAAAATAGTAACTTTGCGAGATAGTAATGTCTAGATAACGATAACCCTTGTGTTAGGTAGGATACCTAAAGAATACACATGGTGAGGATCGTGGGCTAGTTTGTGTTTGGCAGTTGTTAATAGATTTGGGCAGCATACTTGCAATGTCGGCAATAGAGGCCAAGCCATCAATGGAGAATTAACACCTTAAAATTCTTAAACTTCTTCCCAATCAACTCAAGTCCCCCATTCCTCTTCTCCTTTAGCCACGAACTCAATGTCGATGCCAATAACAAGCTAGATCCAAAACAAGAGGCCAAATTTCACATATCAAAAAATAAAAGCTTGAATATCGTAAAAAAAAAAGGCAAAATCAAAACCCTAGAAAGAAAAGGAAATTGAATCAGCAAATATATGATAATAATCACATCAATTGAATGAAAGAAATTGGAACTACATCTCCCATCAACTTATGAAAGAGGTGAAGAAATTCTTGAAACAAAATAACCAGAAATTCGAGAAGAAAAAGGTAAACAAAATGAAGAGATTTCCCTAAAAATCGTCGTCGCCGAAGCAAGAAGGAACGGTGAAGAACACTAATGACTCTTCATCACTGTCTCGGGGTCGGAATTTAGAGTAAGATCTAAATGGATATGCTAAGAGAAGGGCTGGTGAGGATGGAGAAGATGAAGATGGATATGACAAGTTAGAGTGAGAGACAAAATGCGAGAGATTTAAAGAGAGAAAGAGGAAGAGACCCAGAAAATGGGGAACTAAAACTTATTATTTCGTTGGTCAAGCCAACCATAGTAATCTGTCATTTTTTTTTCAAAATTTTAGAAAAATGCACTGCATCATTTTTCAATTCGTTTTTTTGTTATAACCGTTGTAATAAGCCCATAGTTAAAAGTTATTATTGTAATAGTGATTCTAAGTAGAAGAGCCATACTTGCGGTGTCTCCCCTGTAAAAACCTAGGCATAGCAACCTAGCTAGAAGTATCACTTAAAAGATATGGGAGTACATCGGATGTGAGTTTGATAGGTATGAGCCACATTGAGGTCTGGCTCGAAACTTGCTGAGCTTCAGAAATAAGGCCTAAGTTGGGAAACAGATGTATGTAGATCAATTCTGTCTTTTTTTATTAACTCTTGGAAAAGGCTCCTAATTTGACGTTGAGTTTAAGGTTAAAGTGTAGATTTGTCTATATAATCAAGAAAAAATTAAAGTGGAGAAAAGAAGAGAGATTTGTACTAGCCAAAATTTGAATAAAAATTCAAATTTCAAACTAACTATGGAAAATAGTAAAATCAAAAAGATAATTAAATAATCGAAGTTGAAGGCCAGAAAAACAACAATAAAAAGTTCAAGGCCCTAATATAATAATTTCAGCGGAAAATAATTAAATAGAGAAAAAGTCAAGACTAAAATTATACACATATATCAATGAGGTCCCGGCCTAGTGGTCAAGATCGAGATCCCGAGAACATTAAATTTTATGTTCGTTTCCTTCTTTTCCTATTGTATTATATTGCCATTTGTGACTACTTTGCACAAAAAGAAGTATATACACATGATAATACATATTAGTTACGTGGGTCACGAAGAAGAAATAATATATATATATATATAGGAAAAGAGAAGTTATTTATTTATTTGGTTTGCTATCTTAGATACTTGCATATTATACATTATCATTCATTTTTCATTCAGTCACAAACGTACTTAGTAACCCTCAGACCTGAAAGCATATATTTTACACACAGGGCAACTTTGATTAGGCCCGTTTTTATTATATTCTTAGCCACTAAAGTATGCACCAAGTGCTGCCGCGCTGTTAGTGCCCTGGATAGAGGCCGCCATGGTGGTTCCAGTTGATGGGTCCTGGTGCTTAGCCCACCACTTGGAATTCTCCAACTTCTCTAAGATTTGGGTCCAATCAGTCATGAATTTTTCTATAACACCACAATCACAGTACACCTTTTTTCCGGCCCCGGAGTAAGACCAAGCCAGGAGCCATCCACAGTCGACCCCTTTTGCATTCTTCCCCCTATACACCACCCCTGCGGCACAGCTACCACCGGATAATGTCGCATGGTAAAAGCCACCAGTGGACTTAAGAACGCTTGGGTATTTCTTGACAAGTTTCCCGCACCACTTCTTATCCATATAAAGTTGCAACGCTCCCTTCTTGGTGCTATTCTTCAACACCCCTCCAACATGTTCTCCTAAACGGATTCCCGCGGCCACAGCTTTGACGGGGATACCCCATCCTATACAAGTTAGACCTGCCCCTTCGTCTTGGCGTTGGACCCTTCCTGAGTACTGATCTGGTCGGACCCCTCTTAAACCGTGTTCTGAGTACTGATCTAGTCGGACCCCTTTTAAGCTGTCTCCTGAGTTATGTGTTCCTGAAAACTGGACTCCACGTCCTGGTCGCCGGACCCCTCGCAAACTGTCTCCTGAGTACTGGTCTCCTGAATAGTCTCCTGATGAGTACTGGATTCCACGGGCAGGTTGGACCCCTTTCATTGTGTCAGCATCATTTGCAAAGGCGGCCACAGCTTCTTTCCTCATATCTTCTGTAATTAGTTGGCTCATAGCTTCCATGATCAGCCCATCCAGAGTCACTTGCTCCTCGCTTTTGAGTTCGGCGGTCTCTTCCTTGTACATCACACACTGACCATCCATTTCTCTAGCTTTCGCCTGCTTTCATCATTTTATTTACACAAATACCAATTACACATGATTAATGCCTGTTGAGCAGTTGAGGTGAAGTCACCTCGCTCTCCTCACAGCCTATATATGTACCTCCTTCCTAGCTGGATTTGAACAAAGACCCCTAAGATAGGAGGTATATTATCGTTTGTAAATTATCATTTTTTATTAAGCGTATAAACTCTTTTAAGCGTGAGGATGAGGTAAAAATGTTCCTGACTATTGCATTTATACATAAATATATATATTACTTGCTCAAGTTCCGATGTTTATGGTAAAATTTATCTTATAAACATAAAAGTTCATCATGTAAAATTTAACATTTGCCACGGTTAAAAAAGATTCACCTAAGTAAAAATAAAAGTTTATTGCTTAGATCTAACAAGTTGGTAATTTAAATTAATTTACTATGTATAATCAAGATATTAATCTCTAAAAAAAAAAAAAAAAAACCCTCCCCGAACCACAAGATTGCACAACAATAGTCATTCTACATATCAAGACATGAAAACCAAGGGAAGAATCCCCGATCCCCTATGTCCGCTTCGGATTCTTCATATATAAATTCAAAGGTTGAAAAAGAAAATTTAATGGAAAGTTAGAAGAGCTCAACTTGACTTCAAAAATTTTAAAAAAGGGAAAAAGCTATCAAATATATTGCAAAAAGGATATCCACAAATTTTATGGTAAACAACCAAGAGAAAGAGGGAAAAAAATTTTCATCCCCTTCTCAATCTTAATCCTAAATTCAGAGGACTAGGCATATAGGATTTGATCAAAGAAAAATAAATAAATCTTTCACCCTGAATTTATTTTGGTGTATTATAGTTTTGAATTTAAGGTATCATTAAATTTATAATATATGTTTATCAGTTGTGATTTTTATAAAGCATGCTGATTATATGATAATATGATAAGTATTGTTCTTGAGATATATATGGTGTCATTTGATATTTATATTATTATTGTTTTATTTACAAGTCCTATTTATATATTATAAATGAGGTTGAAAAAAGTTAGGAGCTAATGGCATAACCCCTTACAGAAGAAGTTAGGTTTTTAGATAACCTATTGATAAACAACATATTATTTAACTCACTGTCCTTATTTAGGCTTAAAAAGGAAATCGCTTCTTGTTATAGTGAGCTTAAAATATCACTTATAAACTATGACATGTTCCCTTAATCTTTTTATATGGGACATGGGAGGATGTTACAGTTCCTCCGTTTAAAAAAGTTACATCCTCATGGAGACTACTAAACTTAAGAGTACACTCTGATACCTTTTGTACTGCCCCAACCTAACATGTTAGGTACTTAAATACCCTACTCACCAACAAGCAGTCTCTAAGCCTTTAGCCCAGACACTAATTAACAATGTCCAACCCGTTATTCTCACTTAAGCTTGAAAAAGAAAAGAGCTTATTATTATAGTAGACCTATAATTTCACCATATAAACGATGACACATTCTCCTAATATTTAGAATGAAACTGGGAAAAAAATAAAACATTGAGAAAGAGCTTCCACAGATTTAGTGGTGAAAAAAGGTTATCTCTAATTTATTTATAGTTTCTTTTAATAAGTAGGAATTCAGTTCCTTATTCTTACGCTACATATGATATGAAACTGAAAAGAGGGAGGGAGAGAACAAGAGAAATTACCTTGAGTGGTAAGAGTAATTGAGGAGTATAGAAAGTTGTGTGCTGCTCTCTATGGCCTATAATAGCTTTCATCTTTAGTATTTATAGAGGCAAGCTACGTGATTGACTAGGTTAGGCCACAATATTTAACCATAAAAATATAAATATTACTCCCTTTATTCCTAAAGAAATTATTAAATTTGTATAAGATAAAATTTCAGAAATATTTATTATTCACAAATTTCAAATAAAGGATCACTAAGTTGTGATATGTTTACGATAATAAATACTCCCTCTATTCTTAAAAAATTGACTAAAATCTCACTTTTTGTATTTCATAATGCTTGTCAATATAGCACTGCAATCATATATTTAATTATTTAAAAATTATATTTACTTATTGCAAACAATAAGATGAAATTTTATTTAGAAATATAAATATTTATTAATTACTCCATAGAAAATATAAATGATCAAACAAATTTAAACTTTCGAACCAAGAAATAAATATAGTTTTCTTATTTTATATTTTTACTTGATTTGACAGCCATTTAGGAACGAAGGGAATATTATTCATAAATTTAAAAAAGGACTTTATATCCCAAATGTCAACAATTATTGAGTTTTTCCGCAAAAGAACTTTGAAATAATCCACGAGAAAAGGAAAACTATTTTTTTAATCAAAAGTTCTTGAAAACTTGTCACAAAATTTTGCCTTAGATGTCTTAAGAATATCGTCAAAATTTCTGTATCATAATACTGCAATTAAATTTAGCTGAAGAAGTATAACCTAGTTTTTATTAGGCATGTGAAAGATGATTTTACTTTCATTAGTGATAGTCATGAATTTAAATGTCCTTGCTTATACAATTTTTACTCATTAAAAATATAAAAATCTATTAAATTTATCATTTGATTTTGCTTCATCACTTTCATCATTTATTTAATTTATTTTTCCTACTTTTATATTTTACTACTTGGTTAACCCTTAATTAATTTAAATTCTATCAATTTGTTAAACTCTCTTTTCTATTATGTTGTGAATTTTAATAGTTTTAGTGCTACAAATTTTATCAGTTTGGGGATCAAAAGAATAAATTTATCAGTTTTGAAATACCAGTTTTGATTTCTTGCTTTATGAAGAATGATACAACATTAATTATTTTAATGAGAATTTATAATGATAATTCTATAATTTATATTTAAACCCATTTTTATTTACATGACTTGTTGAAAACTTAAAAATTGCAGAGTACTTAAAAGTTGTTTTGATATGAGGTGTTTCAAAAAATTATAGATTGGATTGATTAATTAAATTTCTTAGTTAGTGATAAAAATTAAGATAAAATGAGTGTCAACAAAAGAGATTCTACAAATTAACAAAATTTAAAAATTAATCTTAAAAATATCAAATTCAAGCCCCCAATAATTATTTTCTAACTCCATCCTTGAACATATGCACCCTAAGTGGTCAAATTGCTAAAACCCTTTCATACAAGGAGTTTGCTATTAGGTGCTAAGTTTTAAAAGTATTGTTTGAAATAATGTTATTAAGTGACAATCGTTTTCGCCGGCATTTAAAATGTGAGACACTTTTTAAGTTGTAGTGATAAATATATATCTCAGTAAAGAGATCAATATTTTTTTTTTTAAGGTCAAGCACGTAACGTTACTCAATTGAAATTATATCCATGAATACATATATAACCCAAAATTGGATTAGGACATATCCATAGCCAACTATGCTCAATACATGAAGAAATACAACCTAGCGAAAATATGGGCTGACATATTTCCATCTCTTAATAAAAGTCCGAAAACAAAATGAAAAAATGCAACAGTAGAGATGTGGTACATGAAAATTGCAACAAAATTAAATTAAGTTCCTTAATATAAGAAGAAGGCCTAGACTCCTTATATAATCTTACAACTTCTTATATCTCCTTATAACTTGTTACAACTCTTACAATTTTGTACAAGTCATTATACCCGATTAAAACTCCTTACAGTTTTCCTTACATCTCCTTACGGATAAATGGAGCAGGGCCCTAGTCACTTTAGATAAGAGACCGACACTTAAGACTTGTTCAAAGTTACATAAAAAAATAAACAGAAACAGAAATAGAAACAATAACGAACAACAACGAACAAAAACGAATAGACTTGAGTAATAGAAATGAGAAGAAATGAACAAATACGAATAGAAACGAATAGAAAATATTAGAAATGGAGATAAATAAACAAAACTAATTAGAAAACAAAAATAAATGATAATTTTTATATAATTTCAAACAGGCTCTTAAGATGAGTATCACTACATTAACAATAGAGATATCGTACCTGAGAAGTTTTTGGTAATGAACAATTGGAAGGCACATTTTGCTTCTAGAACAATATAGCACAATTTCGATTCGGAGGAATTTGATGCCCTACCCGAATGGGCAAATTTCTTTTTCTTGAACATTGGAACGAATAACAAACAGAGCCATTTCATCTTTCAATAAATCATTTATGGATTTTCCTCCACTGTAAAGGTAATTAATCAGCAATAACTGATAAGATGGGTGCTATTCTATCTAGGAATATAAGAAACTTTATTTATCTTATGGGGGTAGATTCTTGTTAAGAATATATGTAGATTTTGTTGGTGCGAAGAATATATGTAGATACAATGGCTAGCAAATGGGTTGGGGACTTATAATGATATTCTGACATGATGGGATAAGGGGTGGAGAGAGGATAGAGAGACAAATATGATATGTATGATTGAGATGGGGTCATAGTTTCTAATAGCAGTTGTTGATTATATATTGGTTATATTTTTGAATGAGTTGTGTCATTCATTTTGATTATGATTAGACCTGGTAAAAATTGATCCGATTTGAATCCGTTTAAAATTTTTGAATTTTGGACACAATTTTTTCGACCCGAATATGAAAAAATCGAACGTAAAAAATCCGCAAATTAGCGGGTCAAACCCGACCCGAACACGTTCGACCCATTGGGTCAATGCAATAAAAATAACAAGTTTAACTTTGTGACTTGTTGATTGAATGTTTTATGCATATTATATGATTTTCCTTTCACTTCATCACTCTTTTAATGATAGTCATTTATCATATCATATCATTTGGAGATATATTATATATTTATCGCAATCATTTACAAACGAAGACCGATACTATTTTATTTCTCAATTTCTTCCTCACCAAAAAAAAATATTATTTACAAAAATTATGCATAGTTAATTTCAATAAAAACGTATGTTGATTCAAATGGCGTGATATATTAAAAATATTAAAAGTGAACAAGTTATACTTGTTATATTTTTAGTGAACTAAATATACCTAGTCACATCTTAAATAATATACTTTTGTTTTGCAGAAATAGTATTGCTATAATGATCTAAAATTTTAATGTTATAATTAAAAATAATAATTTTAGTTTATTATAAATCTCTAACTCTTTATTTATTTGAAAATGTTTTAAGTATACATGAACCATAACTCCTAATGGACAATGGGTTGACTTAAAACAAAGTTAAATTTTTACTAGTGAATAAAATGGGTCGATTACACCTACCCAGTGCCAGGTCAACCCTTTTTCGATGTATTTTAAAATGCATTAAATATGCATATAAACCTCGTTAGTATAATAGAAGAGGTAAAATAAACATCGAACCTTAAACAAATCTTTAACAGAACAAGTTATTATTATTTAACCCATAATTGACCCAACTTTTCATTGATATTATTTAAACGGGTCAAGCGGTGAAGCCGTTTGACTCAATGTGGTCTTCACATATCATAATAGAAGTTTTGAATATTTTTGAATATTCTTCTTAGAAAATACAAACACTATACTTTTCGTAGGACTATTGACAATTTTAAGCAAAAATATGATGAATTTTTATAATTAAAAAAGAAAACTAACTGATAAAAAGGCGGTCTCAAATTGTTGGGTTGACGCGAAACCCGTATAACCCGATATACGACCGCTCGTATTTTACCCGAACTCGAATGCACCCGACACGTATTTAATCCGCCCACCCGAATTGAGAGGTCTAATTATGACTAATTAATTGAGAGATGCTTGTGTATTGCTTATACTTATTGCATGTTTATATCTTAGTCTTATATTCAAGACACTTAACTAGTTTGTTATCTTATATGTCACCGATTTCATATCTGAGTTGATGATGTTTCAGAGACATTGAATTTATTTCCGTATTACTGCCACATACGTTTCTTATATATCTTTTGCTATTCCTATATTATTATTTCTTGCCTTGTTTAAACTGATTTTATTGACTTCGATATTTATTATTTTGTGATATATATTCTTTCCTTAAATTGTTACACAATATCCTTGAGTTATCTTTGGCAAAATAGAATCAGAACCTGAATTGCACAAAATTTGGTTTAGAAATCTTTTATTCAGAGTAAATAGATCAAGCCTTGATGGAAGCGGAAGTTACTACCCAAAATTATAGAAATTGGCCAGACGAGATTCACACATATGTTCAGCAACTAAGGAAGATTTTATTGAAGGGAGTAAAGATTGAAAATTGTGCTTAAAAAGGAAGAAATGTTAGCAGAGATTTGACAAGCACTAAATAAGTCTATGTAGTGTATATATGGAAGGACTGAATTATTTCAAGGTCTGCTAGAATTATTTACAATGGCTAGCAAATTTGTGCATGTAGGAAAATATAAGGACTAACCTTAGTAATGCAGAAGCAATTAGATTGATTGTTGTTCGATAGTCCACAAACAAATTTCCGCGTTATGAACACACCAATTCTGGTTGTACTTCGAAATCCGGATCTACCACCGTCACTTGGAATGATATAACCGGCGGCTACTAGAGTCGCCGGAAAGCAGCCACGATACAAACCCGAGGACCCTAAGATGGTGGGTCTAACTATGAGAGAGAGTTGATGATTTCTAGGGAAAATCGAGAGAAGCAACCAATGTTGCGTTTGGTTTTCTCACCTATTTTCCGTATGCTCATTACATAATAAATAGGAGCATTCGCTCCTATCATCGAAGTTAGGAAGTTGAGTCTATCCCAACTTCATTAACCATCTCACCTATCCAGGAACCTTTCTTGGATAAATGGGAAACTTATTTAAGTGGAAATTAACGGGCCTAAGTGGCCGTTTATGAACCTCATCCAACAGCTCCCACTCGGCCACGTAGGCCTTAAAAAATCTCTAATCCTTCACATCTCCTCACGTTTCATACCGGGAATGAAGCGTGCGACCAAAAGTAATAAGTAGTGTCATATTAAGTCACCATCTAACTAACATGACACTTTCATAAGGACAATGCCCCAAACCATTTGAAGTCATCACCTGTGGCATATATAATCCCTTTATGCCTACTGATATATCATATGATTATATTCCGAATATAATCGCCCGGGCTGATATGGTGAATATGAAATGGTTTTCCTTAGCCACTCATGATGTTACATCTCGGTAAGATTGCTTTCCTAATGTATTCCGTTGAGCTGTGTAATTCTATAACTCTCGAAGTGTACATTAAATTAGCAACATCTAACTTAGATTTCACACCATAGTTCTAAGTCAAAGGGAATTGTGTTTTGAAATAATAATGTTTCGGGATCACACGAGTGATAAGGAAGGGAAACTATTGTCACTCCACAAGGTCGTCTTTTTAGCACACACAGTATGAAGTGTGTGTTATGATATAAGGTGAGCCTATCACTTTTATATCATACGAATTACAAGTCCAAGTTTTTCCCAAAACCGACTTGAGTCACTGGATTAGCGCACTCAACGTAATCCCGACACTTGAATTCGGCTAAAAGGCTTCAATATAAGGTTGTGTTATATTAGATTTTTCTTAAATCTCATCTTAGACTTACTAAGGCGACTATTCATGTATATTTTTCATACTATCTAAGTACGAAAAATTAATCAATGTTGCACACCTAGTGCCAATATGATTTTAGTCTCATCCTAACCGCTACTCAGCGTTAGTGTTGATTATCCGTGTGATAAGATAATCGAAGCCTAGTGTAAGACCCGTAATTTTGGGGTTAGGTGGTCTTACAAGGTAGAGCTAATTATTTAGCCTTGATTAAATAGAGTAGGTCGAGAAACCAAATTATACACGGTTAGATATTTGTAAATTTACTTGAGCGAGTTATTATTAGTTCCTGTAACTAAAAACTAATAGCGTGTATTAATTCCTCCCTGCGAACTGTGCGCCGGATTAGCTAAATAAAAACACTGAGACCATGTACGCTGCTTATTTAGGCTTACTCTAGTTATGGCTTAACAAAAAAAAAAAAGAGGGAACTAAAAGGGGATAAGGAAGGATGAGTTGGGCCCAATAGGGGGAGACCGACGGTTAGTCGGTGGAAAAGAGGGAAGCAAGAAGAAAGCTCGGGGCTCGAGCGAGAGGAAAAGAAAAGGGAAAAGCAAGAGAGGGAACCGGAAAGAGAGGGAGGGCGTGCGGGAACCGAAGCGGAGGCCGGATGCTTGGCGAGCGGAGCGACGAACGCGGGTGGGTGGCGGACAAAGGTGAAGGAAAGAAGCAAAGCGAGAGGAAGGGGAAAGAGGGAGCACCGAACGGGGAAGAGAAAGACAGAGGAGGCGAGCGGTGCAGGAGACCGGGAGGGTGCCAACGACCACCGCGGACCCAGAAAACAACGGCCGGCGACGCGAATGGGCGGCGAGCGAGGAAGAAAGCTAGAGGTGGGCGGAGCGAAGGGCGAAGGAGAGACCGAAACAGAGACAGACGAGCGAGAGTTCGGGAGGCCGGAGCCGGGAAAAGGAACGGCGGCAAGGGAGGAGGACCGGAGGGCGAGCCAAGGAGGCCCGGACCGAGAGGTGGTGAGGGCCGAAACGTCGAACCGAAGCAAAAGGAAACGAGAGTACCGGAACCGACCTGAAATCGAACGCGGAACACTAGCAGCAAGCAATTCAATCAATTCAGAACCCTAGAATTCGAGGTGGGTAGTCTTATACTCTAAACTATTGGTAATTTCGAAACCCAAATGAGTTTTTTGTGATTATTAAATGTTTATGTGATAGAATGAAGTTTAGAAGTGGTCGGGACTGAATTAGGTTATGAGAAAATCGAATTGAGCTGTTAAGGCTGAATCAGAAACTCGAAGGAGCTTAGTAGTTGGTTAGGGCTGAGTTGAGATGCTTGAAAGTTTAGGAGTTAGGTTGTGTAGGTATAAAAAGTATTGTGAAGGTCTCAATTAGCACTTAGAAATGAAGAAATGGTGATTTGGGTCTAAGCTGTGAATTAATGCTTCGATTGAACCTTAGAGATTTCCTAAGTTGTTTGTGTTGGAAGGCAACGGCTTATATTGGGAAATAGCGAGTTAAGTATAAAAGACGAGTGTGAGTTCACACCGAGTGATGCATAATTGAGGCATGGGAGTGAGAGGTGGGTGAGTATTAGGATAATTGAGTTCAAAAGATAATTAAATCCTTGAGGTTGAACTAAATTCGAAGATAAAGCTGAACTAGCGGAAGTAGAGCGATGAAAAGAGATTAAGAGTCTGTATGATTGAGTTTGGACGAGAAAGAGCGATTAATGAAATAGAAACCTAAGATGAGAAAAAATTACACTTGGAGATGAAGGAAGCTAGAGGAATTTTAGTAGTGAAGTAAGAATGAGAGCTATCGACTAAATATGAGTAAGAAGAGGTTGATTAGTAATGTGGAGGCATAATCGGAAAACCTTGAAGTAAAGATGGTAAATTATGAGAAGTTGGGACATGTGAGATTAATGGTAACTACTTGTGGTTATTGTGGCTCGAAAAAAGAATTAATCTTACTAAATGGGAGAATTGAGAAAGGTTTAGTTAAAGAGAAGTCGAGAATGACTATCTATGTTGAATTGCGGCTATCTGTGCAAGTGATTGTGTTAAACGTTGTTCAAAAGTTGGTTTTGAAAGAAGTTCTATGTTTTACGCAAAATGATATTTGAATGTGACTTGTGTGATATATGCTTTGCAAACATGAAAACATACTTTTAAGAAGTGAAATTGATTTGACAATGTTGTTTGAAACAAGCTTGAGAAGTGAACATGTTAAAGAAACGGTTGTGAATCGACTTTGCATGGATCGTTCAGCACAAGGAAGGATTCTAGCTAGGGGTCATGTGTAGCAGGACGCCCGATTGGAATCTTCCTAGATAGGTCCCGGAGCCTTTTATTTGATGTCGCGCCCCGGAGAAATCAGAGAAACCAGAGAAATCGGAGAAATTATGAGAAATTGCGAAGTGCTAGTTCGAGTCCTCAACTTAGGAAGTGATTCACCAAAAGAGACTCATTGGAAATGATTTATGAAAAGTGATTTAGTAGAAATGATTCGGTTTCGATCGAAAGCCTTTGAAAGAAAATGTAGGTGGTTGCCACACCTTGTTGAAAGTTAATTCAATCCCAAAAGAATTGTTCATGAATGTGAAATCGTGCTTTTAAATGATTAAAGAGTCATGATATTTACGTTGCAAGAGATTTCATTGAAAATATCTAGATTTGTATTATGTTATTACGTTTTCACCAATTTCATTAGTATGAGATGTATGTGTAAAGAATTTCCATTTTAAGGGTGTAAGACTTAGGTGAGCCCGTGGTTTATTGCTCACCCCCACAAATTTCCCCCTCCCGAGTGTTGCGGTACATTTTCAGAATGTGTGATCTACCCCTAGCATATTTCGGACTCCGTGGCTGCTTTGTCTGCTGCGTGCTAAGTGATTCGTGTCCAGAATATGCATTTCTTATATTTCTCGGTAGTTTGTAATTTAGTTCATATAGTTGTACCTAATGTATAACGAACCATTTAGATTGTTTTAAATTTTACTTGCATGATTGGTTGGACTCCGGCGTGTGGCCGTTGAGTTGTATACTACGAGCGTGTGGCTCGTTGAGTTATGTTGTGGTTTTTATGCAGGGTTTTAGGGCTTTAAGCCTAAGGGATAGTCTACATTACAAACAGAACTCTTCCGAAATTTTTAGGAAATTTCAAATTCTCTTGGAAGACCACCTTTATTACCTTTAAGTTGGATTTAGACAACCAAACCAATCCCAAAAGAGCCTTGGGAGTTCCTTTAAGGAACTCGGCGATGTAATACTCCCGAGGGCTGTTTTGGGGTGTTACACCTAGTGACATTCGAGATGTGCCAAATCATGCAACCAAAAAAAGTTATGAACATTTAAAGAAAAAGAAACACCAATCTTTATTTCAATGAAAAAGTTCATCTAAATGTATGTCCAAAAACCAAAAATACAAGATATTTCAAATGACTAAACTCTACGAAGGCCTAAACTTATCATATGAGTTTTGAACACAACTCTAGGAGTCGGTTTAGTCAAAGGATCAGCGATCTTGTTAGTAGATAAATATTTGACAACAATCTCTTTCAACTTTATAGCATCCCTCACAAAGTAATAACGCCTTTTAATATGCTTAGCCTTCCTGTGAAACTTAGGATCCTTAGCATATTTAATGGCAGCAGATGTTATCGTACCATATCTCGACAGGATCGTCAACTCTTGGAGAAAGGTTGACATCCTGGAGAAACTCCTTAGCCATATTGCTTCCTGAGCGGCAAGGCAACTAGCGACATATTCCGCTTCCATAGTTGACAGAGCTATGCAGTCTTGCTTCTTACTTGCACTAAGATATGGCTCCCCACCAAGGGTAAGGGTGAAACTCTACAAACCCAGCTCGGTCTTGAACTATGTTTTTGCTTGCTCCCGAGTCTACAATCCAATTAGGAAGAGAGTTAGCAACTAATGCATGGGAACAAACAAATAATTTAAATACTTTAATGGAGGGGGTCACCTTTTGAGGCTCGGGACAATCCCTAGCATAATGACCCTTCTTTCCACAATAACACTTCACACGTGCCATAACTTTCTCTTTGTTTCCCTTAGCCTTATCTTGTTTCTTGGCATTTCCACCTGCAGGCCTAGGTTTCTTAGAGGGATGAGAACTTTTCTTTTTCCCTCATTTAAACTTGTTGCCCTTAGGTTTGCTTCCTTTAGCAACTAATGCAGTAAGAATAGGAGTAGGAGCATGTGACTTCATGCGAGTCCTCTTCAAGTTCGAGATGACGAACAATTATCATCCACGATCCGGAGGTGATCACTATGCACCATCGGGGTCTTAAACGTTTTCCAAGGATCCTTAGATGGGATAGCACGAATCACATTCATGACTTGATCACGCTCGGAGATCTCGTTCCCTCCAGCCTTAAGATCACGAACCATTGCACTCAATGTTTGTATGTATTCGATTATACTACGCTTGGGGCCAAAAGTGTATTGCATCCACGTAAGATGCAATTGACGGAGCTTAGTAGCGAAGTTTGCCCGAACTTGATCTTAAGTTGATCCCACATGTCTTTAGCTATAGGACAGTTCTCGAACTCACCGATTAAGTCATCATGCATAAGGTTCAATAGAGCATACCGCGTCAAGCGGTCCTTTTTGAACCACTCTCGATATGCTATCAATCCTTCTAATACTTGTGTAGTACTAGTACCAATATCCTTGTCATCTTTGTCCTTAGTAGCAGGGGTATCTATTTTGGCGATCAAGAACTCTAGCAATTCACGTTCATTCAGAATAAACTTAACCCTCCGATGTCAAATGTCATAGTTGGACCCCACCAACTTTTCAGTAGAAGCCATATCGAGTCATAGGTTTCGTTGCCATATCTACAAGTAAAATTGGATATTTAGGCACATCTTAAAACAATTAAATTTTCACAAACTTCATCATTCAAGTCATATGATCGAAAATTTTGCTAAGCTCATAATCATCACATATGAAATGAACTAGAAATTTTAGAAAAATTAATTGACACTTTAATTCCATAGAAAACATATTCATATGAATTTTAACGTTAAACGAATTAACATTGAATTTTACACATCACAAAGGTGGTTAAGATGTAAAACTAATTTACAAAAAATATTTGTACGTGATATTATTAATTCACATGAAACATATTCACATTAATTTTAAAAACTAATTTATAGATAATATCACTTAACTCATATTATATAAAAACGAATTTTATAATTGATATGACTTAATGAAACGAATTCATATATATATAGCATGTGAAGCAAAGATATTGCTTTTTTATAAAACTAATTTACACAACATTATATTAAACATATTTATATAATGTTCATGCTAATTGTCCAATTTAAAACATGTAATACGAAAATTACACATATTAAACAAATAACATGCCAAAAAATGAAATAATTACACAAAACACAATTATGTAATTTACATAGTATGAAACAGATTCATAAAATTTACTGATTAAAATAACTTACACAAAATTATAAAATCAGATTAATATTAATTTAAATTTACACAAAATAAAAAAATTAAAACACGCACTAAACGTATGGACCCTCAAGAATAAATAAAAAATCAGATTAATATAAAATCATATTAATCCCGATCCACACCGTGGCGGTGGTATAAAAAATTAAAACACACACTAAACGTATGGACAAAATTATAAAATCAAATTAATATAAAATCGGATTAAAATAACTTACGCAAAATTATAAAATTCAGTCGGCCATGCTAATTGAATAAATAAAAAATGGACCCTCGTGAATAAAAAACGTGCCTCGTGAAGGAAAAACAAGGACTGAAAAATTGAAAACCTCGGGGACGAAACCGGGGCTTGGTAAAATAAAAAGAAAAGGCATGCTTGCCCTTAATGACCTGTTTTCACGCCTCCCCGTCATTTATTCACGTATTCCCTTTTCTAGAGAGCTTCTCACTTTCCTCTCTCCCTCCGGGTCTCTCTGTCCTCTCTCCCTCTCTCCTTCACCTCCGTGAGTAGCCATGGCTACGGGAGGAAGGCCTCGGCTTGACTCCATGATCTCTAGCGACACCAAGCAAAAGCCATGGCCTTATTTTTCGTTTTCCGACGACTCAAAAAAATACCCAAATGATGTAATCCCGCCCTTCTCCGCGGAGCCAAAAAGAGACCCACAAGCTTCGTCCTTCCTTTTTGACGAAAATACCACTTGCCACGGTGTGGATCGGCTGTCAAGCAACCGATTGACACTAGTCTCGAGCTATGGAAGCGACGGCGTGGTGGCGCATGACCCACACGCACCACCGCCGGGATCTGTTTTCGCGAAAAAAGACTCAATGGTGGTAGATCGGCGTTGGGGAAGTAAAAAGAGGAAATAACTAATCTTCGTCGGCGGCACTTATAGGTACGCGCCACCCCTCTCTTCGGCGGTCCGATGGGTTAGTTCGATAACTACTCTTCTTCTACTTTTTTTTTTATTTGCGCCACCGAGGCCGGAATGGTGAAGGGATATGGTCCGCCACGAGGCTGTCCATGGTAGGGCGGTTTGCCACAAAAGTAGCTTGACCTTACAGAGAGTACGAGTTAAGGGGTCTAACGCGGTCTTAGTTAAACGGGATTAAAATAAGTACTTGAACAAATTATGCGGGATTTAGAGTTTGCCTAAACTAATCAAGCTAAAACCGATCGGGGATAGAAACTAGCAATCCAAAGCTCGATGCCATTATAGGAAAATATAAGGAGTAACCTTAGTAATGCGGAAGCAATTAGATCGATTGCTATTCGATAGCCCACAAACGAATTTCCGCGTCACGAACACACCAATTCTGGTCGTACTCGAAATCCGGATCTACCAGCATCATTTGGAATGATATAGTCGGCGGCTACTAAAGTCGCCGGAAAACAGCCACGATACAAACCCGAGGACCCTAAGATGGTGGGTCTAGCTGTGAGAGAGAGTTGAGGATTTCTAGGGAAAATGCGAGAGAAGCAACGAATCTTTGTGTTTGTGTTTCTCACCTATTTTCCGTATGCTCCATTACTGAGAATAAATAGGAGTATTCGCTCCTATCATCGGAGTTAGGAAGTTGAGTCTATCCCAACTTCATTAACCATCTTACTTATCGAGGAACCTTTCCTAGATAAGTGGGAGACTTATTTAAGTGAAAATTAACGGGCCTAAGTGGCTGTTTTATGAACCTCGTCCAACGAGTGCCCAAATGAAGAAAAGCAATTAAAGATTAGCTAGAAGACTCCAATCATTCAAGAGCCTACTCGAGACTATTTAAAGAAGATTTGAGGCTATGGACAAGAGCACCAGCACCAACGAGCATTTATTAAATTATTATCATTGTGTGTTCTTGTGTTTTAACTTCCAATTATTCTTATCATCTGGTTGGTATGAGGAGAGTGTATTAGGACTAAGTAAAGAATATTTGTGGTGTGTACTCAGTGGAGTAAGTTGTCTTTAATTATAAGAGAAAGACACTTAGGCAGTCACTAACTCAAAATTTAGGCTAAGCCAATGATCGTGAACATATTCACTTGTTTTGTCTCCCTTTGAATTTGAGCATTTGTTTTGTCTCTCTTTGAATTTGAGCTTTGTTTTTGTCTCTCTTTTTGGACCCTGAATATTTTGTGTCACAATTTGGACACTAAATTTTTCCTATCCTAGAAAAATCTATTAAAAGTTATCACCCTATTCATCCTCCCCTAGGGTGACTTCAGCCCTCTTTGGGACCTTCAATTGGTATTAGAGCCTATCCCACTTTATCAAAGATCTAATAATCTTGAGAGAAGAAGATCATAACTTTTAACAATATGGATCAAGGTCAGCTCATACACAAGGACCTCCATTATTCAGTGGTTCAAACCTTGCTCACTGTCAAGCAAAAATTCCAATAAGATTCCATAAGATTGGTTGTCTTAAAGGTCCTGGAATGAATAAATTTATCCTCCAATATAGGAAATGCTAAGACACACAGCCAACAAGAAAGAAATGCAACCAAATAGGCTCTCTTCCCTTTTTCTTTAGGAACATTAAGGTGCTCAAACATGCTTAAATTATCTTTACGCCATTTAAAATCTTGGATTTGAATCTTTCGGCTAGGGTTGTATGTAACTTTGGGGGCGAGTCACTAAGTCGAAGGCATTTTTAAGGTGGCTTATGAATAATTTCCATTTGGCATTAGAAATCTATCCAAATTTTAGCAGTAACCCTTGGTTTTTACTGTGTGTCTTCTCAAGGTTTGTGTAGACGGAAACAAGAATCCATAAGTAGATAGAACCACTCTACAAATTTATTTGTCCCATAGGTCAAGAACTTGACTACGAGGGACAATTGCATCGTATATCCTACCATTGATAAGAAGACCACCAAGTTTGTGCAAATCCCATAAAGAGATGGACGTTTAAGTAGACGCAGTATGAAGAGTGTTTGTGGTGGGATACCAATCAAAAAAGGCACAAAAAATGGGGGCAACATGGCGGTAGGAGTAAAGCGAAGCATATATGACGTTGTATAGCGAACAACTTTTCAGACATTATATATAACAAGAGAAGATATAAACTTTTTACTTCCACTATCGTGGGATATAGTTTGTGTTCCGTAGTAGACGAGAAATGAGATTGTCCATTGCACCATTTTTGACAATAATTAATAGTTGTGGGAGGAAAGTCCATGGTTGTATATTAGAAAGTTGATCAATATCCAACTTGAGTAAGAATTGATAGATAAAAAAAGTGGTCCTTTATTTAGATTTAGCATCTTTATCAATAACGATAAAGAGAAAAAGTTTGTCATCACGCTCAAGTTCCTTGAAATGCACCATTATGACTCGCCTAAATAAAACGAAGACGAAATTAGGAACAAGAAAAAGAAACTAATCAACAAATGATGGTGCACACAAAAAAGGGAGTATGTGATAACGAAAAAGCAGGGGCGTTAAGGGATGATTAGTTTTCTATCGCCATCTTGTTGAGATTTCCACTTATTAGCAAGTGGACGCCTACTAAAAAACTTCAAAAAATTTTAGGATCAACCTTGTTCATAGTAGCCTTCAAGTCTTCCTACCACTCATCAGTATGTGCATGTCGTCCACCAAAAATCTTAAAATATTTAGGGTTGACCTCATTCTTAGTAACCTTCAAGTTGTTCACTGACGAACCTCCCATACAAGAAAATCGCAATACAAAAAATAAAAGGACTATTAATATCCGTACCCCTCGTACTATGCTTCGCAATTATTTTTCTACCCATGTCGTATTGAAAATTATTTTCATACCCCCTGACCGGTGGTGTTAATTATTATTCTACCATTTTCCGATATTTATGCTAATATAATGGTGGTTGGTGAACATAAAATGACAACTTTGCCCAAATAAAAAGGAAGTGATTTTTTTATTTAACCCTAAAAACTTTTTCTCTTTCTTCACCACCATATCCGAGTTGGTATCTCTCACTCTCTCGCTTCCTTGCTCTGTCTCCTCCTCTCGCTATCCGTCTCGCTCTCGCTCAATCGCTCTCGCTGTATCGCTCGCTTACTCGCTCTCTCTCTGTCTCTCCCCTCGCTCTTTGTCACTCGCTCTGTCTTTCACTCGGGTGAGCATCGAACATCAACGCATCGAATATCAAAGATTGAAGCTTTCTCATGAGGTATGTTGAGGAAATGATATTTGGAAATTGAATTTGTGTATACCTCTAAGATAATGTGGTATTGGTATTTGAAACTGTTAATGTTTGAATTTTTTGATTTTCGGCGGTTGTAGCATGGAAGCTTCAACGAATTATGGAGTTGGTGGTGATAGCGCGAAGGTATACTTGTCCAAGGTGCGGGGTGAGCACTAAATTAGACTACCTTGTGTGAAGGTCACAAAAGAATTATCCGAGGTCTTATTATGGTTGCTTGAAATGTGGTACCTTCCTTTTTGGGTCGAAGCCGAGGCTGGTAGGCAAGAAATTGTGGGTTCCCAATCAACTTATACGAGTGAGGGAAAGGATAACTAATCAAGGAAATTGTGAACATGTCATTGAAATTAGGGAGTTGAAGGAGGAGATGACAAAGCTTGGCATTCGGATGGTGGACATGAGGGCTGAAATGAAGTCACTGCTCGTATAGAAATAATCTGTGTTCTTCAAATTGTTATGGCTTTATGTATAGGCTTGTTTGTAGTTATGTTGTTTGTATTAACAAACAAGATGTGATATGGGCAATGCTTGTGTAATGAAGTAAAATATTTGGAATGAAAGTGAAATTTGCTTCCAAGATCCTGTTTTTCATATGCAACATCTTAATCATGTCATGCTTGCACATTAGCATCGAGCATTATGCTTGATTCGAAGCCAAGCCACCATTCTCGTTGGATTACGAGTTGTTACTTAGTTCCTTTCCAGTTTCAGCCTTTCATAAAGATTAAAAGTAGGCATGAGAAAACATGAAAAATACTGCTAGGAAGCAATACAAAAGTTTGAGGTGTACTTAATAAAAGAACTAAAAAAATGGAACAAAGATGGGAAAAAAAACATGACTAGATAGACTTACATCTAAGAAGTATGGAAAGAAACCGGTGACCTAAGTAGAAAAACCCGAATTATGCATAAGCCGAGCACTTTCATGTGCATTTTTGGTCTAAGCTTCTTTAAAAGATCGGACACAGCCAATTCATGCTTCTGTTTAGCTCATCCGAGTGATGTTGCGAGTCACAATACTACGAGTAAAACTCAAGTCTGTATATGTAGCTGAGCTTGTATATGTAGCTGAGCTCAATTCTCGCCCTTGGTTATAGAATAGAAGATGCTCAATGTGTTTGTGTGTGTGTGTGTGTTTTTTTTTTTTTTTTGGTGGGGGGCTACCCGAGGCTATTCTACAATAGAACAATGGCCAAGGATAGAGGAGACACATGATAATACTTGGAGACATCAGCTATCATCTCACAACCGAAGCATATAAAAGCATAAAACACATGATAATATTTGGAGAGTTTTGTGCTCACCTCCCTCTGAATGCACAAACCACGAGATAAAAATGATGCTAGGGCAACAAGACAGCGAGGAGGACGAAGCGACGAGGCCGGAAAACTAAAAGAACATAAGAAATTCAGGTTACGAACTTTTATTTAGAAATTCAGGGCAGCACAACGAGATGGACTAGCAGCTACACAGGTAAAAATACAAGAAACAATGACAGCTTGTTGTTATGCTAATGCTGTTAGGGCAACAGGACAACAGGAGGACAAAAGCTGCAGCCTAGAAAACTCCAATAACATAAGAAATTCAGTGGACATTTGTGAGTTCTATAAGCTTGCAAGGATGAATCATAAGCACCTACTGTAGTAAAATCATAAGCACTCTGCTGCAGTAAAATCATAAGCATCCGCACAGACTTCCCATCATTTTTATAAAACCAAACATCACCTGTCATAACTGCCAACAAATAAAATTGGGGAATGCAAAGTGGTGGAATGGATACTCCATTTCATTGATCCATACTTGCTTGAAAGTACAACCCCAATAATTTCATGTCTCAAGTTGGCATGAAAAAATAGGGGATGGGGATTATAGCATACATACATAACTTAATCATGAAAAAGATACATAAGTGAACCCCATATTTTTGTCCAAGAACTTATTAACTTAAAGCTGTACACTCGATGAATGAAATGGAGATTATGTCTAGTCTGCCTAACTACTTCAAGGAAATAACCTTCTTGCAAGAGGCTTGGCTTGATTGTGTTGCAGCCTTCATTCTCTTAAACCTAGGAATTCTCCTTGGCTCAGTTGTCTTAGCAACCATTTTTCTCTTCCCTTTTGATGTTGGATGTGTAGCAGCAGATGTGGAAGGAATGGATGAGGCTGCGACGAGAGGTGGAAGGGAGGGATGTTGCTGCAACGGTGGTGGAATGAATGGAGGAGGCTACAGCTGATGTGGTATGAAGTACCTTCCTTGGCCTACCAAGTTTCTTCTTCTCTTTGTCATCTTTCTTCTTTCTTTTGGCCTTCTCCTTGCCTAAGAGGGGCAAGTCCTACAATTGTGAGTTAGGTCCTTGCGGTTGGAGCACTTCATTAGTCTTGCTCTTGTTTTCTTTCTTCCCTCATTAGCCCCTCTCTTCCTTTCTTTTGGAGGCCTTCCTCTTGTCTTTTGCATTGGTGGAGGTGCTAATAATGGAAGGTTGTCCATTGCTGGCCAAAACACAGGATCCCTAATAGGATGCAAATTAGCACTATAAGCTGCCTTGAATCTGTCAATACTATACCACTCACTTACCCAATCTTCGATCTTCTCCTTCATGAACAGATTGCTCTTACAGCATGCTTACATGGAATACCAGAAACTTGCCAAGCCCTGCAATCACAAGTCTTCTCTCCAAGATTGACAATGAAGGTATGAGTGGATTGGCCGACTTCAAACAATCCTCCCCCACAAGGAGTAGCGAGTCAGCCCCCAAGCATCTTTTTCAAGTACTTGCAGCCTATCCTTCACAGAAGGCACCATTTTCCCAATCAACTGTTCACCCATTTTCTTCCTCTCAACTATCCAAGCAGTGCATTTCTTCCTAATTGACTCACATAACACAAACATAGGCTTCTCTCTATACATATCAATGACATTATTAAAAGATTCCACAAAGTTGGTCGAATTGTCCTCAACTTTTGAGACTTCATCGAATAAATACCTGCACCAATGTTCTTTCGACTCATCTTGTAACCAAGTCCATGCAGCTTCATTCTCCTTCTTCAGTGCATCCATATTCTTATTGTGCACCCACTCTGTGTAAGCATAAGCAGCCTTGGTCATGAAGGTGCTCAACTTTGGACCAGGAAACAACTTTTTGATGTTTTTGGCATAATGGACTATACAAATCCTTCTTTGAGCAGCAGGAAATATGGTCTTCAAAGCTGCAATAACTCCCTACACAAAAATAGCAATTACACTCTTTACTTATATGAGTACGTTAATATTAAAAAAAATAACAGGATAAACAAGTAAAATACCTTGCATCTATCAGCAATAAATGTGTACTTGGTTGACATTCTCATCTCCTATAATGCCTCTCAAACTGTTGAAGAAGTATATCCAATTGACCTTGCTTTCGGTGTCAACTATTGCATATGCAATGAGGAAGCGATAGTTGTCGCCATCTAATCCAAATGCGATCAGCAACACACCTTTGTAAGGGCCTTTAAGGTGGCAACCATCAACCCCAATGAACCTCCTACACCCTGCCAAGAAGCCATCTATGCAACACTTGAAAGAAATAAACATCCTCTTGAATATCGGTTTGCAGCCCTCTGCTATTGGCGGATCCCATTTGATGTAGCACAAACTGCCAGGATTGGACTTCTTCATCATCTCAGTATACTTCGCTAATAGCTCAAAGCCAGCATCGGCTCTACCCTCAATTTTGGTCTAAAAACATGTTCTTTGCCCTCCTAATTGTGTGCTTCGCTTGACTAACCCATATTTTCTCAACAGAATGTCCCCCATAGTTGTGATTTTCATTTTTGGTTCAGCTCGACCTCCTCAAATAGGTGCTTCGCTATCCACCGAGAATTTTCTGCGGGGTTGTCTAATAATCTGGAATGTTTGTGTGCCATGCCCCTAATTGTCTTCACTACAAACGTGGTTCCATCGGGAGTGGGGATGCATGTATTCTGTACTTGCAGTTCTCTTCCTTACACCATGCTTGTGTATCTCGTATTATCATTTCGATAAACCTCACAAAAATCCTTCTTGTACCATATAATCTCTAAACACCTCTAGGAATGATTGTTTATCTAAGAACATATCCCACTCTTGAATTTTGATCTCACCATTTGCGTCAAGTTCCCACCATTTTGCTTGGTACATATTTGTTGTAGCATCATCAGCATCCTCATCACTCATCTCATCAAAAACTTCATCCTCTTCTACCATAGAAACCTCACTCTCATCACTACTCTCATTCTCTGCACAATCTCTAAAATTAGACCCTTCACTATCACAATCATCTAATCCCAACATCAAAGAATCACTATCGGACACGGGTTCTTCAATGAAAATACCCTTCCCTTTGTCTCTATAAATGAGAGGGCTCTTGGGGTCATTTGTGGGGCTTTTGGCTAATTCAAGAGACAATGATGGAGCATTATCTATCATTGAAGCATCAATTGAAGCAATTACATCATCCCGGAAAGGAGAATCACAATTCTCGGCAATGCCATGATCATTTCCCTCATTTTCATCCCCATGAACAGCATCCCCACATTCCAATTCATTTCCCTCATTTTCATCCCCATGACCAGCATTTAGAACATCACAACCCTGCTCATTGCCCTCATTCTTATCCTCAACTGCCTCATTCTTATTCCCATCTACCTTATTGTTATCCCCATCAAGCCCCAACATTATCTCATGAATTTTAGTGGCCCTTTTCTTCTCCTTTATATAAAAAGTTATTTCTTTCTTCCCCGTCCTCCTATCACACATTCTTAACAATGACTCATCATCATATATAGGCCACCTTTGCTTAGGGTTTTCGGGAGGGTGTGACTGAATTTCAAAGAATTGTGGGGCTGGCTGAACTTCGGGTTTGGATAAAAACCAAATAACATCCCTTACTAAGTCAATCAACCGAAAGTAATCAACATCCCTTTTCCCAACCACTAACCTCCTTCCATTATATATGAGCACAAGATCAAACACCATAGACATCTACAACAGAGCATTATATAAACAGAGCATCAACATCCCATCATACAATTATCATATAAATAGAGCATTATATAAACACATGTATCTAACCCATCTAAAACAGAGCATCTAAACACAACAATTACAATTCGTTTTTTTAACTTAAACCCTAATCCGAAAACCTAATTTCAAAATTCAAATATTTCTCATGCTCATTCTATAATTTCTGCAATGATTCCTCACATTGCTCAACGACATGCAAATCTTTCAACATTTTTTTACAATTTTCCATTACACCCATCCTCCCAACCCAACCCAACCCAAAGAAAACGAAATGCGATTAAATTTCCAACGACATGCAAAATTCACTATAATGATACCAAATTAAGGATAAATTACTAACCTTCTCCAACCTTCCGCCTCGATTGCTGATGAATTTGCTGTTTCTCACTAAGAAATTCCCACGTAATTCCCGATTGTGAAGCACACCAACCACGATAGTTTCAAGACTCGCATAGAAGATGACAAAGAAGAAGACAGAGGATGGCAAGATCCTTCTTCACTACGACGAGATGACTTTCTCGGAATCGTCGTCAAGAAACGAGTAGAGGATGCTCACGAAGAGGAGAGAGAGAGAGTGCGGACCCATGAACAGAGAGCTTCGAAGAATTTTTTACTCAAATCTCTTCAATTCAAAATAAAATACGACTGTGTGGTGGGGTTCATTTAAGGAAGGGCATTTTAGTCTTTTCACGTCTTCGGTCAATTTAATATCAAAACTTTACCTACAATTCTAATATGTCAGTAAAGTCGGGGGTATGAAAATAATTTTCAATACGACATGGGTAGAAAAATGATTGCAGAGCATAGTACGAGGGGTACGGGTGTTAAAAATCCCTAACAACGGCCTAAAAATTGGCAAACAAGGAATTCAGTGTAAAACCTTGGATGGGATTACTCATTCGACACAGCAAATCAAGGATACAAAGCTATTGTGTTATATATGGTTGTCGACTTACTCTCGTCAACTGTTAAAAAGATAAAAAGGCCAAAGTCAAATGATAAAGGAAGAACAGTGGGACACACTCATCTAACACTCACCGTGAGCTCAACTCAAGCACCAACATTTAAAAAAAAAAAAAAAAAAGGCCCGTGTGAAGTAGCAAGTGTCAAACGGCGCATGAAATTATTAGGAAGCCCAAATCAAGCATAGCAATTATATATATATATATATATATATATATGAAGAGTGGGTAAAATCAATATATGATTGACATGAATGATGTTTATGTGACATTAAAATAATATAAGATTAGACCTGTTAATTTCGGTGGGTGGGTAAAATACGGATCGGGTGTATTTCGGATTCGGATAAAATACGGACAGTCGTATAACTCGGTTATACAGATTTTGGGTCAATCCAACGGGTTGAGACCGCCATTTTTATTAGTTATTTTTCTTTTCTAAATTATAAAAATTCAACATATTTTTTGCTTAAAATTGCGCATAATTTTACAGAAAATTATAGTATTTGTATTTTCTAAAAAGAATATTAAAAAAATTCAAAACTTTCATCATGATATTTTCATGAGGACTGCATTGAGTCGAACGACTTCACCACTTTATCCGTTTAAATAGGAGCAATGAAATGGTTGGCCAATAATGGATTGGATAATAATGAATTATTTTATAAATGACTCGTTTAAGGTTATGATATTTATTTCAACTCTTATATTATACTAATTCACATGTTACACTTTGTTAAATTTATTATCAATAGTAATAAAGATTAATATTATAAGGAGGTTTTATGCATATCTACTCCATTTTAAAATATATCGAGAAAGATTTAACCTAGTCGGTTAAACGATCCATTTTATTCACTAGGAAAATTCCAACTTCGTCTTAACCCCACCTGATGCCCATCTTAGACGTTGTGGTTCAAGTACGGCTAAAACAATTTCAAATAAATGAGAATTAAAGATTTACAATAAACAAAAATATTAGTTTTAATTATAATATTGAAAGTTATATTATTATAGTAATATTATTTTTATAAAAAAGTATATTATTTAAGATGTGATGTAGCATATTAAATTTATAAAAAATATAACAATATAACTTGTGCATTATAATTTTAATATATAACATCATTTGAATCTATACCTATTTTGTTGAAAATTTATTATTTATAATTTTTGTATATAATGTTTTTAAGATATAAGTTGAGAAAAGAGATAGTATTAGTGTTTGTCTCGTAAATTATTTCGATAATTATACAACGTCTCTCCAAAAGATGTGACATAATAAATGACCATCACTAAAAATGTGATAAAGTGAAAACAAAATCATATAAAAGATATAAAACATTCAATCAAATAACCAGCAAACTACAATTTTTGTTTTTATTACCTTGACCCAATGGGTCGAACGGATTCGGATCGCATTTGACCCATTATTTTGCGGATTTTTAGATTCAATTTTTTGGGGTTCGGATCGAGAAAATTGTGTTCAAAACCCAAAATTTTCAGGGGTTTCGGGTTGGGTTTCCAGTTTGGATTAGTTTTTGCCATATTTATATAAGATAGTTATATAGCATGTTTAAATGGTTCATGCACTTAATTAAATTAAAAATTAACTAATTTTTTTGAATATATATAATATGTTTATTATATTGGATGTGTATATTTCTAAAACTAATTTATTTTAGTTTAATGAATAATATTGAGTACTATTGTCAATTTGTAACACCCCGATATTTTAACTAATGACATTTGACTTGTATGTGAATGTATGACTTGAATACGTGAATTAATTGGTCCGATAATGTTTGGCTGACATTAATAAGTTTGAGAATAATTAGAATTATGTATTTGTTGGATTACTTCACATGCATTAAAATTATCGATATTATGTTTTAATAAGTTACCTAGTCATATAAAATTGGTCAAGCCAAAGTCAAAATCAAGTCAAGTCAAGTCAAATGCATACTTAGTAATTAATCAAAACTAGTTTGGACTCGTGCTATGCACGGACCAATATTATATAATGAATAACTTAAGAAATTATTGAATTACGAAGTAATTTTGTACTTGTGAGTTTCTTTTTCTCGATCATTTGATTTTATTGAATGTTTTCATTTTCAACAATATTCTTTTACATGTTATCCCCTCATAGCAAAAATGCTTTTGTGACTTAATATATGTTCATTTTCAGATTATTTTTCTGCTCATTTTTGTTATTTTTTAGTCAGTTTGTTAGAAGTTAGAATAAAATTAGTCTTCTTCGGTTAATTTTATTTTTATATTATTATAGGGTTTAGTTAGAGTCTTTTTAATATTATTATTAATTTTCTTAGTTTTTATAACTGATTTGATAATTTTTTAGATTTTTTTCTAATTTAGGTTAAAGAAGGTCTTTAATTTAATAAATTTATAAATTTAGTTTTTTTATTTTGATTTTAGGTGTTAGGATATATTCAGGTCCAAAAACTAATTTTAATACTCTAATAATTTAATTATTTATTTTTTCATTTATTTAGTGCAGTTTATTATTTGTTTTACTTTATGCTTAAGATTATATTTTTATTTTATTATTTTTAATTCTGTTTAATTTTTCTGGAAAACTATAAAAAAAATATTTTTGGGTTTTAGGTTATTTTTATATTTTTTCATATTTTTGATTTAATATATCATATAATTTTGTATATTTGTTATTTATTAATTTTCTACTTAGTTTTGTTTCTATTTTATGTTTTATATTTTTATGAATTAATTAGGATGATTAATTATTATTTAATTTTAATATTAAGATTAAATAATTTTATAATATATAACTGATTTGATAATTTTTAAACTTATTTACTAATTTAGGTTAAAGCATGTTTTTAATTTAATAAATTTATAAATTGAGTTTTTTCATTTTCATTTTAGGGCTTTAGGCTATTAGGTCCAGAAAATAGTTTTAATATTTTGGTAATTTAATTATATATTTTGTATTTATTTAGTGCATTTTATTATTAGTTTAACTTTTTGTTTAAGATTATGTTTTTATTTTGTTATTTTTAATTTTTTTTAATTTTTTGAAAAATTATATATTATTATTATTATTATTATTATTATTATTATTATTATTATTATTATTATTGTGGCATGGAGTATAAAAGAGTCCATATATGAATAGAAAACCTTTTTTTTTCATTGACAAATTATTATTTTTTATTGGACGAAACTCCTAAATTCACTCTCAGACCGCCATGTCATCTTTTTGAAAAGATTGCTATTATATATAGTATAAAATTATTATTATTATTATTATTATTATTATTATTATTATTATTATTATTATTATTATTATTGTGGTATGGAGTAAAAAGAGTGCATATATGAGTAGAAACCTTTTTTTTTTCAATGACAAATTATTATATTTTTATTTGACGAAACTTCTAAATTCGCTCTCGAACGTCATTTCATCTTTTTGAAAAGATTGCTATTATATGTAGTGTATATATATATATTAGTCAATTGTTTTAGCTTGTACATTGATTTTTCAAATGGTTTTATTTAACCCATAACTTTTTTATAGAAATAAAATGCACATGGTTTTAGGTCATGGTTTTTAAAAATAATTTGACAAGTATCATAATTTCATTGGTTTGAAATTTATATAAACTAAGATGGGCCCGTGCTATGCACGGAGTAATGTTATACAATGTATACCTTAAGAAATTATTGAATCATGGAGCGACATTGTACTTATGAGTTTCTTTTCTCGATCTTTTGATTTTATTGACTCGGTTTCACATTCAACAATATTCTTTTGCATGTTATACCATCACAGTGAAAACTCTTTCCCGACTCATCAATTTATTAGAACCCAACACATAAAAATCATTAGAGCCCCGCACACATTCATCTTTCAATCATTCTAAATTTTTAAAGAATAAATAAAAACTCTAAAACGATAAATAAAAAGAATGTTAAAAAATATCATCAAGGTTTTAAGATTATACTCGTAATTTGAAACCTTAATAAGTCGAACCCCTATCAGAATCAAACAATTTAAATAAACATCACTTATACAGTTATAGGAACAAGTGTGATAATATGTTTGGGTATCAAAAGACAAATATTAGTAGGAAAAGGAATAATATATGATTGGTAGATATTGAATTAGATGACCTATAGATGACATTATTAATATCATTATGTCACAAATTAATATTACAATACAAATTACATCAAATTAATAAAAAAATGTCAAACTTTTAACTCATAACTCTCTACAAAGTCAATACTAATTTGACTTAATTGACGTCTAGATAATGTCTAGATAAATATTTACATGAAACCTACTAAAACATCATTGACTCAAATATTACACGAACCCTTAAAAATACACATATACCTAGAGTTGAGTAGGACCAGGTAGCCAGTCCAATTTCCTAGAATCGGCCCCGGTCCTAGTAGGAACCGAGTCCAGGAAATAGGAACCGGTTCGGTCCCATTCTAACCAGTTCCAATTTTTTAGAACTGGCATCGAATTGATCGGGACCGGTTCCAAAACCGAGTACCCAGTGGACATTATTCTATTCCTTTTTTATGAAATATTTTGTCCCAATTTGCTTGAATTGAAGGTTTCAATGTTCCAACAACTCGAAGAGCCAACCGAGAAAGAGACTGGAAACACACACACATACACACACGAGTGAGAGAGAGAAGGAGGGCGACATAGTGAGAGATCAATAAATGGAGGGAGAATCTTACCGTTGCTAGCATGAAAACAAAGAGAGTGCTAAAAGTGGCGGCGATGAGAGAGGTAGTGGAGGACTGCAAGAACACAGGGAGGCGATAAGAGAGAGATAAAGGCTCGAGTATGAGTTTTATGAGATCTAAGTAAGATAGGGAGACCATGAGAGAGAGAGATAGACAAAGAGTGTGGATGGTCCGAGTGAGAGAGGGAGGCGCCGAGTGAGAAGATGGTCATGAGAGACAAGTAAAGGGTCCGAGTGAGAGAAAGAGGCTGAGAGTAGTGCGTAGAGTTTCACTTTATAAAGCATTATATATTAAATCAAACTTTTTTTTTTGGATAAAAAGGACCGGGCACCAGGTGGGCCGATTCCACAATAGTTGGACCCAAGTCCTAATTTTTGAATCGGTCCCGGTTTCGATTCAATTGGTTACGAGTTCCGGACTCACTGGGTCCGAACCAGTTCAGTGGACTCGGGACTCGCTACCCAACTTTTTGCACACCCCTACATATACCTATAATGGGATCTCATTTTATAAAAATTATAGGGTGAATATGATGATTTTCATATTCTTACGTACCTCAAGCACATTAAGGCAATCCTTTTTCCTCCTGCACTCTTCGATCATGCTCAAGAGGTTATAGACAATATAAGTTAATTATAAATAACTTAAAACTATAACTCCACCTCTTAATCATAAATAACTTTATGTTGAGACTCCACCCCTTATCTTCTTACATTTGCATTCTTAAATCGGTTGTATTTTCCAATCATTTGTCTAACATACAACTCAACTTGCGAAATAGATTAACATATCATACCTTCATTTACTGGCACTTTTGAAACTTAATTTGCAACTATATTTTCTCTATAAAAGTTATAACATCCTAGTCATCTAACAGGGAATGAGAAAATTAATTAAAGAATAAATTTACTGATTCTAAACATTCACACGCAATGATAAAAATATGGTGAAAGAAAATTAATTTTGCAAACTTAGCCAAAATTATATAGACATTAAAATCATTTAACATAGAATTGTAGTGAGAAATAATGACAATTTCACTTGTGCATAAATTAGCAAGTGAAGCATATAAAATTCAACTTAATAATTACCAAATTAGGTTTCATAAATCATATTAGTGATCAAGTAGGTAGGTGAACTAAGAAAATGATTTCTAAGGGAGAATATATGCAAATCTTAGAGACAGGTAACTTAAGACAGTTTTTTTGGGGCTTGGTGCAATTTAGCAAGTTAGGCAAAAATCATATAATGAAGATATCTCATATATTTGAGTTAAGCTATTGAAATGCATTCAATTTATTTTAAACATTATATGATAACCTTGATCATGTAATCTCTATTCTTTAACCCTATATTTGCAAGGAAAATGTAGATAAAATTAACTGTAAGGATTTATTGTTTGTCAATCGAGACATCATCTCAAACTCCTCCTCCCCAATTTAAAGTACACACTATTATTCGATTAAGGAGCAAATCAAGAGATGCTAAAATACCAAAGTTAAATTGCCAAAAAAACCAAGCTTGCTAGAATTAGGCATCTATAACTCAAAGCCACACACCTTCGACCCGTTCTCCAAGTATTTCTATAACCCCTTTCTCTTTTTATCATAACAAATATGTCATTTTTTTCGTTCCTAAATTTTGCTGATCTTAAATGACGACTTATTGTGTTTATATCGCAAACAATTAAAAATAAAATAATCTAAATTAAGATCTTGAAACTGTAAATAAGAAACATGAAAGGTGAAATATTAACTCCATGTAAACCAATTACCATTATTCAACATTTGTTTCAACATATGAAGGAGAAAAAAATAACTAATAAGACTATATTATCACATACAAAAAAAAAAAAAAAGGAGAGGAGAGTTCACTTATAAAAGGAATTTTTTTATTTGGGTAAATTATATTTTTATTTATCTAATTATTTATTTCAACTGCTCATATTAAATGGACAAATAATTTTTTATGGTTAAGATTATCCTAAACTCCTACGATCACTCTCGTTGCACTATTTGACCAGTTTAAAAATACTACTATTATATATTTTATAGATTAATATTAATATTAATATTATTATTATTATTATTATTAATTATTATTATTATTATTATTTATTATTATTATTATTATTATAAATTGATTTTGGCAAGGAGTAAAAGAGAGTACATAGATGAGTGAAAATCTATTTTTTTTTCAATGATAATATTTTTTTTATTGGACGAAACTTCTAAAGCCACTCTCAGGCCACCATGTCATACTTTTGAAAAGATTGCTATTATATATAGTATAGATTATTATTATTATTATTATTATTGATTATTATTATTATTATTATTATTATTATTATTATTATTATTATTATTATTATTAAATTAATTTTGGCAAGGAGTAAAAGAGAGTCCATAGACAAGTGAAAATCTATTTTTTCAAGTATAAATTATCATTTTTTTATTGGACTGAAACTCCTAAAGTCACTCTCAGGCCACCATGTCATACTTTTGGAAAGATTGTTATTATATATATTATAGATATGAGATTAGTCTCCTTCCTAAGAGCACCAACAAAAAAACAACAAAAATAGAGAGAAGGAAAGGAAGATTTTGGATGTTTTTTGCTTGGTAGATTAAGGAAAGGAAGAGTTTGGAGACTTTTTGCTTAGTAGACTTTTTTTCGGTACATTAAGGAAATGAAAAGTTTGGAGGCTTTTGATTGTTAAATTAAAAAGTAAAGAAATATCAAAGAGATCCATTTGGATAAATTAAAGTGAGTAATTCTTATATTTTCTTTTTAACTAAAAAGGTTAGGGAAAGATAATTAAAAAGAAATAATGCATGGATATGACAATCTAGACTTAACTAGACCTAAAAAACTGACCCGAACCGAACGGGTTAACTTGAACGACCCGAAACCCAAACCGAACCGACATCCAAAACAGTTGAAACGATTTTAACCCAAAAACGAAATGAAACGACCCGAACCGAACCGATCCGATATCGAATGAACCCGATTCTGACCCAAACCGAAATGACTCGACCCGAAATATGACTCGACCCGATTACAAACCGAACACAAAATGACCCGAACCGAACCAAACCCAAATCGATTTAACTCGAATAAAAGTGACCCAATCCACTTTTTTTTTGGTGGGTCTCTCAGGATGGACTTTTGTTCCTATAGTGGAACAATTTTTTTGATGGGTACAATTTTGAATCGATTTTGACCCAAAAAGTGACCCGATTATGACCCGAAGTTGACTCGATCCGAAATTAACCCTAACCCGACCCGAATGAGATGACCCGAAGTTGAACCGAACCGAAGTTGACCCAAACGAGATCGACTCGAAATTTAACCGAATCGAAGTTGACCGGAATCAAATCCGAACTCGGACCCGAACGAGATCGAACCGAAGTCGACCCGAACCGAACTTAACCCGAACCGAACCTGAACCGAATGACCCGATTGCTAGGTCTAGACTTAACTAAAGAATTAGAAACCTAATTTCACTAAATTAGGAACTTACCTTAATTTTATGGTATGATTTGTTTAATTATTTGGATGCATGTGTATGATTGATGAGCATGAGATATATTTTAATTTTGTTAAAGAGAACAATGATTGTTGAATATAAAAGATAATTTTGGATCTCGCACTGTTTAAATTTCTACGAATTATTGGATGCATAAAAAATAAAAATTTCACTCTAACTTCTACAAATTATATGTCAATTTATCGTAAAGTTTTAGGAATTTTGGATGAGTAGGTTCTGAATTATGAATTTTTAAGTAAAATTGTTTGATTTATGCTAATATGGACTGATTATATGTTTCGACTTATTAGCTGATTTGGTGATTACTATAAAGCATGAAATCATTAAAGAAAACTACAAATTACGTATAGAAATAATTTTGAAAGTGTTAAAACCAATTTTAATACGTGTTTGTGATTATATTATCATGACTAATTTATTAATGCAAGTTGTCAATACGTGTTTCCTTAAAAGAAATATGATAATATAAATTTAAGATATGCTAAGATTATGTTTAAAAGGGAAACAAAGTTCATGTATGTATAGAACTATTGCTTATGTTTTACGTTATAGAGTTATGATCATAGAAGTAGTTTGTCTTTATGTGATCCAGGTCGCATTGTTGGAGAGATTTTACCAATCCATTAGGATGTAATTTTCGTCTTGTGTGTTATATGATCTGTGTGGGTCCCTGATTGAACCTTATGATTGTTTCGGTCGGTTGACCACGATGTGAATTATGGCTCCACATTTGTGATTTTAGTTAGTTACGTTCTCTACAGCGATGGGTCCCTGGATGGTATATTGTGATGTTTCGGTCGATCCACCGGGATGTGTTTATGGCCCTTGTGTTTTGTGATAGCTCCTTGTGTTGGCCATGAGTGGATTTCCCTAATATTAAGAAACTCAATGACATAATTAAGATTCTAATCCATGTATTAAACTATAACTAAGCATGATATAATATTTGTAAGATTATAAATATTCATTACATCCATAATGACGGGGAACCTATGTGAAAGTGTGTCTCTGTGCATATAAAGATGTGGTCATAGTCGGGTTACTAGTCTAACTTGGCGGATCTTACTTTCTTTTGGAATCGAGTGAAGACTAGGAGCCCAAAAGACATTGTTGGTATATGACAACTATGATTAATTTAGTGAATAAACTAACAGTGAGTGTCTGTTTAGGGATTTTAGTGAAAACAAGTGTCGAGTGAATCATACTTGGTATAGGACAAGTATAGCTGAGTTAGTCTAATTATATGTTTTATAACATAAGTGTGTGTTTTGTAAAATATTAAGAACATGATAAATATGGAATGTATGATTCTACTTATGAAGTGTAATTATTTTTGTATACCACATTCCACGTGTTGCATATTTTGATTTAAATTATTCGTATTTTTGTTTATGTGCTTGTGTACGGATAATATTTAAAGTGTAACAACGGGAAATATAAACGCTATTCACTGGGTTCAGGGAGCTTATGACCTCACCATTTTTCAGGTTTTGTAAATTAAAGGGATTAAGGAAGCCTTTAAGAAGATTAACAGTTAGCGATGATTTGGTGACCCAAGATACGAAGACGGTCCATGTTTTTACCTTGGACTATGTTAGTAAATAAAAGTTAGGATTTATTTTGTATTGAATTTGTAAGATTGTTATGGATATGATTAAGCACAAATTTAAGTCATGTGTTTAGAAGTACCTGTCTGACTTTATGTTAGAATTTTGGAAAAGTTTCAGCTCCAATATGCTATTGAGAGTTTAAAATAAGGTTAAGAAGTTAAGATAGTCCGGTAGATGTTCGAGTGGGAAGTCCATGGCGGTGATTCGCCCGACTACTCCAAACTTTTGTCTTCACTCTATGGACACTTTTTTTCAAAAGAATTTGAAATTTTAATGTTTAAAACTGCAAAACGGAAAAAGGACAAATAACGAGGTAAATATTTTAATAAAGAAAATTAAGTTACCATAATAAGTTATGAAAAAATCAAAAGAAATATCTTTATTTACATTATTTAAAGAATTATATATACATTTATATTTTTTTAGCTTAATAGTTAAGACCTGTGCATTGCCTCAAAAACAAATTGTTCATTAATTATATTATATGGTATATTGAAAGTATCATTAAAAAAGTATAAAATACGTAAATAAATGTAAAACAAAATGAAATAACATTCCATTTTAATAAAATGATTTTAAAAAAAAGGTCAATCACTATAACTAAAACTCATAATAATTCTATAAAAAAATCCCATGCTAAAATAGTCAAAATCATTGTTTGTACTATTAATATATAGTTGAGAACACATAATTATTGGTAAGTAATTGTAAGACAGAAATTAATTATGACAATGACAGGCAAGTTGAGTTGGTAGGATGGTATGATGATTAGTCCGTTATTCTCGGATAGGTCGGATATACCCTAGAGGGGAGGGGATGAATAGGGTATTTAAAAACTTAAATTTGATCGACAACTATTTGTTCTAGAGTGAAGTCGATTATGAAATGAAACAAACAAACAGTAAAAAAAGGGACAAAACACTTTGTTTGTTAACAATCTTGGTCCAGATCTAAATATATGGTTTGCTCGACTGGCCTAAGTATCATTTCCTTAGGATTAACCACTACTTCTCTTATCATCTTATTACCACAAGAGCTTTTCACTTAACTCTCCGATAGACCTCTTAAGTACTCGACTCTTAAGGCCCTACCTCACACTTCACCAACTGCTACAGACAACTCACAAAGAAGTTCTCACTTAAGACTCTTTACTACGGACAAGAATATGATTGAAATTATGAATACAAGGGATTGAAGATATAATCAAATTGAGTAGTAAACCTCTTGTTTTCTTCTTCTAGTCTTGTGTATGGACATTTATAGTGCTCTTCATGCTTAAGACTTTTGCTCTTAAAAATGTTACTATTGGTGGCTTGATCTTCAGGATTTGAATAGGTAACAAGGATTTTCGTGCAAATATGACTTGACCTTTAAAATTGATACTTTCCTTTTGGGGATTGTGATTTGGAATTTCCCCATCAATGATCCTCATGCAGCCTTAACACCCTTCAAATATTGTAGAGTTCTTGTAATTGTCAACTTCTATTACTTGTAATTATAATTGGCATGATATGGGGATTTTCCTTCCAAAAATAAATCACCATGAAATCTGGGGAAAAGCAAAAATATTCCAAAGTATAATCTTCTTAAATATAATCTTAGTTTGGAAAAGTCTAAACTAAGTGCTTAAGATAATGGAATCAATACAATTTTACTTAATTTGTATTTAAAATTGAACGCATGCCTTGAGATCAAAAATTCATTAACCAAAGGGGTTAGACAAGGGTAGCTAAACATGTAAATATGAGGAGTCGGATAACGTGTCTCACTAATAATCTGCCCTCTTTGACAAAAGACATAAGTTCCACAAGAAATCAATAAGAGTGTAAAACCCTCCCCTAAATATGATACTAGTAGAGCAATCAATAATCAGGGAACCATGATAATTAAGGGATTTATGCTCAAGAATATTTTAGCAAGAAAAGAAGTCGGACACCAATCTGGCCCACACAAAAATAATTGTCATTAGACAGACAGATTAATCATAAAATTGTAGCAAACCATAAACAACCAAACATCAACATCCAAAGTACTTCTCCCCCTTACCTTTCGGTAAAAATAAGGGCTCACAAAATGTGGGGCCAAATTGTTTTAGAAAACCAAACCAAATTAAAATTTTTTATAAATTAAGAAGAGGGAGAAGGATCAATCTGTATGGGTACGGGTTTAGGCTTCACCCACCCCATATAACACCCATAACCAGTACCTACAACACCCACCCTACTTAACATCCACAACCTATTTTGTTAAATTTTAAAAAAATTGGGGTCTGTTTACGGGACATGAGGACCAAATCTTAGGCACAATGTTTAAGCCTAAATTCGTTTTAAGCGAAAAAAAACCCTAGTTTCTCGTATGCCTGCCTATGTCCTCTCCACTTGCTCTCCTCTCTTCCCTTAGTCTCTCACCCACCCTCTCATCTTCTCCTCTCTTGTCACTCTTTCACTCATAGGCTCTCTCATTTGTAAATCTCTCTCGTCGATGACTCATCTTTCATCACAGCAATCTCTATCTCTCTCTCACTCATTCTTTTACCCTTTCCTCTCTCATCTCTCCTCTATTGTGTCGTCTCTCTCTCTCTCTCTCTCTCTCTCTCTCTCTCTCTCTCTCTCTCTCTTTCTCTCTCTCTCTCTTCCCTCCTCTTTTGTTACTCTTTGTGTGTCCATCCATGGCGCGGCGAGTACCAAGACAACAACCAACTACCCAATCCGCGAATCGGTGAGTAGGTGTTCATATGTTTAAACGAGTTTGTGCTCTTTGTTGATATTCATTTTTCCTTTTGCTTATTTTGTTTCATTGACTTTGTAGATATGGATGACAAAATTCAATCTGAATTTTAAACTCCTCCTTCATCACAGCTGGCCACTTTATTTGCAGCACGTCTTCCGCATCCACAATAGTCCCAATGACTCGTTGCACCCTCATATCCGCGAGGTTGAAAATTTGTCCGAAGTTGATCCATCCGATGTAGCAGAAGTTAAAGGTAAAAATGTACTTGGATCGGGGTATATTTATGCTTGAAACCGTGAAAGGTGAAAAAGACTATTTCTAAAAATTACAAAAGCAAACTTTCAGCCAAAACCTCAAAGGGAACTAAGTACTTAAGTGACCATCTACCGAGGTTTTGTTCAAAGAGGCCTTTTTGTAGTAGTGGGCAACAAACACTAAGAATGAAACCTAAAAATAATGGGGAGAATGAGTTGGAAAAGCATGAGTTTATTCAAGAACAATCAAGGAGAGAATTAGCTGAAATGATTGTGATGCATGAATATCCGTTGTCCATGGTAGATCATCTTGGTTTTAGGCAATTTGTTAGTGGTTTAAATCCTTATTTTCAAATGATATCTCGTAACACATTGAGAAGTGATATTTTGAGAATGTTTGATGCTAGAAAATTGGGTTTGAAGAAGTTATTGGAAGTAAATAAAGGCAAGGTTGCAGTGACTACTAATATGTGGACAACTTCTAATCAAAAGAAGGGTTATATAGCCGCGATGACTCACTTCATGGAACTTTGAGGTAAACTTAAATATCTATTTTATTTAGTTTTTTTAATAATATTTTAATAACATTGTTCATGTTTCTGTTTGTGATTGGATTATATATGTACATGTTGCTGGTTGTGATTGTTGTGATATTATATATGTTTATGTTTCGTTTGTCATTGAGTTATATATGTTCATGTTTCTGTTTGTGGTTGGATTATTATGTTCATGTTGTTGTTTAATTTAGTTTGTTTATAATAGTGTTTTAATAAGATTGTTTAGGTTTCTGTTTGTGATTGGACTATATATGTTCATGTTGCTATTTTTTATTATGTTCATGTTTTTGTTTGTTATTGAGTTATATATGTTCATGTTTCTATTTGTGATTGGATTATTATGTTCATGTTGTTGTTTTGTTTAGTTTGTTTTTAATAATATTATTTAGGTTCGTATATGTGTCACATCTATATAAACGTGAGGTTCTTGCAAATATTATCATGGACGCATGTTTATTATTTCAGTATAATTTGGAAACTAAAATCTCTTCTATTGTTGTGGATAATTGTACAACAAATGATTCCATGATGGATACGTCGCTTGGAAAGTTTAATTCTAATTATTTTCTACTTGGGGGTAGATTTCTGCATATGCGTTATGGTGCACACATTTTCAATCTAATCATGAAAAAGAGTTGGATGTGATTGGTAAAGGAATTGAGAGAATTCACGATTACATTGCATTCCGGGTTACTACTCCAAAAGATATCGAAATTTAAGGATTTAGCACGATTTTGAAAATTAACTCCACAAAGAAGATTCATCTTGATTGTAAAACTAGATGAAACTCCACTGATTTGATGCTTGATACTATTTTGCCTTATAAGACTAACTTTGAGAAGTTCAAACGTATGAATATCAAGCTCAATTTTTCTTTGCCTAGTACTAATGATTGAAATTTGCTCAAGTTACTTGTGAGAAATTGAAGGTCTTTTATGATGTCACACCCCTGTTTTTAGGAAGAGATTTTCTTACTGCCAACCTGGTGTTTAGACTAATTTATGAAATAAAGATGGACTTAGAAAGTTGGTTTAACTCGGATGTTGAAATTATTAGTGAGATGACATCTAGAATGATTGAGAAGTTTGATAAATATTAGAGTGAAATGAATGGATTGTTAGCCATTGCCTCTATTATAGATCCAAGGAATAAGTTGGATTGTGTCAATTTTTATTTCAAGAAAATCTACAAGGGTGAAAGGAGTTGAGAAATTGAAAGTGTGACCTCTTATTTGTATGATTTGTTAGTGGAGTATCAAGATAGAAAAGATGAGGCTCCAATTGTTGAAGATCCAATTTCTTCCACCCCCACTAGTGATTATTCCTTACCCCAAAAGAGGGATCTTGAGGAAGCAGTGAGTGACAGTACGCAGCGACAACCAAAAAACGAAAAATAGGAAGGTAAACTTAAGGTTCGAGTTAGATCGCTACTTTGAGGAATATGTTATGCCCAATATTGCTCAATTTGATAAATTGGATTTTTGGAAAAAATAATTGAGGTCTCCAACTTTGAGGATGATTGCTAGAGATATCTTAGCTATTATATTGTCAACACTTGCTTCCGAAAGTGCTTTTTGTATGAGTGCTTATGTTGTTAGTCCACATCACTTATGTTTGCATGCAAAAACAGTGAAAACTTTGGCATGCCTCCAAAATTGGATGATCGTGGAAACCAAAGGTTAATATTTCTTTGTTTTTATTCCTTAAATCTACATAATTGTTATTTTCGAAAACTGGATAATTTTTTGTTGTAGCCACTAAGTTGAAGAGTTCATTTGCTATTGCTTCGTCTTTGAGGATTCCGATTATGAGGGAGGGGCTGCAAGTGAAGTTATTGATGTGGTAGATAATATCATTTTATTGTTTGAATATGATCTTTGTTTGCTATAAACACTACTACGAAATGACTTTTTATTACGGGCCTTTTACAACGGTTAAAACAAAAACCATACTAAAAATTACGCGATGAATTGTTTATAAATAAAATTCACCTATTACTACGGTTCGTTCATTGAACTGTAATAAAAATTCTAAGTTCCTTCTTTTGCACGAATTCATTTCTTAGATTTGGATTTCTCCTTCTCTCTCTCTAAAATCCCCCTTATTTCTCGGATATGGATTTCCACCCCTAAATCTTCTCCCCTAAATTCTTTCTCTAATGGCTTCCTTAGCCCCACCAATCCTCCTCTTCCTCACTAAGCTCCATAAGGCTTCGCTTCTCTCAATCTCAATCTCGGAGAAAACCTTCCCCTTGTGAACTTAATGTTGGATTCGAATTCATCAAGTATTCTTCAATTCTTCTCATCTCGTCTTTCTACTTTCTAGGCGTTGGCGTTTCTCTCTCCTCTACTTCTACACTTCGACTTCCATCAATGGCCATCGCCATCACCTGAATCTACTATGCTTGAGGTTTTAAATGTTGAGGTATCATCTTCTCTCGTGGACCTAAAAGTTCGTTTTCCTTTGCTCAATCTGAGGCACCTAAAGATATGGCATTACTCCGATTTGTGCAGCCTTGAAGTACATGTTATCAAACTTGTGTCATTTACTTATCATGGTCTAGAAATATGAGTGTTGTTTAGAAAAGTTCCTCTTCTTGTTAAAGCAAATCTCGAGGATGGTGTCTTCTAGTGTAAATATATTTGTCACAATTCAAGCTATTTCTCAAGGTTAAAGTCGCTTATGTGGGACATGAGGTCTTGGACTCAAGCTTCTTCAAGGTTAGTTTGTCAAAAGTAACAGCAACTTTGTTATATTTTTCCACAATTATGACAAATAGCATTGTTTTGTTCAGCCAATTGGAGGTTTTCCGAACTTCTTAAGTTTGAAAAACTTAATCAATTGGAAATGAGGTTGTATGATATCTATGCTCAAGATTACGTTCGCTATTGCACTAAGCTATTCAAAGCATCTCCATCGCTGCATAGATTTGTGTTAAAGGTAAAATTTATTTAGATTTCTCAAATTTCGATAAATCTTAGACATAACGCGACACTTATGCTGCATATCTACTCGGATAATACACAACTCAAGACTATACAATCTCCGAAACAGAGAAAAAAGATGCCCACTATCTGTTTCTCTCTCTCTCTCGAATAATTGTAGATGATTTTTTAATTATTGGAGCTATAACTATGGTTGTAGAGAAAGAATCATAGATATTCCTATTACTATGATTCTTTATTCCTATTACTATAATTCTCTCTCCAAAATCGTAGTAATAGCTACCTATTACCACGGTTCTACAAATGAACCGTAGTAATAGGTTCTCTTTTACTACGGTTTTGAATCGTAGTAAAATATGTTCATTTACCGCTACGCGCACATTCACGATGCCTTGTAACCGTAGTAAAAGGTCTTTTTGAACCGTAGTAAAAGATGGTTATTGTAGTAGTGAAAATTATATTGTACTTGGTGTTTGTTTTAAATAGTATTATTTTATATTTTTTAGGAGCAAGATTCGACATAGGAATTGATTCAATGGATGTTTGATTCGGTGAAAGTTTGGACAACCACTTACTTGGATAGTACTTTAGTATTGGAGTTTGTTGTGATGTAATGGAACTTTTTGGTCCGATACTATTTTTAATTTTTCAAGTACTTTACTAACTTTGGAACTTTTAAGCAAATAGATATTTTAATGTACTAAATATGGAACATTTGTGATTCCGAAAGTCATGATTATGATGAATCATGTCAATTGATGTGATGCCGGATGTCTGCAAATATGTGATGACCAAAACTACCTTGTTGTCTGTTTTTTTTTTTTTTGTTGAATTATGAGAAATATCAAACATGGATTTAATATGGGTATCATTATTTTTAGTTTCTTTTTACCCGAATATAACCCACATACCCACAAAATCAAGTGGGTATGGGTATGGGTATGGATTTTTAACACCCGAGTAGGTATGTGTATAGGTATGGATATGCATTTTAAAAATGGGTATGGATATGGGTATAGGAAAATCCACCCCGTAACCCCCGTCCCCCCAACATGCATTACCAGCTAGCCTTAATGACATGATGTCTTTTGGGTTTAGAAGTCAATGTCCATACTTGGTTTCTTTCAGATTCGGCTAGTTCATTTTGCATGGTATTAATCCAAATTGGGTCTTCCGATGCATCCTCATGATTCTTAAGTTCTATAGGAGATATGAAATAGAAGAATGCACAAAAATTTCTAAGAGTCGACCGAGTTTGCACAAAGTTACTCGGATTTTCTTACCATTGATAGACACAAAACATTTGCAACCAAAAGTTTTGAAGTACGAAATATCCGGCTTTGTATCTTTGTATAGTTCATATGAAGTATTTTTTGAGAAAGAGCCTGATGAGGCAATAATTTTGAACATATTTGCGAGTGTTAACAACTTCTGCCCAAAAATAGTGGGAAAGATCTTGTTAATCATCACGGTCCTTACAATTTCTTCCAAGGTTTGTTTCTTCCTTTCAACTCGCTCCATTTTGTTGTGCGTCTTTGGGGCTGAAAAGTTATGGAATATCCCGAAGTCGTCACAAAGCTTGCCAAATTCATCTTTAAATTCACTTCCATGTTCGCTTTTGATTCGGACAATAGGAGTGTTTTTCTCAACTTGTACTTGTGTGATCAGCTTAGCAAATTCTTTGAAAGCACTATTCTCATCCCTTAAAAAGAAAACCCAAGTAAATCTGGAATAGTCGTTAAATATAACAAATATATATTCATTACCTTTATACTCTTTGACTGGGATATGACCACTAAGATCAATATGTAAGTGATCAAGAGGTTTAGAGGTAGACAAAAATTTAATAGCTTTAAATGATACTCTAACTTGCTTACCTTTCACACAAGCATCACAAACATCGTCATTGATGTTTTTGCAATTTGGAATAGACCTCTTACCGGTTCATGTTTTGAAAGCTTCTCAATGGTACTTATACCGATGTGACCTAATATTTTGTGCCACATCCATAATTTGCTTTCCGAGGAGGCTTTAAGAAATGCAAGATTTTGAGGAGGGATGTTACTCGGAGGAATAATATAAGTATTCTTAAATTTGGGTCCACAAAGTATTACCTTATTCATTTGAGCATTTTTCACAATACAATAGTAGAACTAGATGATGCTTCAGACACCTTTATCACAAAGTTGGGAGATACTGAGGAGATTGTATTTTAGTCCATCAATTAGATATACCTTTTCAATAGCATGAGTTTTACCAACTTTACCATATCCTATAATCCGACCTTGATGATCATCATCGAAAACAACTTTACCAGATTTTTTGAATAAAATTCGGTGAATATGGATTGATCACCAGACATATTTATTGAGAATCCACTATCAAGGTACCAATAGTTAGATTTTTCCTTCTCGCATACCTCCACTCAGAAAAATCAAACCTTTCGTGTACTTTGACCTAACGACTCAGATTTGACCTAACCAGTAAATCATGTTTTGGGGTTTTGTCCCTTTAGGCATCCAAACTTGGATTATGCTCGGGGCTATGACATCTCTAAGGTGGTGAAGCATTAAAGTAGCTCCGTCTATTTCTAAAGTCAAAGTAGCTCCTTGTTTTTCTAAAGTTGGATTGACTTTGAGTCTTTTAAGCAACTCTTTTTTTCAAAGAAATTTTTATAAGCGGTTTTCGAGTCTCCGAGTCAAATCCAATACCTTATTTTTTTAAGAGATGCATTGAAATCCCAATATCTTGTTGAGATTATCTTGTCCCTTGGTAAGTTTTAAAAGAGTCTCATGGGTCTTTTCGTATCGATTTTGAAGACTTTGTTTTACGGATCTAAGATCTTTAGAAATTAGTTTTTGATCTTTGACCTTAGCATGTAGAGTTTCACATGAGTTTTTCAAAGTCGATTTATATTTTGTAAAATTTTTAAGACTTTTTCAGGGACTTAATCTCAGCATTATAATGGTTCTCAATCTTCGAAGACATTTGACAAGATAATCTCCAGAGAAAGTAAGGAATTATTGTAATATCTCTTCGAGTGTTTTCTTCACTCGGATCTTCGTCCGATTCGGAGTCGATTGATGTAAGGTTGTCTTTAGCCATTAGAAAAAGATTGACGACTTCCTCAAATTCACTTTTATTTTCACTAGAGTCAAAATCACTCTAAGTTGCTACCATAGCTTTCTTCCCTTTGGAAAAGAATTTTTCTTGCCATTCTTCTTCCTCAAATTTGGGCGATCTTGATATGATCTAGGGATTCACATCATAAATTTTTACCAGAGTTAGATTCATTTTTAAAAGAATTTTTTACCTTTCTGGTATTTGTCTTGTTTTTTGAAAGATGAGTCACGACAGAATCTCTTTTTGTATTTGTTATTGTGGAATGTCTTTCCGAATCTAGCCGCTATGAGAGCCGGAGGGTCTTCATCCCGAGATAAATCGGATCGGGAATCTTCTTCATCAATGCTTTTTAAGGCTACTCCTTTCTTTTTCTTTGGCTCATCCGAGTCGTCTTGAAGATGAATCTTGTGTGTAAAGAGCTTTCCAATAAGATCATCCAATTTCAGTTTATTCAGATCTTAGGCTTCTTCTATTGCAGTGAATTTTGTCCTCATTTATGTCTTGGAAGGCATCCGAGGATTTTTCTCACTACCTCTTCATCTAAGTACTGCTTACCAAGTGATTTCAGATTATTAAGAATCTTTGAAAATATGATGTACATATATTTGATTCCTTCTTCAGAGCAGCATCTTGAACAACTTATATTTATGCACATACTCGGCTGATTTTTTATTGTTTGACTTGACTGGTGCCTTCGTAGGTTGTTACCAATGTGTCCCAAATTTTCTTGGCGGTCTCACAGGCTTATATTCGATTGAATTGACTTGGATCTAGACTACATAACATGATGTTGAGAACTCGAAAATTCTTTGAATACTTTGTCTTCTCAATAGTAGTGAATTTAATTTTTGGCTTGGGAGTTGCATCATTTCCGATTCTAGTCATAAGAATATAGTTTTTATTTTGAACAATTTCCCATAGCTCATAGTCATAATCTCATAGGAAAACTTCCATAAGTTTTTTCAGTGGGCAAAGTTTTACCCATTGAAGAATGGTAGCTTGTTATCAGCTCTAAATTCTCAACTTCCTCCGGAATATGATGCCATAATCGTTAGTCCAAAAGAGTGTTTATTCTTTAGAAGTGTGGAAATAGCTCGATACCAATTCTTATTCCCAAATAGGTTAGATATACCCTAGGGGGTAAATAGGTTATTTAAAAACTTAAATCTAACTGACTGCTCTTTTTCTAGAGTTAGGTAAGATTACGAATAAAACAAACAAACAAATGGTAAAGAAGTGGGACCAAACACTTTGTGTGTTAATGATCTTGGCCCTGATCTAAATATCCGAGTTAGTGACCTTCTAAGAATCATTTTCTTAAGATTAACTCGCTACTTCTTTTATTATCCGATCTGCTATGAGACTTCCTCACTTAACTCTCTGATCGACATCTTAATTACACCGACTCTTAAGGTCCTACCTTATACTTCACCAAGTGGTACAAAAACTCATAAAGAAGTCCTCACTTAAGACTCTTTGCTACAAACAAGAATATAATTGATATTATGAATACAAGAGATTGAAGATAGAATCAGATTTTTGTAAATCTCTTGCTTGCTTCTTCGGTCTTGTGTATGGACATTTATAAAGTGCATTTATAAAGTGCTCTTCATACTTAAGATTGTTGCTCTTGAAAATGTTGCTATTGGTGGCTTGATCTTCAGGATCCGACTAGGTAATAAGGATCTTTGTGTAAATCTGACTTGTCCTTCAAAATTGGTACTTTCCTTTTTGGGATTGCTTTCCATAATTTCCCCGTCAGTGATAGTCATCCAGCCTTAACACCCTTAAAATACTGCACAACTCTTGTAATTTCCAACTTCTACTATTTGGAATTATAACTAGCGTGATATGAGGATTTTCCTTCCAAAAATAGATCACCGTGAAATATAGGGAAAGGATAACATATTCCGAGTATAATTTTCTTAAATATAACCAGAATAAATACAAGATTTGTGAAATTTGTATATGCCAAAAATCTTTCCTTAACATGGCGATTGATAATTGATTAAATAAAGAAATAAAAATCTCAGTTTGGAAAAGGTTAGAATAAATGTTTAAGATAATGCAACCAACACAATTTAACTTAATTAACACTTAAAACTGGAAGCATACCTTAAGATAAAAAATTCACTAACCAAAGGGGTTAGACAAGGGTAGCTAAGCATGTAAAACTGAGGAATTAGATAAAGTGTCTGACTAACATAGTCTTCCATCTGTGTTAACTTAAAAAAAAACCACCATCATAATTAGATTGGGAGGCATTAACATACAATATGAAATATATATGTATTTTTCTTACCTAGATAAATAATTATCTTTGGAATGTCTCAATAAAGAAACTTCGCCTCCCAATTAACCGATATAATGAAGTCAACAGGTGGTTCGACTTCACCTTGGCGAGGAGGTCTCATGACAAAAACCCATTGCTTCTCTAAGTGGAGGTCGAATATGGCATATAATAAAAGCTTACCATTTTCCTAATTTTACAATTTAGATTTATTAAAAATATATACGATATCGATATAATACTTTCAATAAAGTATAGATTTTATAATAATTATAAATTTACCATTGCAACAAATAAACTTACTAGTTCATCAAGCATACCAAGAAGAATTGAAGCAACATGTTGAAGAACTATAAGGTGAATATCAATGTTTAATGTAGCACAATTCCAAATAAGTTGACATAGGAAGGGATATTACGAAATATTTACCTTCTAGAAGTACCATGTCTTGGAGTTTGACATGTACAGTATGGTAAAGTTAAGGGAAAAACATAATCATTAGAATATAAGTGACAATGCTCGCACGAGAGATAAACCATCGGGTAAATATTATGAACATATGCAAAGATATGATAGTATCTTACCTTCAAATGACATATTAAGTATGAAGGCAAGTCAATATTTGTTTATAATAATATAATAAATATGAAAAAAATGCATACATCTTCCATTGGAGAGTATTCACTTATCATGATTCGCCTTGCCATGAACAACTTCTCCGAATGATGAATGTACAACCTTCTTGAACGAATATATTCAAGTATTTGTGGTATATGTTTCCAGCCTCTTCATCAATATACCTAATAAATGGAATGAAAGATGAAAAGCATACTCATACAAAAAATTGTGGGAAAAATTATCAGATAATAATATCGACAACATTACAAATCATGTTGTACCATTCCTCAAACTTTTCAGTTTCTTGGTTGTTGGATTAATCAATAATCTTCTTTTAGGTGCTACGGGAGTGTGATTCATGCGGAACGTGTTAGGTTGTATATTATATACATTAATAAAAGATAGAGTAAAATACAAGAGAAATGATACTCACAAATGGAATATCAAAGAAAGTAATATTATACATACGTCTGTAACCTCTCACAAATACTCTAAGATGCAAGAAGCACGATCTCCTAGGTAAGATTTTGTAAAAGTTTATTACCTTTAATTTCAACAAAACTTTCCCATAATGTAAGTTTTAGTGCGTGGAGCATAAATAAAACATAAGAACTGAACAATACTATTCATAATCAAATTGAATATTTAATTGTAATTGAAGAACAATGAAGAAAAAATGGCCAAATCTAGGTAGATGGAAGTACATACTGCATATCACAAATGAAAATTTCTTATTAAGCATACCGGTAGGTGTCAACTCTAGTTGGAAGATAGCAACAATCAAACCAATGATATTTACAAAAAGAGAATAGCCAGTGATCTATCCAAAGGGGAAAATCATGTAAACTTTAAAAAATTAATCAAAAGTACTATATCTATACCGATAATCCAAGCATCAAAATATAAACGTAATGGCACTTCAATAAAAGGAACAAATGGCGGGAGTTGATGATATGGAATTGCATCACAACTATCGAGTAAATCAAGATATTGGATAGGATTAGTGAAGAACAACTTAAAATTGTTGTTCACTATTACGCCATCCCTATCTGTGACAATACCCACAAGAAATTTAGAGATACGATAAACTCTATCCGGCTTCAAAATAGCCATCCTATATATTTTATTGTCATTCACGATGCATAAAATCTCATTACATTACAAATATATAACAGATAATATAGTATATAAATATTTATTTTTAAAAAGGTAATATAAAATAATATATACTATTATGTAGTCGTAATCATCTAAAACATCATTATTGTAAAATTAAAAAGGGTAAATAACAGACAAATTAAAATTTAAATACCTCGACATCCATGAAGATAATCTGTTATACTCTATGATTGTTATACACTTGAACACTCATTGTTCTCATGAATCGGACAAAAATAAATATATATGTCCTATGCATAGAAATGCCACGAATTGGCACACAGTTAGATTAAATTATTGCCTCCATGCCTACGATGCTATATATTTAAGGAGCACATATAATATCAAATGATAATAAAAATCAAAAATTAATTTAAAAAAATTAGATAAACACTATAAAAAAATGGCCGATTTAGAAATGAAATTAGAGACAAACTTGAAATTTCGTTTCAAAATTTCATTTTAAAATGGTGTTACGACAAAACAAATAAATAAATAAATCAATTAAAAACATACAATGTGGTGTTGACGGAAGAAAAATATAAATCTATTAAAAAATAGATAAATTGGTTTCACAAAAAAATTAATTAACGAAATCAGGAAAACAAATCTTATAGAAATAGATAATTCTTGTTTAAAAAAAAACAAATCAATTTTTTAAAAAGAAATCTTATAAAAAAAATTACATAAATTAGTGTTAAAAATCAATTAGGAAAATTAGAAAAAGAAATTTTATAAGAATAGATAAATTCGTCTCTTGAAACAGAAAATAAATAATTTTTTTAAAAATATTATTAAAAAATTAGATAAATTGATGTTACAGAAAAAAAGAAATCAATTTTAAAATAGAAAAATAGTTAAATGTTACAAAAAAATTAAGTTGGTGTTACGAAATAAATTAACTAGTGTTACCAAAAATGAAAAATAATTTTTATAAAGAAAATAGATAAATTGGTGAAAAAAAAACAGAAATCAATTAAAAAAATTAGATAAATATATATTTGTTCTCTACCTTTAGCTTTTAATTTACCAACGTCAAGCTATTAGTCATATGTAATTATAAATCTATTAATTATATTTAATTATATTTATCCACGTTAAGATGTTCATCATATTTAATTATATTTGTTATTGTTAATCAAATATGAATTTTATCAATGGACACATATTCAATCATATTTAAAATGCATCAATTCTAGGGTTTTTAAAACACTACATTTGTTAGATCATTTCATGTCAATTCCAGGTAGCTATTGAATAGATCTTTAATATTTACCTCAGATTAATCCGGTTTAATACTTTCAAAGGATTAAATCAGTATAACAATTTATTTAAGGGAAATCATATATATATATATATATATATATATATATATATATATATATATATATATAAAGTGATTGCAATTACACGTGATAAGGTAAGTCATTAATTCATGAGTTAATTTTTTTATTGGGATTAAAGTGATGTATTTATTATTAAGATGTAATTATTTGTGTATATTAATACTAATATAAATATATTATTATTATTATTATTATTATTATTATTATTATTATTATATCTTTTTCAGAAAATTAATAACTTTTTGTTGATATAAATTTTGTGCACTTTTAGAAAAAATTGCATTTAAAGTTAAATAATAAATTAAGAATTTTATAAATGTATATTAAAATAAATAAGATAAATTAATTTATATATATATATATATATATATATATATATATATATATTGTTAGAATAAATTAATATATTTAAACATATAAGCTAAATACGCTGAAATATTGAGCAACTTATCATCTTCATTAGGGTTACACTTGTTGATTTTCATCCTAATTCATCTAAAAATAAATAACTTTTACCATTAATAGAGTATTTAAAGAAGGAAGAGTTGAAGATGATAGTTAAAAGCATCTAATTTCAATCTGTTTCACTTGACCTATCTCTATACCTTCCTTTTCTAATTTTTTGGTATAAAAGCAAGGCAAATTGGATGGAAGAGAGGAGTAGCAATGTAGTATATATTTTATTTTGTCCATCTCTTCTCCTTCCTTCTTGGTTTATTGCCAATAAAATAAAATATATTGCTTTACTTATTTACGAATTTAAGAATGGAATTGAAAGTCCGGGCATGCTCTCCTCTTTTTATTTGTGTTGGTGTTGTGTTTTTTAAATGTAATTATTAGTAGGCAAATTAGGATAATGCATCTCAATTTGAAGGTTTTTTCCCTTATAATTTTATGAATTTCTTTTTTCTTCATCTCATTCTCTTTTGGGCTTTCCATTTAGCAAAATATTACCATTTTGTTAGAATGTCATACATTCTTTTTCCTTTATCTTAGACGATAAAAAGATTGAGTGTTACAAATTTATTGGGCAATTTTATGTAAGTGTTGTAATAAGTTTGTTTAAATTATTTTTACTACTTATGTTAAAGTATCGGTGATGACCTTATTTAATTATCATAATTAGATTTTCTCTCAAGTGTTATTGAAGGAGCGAGAATGGGGAACTAAGCCTAGGATCCCATTGGCATAACATAGTAACATAACTTATATGAGATATAAAGGTCAATTCATATAAATATTGGACTTGAATTTTACAACTATATATAAAGATAATAGTAGTAAATCATTGTTTATTTCATTCATGTTTGATAAAAAATAAAAATGGAGGAAGAAATTTAATACATAGATAGAACTATAGAGCTTCATAATAGAGTGTTTACTAAAAACTATATAATAAAAAAGATAAAGAAAGTATATTAAAGATAAGTAGAGTGTGTATGAATTCGTAAAGCGAAAACTAATTATCAAGAAACAAAAAAATTAGAAATTGTAGTTTTCTTTCAAAAAACATAATTTATAAACTTTAGGTATGATTTACTAATTAAAAATGCTCATTTTTAGTTTTATTTTCATTAAATAGTTGTAAATTACAAGTGTCTAGTTATATAGCAATTTTCCAATTTAGTATTATATTGTTTAAGTGCTAAAAGAGTAAAAAAAAAAAAACTAATTATGGGGTGGGGGTTTTAAGCCCCATTTCTGCCAGATGAGGTTAGAAACCCTAACTCATTTGTTCAACTGTCCACATGAAAAATAGAGAGAGAGTGAGGCAACGACAGGTAGGCTCGCCGCCCAGTGGCTCAAGAAGGCGGCCGACCATCGGCACCAAAGAAAGACCACACAAGTGAGAGAGCAAGAGCGCGAGTAAGAGGGTTGTGGCGACAACAACAGGCATCCGACACCTGCACAAAAAAGACTAGGCTAGTGAGAGAGTGAGTGAGCGAGAGAGAGGGTGAGAGAGAGAGGGGGCAGCGACAGCCACGACAGACTACCCAGCGGTTAGAAAAAGCGGCCAACCATGTCACCACAAAGAGATAGCATGAACAAATAAGACAGAGGGGACGACTAGCAATAACAATTGACTACAGGGATTGAAAATATGCATGATGTTTGTAGGTAATATATATTCTTAGACAAATCTATAACAATAATTAAATTCAGGGGTTTTGGGGTCTATGGATTTTGCCCAATTGAAGGGTAAAGTTCGTCTTCTTAGGAAGCTTAAATTATGTACTCTTGTTGCCATGGATTATACCTCAAAGTTCTAGATCCTGGTTGTTGCCTCTCAAATAGAGCATTGATGTTTGATTTTAAGTTGTGGCACATAACTAAGCCTAGAGCCCGGTTGCTTTTGTCAAAAAGTCTGGCTGTTAAGTGAAAAATAATTGTTTTTGAAACCTTACTTTAAGGACTATTTATTAGCACAACTTTGCTCGCCCGCACTTGGACTTCACTCGATTATGTTAAGAAATTGGTAAAGTTACCCGAATTTCCTTTTCACAAGTGGCATTTTTACTTTGGTCATCCATCTATCTAGCTTGTACAGCCTTTAATGGCCATTGTGAATTGGTGTGAAATGTAACTCTCCCGATCACCATTACTTAATAATCCTCCGATTAGAGGGTATGAAGTATGGTCGCAGTGGAAGTTAACGACCGAAGACGTTACCAACGTCCTAGAAACAGGACCAGAGCTAAAATAGAATGCATATAGGAAAACTTGCGTCAATCACTTACGCTTATACAAGTCCCGATAGGAGTAAATATTTATGTCCCAAAGAGTTAAACCATACCACATGGTTAAACCAACTCCCAACATACATTTCGAGACATTTTATATATTATACAAGCCCCTACAATTGTCTATCCGAAAATACGCCAAATATAATACCTTCCAAGGGCAAACCCAAGACTAAATCACTATAAACTTCTATACCCATCACGGATAAGTGAAAACGATTTGTCCAGCTAAGTCTTGCTTCCATCGGACTTCTTTAGGTAATGGACTGTCCACATATGCTTTTCCTAAAAACAAAAACAAGTAATATATTTCGAAGAATGATTCGAAACTCGACACGAACATTCCCGCACTCGTAAAAACTACTTTGAAAACATTTTAATTGAGCGCGCGCATTTCAATTCATTTTAATTTGAAATCGGGGGAGAGAATATGAGTAAAACTTGATTGCCTGGTTATTATCCGAAAGTGGAACCCCTTGATAATTGATACGATCTTTGAATAAGGTGCACACCTTCCGGACTGACCGAGAACCCGAGTTGAAGCCGCACGGGTGGAATTGAAGGGCATAAGCCCCGATAATTGATAATTGATAATTGAGCGGGGACCACTTAATTAGGTGACAAAACTTGATTTACAAATGATTCATTATTAGTTATTTATATAAAAAATGTTGAGATTTGTTGAAATATGTGAATTTTCGAAAGGTACAGGCAATGAACGTACTCGGACTAGAAATCTTTGTTTCTCCCCTTTATGAAATATTGATTTAGCGGCTTGTCGACGACAAGAGTGGCCTCGCTCGCTGTTTCAAATATGTCTTTATTATTAAATTTAGTTTCATTGCTATACCATTGGTAATTAACTTCGCGTAATGCTAATAACTTACTTCATAAGAATTGGTTAAACTAGATTCGTGGATTTTTCGTGAATTTGATTTGTTGATTACTTGGATCGGAATATTCTCATTTTGAAATTTTACTTATACTTTAGATATTACCACTTGTTTAACATAGAAAAATATGACTCCAACTAATATTATTATTATTATTATTACTATTATTATTATTATTATTATCTCAATTAATTATATCAAACCAAAATCTTACGTTCAATCCTCTCCTTAAGTCACCTTTCACCTCATCTTATCATCTATTCCACAAATTAATCAATTTACTCCACAAATTAACTAATTTACTAAAATTCCACATATATCAAAACACACTAATTCAAACTTGTATGCATATTTTTCTCAACAAAATCCACATCTACATACACAATTAAGTACACTAAATTTCTCAAAGTTTTATATACATTCAACTCTACTTATTATCCAACTCCAATCTCTATATACACATTCTTTTTCTTTTACTCAAATATATTCGATCCCAAAGTGCAATAAAACCATCAATTTTTACTCAAAATTTACATTAAAACATTCCCAATTCACTTCACCAAATTACAATTCCACAAGTGCAATTACATTCATTCACTCCCACAATAAATCATTCCACTAAGAACACCAATTCACAATCATCCTCAATAACTCAAATTTTTTTTTCCAATTCACTTTTAAATTCATACCATAACATCTTTCTAAAACAATATAATTTAATTAACAACTACAATTAAGAGGTAAATAATGAAGGGAGATAAACTAGAGTTTAGGGTTTTACCTTCAAAACCCAAGGGATGGAAACCAAGGATAAGGAGTCGTGGTGGTGACAGTGGAGGTCCCAGCAGCTACTCGGGAAGCACCGGCTTTGACTCCTGCGACCGAGCTGCGGCTGGTGGCTAATCGGGAGTGGGCCGCAGCAGGGCGAGGAAGAGATCGAGAAGGAGGGAGCGAGAGCGACGGACGAGGGGGAGAGAGGGAGAAGGCCGGCGTCGATTTTCCGGCCGGCGTTGGTGGCCGATGGCCGACGATGGAGGCGGCTGTGAGGGAGGGGCAGAGTGGGCTCAAGGAGGCAGAGGCGGGGACGCGGGGCACAAGCGAGAGAGAGTTGAAGGAATGAAGATTGAATGTGCCCGATTAATTTGAAGTCGATATTTTTATCGGCTTTAATTTAATTTATTTTTATTTTATTTTTTTCCTTTGTTTCGAGTTCTCTCTAGCACATTCTGATTTCTTTGGTTTTTTTTTAATATATTGTTATTTCATTCCTATTTTATTTCATTTAAATAGTATTGCATATAAATTATACAATTCATTATTAAATATAACGATTCCTTTAAGATATAATCTTTAATGGCCTTATAAATATGTACCTTCGCATTTATGTGTATCATATATTAATTCAATTTTTTAAATTTTCTATTAGACATATGCATAAATTTACAATCATTATTATGAAATTTCATTGGAGGCCACTTCGTCGTCTTAGCCACATATCATACACGTAAAAATAATTCAAATGTAGAATTGAAGTGCACGCACTCAATTATACAAATCTTGTAATTAATAAGATAAATAATGTGATTTAGGGTCGGGTTGTTACATGAAATGACTCTAGGATTTTACCTTGAACGATGAGCACCCATACTAAATTTGCAAACTGGCCTCTTTATGTACTTCTTTGCAAACCTCCATCCCAAGCAGCACTCTTGAGAGAGAAAATAGTAGTGAGAAGCCAAAATTAGATTATAAATTTATATTCTCGTCACTACATACCAATTAGGAGGTTAACGTCGAGAAATTAAAAAAAATTGGGAGTTAAGAGGAAAAGAAGTAATTTGATGGAGACAATATCATATAGTTCAAGAATATGTTGTGACTTTTTGATGCCTCGAACCCCATCTAATCTTGCTCAACTCATTAGTAGTTTGGGGGAGGGGAGGAAAAATAGAGTAGGGAAATGGGGAAAGAGAGAGTCGTTATTCAGTGAGGGAAGGCGGGGTAAAAATGAATTAATTAATTACCGAATTGGGGGGGAACCTTTGAAAATAATGAAAATTTTAGATGTGGGTCAGCTTATTTGGAGGGGTGAGAGAGAGATAATTAGGGGGATTAATCTATTAACCGGAGAGACAGAGTTAACTGGAGACAAAGGGTGGGAGAGAAAGAGAGTTAATAGAAGAGAGGGAGAGAGTGAGTTCCCACATTTAAGGGGAGGGAGAGAGAGAGTTAATAGAAGAGAGAGAAAGAGAGTGAGTTCCCACAAAAAAATTAACAGCTAACTTTAATTTTTTAATTTAATCAATAGCTGGAAATTAATTTTAATCCTTATAATTAACGGAAGAAGAGTTAAAATCGGTTAAGTATATAATACTTATATTTTGTTAAGTCCTCTCTAGGTTTCCCAAGTATACCATGTTCCACATAAACTCAACGAAAGAGTTCGGAAAAAACTAAAAGGTTGGAAGGAAAATTTATGTCTAAGGTAGGTAAAGAAGTTCTCATCAAGTCACTTGCCCAAGCTATTCCTACTTACCTTATGGGTATTTACAAATTTCACGTAGCCATTATTGAAGATCTGCAGAGAGCTTGCACCAGGTGGGGAGCACGGATGGGGCTAGAAAGATGCACTCGGAAGAGTTGGGAATTGTTGTGTAAGCCAAAATGTTTTGGTGGTCTATGGTGTAGGAAGATGGATATTTTCAATGATGCTCTTTTGGCTAAACAGGGTGGAGACCGACCCAAGGACCTCGATTCTCTTCTTGGACGAGTTCTTAGAGCAAAATACTTCCCCAATTCCAATTTTCTTGATTCAGCCCTTGAGCGAGCACCAAGCATCGCCTGGAGTTTGGAGTGCCAAGGCCTTGTTGATGAGGGACTCATTTGGGGAGTTGGGAACGAGAGGAAAATTCAAGTGTGGAAAGACAAGTTGTTGGTGGACAAGAATAACAAAGGCCCAACCTCGGAGATAGGGGACAATGATGAAAGTATGCTTGTCGTGGAATTAATTCATGAAGAAACTTGCCACCGGGATGAACAAAAGCTCCAAAGTATGTTCAATGATAGTGACAGAGCGTTAATCACGGTTATTCCCCTTAGCAAGAAGGAACCGGAAGACACTTTGGCGTGGTGCTATTCTTCGGATGGCAATTTCTCGATCAAAACAAGCATATTACCTAGGCACTACATTGATTATTTATGATTTTGATAACTTCCTACCAAAGTTATAGGCCACGGATGTTACTCCAAAGGTTAAGCACTTTCTCTGGAGGATTCTCTCGGCACGCTTCCTACCAAAGACTTATTGATGCGCCGTCACCTGTCGATGTCAAACACATGTTTGAGGTGTGCTCTTCAAGAAGAATCTGCCAAGCATTCAATCATGGAGTGTGGAGTGATATCCGGTTTATGGCATGACCTAGTGCCGGAGGTCGTGAGCTGTACGGTTGGGTTAAATTGCATGGTGGAGGTGTTCAAAGAGTGGTGGGAGAAGCTGGATAAAGAAAAGCTTCAACTTGCATGTTTCCTTTCTTGGTTTGGATGGGCCCGTAGAAACGAGGAAATTTTTGAACACGTAAGAGTGCCCTTTCAAGTGCTCAAAGAAAGGTGTGTACAGACTGCTCAATTATTCATTTCCACGAAAGCCCAAAAGGAAACCGGTGCAAGAACAAGGAAGTGCGGTGAGCGGAAGACCCGATGTCCTCCGGATTGCCACTCGATGAAGATAAACACAGATGCAGCGGTGGATAAAGATGGTTGCATAAGCTATGGTGTCGCTATTATGGATAGCAATGGGGAGGTCTTGATGGCGACAAGAAAGAAGTTTAAAGTTAACTAGCCACCAAATATTGCGTAAGGAAGGGCGTGCCTGTACGATATGCATATAGCTAGAAGATTTGGTTTTGATAACGTCATTATAGAGTTGGATTGTTTATAATTAATTTCTAGGGTCCAAAGGGTTGCGCCTTTTTGTGTGATTTCGATTTAGTCCTTCAGGACTTGTTATATTTGGGTAGTGTTTTTGGGTCGTGTCGATGGTCTCCTGTGAGGAGAGAGGGTAATTTTGTTTCTCATACCCTTGGTAAGAGTAGTCTTGTTGGGTCGGAACAAATTCGGGTAGAAGGGAGCCCAATCCAGGTCACTCCTTTTGTACCGATTGATAGGTCATCAATAAACTAATTCTGGTTGGACCTCAAAAAAAAGCAATTTTTCTATTATATATTAACTAATTTGAATCTGTGATATGCACAAAATAATATAATAATTTTTAAAAAGTAATAAATTAAGGAATTAAACATATAACAACTACTCATATTGACATTAATAATTGAAAATATTATATTGATAGAATTGGTCCAAATATATTTGACGTCAATAGGTAGTAATTGAAAAGGTTGAAATTGTATCATGCTAAAGGGCATGATAGGTCAATTTATGGCCCATGACAATAAAATCATATACGTTTTATACTTGTATAGAAGATTAATCGAGATTTTAGTAGTGAGTCGATGATGCAAAAATATTAATACAATTGAGATTTTATAAATACATGTTGTTTTACTTGATTAAGAACCGATTGCCTCCCTCAAGATACAACAATTTTCTTCTCAATTAATTAACATAATAAGAGTAACATGAACTTTTTTCTAGATGGCGGGGAGGCTCGATGGAAAATACCTATCTTTCAATAGTTTAGCAAAATTGCAATAATAAAAGATATGATTTAAATTTATTTTTCGATAATAAGTTATGAATAGAAATATTAGGAAGAGATTAAAATAAACTATATTTGTGACAAAAAATAATAATGATATGTACGTTGTACAAACAGTTTGATTTAGATGAATTTATTCGAAGTTTTAAAGGCTTAACGAAGTCTGACATATTGATTTTTCATCCCTTTAAATATAATATAAATTAAAAACTTCAAATGCACAAATTACGAACTTGAATTAGTACAATTCTTAACTTTTTATTCACTACACCTTATTCTATCACACCAATACAATCAATTTTTCTTTGCAATCGTGAGAAAAAGGAAGATGGCTAACTACAATCAGGAAGGAGAAAAAGAGGAAGGGTTTGATGAGGTAGCAAGGACCATGGTTCAGTACTATCATGCCTTGTTAGGCAAGCATAGATTACAGAAAAAGGCAGTTGAATGCAATGTTTTTAAGTAGGGGAATTGCTTGACCATACAGCAGCAGATGGATCTTTGTAAACCATTCAGTACAGAGGGCATAAAACACACGATATTCAGCATACCTGATGACAAGTCACCAGGGCCGGATGGGCATAACAGTGGGTTCTTTAAGGCATGCAGGCAAGACATTGGGCAGTTGCTTAATGATGCAATACAAGAGTTCTTTATCAACGGTAGAATGCACAAAGCCTGGAATACAACTAACCTGGTGTTTAGTAAATAGTCCCCAAACTGCTGCTGATTTTAGACCTATTTCTTATTGTAATGTCATACACAAGTGCATATTGAAATTGCTATATGAGAGATTAAGTAAAGTATTGCCGAGCTTGATAAAACCAGAGCCAAGGAGCTTTTGTCAAGGGTAGGGAACTATTGTAGAATGTGCTACTTTGCCAAGAGATAGAGAGAGGATACAATAGGAAACACATTTTCCCTAGGTGCCTGTTTAAAATTGATATGAAAAAATCTTACGACTCGGTGCATTGGAATTTTATTAAGGAGGTTTTCAAGGGCCTAAAATTCCCAACAGAATTCATAAAATGCATTATGACTTGTATCACTACTGCATCTTTCTCCATACTGCTGAATGAGAGTAACCATGGTTATTTTGAAGGAGGGAAAGGGTTTAGATAAGGTGATCCCTTGTCTCCAATCCTTTCGTGCTTATAATTGAATATGTGTCAAGAATTCTATCAAAGGTTGCCCAAAACTCAAAGTTCAAATACCACCCTAAGTGTCAAAAACTCAAAATCAACCACCTCATGTTTAGGGATGATTTGATAATTTTCAATTCATCAAAGAAGACCTCACTTGATATTATAATGCATTCTATGATGGAGTTCTCAGCAACCACAGGTCTGGAGATCAATCACCAAAAATCTATTTTGATCATGGAAGGAGTGTAGGACAGACTGAAACAACAACTTATTACAAGCACGAGATTCCAAGAGGGGAAACTGTCAGTGGAGTATTTAGGGATCCCCTCATTGCAGGTAGGCTCACAAAAACGGATTGCAAAACTTTGGTGGACAAACTACAAAGTGTGAAAGAAAGGAATATGTCTTATGCTGGCAGGATTACACTAATTAATTCTGTGATCATGGACCTAGTTAACTTCTGGGCTGTAGTGTTTATATTACCACAGGAAGTTATAAATATTATGGAGGCTAAATGCAGAAACTTCATGTGGGGGCAGGGGAAGAATACAAGAAAGTGCCTTACATTTCATGGGAAAAATACTTGCAAACCTAAGACGTTTGGTGGGGATGGGATTAGAAACATGAAATGCTGGAATGAGGCTTGTGCAGCTAAGTTAGTAAGGCAGTTACAAATAAAAAAGATATCCTATGAGTGAAATGGGTGAGTGAGAGGTATACACTCAAGGACTGGTGGACATATACCCCAATGGGGATGTGAGCTGGCATTGGAGGAAAATTTACCTCATGAAATAACGGTTCAAATGGAGGAGCGTACCAGGTTTACAATGGAAATGGAAACTGGGACAAAAGGTTTATACACTATAAAATCAGGATATCAATGGAGATTAAGCCTTGAAAGAAGATTGCCATAGGCCAGAGCTATGTGGGCTAGATTGAACTCTCCAAGACACTCATTTATTTACTGGCTGATAATGCATAAAAGACTGCCCACTCGTGAAAGACTAGCTAAATATATACCTCACATAGACACCATCTGTGTTGTTTGTGGAGGTCAGCCTGAAACTTAGGACCACTTGTTCTTTGGTTGTGAATTGGCAACATTCTTAAGGATTAAATTGGTTGCCTGGATAGGAATACCTTCAGGAGGGACTAACCTGTGGACCTGGCTGGAGAAGACTCGAAAGATAAAAGGGGCTAAATGGTGTAAATAGGTTGTTTGGTCAGGGGTTGCAGTAATACTATGCTATATCTGGAGATACAAGAATTAGAGGGTCTTCAACAACTCACACCTAGAGTATACAAGTATACTCAAAGAAGTGAAACAACAAATTCGTTAGAGAGTACTATTTTTTTACAAGTAGAACACAGTAGTACAAGGATCGTATAGATAGAATACTCAAGTAAATCATAGGGACGGGAATCAAGATGTAAAAAGTAGCATTTTGGCTTATCTGTACTATACATTCTTACAAATATATATATATATATATATATATATATATATAATTTCTTAAGATCTATTATATCACAACGTGTTCCTTTTGATATTTAATTTTAAAAATGCACATAACAATTATATTTTTAACTAACATAATTTTATGACACGAAGTTAAAAGGCATCATCAAAAATGAAAAATTAATCATGATAGAGGAAGTTATCATATTTCACACTCATAATAATATTACATATTAATATATACAAAAATAGAAGAGAGTTTATATAGAATTCAAACACTAAATAAATAAATACATGACTATATTACACTTTAAATTGTCAGTTATAAATATAACTTCTAAATCTCTCCATACTCTAACAATATATATAATCCAAAGTATCCCACAAAATTACAATATTTCCAAAATTTTAACACTCTTTAAAAATATAAATAATTCCTTTCACTTAAAAAAAAAAAAGAAAAAATATGAACATGAGGGAAACATTGAATTCTTGTTACTCAATTTAATAGTGTAGAGGGACCCAATTAGTCAAATATTGAGTGAGTCCTCCACCACAATGGCACCACCTCTCTAAAAAAAGTAAAGGGTTGACTAAGTACATATCAAGCATTCTAATAATAATGAAACAACATGATCATCACCTAAAACACAAATCAAAATGCATCCAAAAATTTTAAATATTTCAATCAATTCTATACTGCAATAAAGCCTATATGTCCAAAGAATCTATCTCGAGTAATAAGTCAAACATACAATATATGCATATTATTTTTTATAACTCGCGAGATATCAATTGAATCAATCTTGAGTAATTATTGAGCTTAAACTTGGGTTTGATCTAGCGTATATGTCAAGATTCTTTAAAACTAATGCAAACAATAAAAGATAGAGCATACACAAAATTATAAAATAATTGGAGAAATAAAAAATCATAATCCAATACACTAAATTAGACAAAAATATAGATATTAAAAAAGAAAAATAGAAAATAAGTGGTTAAATTCATACCTTAGTTATAGCAGACTTTGTTTAATTGACCTAGCCATTTTTTGTTCCCCCTGCTACATATGTTAATATTGCATCATTTGTAAGGGTTAGTAGTATATGGACTTGCGCACTTGTACAAAAATTATTATAAAAGAGGTCCTAATCAATTAGTCATGACCAAATTATATTTTCAACATATAGTCAAAGTTTTTAATTTTATTTTCAACATATAGTCAAAGTTCAAGAATCATTTTGATAGTATGTTCATACCAAGTTTAATTTTAAAACTATATGTGACAATTATTCAAATAATATAATTTTAATTGTGTCACTGCGAACATATTTCACTTAATCATAATTTTATAAGTATTTGAGCAATTATCGGTTCAAATAACACAATTTTATGTCACCATTTTAAGTCAAAAATAACAACAAAATGTTGAATGAATAATGTTAATGATCATAATATATCTCACATAGATAATAAATGTTATTAACTTAGATAAAATTCAAAACCACAGCAAACAAATCGATGGCTACGTAATAATTTAAATTGTCAATTAACTCATGAATCTATCTATACTCAAGTACATATTAACAAAAAGAGTCCATAAAACTATAATAATTCCAAAATTATAATGCTCATTAAAAAAGATGAATTGTGAAAAATATCCAATTCACTTTGTATCCAATATAAAGATAATAATTTATTCTTGAAAAAAGGGACCCAATATAAAAATTTCATAGCAGTCAATGTGTTTTTGATTTACTTTTTGTGGATGCAAATATAATATCCAAATATCCAATGAGAAAGTTGTGCACTTTAATTTTTCTTTCTATAAAAAAATCATGATATTCAACTAAAATTCAGTAGAAAATCGTAATTATTGGAATTGTCATTAATATTTGAAATTTTATGTAGGAGTAAAAGATGCACGAAAGATGTGGGATCGATTGAGTTTATTTGTTGAGTTTCTATAATAATAATAATAATAATAATAATAATAATAATAATAATTATTATTATTATTATTATTATTATTATTATTATTATTATTATTATTTGTTGAGTTTATTATTTGTTGAGTTTAAAATTATTATTATTATTATTATTATTATTATTATTATTTGATTTATTGTCGCAAGTTAGACTTAGAGAGTCCATAAATGAGTGAAAGTTTATTTTGTTTTTAACAATAAATTATTATTTTTATATTGGACAAAGTTTCTAAATTTACTCGTAGGCTACCATTTGATAATTTTAAAAGATTACTATTATATATAGTATACATAAATTATTAATTTTTATCATTATAATTTAATTAAAAATACGTTTTGGTGGCACTCATGTTAAGCTAACCAGGTGTTTATATCTCTACATTGTAAAAGAAAAAAATCAAAATCAATTCTTAGCTCTTTCATGTCAAATGCCCCAGACACAACAGCAACTGAATTCAATTGTGAACATTAAAATCTTCAAATCGAAATAAAGGAGTCTCTAATTGAAGAGTGCTGAGACTACAGAAGGTGAAGGCATAAAAATTGAGCAAGGAAGCCCCTCTGGTTCTTAAGGTTGTGTATAAGATTAGCAGAAAAGCAGAGTAGTAAGTTTGGGGAAGTTTTAATTTACTCCAGCCAAGTTTTAGTCAAAATTATCAATAGTATTCTTTTTAAATTGGTAAAATACTACAATGTCACTGATTCTAGCAGTTTAGTGCAATCTCAACTAAAATAATTATTTATCCATTAAATATGAGTCATTGATGTAGATAAATAAATAATATAATTCATCCAAAGGAAAGAAATATATTTTCTTTTATAAGTGTACTCTTATCTTCTCACACCTTTTTTTTTTTTGATAATATAATCTTATATGTATTAGTATTTTTCTCATTTATGTATTGAAAACAAATGTTGGATAATAGTCATTGGCTAATTTGAATTTGATGTTGTCATTTCACATTTCACATCTCTTTTTTACACTTTCAAGATCTTAGTTTAGGTTGTTTTAATTTTAGTTGTTTGCAGTCTTAACAAAATATAGTGGTTGTTTGGGATAAGCAAGACTTAGGAATAGGAAAATGACATATTTGTTGCGGTGAAAAGAGAAAGGGCTTTTAGAATTACTCGGAGAATGGGTTAAAGGTCTATAACTTTGAGTTATACATGTCTAATTATAGCAAGTTTGGTTGCTTTGACAATTTGACTTTGGTATTTAGGCATCTCTTGAATTGGACCTTAATTGAATGACAATGTATACTTGAAATTAGGGAGGGATTACTACTACAAGAATGGCTTTTCACTACGTGCCTTTTACAATGATTATGAAAAAATGGTAGCAAAAAACGATGCAATGATATTTTTGTAAAAATCTGAAAAAATGACTTTTAACTATGGTTCCCGGGAAGAACCATAGTAAAAAGTGAAGGTTGGGCCTATTACTATGGTTATCTCTAAGAACCGTAGTAATATGTATGACTTACCATTACTGTTTTATATAAGAACCGTAGTAAAAGGTCTAGTGTTTCAAAAATTTAAAATCCCTCTAGTCTTTTACAATTATTGACCTAGCACTAAGGGGTTTTTTTTTATAGAAACCGTAGTAATAGGTTTGTTCCAAAAATTTTAAAAGTCATGCCCTTTACATCTTAAAAGGAAGTAACAATGATAGAAGAGGCAAACAAAGAGTTAGTTCTTAAAGTCTTCCCATTTCTTCAATAAACATACAAGGGTTTCTTATTTACGACATTACATGTGAATACAACCATATTAAGAAATAAAGCACAACTACATCCCTACATCAAAACATCTAACTAAGCCAACTAGGGGTTGGGATAACATCGTTACTTCTTTTCTTGAGTTAAGTTCCTCTTGTGGGAGAGAGTGCATGAAGCTGAACCCTTTGTCATCTCGCTGCCTGCGCTTTTCGTTTATGCAGCGCTATATGTGGAATATACAATGATGAGCCTACAGCTGAAGTGGTGCCTCCACCGACCGCATCAAAGTTTGCCAAATTTAGGCTCCTTTCTTCGAGGGCAATAAGCTCATCTTAGTTGCAAACCTAGCCACGCCTCAAAGAAAGCACAATTGCAATACTCACCAACATGTCCTCATCCTTGGTCAAGTCGATCATCGAAAAGTTGAGAGCATCTTGAATGTTGTGGCCATAGAACAACCACTTGACGTCACTCGAGCACCGATTCTTACAATCAATTTCCTCGTAAACCGCCTTGCCAAAGCGAGGGCGGAGCATCTCAAAGTCAAGAGAGACCTCGATCTTACTTAGTGCGTCAATCAAAGTCTGCCTATATTTATGGGAAGTAGATATTAGTTGCCAGATTGAGATATTAGCCTTTAATTTTTGAAGCTATTTAAGGATTGGGTCTTCTTATTTAGTAGCTTTAGGCTCTTTTGGAACTTCCCGAGTCCGTTGTAGACCTAGGGATGCATTTTACCGTCCGGATCTAGTAAGGAACTGGATTGTTGGACCTTTAGGTTTCTCCCTAAAAGTCTTCTTGTTCAAAGGGTGGCGTGCCCCAAAGGTCATCGTCGTTGTCATTACCGTTGCTTCTCGTTTCATAGACATCCTTTTTATCACTTACTCATAGCCTATGGACTTCTGAATCTAAAGAAGGCAAGTTAAGAAGTGGTTTGGACTCATCAACATCTTGGATAAAGGCGGACGGGTCCCACCGACCGGAGTGGGTTCAATGAAAATAGCCAAGGTACCACTAAAAGAATTTTTGTTTTTACTTGGTTTTTGAGCAACCTTAGGTAAAGGGAGTTGACCATTTTGAAACATGCTTTCTAGTTTGTTCTTGAATGTCCAACACCGTTATGTCTCGTGTCCTCGTGCACGATGGAATGTTTCGCAGCTTCGATTCTCGCTCTAATGGGTTGCAATTTTATCTCGTCTCTTAGCCAAGAGACGGTCAAGGGCTTAAGTATAGGTAGTATTAATAGGAGTGTAGTCAGTATATCCGTTGAGAGCATTGTCATCCGCACCCCGCCAGTATTGCCTATATTAGAGGTTTTCTTATCTTTGGAGTGATAATTATCTCTATACCCTGTCGCGACTTTTGTATTCGCGGTGGACAGCTCTTCTTCTATTAGGAAGCTAGCATCTCTAAGGGTTGAGAAGTTCATCATTGGTAAAAACTTGAGATGTTGATTGTAACTAGGCTTAAGGTTTTTCACGATGATCTTGACTTTGTCCTTCTCGGAGGGTCGGTCTACCATGTAGGCAACCTTTGCTTCTCCATTTAGTGAGAAAGTCTCGTGAAGCTCTCTTTCTCACCTTGTTTGATTAATTCGAAGTCTCTATGAGTGACTGGAAAATTAGTGTTATAGGAGTATTGATGTAGGAACTCCTTGCAAAGATCAATCCAGCTTGGCAACCTTATGTGGGTCAACCACATTTTACCACTTTATAACATCGTGATCGAAAGTCCATGGGAAGATGATGTGGTAAGTGTCTTCTGGAATGTTCTTAAGAGTCATTGCTCCTAAGAAGTTGTGAACGTGATGATGGGGATTCTCGTAACCTTTAAACTTGATATCCGGCATGGTAAATTTTGGAGGTAGTTTACCTTTAGGGATTGAAGTGAATCCCTTGTGATCAAAATAATGATTACTAAACATGGATGACTCCCTTAACATTTGTTCTATTTGATCTACATGTGGATCAGGCCGAGGTTTGGATTCATGCTTAGCGGACTCATGTTTGGGACTGTTCACAAGAGATAAGCTAGGTGGAGATGGAGGATCTAATATCTCTCCTTTTCTCAAACGTTCCGCTTCTTCATCTCTCTTACTCGTCCTCAATAGCTTTTATAATAGTCTTAAGATCCCTCAATATAGATATTATCTTCTCATCTTGATCATTCATCCTAGTTTCCACCTCGGCTAAGTTCTCATTAAGCAAATTGAGAATGGGAGACTGCTTTGGTGGGCTTAACTTCATTGGAAGGGAACTCTTTATAGGTACTGTCTTATGACGGAGAGTAGATTCGAATGGTGTGGCGTGCTCCGAAACTTGTCGCACCGGTGTAGACCATCAAGTAGAACGTAACGCAGAACGGGGAAAAGATGTGTCGGACTCCTTAGTGAGGCGTTCTAATCTTTTGGAGCCTGGATTCTCGATGGTACTCAATTGCAGTAGACTTCCCTATTTTGCAACCCAAAGGATGAGGTTTAGGACCATGTGAAAGAAGACTACTTTTGGGAAGAAGGGACTTAAGCACAAGACCCGAAGAGGCTAAGAATGCTTTTATTTGGATGCATATAAAGAATGCAACGAAAAATGAAGTGCATGCGATGATGTACAACTTAGTTTGGGATGATTATATGATTTGGCTAATGCACTATGATTGATTTATCCTTAATGGAAAGATGCTTCTATCCCGACTAGATGACAATGCATTTCCTTAGAGTTGGAATGATTTTGCTTTTGCTAAATGTGAATACCAAAATGAACTCCCTAATATGAGATGGATTTAATTTGGCTAATGAAAATAGACTCACCTAATATGAGATGGATTTAATTTAGCTAATGAAAAATGGAAAAAAGGACTCACCTAATATGAGATAAATTTAACTTGGCTAATAAAAATTAGGAAAATGGACCCACCTAATCTGAAATGAATTTAATTTGGCTAATGCAAAATGGACTCACCTAATCTGAGATGAATTTAATTTGGCTAATAAAAAATGCAAAAATGGAAATCTAAAATGAGAATATAATGTAAAAACTAACTAATCAAAAGATTGAGGGAACTTTGGTAAGACCCCCTTGGACCGACCGGCAAGTGACTACTTAGACCGCTAAAGAGGATTTCAATATGACTTGGAAGTGCAAACAATGGACTAACCCTAGTAGGAACAAAAGGTATTTTGACTTTTGGCTAAATGCGCGTAATGGACTGACTCGAGGAAGTTTATTAAAGTGTTTTATTTACACCCATGCAAGGGCTAACCTAGGCACTCCTCACCTATTCCTAAAGGCTCATAAGTAAATGATTAAATCTAAAACAAACACACTCATCCAAGCATGCAAATTAAGGCAATGGACCACTTAATAGTAAAAAGATCCGTGGTCAAAGAGGTTTAGAAATGGTAGGATACATGGTGACTCATAATCCGAGGATTTGGCCTTTCGTGTGGGACACGGTAAGAGAAAAGTCTAGAATCTTCGGTGCCTCTCGGTGAACCAAGCAGTTTGAACTAAGAGCGCGTGCTATGAGGGAAGAGGTACCATTTCCGTTGGCAATCAAGCCTAGTTGGGCCCGCCTGTGATTCAGTGTGAGCCTCTTACCGTAAGGGTAAAACAGGGGTAAAATAAATTTTTCCTAGGGGTCCAATGACAGAAATTAACTATGTTCAAAGGTTGCTAAATGCAGGATGTCTAATGCAAGAACATTTTTTAAAACATACTACTCAAGTTTCACCCTTTTAATAAAAAATTATATCCCTAGTGGAGTCGCCATCGTAGGAACCACTACGGTGAGGGCTGAACCAAGCTTCCCATGTACCTTGGTGTAAGGGTTTTTTTTTTGAAATGGGTTTGAAAATGATTTAGGATTTTGAAGATAAATTTTAGAATGTAGGGATTGGTCTCTTATTAAGACTTCGAGTTTTATTAAGTCAAATTAAAGAGTTAAATTAGATTGAATTGATTGGCGTTTTCTTAATTTTTTATTTTAACAATTATTTTTAAAATTCTCGGGATATTATTTCTTAACCAAAAGATCTAGAATTAGGGTTTACCGAATCCGCCATGAGTCTTTAGAGCCAAACGAGTGTGAAAACATCGGCTTGGACCTAAGGCCCGCCTCGCCGACCACTTGGTGCAGTAGCAGCCTGCATCTAGCGGTGGTCGACGCAGCCGTGGGCTATAGGTTCGGCCTTTGGCCTGGCTTGGCAAATTCGGAACTCCTCTATTATTTCGCAATTAAAAAATAGCCGAGATGCAATATAAATAGAAATAAAGCAAAAAGAGGAGTCGACGAGTAAGTTTTTAAGAAAGAAAAACTAACAAAAACAAAAGATAAAGATTTTCTCTTTCAATCTTAGTATGGCAAAACTAAGACCAAAAAGGCTAAAAGTGACTCCATCGATCTTACAACTAAGAACCAGATTTGGGGACAAGGGTACAAAACGTAGGAAAACCCTTCCATTCCACCCGTTTGAAGACGGCCATTACTAATTTGAGTAGTATACTAAAAAACGCGCCAAACTAAAGCACTCAACATGCTAAGCGAAAATAAAAGCAACCAAACATAATTAAAGGAAAGCAATAAAGAAAGCAATAAAGAAATAAATAAAGAAAGTGAAAAACTAAAACATTACATCGGGTGGGGAGGAATTAAAATGCGATTACATCTCTTATCCACAATACGGAAAGCGATAAAAAGGCATAAATTAAATAACCATCCGAAGGCCGAATGGTTGCCCTCGGGATGCCCCACCTGCCGATCCGGATCTCTACACCGGATCTCCTTATGCGACGGTGACGAATCCAAGGAAAGGGCTTATTTTTGTGAATCTTGGAAAAGGTGAGTTTGTAGGGAGTGTGAAAGATTAGTTGAATAAATGCCCCGAGATCATAATAACTGAATATTCTTTAAACTTTTTGTGCAAATTCAACGACGATAAGCAAAAAGAGAAGAATTTGAGGATGCTTTTCAGCAGAGTAACGTTTAGAAAAGGGTATTTTTTTAACTTAGTTCAAGCAGCGTAGCGCTAAGGAATAAGCTCTTTCAACTAGCTTTCAGTAGCATAACGCATAGGAGAAAGCCGTATCCAAATGAGAGCCAAAGCTTTCTATTTATAGGGAAAGACCTAGGTCACAAATGACTTAGGGTTGCTCTCGCCAGCCGTCCAAGCAACTGAGAAAAATTGCGTCGGATATCTTAAGATTAAACCGGATAAAGAAGAGATGAGACCGGACGTAACCCGGTTTACAATGCTCGCCACCCAGGCGTGCCTAGGGTTTCGTGCCCTAGCGTGTTTCCAAGGGAGTCTCCATGCCAAAAGGGAAAAGCTCATACTCGTATGGACTGTCTTAGAGCTTAAACGCAAATCTTTGATGCTCGTGATTATGAAATGCAACGTTTTAACACCGTTTTCAAGTCTTCAGCTCCTTGTTTGATTAGACAAAAGTAAAATGCGGTATTTTGAGTTTGGAATTTCCCGATACACAGCACTGGACTCTGTTGTCTTTGGAGACTTGGCCCGCTCTTTGATCGTCCCAAAGAAAAGGGGATTTTTGGATCGATCCAAGGCAAAAGGCTATTTATTTGGTGTTGGGAATTCTTTGTGGTTTACTGGCTTGTGTCCCACCAATCAAACATAGTCCAAGATCCAAATCCTCAAACAAGACTTAGGATTTCATCATCGGGCCCACAGAATAAAACACATAATTAAAGAGATAAGGGACGACACTTTTTAGGTGTCTACAGCCTAGCCATTACTCCGAGTGTTGAGTCGAAAGGTTTTTGTTCTATGAGAGCTCTTGTTCTTTATATAGCACCTCTTCATCCTCATTCATTCACTTTGCTATCTCTTGCTTTCTTACTCTCTTTTCACTCGTTCTCAACCGGAGGAGGTTCAGCCACCAAAAAGGCTAGAACCCGAACCATTCAGCCCGAGAATCCTAAAAAGGATCCTTCTAAGGGCAAGGCAATCACGTTTGATGATAAAAAACTCATTATTGCTCAAGCACTACTTCATTGAAAAACTGGAACAATCGGACTCGTAAGTTGGATCCGAGTCGACAGCTGATGGTTCGGATACTAAGGAGACAGATCCTTAAGAGGTAATTAACTATTTCCTCAAGTTTTCCAAACTTGATCTTGCTAGATATATTTTTGCTTTGTAAGAAAAGTCTAATTCGACTCTTCCGAATTCAAAGAGCAACTAGAGTCTCTTACTACTTAGAACATCACTTTAAAAAAGGAATTAGAAAAATTGAGACAAAATCCGAAAGTACTTGAGACCAATACTCAAGATAATAAGACCGAATCTGAGTGCCTCGTAATAGAGAATGAGAAACCGAAACGGAGGCTCAATGAGTCTCAAGAGTTGGTTTCAAAACTCACTCAAGGTTAGAAAAACCTTGATTTATTACTTGGCTCTCAATGTGTCTCATTTCGAAATGAAGGGCATGGTTACAATGTCTGAAGAGAAAGATAACTCTTACATCAATATTTTCAAAACTAACTCTGAATTGTTAAGTTCGAGAAGGCCGAGCATGGTTCCATTCATTCACAAAGAAAAGGGACCGAGCCTGCACTCGGCTTTCATGAAAAGCCTTCTCAACTTGTTTACAAAAGGAAAGGTTTTCAAAGAAAAGAGACACAAACTTAGTTCTCTAGAAGGAAGACTCAAAATCGGACCAAACCTAAAACTATTCAAATCTGGATTCCCAAAAGTGCTCTTCCTCAAAGAAAGACCACAGTAAAAACAATTACTGGGTTTGTGAAAGGAAGTGAGAAGGGTTAGTTTGTTTCTTTTTTATAGGTCACTTAGAAACGAAAGGGTCACTCGGTACTTAGATAGTGGATGCTCAGTGCCATATGTTTGAGGACTTAAGACTCTTCTCGAATTACAAGAAATAAAAGGAGGAAAGGTCACATTTAGAGACAACAGAGAAAGGCAAGATAGTTAGAATTGGAAGGATTGGTCGTGGAGATGATTTAGTTAGTCCAGTCTACCTTGTCAAAGGGCTCAAGTACAATCTTCCGAGCATCTCTCGCTATGTGACAAACGTTAAGAGCTAAGATTCACTCGGATCAACCGCTTCATTTTTTATGCAGCTTCTCGTGTCCGAGGTTAGATAAAACTTACACCATTCTTCTTTCGGATTCTATTTAGGATTTATCATTCTTAAAATCATCTTTAAATGATGATTCATGGACATGACATCGTCGACTAGGCCATATCAGCATGCATACCATTAAGAAGCTTGCATCTCATGGATTAGTTAGGGGTTTACCTAATTGTGCATTTAAAAAGATAAAATCTGTGAGGCATGCATAAAAGGAAAGCAAGTAAGATAATCTTTTAAGTCGAGTTAAGACAAGTATCCACATCCATAGTACTTGAATTTATTCATATGGATTTATGTGGTGAAATTCTTGTTAAAAGCGTAGGAGGTAAATCATATGTGCTAGTTATCGTTGATGATTACTTATAATTTACCTGGGTGTGTTTTCTGAATAATAAGATCTGCAGGAAAATTCAAGTAGAGTCTCGAGATTCGGATTAGGAGAATTTGAACTCGACCATGGAAAGGAGTTCAATTACTCGGAATTTGCATACTTCGTGACAAGAATGAAATCTCCGCAACTTCTTAGCACCAAGAACTCCTCAACAATAGAACTCTTGAAGAAATAGGAAGGACAATGATGATTAAAAATGATCTATCTTACTATTTATGGGCTGAGGCAGTCAAGCACAGACAAACTACACTCTCAATAGATGCCTCGTCGGATCCATCCTGAAGAAGACACCCTATAAGTCGTACAAGGGAAAGAAGCCCAAGATTTCCTACTTCAAACCATTCGGATGTAAATGCTATGTGCATAACAATGGTAAGGAACATCCGACTAAGTTTGATGCACGGTTAGATGAAGGTATATTTCCGGGTTACTCATCTCATAGTACGGCTTATAGAATTTTTAACAAGAGAACTAACAAAGTGAAAGAAAGTATCCACATTGTCTTTGATGAGATTGATCATGGCAGGACAAGTGAATCCACTTTCTAGATCTCAAGCTCAACAGAGATGAAGATGATATAGCTAAAGATGATCTCATAATGAATCAAAACAAAGGAACCGAGACAACTCATAATGAGCCAACGCAGAATGAGCCAGCTTTAGGAGCCGACTTAGACTATCGAAGGACAAGCAAATGAAGAAGTTCAACAAGAGGAACCAACCGAAGATCGGACCATTCAACCAAAAACTTGGTAAATTAGAGGACATGTAAATATTTCAAATATGCATCCAGTTACCCACCCGAGAACATCCTTTCTAAAATCAATAGTGGGGTAAGAACTCGTTCTTCTTTGCAAAATCTATGTACATTTTCAGCATTCATTTCATTAATTGAACCTAAAAATGTACTAGAAGCCCTACTTAAACCTGAATGGGTGGAGGCCATGCAAGAAGAATTAACTCAATTTGAAAGAAACCAAGTCCGGACTCGACCAAATGACCTTCCGACCACCTAGTTATAGGAACCAAATGGGTTTTCAAGAACAAGCTGGATGAGGGAGGGTTGATAGTCGAAACAAAGCTAGATTAGTTGCTCAGGGGTATAACCAAGAAGAAGGAATTGATTGTGGGGAAACCTTTGCACCTGTTGTTAGGATTGAAGTAATCGGAATTCTCTTAGCATTTGCCTCTAGCATGAACATTAAGCTTTATCAAATGGATGTTAAGTGTGCATTTCTCAATGGATATATTCAAGAAGAAGTTTATGTTGAACAACTCCCTGGATTTGAAAACTCTCAATTTTCAAATTATGTTTTCAAATTGAAAAGAAATGTGTATGGTTTGAAACAAGCTCCCGGAGCTTGGTATGAAAGACTAAGCAGTTTCTTGGTTGAAAATGACTTTAAGAGAGGTCTTATTGACAAAACTCTTTTCACAAAAAATAAGGGGAATGATTTTCTTATTATTCAAATATATGTTGATAACATTATATTTGGAGCTACTAATGAAACTCCATGCCAAGAGTTTTCCGAGTTATGAGACAGGAGTTCCAAATGAGTATGATGGGAGAACTCAATTTCTTCCTTGGACTACAAGTCAAGTAAGAGAAATATGGCATTTATATTCATCAATCAAAATACACGAAGGAATTATTGAAGAAGTGCAAGCTACAAGATGTGAAGCATGGAGCAACACCAATGTGTAGCGAGTACTAAACTGGACCCAAATGAGAAAGGTAAGGTCGTAGATCGAAACTATATCGAGGTATGATTGAATCTACTTTATCTTACATCTAGTAGGCCAAATATCATGTTCAATGTCTGCCTTTGTGCAAGATTTCAAGCTAACTCTAAAGAATCACATCTCACAACGGTGAAGAGAATCTTTAGATATCTTGCAGGGACTCGTACACTTAGTCTCTTGTATTCAAAGGACTCGGATCTAACCCTCAATGGATACTATTTACTGACTATGCTGGATATAAAGTTGATAGAAAGAGCACATCAGGAGCATGCCAATTTCGGGTCAAGCACTCATCTCCCGGCATTCAAAGAACTAAACCTCAATTGCTCTATCAACTACTAAGGCCAAGTACATAGCAGTTGGAGCTTGTTGTGCTCGGATTCTCTAGATCAAGCAACACTTAAAGGATCTTGGAATATCATTCACATCAATCTCAATCAAGTGTAATAATCAAAGTGTAATCAACGTCACCAAGAATCCAGTTCAAGCACTCAAAAACAAAACATACCGAGGTCGGTATCATTTTCTAAGAGACCATTCTGAGAAATGTGATATTGAACTTGAGTTCATTACTATCAATTGTTCCTACCAAATTTCAATCAGCTGATATTTTCATAAAACCTCTCGAGTGAAGATTAGTTTGCATTATTAGGAATGAACTTGGCATGATGATTGCTTGATTATATGTTTTATTGCGTGAGCTATTGAGAATTTGATTGATTGTTATGAATTCCGAGTGAATAACAAATGGATCAGTTGGATCAAGATGAGATCGAGCTATGAGTTATTAGTTTTATGAGTGTGTTCTCGAGTCACTCAAACATATCATTCTGCACGCGAATAACTCGAGAACTAGCCGTTAGAGAGAAGCAGTTTCAAGGTAATTGTTACACACTCGGAATACTCAACGGTTTGCTAACCATTACTTTGAGGGCTGAGTCGAAAGGCTTTTGTTTAATGAAAGCTCATATTCTATAAATAGCACCGCTTCATTCTCCTTTGTTCACTTTGCTATTTCTTACTCTCATTCTTGCACTCTTTGCTCTCGCACGCAATTCTCTCTTTCTCACTCTCTCTCATTCATATGTTCTCTTACTCTCAATCTTTCTCTATCTCTCTCAACTATGCCTAAGAGAGGAATCGCTATGGAAGGAGGTTCAGCCACAAAGAAGGATAGAATTAATTCAGCTCGCTCCGAGAATCCTCAAAAGGATCCATCTAAGGTCAAATCCCCTACTAATAATGACCAAAAAATCATCGTGGCCTAGCACTATTTCATAGATGAGAAATTCTTTTCTACCACCACTTTCTCTTGGATCAAATCCACTCTCAAAGCAGGTACTTTCAAGTATTTGTGTTTTTGTGATTACATCTACCCGTAACTCATCACTAAGTTCTATTCTCACATGACAAGAAGAGGCAACATTATCTCTTCGTTGTTCAAGGCAAGATAATTCGTATCAATCTTGCTCTCCTTCACAATCTCTTCAATGTGAAGTGTCTTTTCCTGAACTCCAATCATATTCCATTCAATGAAGTCATCGATGACTTCTTTGACAAATACGCCAAAGATTTTCCTAAGTCTAGAAAGAATTTTTCGTGAATCGGATGACCTCGTAAGCAAGACTTCTTTCCTTCATCTTGATGAGGAATTTATTTTCCTTCTATCCCTTCAAAGATAACCCTAACAACAAATTTATTAAGGTTCTCTACAACATCCTTGAAGGGTATGAGGTTGACCTCTTCCCTTTATCTTGGAGCAGATTGCTTCGTTCCTTCTTATTAAAATAAGCCTCATTTTCCATTTAGAGCTCGTTTTCTGCTATTTTTGCTCAACTCAAGGTGGATCTCCCTTCTGGTCCAACCAATTTCTGGAGCCAACTATCTGCATAGGTAGAGGTGAGCTCATTGGACTAGGATACTAGGAAATACAAGCCGGTGTCCGGGTTCATACTTTTGAACTTGCCCCTCCTCCTCCTCCTTCTCCTCGGACTCGGAAAGATTCCGAGCTTCTTCTTCTAACTGTTGGACCTTCATCCTCCTAGCATGCCCCTTCTCTTGACTTGCTTCAGAAGATGGCTACTCAATTTGTTGCTCCGGCCAAAGAGTTGTAGTTAAAATAGCGGCTTTCCAGGCTTTCATGCCAATTCCGACTCGGTTCCAGAGCAAGGCCTAGTGCCAAATTGATCGGAGTCAAGCCTTGATTGGTGAACTCAAAGAGGTGATCAAGCACCAACAAGATCAGATTTTCCATCTCCGGAGAGAAGATCTAAAGCTACCGAGGACTCGGAACTATCTCGAAGAAGTACAACCTTCAAAGTCCTCAAGCAATTCTCACTCGAGCCGGAAGATGAAGAAGGAGAAGGAGAAGAAGAAACAAGAGCAGCCCTTGCTGAAGGTCTAGGGGAGAAAGAACTTGAGGTGATCTCCTCATACCACACTCGGTCCGTCTCGGAAGAGGTTGGCAATGCAGGCCGATCTAAGGCTCTCTCATCGGTGCAATAACCTTAAGTTGAAGAGGCTGAGGGCTTAGAAGAAGAACCAAAGGATGTACAACCTCCGACCCACAAGAGCGCACTTTAAATTCCTGATCTACCTCTCGCTCTTGCCTCCTCACCCGAGTTGTATCTACTCAAGGCTATGGATGCGGACAAGGCCCCTGTTCTTCTACATCAACTTGAACTGCTCCTTCCCCTCTTAATTTCAAATTTTTTTTTGTCCAACATCTCTGTACTTTAATATTAGTCCTCCCTCCTTTTGTTTGTTTTTGATGAAATTCATAGGGGAGAGAAAAGATAGATGTTTGGTTCAGTGGAGTTCTTTTCTTCAGCTTTTTTTCTCTATATAAAACTTTCCGAGTTTAAATGAAATTTCCTTATTTCTAAGCATATATGAGTTATATCTTTCATATCTTACCTTACTATGATATATCTTATCATTATTGTGACACTTGTTCATAACCTTTTGATAAGAATACTCTATTATTGCTCTAATACTTTGATAAGTATATTCTCGAGTTATATATGATCGGATTACTCTAATATTTCTACTCTAATCAAAATGCAATGTAAACTTAAATCTTTGCATTATTAGCTTCTATCTTATGCATGGAATGCCTTTCATCAAAAAGAGGGAGATTGAATACTCGGTTATAACTCTCTATCTCTCTATAGTTTTGATTTTAAGTTATTCCAAGACTTTAAGAAGCTCATCCTTAAGTTTTCAATATTGTCTAACCCACTCGAAACCATCTATTAAGTATAAGGCACTTAAATTGGTTTCGACCCACTCGGACATAACTCGGAAAAATGACATGAGTAAATAATTTCACAAACACTTCATATTCCGAGCACTTACTTATCGTTCTAACTAAAAATGAATTGCAACGTTAATTCTCTTTTCTAAGTCAGTTTATTTAATGAAATTATTTACCTAATTAAGTTTATGCATTATGATTATTCATTCTTAATAACTTGATCATTTAATTAATTGACTCTAGATGTAATTTGAATCTATTGAATATTAGACTCGTAAAATTCCATTCTTTCAGTCGAAGATAATTAAGCACTTAATTATTATGAATTAATTATTATCTTTGCCTAATCTTGGACCAAAGTATTTTTATACTTTGAGTATCACTTTGATTTGCTTTTGCATGTTGATTAAAGTATTTTAATCTTATTTTGAAAAGTAAAAGCAACCGGCTTCCCGCCGTTAAACACCAATAGACAGAAAAATACCTTTTCTGGACAAGGCTCGATACACCGTGTCAGGTTGTTTGTTACCAAATCCAAGTAAACTTTAACTTTGAGTCTAACGGTTGTTTCCACCCCAAATTTCAGTTACAACCAGTGAGATGGACTACTTTTTGAGCCGAGGACCTAAGCATAATGTTCATATTGCATTGGCTCCTTTTCCGAGTAACTCACACTAGCCATTACAACGGCTAATGAAGCTCACAAGTCCAAAACTAGTGTCAACGACTACTCGCCTTTCTCGTGTATAAATAGAAGCCTTCCTACAAGACTTGAAGGGTGAAGAACTCATTGCTAATCACTTACCCAAGTGCGTCATCGTCTTCAATCTTTAGCTTATAACTCTAGTTCTTAATTTCTCACTTTACTCGAGTTGTAAAGAGAAAGTATTGTAACCACTCTTATATTTTCAATTTTCTATTAAGTCCCTTGACTGAGCTGTAAGGATTAACTCAGCTCGGTTGATCCCTAGTTGTAAAGGTTACCTCGCTTATGAAGTACTATATTAGATAAGGGAATTTCTGAGTTTAGAAAAACTTATAATTGAATTGTCTAAAGGAACAATTCCGTAAAGAATCAGTCCTTGTATTTTGTGGATTAAAAATAGTGGATTTGACTTGATGCTTGGATTAGCATTGTCCGTGGTTTTTTGCCCCGGGAGGGTTTTCACGTATATTATGTGTTTTATCTGTTTCGAGTCCAATCTAGACTCAAAATTATTTTCTAAGTCTTTACTTAGTAGAATACTTTTATTTTGAGCAAAAATCTTCCATCACCCTATTCATCCCCCTCCCCCTTTAGGGTGACTTAATCTCTCCAAGAGCAAACCTTCAGTTGGGAAAGACATTGCCTTCTCGGGAGTATATCTTTTAGCACACTTAGTAAATCGATGAAACTTTTGTCACTCCAACCATTAGTTGTTTTCAACTTCAATGACCGTAATACAACCGATAAATGGGAATATTTATCACACCCCGGTATAGAGGCTTTTTGAATCGGCTAACAATCGCTTGAATACATGCAGTTGATCGACTAATTCACCTTCTACTTCACGAACCAAATCTTCAACTCGATCTTCTAATTCTATACTATCTTTATTTTCATCATACCCTTCCTCTTCTCCTACATTATTATTTAAAGACCCTCTTCCCCATGCCATACCCACATCTTATAAGATGTGTCAAACCCATGCTGAAATAGGTGACCTTTTACAACCTTAGGGTTCAATCTTTAGGAGTTAAAACACCATAAACACATACGGAATATGGACTCTTCTCCGAATTTTGCTGCATGTTTGATGGCAGTCTCCAGAAAGTTGTTGACACAATTATGGTATTCTACACTCCGTCTATCGCTATAAACTCACGCTCGATCTATACCTTACCCCTAAACAAGTGAAGAAATTCACCTCATACAATTCCAAAAGTACATAATTTCATCATTAATACTATGCAAAATAATATGACATGTGCCTAAGATCCTTCTACAGGTAAAGATGGTCCTGAACCCTTTCAAGAATAATATGACCCTAGACCGTGTAGTAAAATATTATCATACATTTGACAAAATTCTAACATAAACAGGTGACCTTTTACAACCTTAGGGCTCAATCTTGAGGAGTTAAAACACCATAAACACATATAGAATATGGACTCTTCTCCGAATTTTGCTGCATGTTTGATGGTAGTCTCTAGAAAGTGTTGACACCATTACGGTATTCTACACACCGCCTATCGCTATAAACTTACGCTCGATCCATACCTCACCCCTAAACACGTGAAGAGATTCATCTCATATAATTCCAAAAGTATGTAATTTCATCATTAATATTATGCAAAATAATATGACATGAGCCCGAGATCCTTCTATAGGGAGGGATAGATGGTCCTGATCCCATTCAAGAATAATATGACTCTAGACCGTGTAGAAAAATATTATTATACATTTGACAAAATTCCAACAACACTTCTCCTTAGTCCTTCAAATACAACATACAAAGACGAAATGGCTAATGTGTATATCCTTACTCAATTGTACGGTAACATAAGTAAGGACATACACATCAAACACATCGTCATCATAATTGCACCCGAAGAACGAGAGGGGAAATGAGCAATGTGATATCTTGTCAAATGTATGATAAGATTATAACAGCCACACAACCTATTATCATATTATTCTCAAATTATCCGACACACACAATTCAAAAACTTATACATACCAAGATAACATCCCGATCACTATACACACATTTATGCACGTATCGCCACTCTAGGATAACTTATTATGTATAGATTTTTTAACGAGTTCTCTAAGCTTATAAAATGCATATGATAATTATGAAAGCATAGATTGGTAAGCAAAATAAGCACGATTATACACAATTAAGCATGCCATTATAAAATGACTTGAAAACAATAAGAGGTTATTTAGTAAATTCCCTATTTTTTATTAATTGGCTATAAGGTTTTTTTGTAGTTGTTAAATTTACTTTTTTCTTAAAGTGGTTAAATTTCTCTTTTCTTAAGTACATACACATCCTTTTTCCCTCCATCTGGTGTTTAAGAGGGGTGTGAGTATGTGTGTGTGCGTGTGTGTGTGTGTGTATAAGCGTTTTGTTTTTTGTTGCAATTTTGATGTATTATACATTATCATAAACTAGACATGATTTTTTTATGTTTACAGAATGCGAGAGGATAATAAATCTAAAGAAAATGTCGAGGTCACCTTGAATTTACTTTAACGACCCAAGACATCACAGGAATTAGAGTTTGCATGACCCTTCTTGTCTTTAACAATGAGGTCGGGCTCACAATGCAAAACATTGAGTCTATCTCGGAGCATGGGTTGGTCCATGAAGAAAAGAAGAGGGGCAAAGGGTTCATTAGAGAAAAAGGTGATAAAGTAGTTTTCTCATGTTTTATCACTTTTTTCTCCAATGAACCCTTTACCCCTCTTTCCTTTCTTCGTGGACTAGCCCACGTTGCATATTAGACTTCGGGTTTTGCCTTGTGAACCCTACCTCATTGTTAAAGACAACAAGGGTCATGGGAATTCCAATTCTTGTTATGTCTTGAGATTTTAAAACAAATTCAATGGTGGCTTCAACATTTTCTTCATATTCGTTGTCCTCTCGCATTACATAATCTTCAAAAAATCATATACTCTAATTTATGATCATGTATAATACAACAAATTTACAACCAAAAGGAAACTGAAAATTTCGACAATTAGATAAATGAGTACGCCCCAATATCACTTCATCAAAGTAAATAAATTTGAAGACAAATTTATCTTTATGACAAGTTTTTGGGGATAGCCCTATATATCTAAAAATCTTTCCAATTACGTACAATTTATATCCATAAACTTTCTTCCATTTCATCTCTAAACCCTAAATCATAAATCTTTCCATTTTCCTAAACCCCAAACCCTAAATATTTCCATTTTTCCAAACCCTTAACCATAATCTTTGTTATTTCTCTAAATCCTAAACCCTATGCCATAACTCTTTCGATTTACCTAAACCATAGACCCTAAACCCTAAACCCTAAACCATATATCATTCCATTTCCCTAAATACTAAATCCTAAACCTCTAAACCCATTTGTCAAAATATCAAACATTTCAAGAATATCCAACATCACAAACTAAACAAATACATTAAACATTCACCCACATTGTTAAACATTTCAAACATCTCAACGTTCAACTAAGTATCAAATACATTCAACATTAAACTAACCAATTTTGTAAATACCTTCAACATTCAACATTACCCACATTAAACATTTAATATTTCAAAAATCTTAAACATTACCCATATTCTAATACATTCAACATTCAACATTCAACTAACCAATTTTGCAAATAACCTAAAGCCAAAAATAAGAGAGGGAGAGAGAAGCATACCGAAGCAATGAAAGCGATAAGGAGAGTGAGCGAGAGGCAAGAGGGAGCAACAACCACAGCGACAGACCAGAGGCGAGAGTGAGAGCACCGACATCGACGGAGCGATGATGGCGAGGAGAGCAACACCGGCGACAACGGCGAGGAGAGTGAGACCGACGACGACAGCGATGAGAATGAGCAGGGAGTAGGTGAGACAAGAACAACTGGAGAGGGAGAGCAAGAGCAAGAGTAGACAGTGAGACAGTGAACTGGTGGGTAGCGGTGTTCTTGTTTTTAGGTTTTCTTCAACAGAGTTTTTACTACGGTTCAATGAAAGAACCGTAATAATAGAATACCTATTACTATAGTTGTTTAATTAAACCGTAGTAATGGGTGTAAAAAGGCTGCTTATTTACAAAAATGTTTTCGCCTCGTTTTTTAGGACGGTTTTTTGTTTTTAACCGTCATAAAAGGACTCGTAATAAAAACTCATATCTATAGTAGTGTGATCGAATATGGTATGTTTCTATTTTCCTTGAGGAGCTATTACCGAGAAAAAAAGCCCTTTTTCTAAGCCCTTCCATCTATTGGATAAGAAGTAGTGGACAGGACAAAGTGTCTCAAGCCCTTAAGTCTCTTAAGTGAGGAAGTTCTCTTAGAGGCAATGGGAGATCAATGAATAATAGTGTTACTTTTGAGATTGTTGGGCATTTAATTCGAGCAGACTTATATTGATAACAATGTCAAAAAGGTTATGAATTCTCTTGTGAAATTTGACATGGTGTACATATTCAAATGTTATTAATAAATTTGGTTTTTTATTCTTCAACGTGATGGTGATTTCTTATTAATTATATGTTACAAGTGATTGGTATAGTCATGGTTAACTTATGTCGATGATATGAGAGTTTGTATATGATAATTTAAAGAGGTTAGAAATTCAATAGCTTAGTTTTTTTTTCCCTGTCAACTTTCCTGTTTCGAAACAATAGAAAAAATGTTAGTTGAAAAATTAATTATTCTTTTCCTTGTGTTTTTTATCTAATCCGAACAAGGGAAAAAGTAAGTTTCTCCAAACTTTTTTCCTTTTTATTTTTTTCTTTGAAGTTTCTCCAAACTTTTTTTCATTTTTATTTTTTCTTTGAACTTTCTTTTCAACCTACTTTCCTAGGTCCAAACAGGGTCTAAAAGTCTTCTCTAGCCAATAATTTTTCTTCAATGAACTAGGTATTTGATATTGGGTGGCAACCTTGACTTTGGCCATCTCTTGAAATTAAGACTATTTAATGCTTCAAGAAAATCATTCACCACTTCACTGCTTGAATTCGCAGTAACTTTCTTCCCTTTTTGTCCCTTTTAATTTATCCATTGTGTGGCCACCTGTTAGGGTGGGATTCGATATGCAGCTGAAGCGAAAAAGACAATTTGATTTCTAATATGGGGAGGTTGATAAATTAACAAAAATAAATAAGGTGATGGGCACATAAATTTTATGTGGAAAACCCAAATCAAGAAAAACCATAGGTGAAAACAATATAATCAATTATGATATGATGAGTGAGTACAAGGTATAATTTCCGGAGCGATGAGTTCCGTAAGATCAAAATAAAGAGAAAAAACTCTCAAAAACTCTCCGAATTTAGGTACGTGGAATGGAGAGAATGACCTTGGAAGATGCCAAAAGGCACAAATTGGTTATGTCATGTGACATTTCTAACTAGGTAAAACAACCTTATATATATATATATAACCTTTAAGAAATCCTAAAAGGTATTCTAGTCGTAATCAACTATTTAGAATTGAAGATGAAATAATATTTTCCATATAATGAAATTGGGAGAAAATCCAACAAACGCCACCTTGGACCAAATTTCATGTAGGTACGCCATCACCAAAGGAACCTCAAAGGGTAATCATATCGTTTCAATGGAAGAAGGAACATCCCATATACTTTAATTTGACCTGGCACGGTTAGGATCCGAACTTGGCTTGATAATTGGATCTCACAACTCGGTTCTAAGGATTTGATAAACTCTAACAGAATCCGAATCCAGTTGAAACCTGACTCGATACCATTTGTTAGGGTCGGATTCGATATGCAACGGAAGCGAAAAACAATTTGATTTGGGATGTGGGGAAGTTAATAAACCAATAAATAATAAATAAGGTGATGGAACACAAATTTTACGTGGAAAACCCAAATCGGGAAAACTCACGATGGGAACAATATAATCCACTATGTTATGATAAGTGAGTACGGGTACGATCTATAGAACAATAAGTTCTATAAGATCAAAGTAAAGAGAAAAAATTGTCAAATACTCTCTCAATCTAGGTATGTAAAATAGAGATAATAACCCTAGGTGGTTCCAAAAGGCAAGAATTAATTATATCATGTGTCACTTCTAACTAGATAAAACAACCTAGTAATATAAAAAAAGTAAAAAATGTTAAAAAGTCTTCTAGTCACAATTAACTATTTCGAGTTCAAAATGAAATAATATTTTTCATATCATATAATTGGGACAAAACTCAACACCACCAATTATGGAATGAACCCAACAGTTTGTAGTAGGGCTGGGCAACGGGTCGGGTCGTGGCCGCCCATTACTATAAAGGGTTGGGCCGGGTCGAAGAAAAATAAATGTCTTGGTCGGGTCATGGGCCAGCTGACCTCGACCCGCCCATGACCGGGAGCTAAACATGAATTGACATTAGTGCTTGGTTTTTTTTTCCCATTAATATTAAGGAGACTTATTATATTATTATCATCTTGAGTTGGAGTCAACTCATGATTAGCGTCATTTCTTTGAGAGAAATTTTTTTATCAAACTTAGGCTTACTACTCTTAATTATTAGTTGATTGCTAACCACTACTTACAGTTTCTCGCATAAATATTTATAACTACTTGCAGCTTCTTATTCTTTTTAACCATTTATTATTTCTTGTAACAATTTTTACTACTTAATACATTAAATCTTTACCGCTCCTTGCACGTCTTACCACTAATTTTAATGGTCGAAACAAGAAGGAGAGGGACAGAAACAAAATTTCAAATTGTACTTGAAATCAACAGTTAACGACTACAAATGTACGATGTTATAAACTCGAAATGAATATACTCTTAAAAACATATGAGTGTAAAAAAGTTAAATAAGTAAATTAAAATAATATATTAAATAGAATATGTGATGGTCGAAACAATTGAGATATAGATTATGTTGATTATTGAAACACGAGCTTTCATCAATTTTGACGATAAAAAGACTTGGTCGGATGAACACTAATCACAGCCACGCCATGCTTAAAGGGAAAAAATTGATTAACTATTATTTTTCATCATTAAATTAAGGACACCAACCTATAAAATATAAAATAGTAGATAACTATTTACTTAATTTAATTAATTAATTGGTGTGCAAAAGTATACAAGAGATCTCAAACTCAAATAGATCTTTGAAGGAGTAAATTTTTTAAATACTAATTTTGCTAATCAAAGGAATCTCCAATCGTCCAAAGATGGTTAGTTGCCAATATTCTGAATTTCTCATATCAAAAATCTTTTTTTAAATTCGAATAATTAATTACTCGTTTTATATTTTTATAAGCACGATCAGTGAGAGGGCTCGAGTCTAGAAAACTCATAATAAGTGGTTTTGTATTATTGACCCTTTTTGCTTTGACCCATTAATGACCTGCGGGTCGACCCTTTAATGGCCCATATTCACATGACCCTTTTCAGCCTCAACCCTTTATTACCGAACTTGGACTTTGACCCTTTTTTTTTTTGTCCGGCCTTGCTGGCCCAATGGGTACCCTACCCATTGGCCAGCCCTAGTTTGCAGGGATGGTCTCCAACCAATGGTACATAATTTATATAGAGTGACGATGGGTAGGTCTGCTTGACGAGTCTCATTCTAGATCATGTTTAGTTGCGAGTCGTTCTCCACGGAATCTCGTAAGGTTGTGTCTCCATGAAGCTCTAATCTCATTAGTAGATAGTGGATACATATAAAGTTCAAAATGAAACGAATATAATAGAGTAGGTCAGAATAATTTTGACAAAAGTAGATTTATTCAAGAAAACCCGTAATTTTCCAATTATAATAACACCAACTAGGAGAAGATGAGCTAACCTCCATCAAACCAGCCAATGTTTAGCCTTGTCAGATTACCAAAAAGTCTGAAATATACAATACTCATTTTGCCCAACTTAGATGCCTCCTGCATATTTATAAATATGAGTGAATCATTGTTATTGTGTTTGAGAACCAACTCAACCAAAAATTTAAACCGATGGTTGAAGGTTTAGGAATAGGTTTATACTCTAATATGCCTCCTCACGTAAATGTCTTTTCGACTTGAAGCGTGGATGCAATAAATGTTTCTCTTTATTTTGTGCAATAATCAATATGTGGGTTGCTGAGATTTCGACCTAAAACCTCTCGCTTAGAAAAGCTGTGATACCATGTTCAAGAACCAACTCAACCACAAACTCAAACTAATAGTTGAAGGTTCGGAAATAAGTTTATACTCTAACAACTGGCATGCTCAAATATCTTCGAGCCACAAACTATGATCAACACTGGTTCAGTAAATTAGGTTAAACTAGTGTTACGGAGAACCTAGCTGCACTTGTATGTCACAAATCACTACCGGGATGGTCCATGATCATATATTAGAAGACCAGTTCTCTTGATAAGTCATCAAATAAGCAATTAGTTTACTAATTCTTGGGCTATCGGATATTGATCATATGATCCAAAAACAAAAATATTGACCATGAAAGTCTTTTGTCAACCTTTGAGCAGGAGCACAGATGCACTTTCTGCTACTCATTTCAGAGGAAGACTTCTCGAGAAACTGATTGCACAATAGAATTTCAAAAGGCAGATAAAGTCAATTTGCCGATGACATGTAATATATTTAGTAGCCAAGAGCCAGTTTCCTGGCTCAGATCTAATATATATCGTTATAACCAAGGAGAAATGATGCCATTGCTGCGGATTGAACTTGTGTTAAGCACATACTAAACAATAAGGGGTAGGAAATTTTGGTAGCATATTCAATCAACTGGGTTATTTTTTCACCTATTACGGATCCCATACTACCTCCCATATACTGAAAATCCATAATCCCAATTGCTACAGGAATGCTGTTTAATTGACCTATATCTGTTTGAACAGCTTCAGTTAACCCGGTCTTTATTTGATAAAAATCAATACAATCTTTGTAGTGTTCCTCCTCCGAATAAAATTCAATGGGATCCAGAAACCATGTCTTCATCCATGCATGACAGGTGGGGATACTCATCACTGTACTACAACAACTTGGATACCACAATGTAAATCCTATTTCTATTAGGTCACACTCGAATAGTATGATCCACGTCCTCAATTTTTAGGTCCAATAGAGAAGGCCAAAGAGGAGGCAGGGGATTACAATGACCAGAATACAAATGTTGCGAACAAATATTCAATCAATATGGGTGTTAGCTAGTTTATTTGTAACGTGTCTGTGAAATTGTATCAAAAGCTTGGTTTCAACTTTCAAGTATGTTGAGGAGAGAAATGCCAGAATATTTCAGGAACAAACTGAAGACTGTTTTCAGCTAGTAATAGAGTGTGGCAGGATGCTCAAGAATAGAATTCTAGGCTTTTGAGTAAATTGTTTTTTTTTCTGTCAGGGTATGCTGAGTTGATCATGTATATACAGTTATTGATTGTATGAAATGAAAAGCTACTAACTTTCTACCCCAAAAAAACATTCAAGTGTTATTTTCTTAGTAGCCCTGCTCCCCCCCACCCTGCCAAAAAAAAAAAGAGGCATGAATGGGCTCTCATTTAGTTCTCAGGATGTGGCTGCGGAAGAGAGCACTCCGTGAAGTCATTTATGGTACACATCATAAACATGGTGCCATTTGAAAAAAGATGACAAATTCTCATGCTCATTGCTTTCTTCAACTCTTATCTCAGCATTTGCTGATGCCCCAGTCCTGTGATGAAGGGCTTCGAGCATGTCCAGTTGCATCCAGTTGATGGCCTCATCACCCTTGGACATGGAGCATTTAGCTCGATCTTCCACCATTGTTTTCATAGTACTTGTATTCGGCTTTTGGGGTGCAATGAGGAGCATTGATTCCAGAACTGGAGCTCTCTCCAGGAAGTATGTTGCTAGCTCTACATCTGAACGAATCCCCTTGAAATTGCGCAACTCGACTACTCTTAATTTGTTGAACATACATTCAACAGGCCGGACATTGCCTTTTCGGAATTCCCAGACGAAGTTTTCCTCTGAAACTGTTGAAAGCTGTGAAATGTTGATAAACTTTAGTGTATATGATATAGCAGGCTCAGGATCTTTGTTTAAAGTCAAATGAAACACCCCTATGAGAAACTAGAGTGGATACTTGGAACATGGATATATTTCAAATATATGTAAAATTTTCAAAAGTCTGGCATCTCAAATATGGACTATATCTGACACTTCACATTCTGACATCAGTGCAGAGACATTGCATCTCATTTGACAGTGAAAAATTGCAAAACATTTTCAGAAAATGGATGGATGTGGTGAAGATGTAATACGTCAAGTGATCAACATGGACATGATTCCAGATACTCGGAAATTAGCACTTCATTTTCGACCAAGAACATGCAATCATTAGAGTAAACAGACGAGTTTAACACCCAGATACTCATCGGTTTTAGAGACTTGCAACTCAGACTTGAGTATAGAACTATGAAGAAACAGGGATTTTACCTCTATGGAAATCTTCTGCAGAGAAGGACAGGTACAATGCCTAAAGAAGCAGTAGACATCTGTGTTGAAGAGCCCAAACAATGGGCTGTTAACAAGCTGTAGTTCTTGAAGATTCCAAAACTTCACCTGGAAGTCTTTGATCAAGCTTGGCTGCAAATATTTAAGCGACGGTACCATCCCAAACTAATTATGTATAGGTTCAAATTAAACTAGAAAATTTCTGATTAAGAGACTAAGAGAAGATTACCACAAGGTGTCCTAGGTATAAAGTCAGAGCTCTGACATGTGCAAGATCTGACAAAACCTTCATGAAAATATACAAAACCCCACCAAATTCGTCACCACGAGTCCCAATAAACACCTCCTTCAACTTCAACATGTCTTGGAGGTTACAAGAATCCAGGTGACCGGCACTAATCAACAAGGACCTTATATTCGACCCTGAAATTTCCAGAACTGAGGCATTGAGGCACTCGTATACTGTCAACCTCTTAAGGTGGGTAGTAGTAAGAATTCTGATCTTGTTTAGAGACTTAATTTCCTTCAGAACCAGAACCTCAAGCAGAGGGCAGTTGCAGAGGAGGCTCTCGAGCATTTTGTCTGTGACATGAACTTCTTTGAGGTATAGTGTTTGAAGAGCACAAAAACCGGCATACTTTTCTGGAAGTGCTAGAATACACCTGCTGAGTTTCACGGTTATGAGAGATTTGCAGTCGAAAAGGAAGCTGGGCAATTCAAATGCGTCCTCCCTATTCATAACATAGGTCCTTGTCAAGAAGTGGATATTAATATGCATACAAAAATCCAATTCAAGTTCTCTTATGCCTCTTGAGGTGGCAAATTTGATCCAAGTTATGGCATTTGATTTGTGCTGCTTATTCCTCGGACTGAACAGGAGCTTCAACTTGTCAATCTTGTCAGAATTGTTGCTACTGAGAATTTTGTTTAGGTTCTCCACGAACTGATTTGGTGTTTGCCTCTTGGCAAAATCTTCACCGAAGTCTAAGTTGTTGGCATATGCAATGTGTTCGGCTGAAAACTCTCTCCATCTTCTGGACACAGATGATGTCGTGATGACTGATTTAGTGGGTACAAAGGACAGGATTAGATGGAGGACAGCATCGGGCAGATTGCAAATCATGTCCTCTGCTCTCTCGTCCTCCTCCATTTGGATTTCGTGTTTGACCTTCAGGAAGATAGCAGAATTGAATGCACTTCCAACTTCTGTGAGGAAAATTTAGGGATGGTCCCCAACTGATGGCAAGTAATTTATATGGAGCGATGATGGGTAGGTATGCTGAATGGGTCACATTCTAGAACACGTTTTGTTGCGAGTCGTTCTCCAAGGAATCTTGTAAGGTTGAGTGTCCATGAAGCTCTAATCTCATTAGTCGATACATAATATAGAATCACAAAGAAATGATCATAGATTAGGTGTGAATAATTTAGATAAAAGCTGATCTATCCAAGAAAATGACTAATACTTTTCTAACTATATATAAATGTTTAATAACACCAACTAGGGGAAGATGAGCTAACCTCAATAAAGCTAGCTATATTTAGCCTTGTCAGACAATTCAAAGCCTGCAATATACAAATACTCATTTCGCCTAACTTAGATGCCTTCTGCACATTTTTAAACACAAGTGGACCATTGTTGCAAGAATGCTCAAACATCTTCGAGCCACAAACTATGATCAACAATAGATGAGTAAATTAGGCTAAATTAGTGTCACGGACCAGCGGACCACATGTTTGTGCCACAAATCACTCGCTGGACAATCGATGATCTTGGATATTAGAAATGTCCAACAAAAATGATCAATCTGAAATCAATCAACCAAAAAGCCAATAACATTATTGTTGCCCATACAGGTGGTTGTTCAGGTGTTGACTTTTGGCACTATTACAAGTTTACAACCTCATCATACATATACAGAAGACCAGTTCTCCTGATGAGTCATCAAAGGAGCAATTAGTTTACTAATTATTACTTTATAGAATACTGACCTTCTGATCAAAAAACAAAAATATTGACCAAGAAAGTCTTTGTCAACCTTTGAGCAGGATCACATATGCACTTTGTGCTACTCATTTCAGGAAGACCTTATCCAGAAACAGATTTCATTATAGAATTTAGGAAAACATATAAAGTCAATTCGCCTATGAACGTGCAGCATATTGTGCAGTATATTTAGTACCCAAGTGCCAGTTTTCTGGTTCAGAGATATATATAAAATATATTAGCCCTAACCAAGGAGAAAGCTACTGAACAAATTGGGACAAATCAAACCACTATACTATAACGACTTGGACTATACTACAACGACTTGGATGCTCTAAGGTGAACTAAATGGATTCTATAAGAGATAATATAACATGAACAAATTGGGACAAATCAAACCAATTACAAAGCCTTGCCGTGTTGGATGAGATCAATCACGATGATGCTCCCCATAAAAATCATGTGAAGCTGGCTATAGGCTTCCCGACATAAGCACCCTTTGATCAATCAGCTTAAATCTGTATTCAATGGCCTTTTTCAAGATTTTTGTCTTAAGACAACTAATAAAAAGAGAAGGAGAATAGAAGATAAGGGCAGACGAAGAACAAGAAGAAGATCAATCAGCTTATAATATCATACCATACTATTACACACTGCCAGAACGAGTGTTGTCCTGGAGGCGTTCAATTGTATACAACCTTATACCTACAAATTATAGAGAAACTGTAATTTTACGTTACACTAGAGAGTGTTGACTATCTAAACCTGCATGGTAAAAGAAGCCGACGATAGTTTATTGATTCAGACGCTCTGCGATATTTCACTATTAATTACAGAACAATACTATTTCAACTGTCCAGCAAGCGGACACAGAAAGCAGTTTCGCATCAACGACATTGTGCTACTCATTTCGAGAAGTTTATTGCTTGACCTAGTCCAGAAATAGACTTGCATACTAGAATATTATAGTCCAGATCAAAAAGTGGCAACGAACGTGCAGTCTATTCAGTATCTAATGTCCAGTTTTCTAATTAGATTATATTATAAACAACTAACCTGTTCCTGTTTCCACCTTACTTTAAACAGAAAAAAAGAAAAGACAGGCAAAAAGTCTACAAAGCCCACAGAATGAGGGCCAAAAAAAAGGAACTCAAAGAAGAAGAGCTGACCTAAGGACAAACACAAAGGGAAGTAAGTTAAAGAATTCTAAAAAGGTAAAACGCCGTTGCCAAGGATTGAACCTGGTTCATCCACATAACAGGCACGAATAATCACCGCTATACTACAATGGCTTGGATGCTGAAAACTGCGGTACAATAGTATATATAACAGCAAAAGATGCTTTTAAGCAACGAGCAATAATGATGAAACAGCCCCAAAAAAGAAACATGCAGATTTTAATGTCAATGTGTGATGGGGAGGAAGGGGGGCAATATTCATATGTGGAGCTCTTGAGTCTACATGTTGAAGAAATAATGCCAACAAAAAGGGATAAATCAAACCAAACTAATTTTTATGAAGCTAGGTGTGGGTGAGCTCAATCACACTGACGCTTCCTACCAAAAGCATACAAACGTTTGCTGCAGGCTTCCCAAATAGGTGGAAGCTTTACAGAATTATTATGAAGCTACGCAATGTGGACTGCACGAATAAACAAGATAGAAGACTAAATCTGTATTTATCTTATTAACTTCCTTTGATTTTGGCTTTAAGGACAACTTATGAAAAGAAAGGAGGGAAAAATAGAAGAGGATAGTGCTCAATGTAGAGGAACAAGAAGATCAATCAGTCTATAGCAAACCAGACTATTACCATCAAGGGGCCACCAAGCAAGGTAGAAAGGTAGGGGCTCAATTGTATAAGACCTTATCCCCAAAGAGGTTGTTCCGATTGACTGATTAGCCTTAAGTTAGAAGGCCCTGACTGTTTACTTCTTCACAATAAAAGAAATCCAAGGATGGCCAATATATTGAGACATTTTGTTATAATCCACTGTCATGGAAACTGAAAAGGTACATAGCAATGACTCTTTCAGTTGTCAAGGAAGTGGACAAAGAAAACAGTAGCACATCAATTATGCACATTGTGCTGGTCACCAAATAGTTTATATCTCGACCTAGCCCAGAGTTACACCACACCGGTACACCAGAATACGGCATAATAAACAGTCAATTTGGCAAATGAACGTGCATTCTATATAGTATTTAAGGAAAGATTAGATTATATTATAAACCACTACCCTGCTCTGCACCTCAAAAAAGAAAAATAAACCTCTATCCTGTTCCTGTTTACATCTTTCTTTAAATCTACAGAAAACAAGATAGACAAAAGTCTACCAAGCCAATAGATTGAGGGTCATAAGTGCCACAATATAAAACAAGGAAAACTGAAAAGAAGAACTAAGAAAATAAACACAACAGAAAGCTACAGAATGCTTAAAAAGTTAAAACACCATTGCCGGGGATCAAACCCGGGTCGCCCACGTGACAGGCGGGAATACTCACCACTATACTACAACAACTTAGATGCTGAAAAGCTGAGATCTACTAGATATCTGCAAGAAGGGGCAGGACATTCAATAAGGGTTCCACATAGATTATGTCTTGAACTCTAGAAACTATCTAGAAGACAAATCATATATACCCGTATTAAAAAAAATTTTTAAAAAAGGCACAACAAATCAAACCAAACCAAACCTCCCCAATCTCAATGATAGCATTACAGTATTTTAACAATTCCACAGCCACTTCTGAAAAGAAAAAATGGAAAATAAAAGGAGAGGGGTTTCTATATAAAGGTACAATAAGATAAAGACACTTCTGAAAAGCAAAAGAAAATGGAAAATAAAAATAGGAACTGGGGTTTGTAATATATAAGGATGAACAAATGAAACCACTCATCATTTGCTGATATTTTCGTAAGCCAAATCCAAATATATGCCGTATTTTTCTTTTTTTCACAACCATGTTAACACTAAGAACGAAACTCCACCAGACCAGCCTGTCTTGAGATCATGGCAACCCATTTACCTAATTAGATGTTCAAAAATTTGACTTATAATTCATCAAGTATATAGAAGAGCAGGTCTCATGGAATGTTTCATGATGTCAGCCATACAATCCTGAAGATGGCATATCACGTTGTATGGCCAGAACACAAAATTCTAGCAAGCTTATAAAATTTATAAATATACAAAGTCAAACCAATATGAAGGTGCACCTCAAGGAGTGTTTCTAAACTTCTAGGTTCTAATATATACTCTCAAGATGCACTTGTCTTGTGCATTATTTTTCTTCCCAGGTTGATTTCCATTTATCTTAGTTTAGAATAAGTAAATTTCAGTCTGGGAAGGGAATAATTTTTTCAAAGGCCAAAGCTAATGGAAAGGGTTGGACGGAAACCAGAAACTTCATCTGCGAATTAAAAACAATGGATATTGGACCGGAATCAGAAGGAATTCCAGTTAAAGATTCTATTAAAAAGTTAGCGCCGTTGCCGGGGATCGAACCCGGGTCGCCCGCGTGACAGGCGGGAATACTCACCACTATACTACAACGACCTTATTGACGGGACACATGTCATCTTTTACATATGGATAATTTCGTCAATCCTTATACGTTTGTTTGTTTTTGGTTATTTTAGGGTTATTCGTTTCAGCAGACAAACCTAGCAGCAAGCAGTAAGGAGGAGATAAGATTTAGCGGTAATCGGTCCTGAGGAGTGGTAAGTGCCTATGTGGTAAGTGGTACACTAATGCTACTGAATCCTAAAACAAATAGGCCCTAAACTTAAACACACATATTCACGCAAACCTCCAGCAGATTGCAGCAAGTTCTTCATGTATACATGTGTTGCTGAGCTGTCACAAATTTCCAAATGTTATGACAACACCATCACCAACACGAAATTGAATTAGTATCCTGAACGATATGCTTACAACATTCCAAAACAATCAGTTCGAAAAATAAATTGAAATCGAGTCATAAATTCGTTAGCAACGGCATGATCGTATAAACCAAAAATGATAAATCATAAGAGAAATCCCAAATCTTCCCATAATCATCAAATAATTAACCATCAAAATTTGAAAAGCCCGAAACACCGCAAACAGAATTCAAATGAATTGAAGAAAGTCAATCAACACAACACCAAACAAACGCTAATAAAAGTTAAATTAATTTCCTGAACAAGGTTTGCATAAAATTAAAACAGATTAGAGTCAACAGCCATCAAAATGATGAATCCTACAACGAATCCCAAATTTTCAAGTAATCATCAAATAATCAACCATCAAAATCTGAAAAAACTCGAAATATCGCAATCGTAACAGCGACTTATAAAAGAATTAAAGAAAAAACAATCTACAGAACAACAAACAACGCTAATCAAAATCAAATTAATTCCCACCAAATAAAAAGTTTTGTATGCAATCAAAACAGATTAGAGTTACCAATAATGGATGCAATTATTTGAAATCACAATGAATCCTCTTCAGATTTTGCGACTCCCTGCTCCTTTCGTCGGTGTGGCATTGCATGAGAGGAGAGAGATGGAGAGCAGTCATGGCGAGACCTCGCGCGCGGCTCTTTTCTTTTCATTTTATTCTTTTTTTTTTTTTTTTTTTGGTATGCTGAATGAACTGGGCTGGGTGGAAAGCTTCTTTTCTGGAGAATTGGGCTGAGAAATAGTTCTCCAAGGCCCAATTTATGTTCTTTTTTCAATTTCTGTTTTTCCTATCATTTTTATTTTTTTCGTTTTCTAAGAAAAATAGTTGAGAAATACAGGAAAACAGTTTATTATTTATTATTTATGTCAAAAAAATTAATTTTATATAAACAAAGAGTTAATTCATTAAAAAGATGACAGCAATATCTTGGAACTACATAAATACCTAAGTTTTTTTTTTTACTGTAGTAGAAAAGGAAATTATTTTGAAGCTATGTGCGGTTTAAAGGATGGGGATCCTTTCTAGAACGTGATCCCTAATTTAAGTTCTCTCTAGATTGTATGTAACTATTTTTGGATAATTTAAAGTAACGAATGAAAAACTTACCTTTACTTTAAAAAATTAAGGTATTAAAATTTGATATTTGATATAAAAAAAAGAATATATTTTTTAAAAAAATTCTTGAATGTTCCTTTTTACTTTTGAAAAATGTGACAAGTCTTTCATCGAACTTATATGTCACATATTAATATATCAAAGCTTTATTGCCCATATAATGAGAAGTTTTTTCCCCATTTTGGTTCAAATGAGTCAAAAAAACAAGATATTGAACATGAGATTTAAAGGAATAGCAAGTCTTATTAATTAGTATCAATTTTTCTCTTGATTAACCCTAATATTAACAATGTTTAAATTGTTATTAAAAAATTATTTAGAAATATTTCGGTGAATCAAACTTACAAATTTAGCATATCGGGTAACAAATTGAGCTTATTTCACAACTTTTTTAAAATATAGGGTGAATATATAGTTTTACTAAATTTTATAAGTATTTAATTTGAAATTAAATCATTTAATGTCAGCTCTATGAAGTATGAACTCATTAAATAACCCTTTTTTTTTTTTAAATAAAGTTACTCAACTATATCAACATGAGCCTCACATGCACTCATATTACAACACGTTTTAATTTTGTTACTTTTTAAAATCTTGGATATAAGTGTGACAGCAAATTATGTTATTGAGCTTACATATATCTTTGTATGCCTCTCAACGAGAGATTAATTCAGATTAGTATGTTAGAAATTACACAAAACCTCACACCAAAAAAAATTACCCAAACCGTAAAAATCTTAGTGTAGGACGAGCCCTAACCAAGTAGCACATGAAAACAAGGTTTTTTAGGCTTTACACGAGAGCAAATACCAAAAGTGAAGCTTACATATAATTAATTTGCAATTTAATATTAATTGCTTGGATTTGACAAAGTTAGCCAAAATATTAAATTTGGAAAAAAAATGTGAACGCCGTTGCCGGGGATCGAACCCGGGTCACCCGCGTGACAGGCGGGAATACTTACCACTATACTACAACGACATTATTGCTAATGATCTCTTATGTTTTAAAATAATTTTTCTTACACAATCTACAACAATGCTTAGTCCTACCACTGGCCACCGTCGTCTTCTCACCTGTAATTTTAAGTCAATAAAAATAAAATAAAAAAACTCCAAATTTGTTCTGTGTTGAATTTCGGCTGTTTGAATTTTTTTTTATTTATATTTACTTTTGTATTAATGTTGTAGTATATTATTTCATATCTTTGTTGTTTTTATCGAGGATTGAAGTTGGTATACTTTAAACAATTATACAATTTATCTAAACAATTATCTCATGTAAAGATACTTTAAAAGAGCTCTCAAGGGGCATGTACCTTATATGCAATTACAAGTTTTTTTTTTTTATATAGTTAGTAGATAAAAAGGATGAAGTACAAATACAATTAATAATAAAAATTAGACAATAAATAGTTACGCATCAAGAGATAATATACCTACATCCACCGTATTCACCTTCATTGAAATCTCTACATGATCTCTTTCGGTTGAGCATTACCCAATTTTTTTATGTATATGTAATTTGTATACAATTGAAAGTTATATACCTAATATATTAATTTTGTGATACAAGTAGAAGTTATCTTATTGCCCTCTACTAGTAGGTCATTTCATATTAAAAATATACTAAACCAGACATATTTTTATATACATATATTTTAAGTTCAATTCTTCCTTTCTCATATTATATTGTAATGTTTTTTATGACATCTCTAAATAAAAAAGAAATGTACTAAACCATCCGTCTCAATTGTTTTCTATTTTAAAAGGTTATATCGGCACTTCTCGATTAGTCACTTATTGCACAGAAAATTCATCTTCCTTATCTACAAAAATTCTGAAAAAAATTCAAGGCTCCCAACTTGCCCAAGTATCTTGCACAGCTAAATTATCTTCAAGCTCAACATGATCTCCCCAAAACATTTTTATAATAGTGGGGGGCCTACTGGGGACCAAGGGCCAGTGGTCCCCCCGCCCCCACCCATGATGTAGAAATTATACATACATTATTTATAATGAATAAAATTACAATAACAGTGATCAATATCATGAAAATTCTAATGTACTTTTGGGATTAATTAATATACAATTATATAATGATTAGTGTATAATAATATATTAATTAGTATACAACAGAATAATGATTAGTGTACAATAATATCACTAATGGTGTATACCAAAATCAAAAATTTGAGGGGAACGAGCTTGTAAATCGCCAATCGTGTCTCTTTCATAATTCGACTGCTTGTCCGACCTTTGCTGCTCCGAGGACACCGACAACACCCTATTTGCCGAAGAAAGTTCTCTTCAGGGTTTAAATTGTCGGCCATCGTTGTGGAAGAGGAATTAATCGCCGGATTCATCGAGGAATAGGTGAAGCTCTTCTCTCGCTGGTGGTTCTCGCTCTAACTATCTCTCCTCATAATTTGCGCTTATGAATTATAAATCCAAATTCATCGTAACAACGAAGAAATCGATTAAAAAAATATCAAAAATAGAGAGAGAGAACACGATGACAGATGAATGAGCGATAGTGAAACCAGTCAAGAAGGTTTCCGCTTTTGTTTTTCCTTATTTATGGTGTGGTAGTTGGGTTTCAGAAATGGACTAGGAGTACATATCAATTTATACTGCTGGGAGGAGGATATACAAATTGTCAGTATCGTGTACAAGGGGTATGTGAGAGCTTAGTTGTCTGTGTTTGAATTTTGGCAATGATAATTTTGCAATTTCTTTTCCTTCAGGCCTTTCAACAAGGTATTTCAATTGTTAATAAAATTTTATTTCTTTTCCTTGATGTCTTTCAATAAGGTATTTCAATTGTACACAAAATTTTATGGGCACCATCTTGACAACATTTTTTTATTTTTTAAATATTATTTGAAGACTCGGACCTCACATATATCAATTTGAGTTCCATCAAGGGATCAAGTATAAGACTATATCTCTTATAAGGTTTTGATTAAAAGTCACTCTATCGGCTTTACCAGATTTTCGAGTGATATACTATCTTTTCGAGTGTAACGTAACCTATCATATATATTCTCTTTCGACTTTAACCGACTCAAAATGCATACTCTTGTTTATCATTTCACACACGCTTACGAGTCACTCGGACAACACTCGAGTATATTACATGTTCAAATACTTGTTCTATTTTGCATAAACTCAATTCGACTTCATGATCTAAGTTTGAGTGGATTACTATGTTAATTCATGTTTCTAAGTCGAGCATGCTTGGTTTGAACATTGGCGAGTCTAGATCAAATCTTTCCACTCGATGTTATCTATCTAACTTGCTTTGCTTCTAGACTAACTCGGATGGAATTTGAGTATAATGAATATTAGACTCGGAAAATTCCATTTCTTTCGACTCGAGATAATTATTCACTTAATTATCTTAATTATAATTATTATCTCGTGTCTAATCTTGGACCAAAGTATTTTATACTTTGAGAACTAAATTTATTTACTTTTGTAGGTTATTCAAATGAGGCTATCATATTTTTTGAATTTCAAAAGTAACCTAGGTTTCAAAACGTCAAATCACCAAGCAAACAAGGCTTTTTCTACCTCGACCAAGGCCCGGACATCGTGTCAAGGTTGTTCTGTTTCCAAAATTGGAAATCCACAACATTAAGCTCAACGAGTGGTTTCCACCCGACTTTTCGGACACTACCAGGTGGATTGGGATTTCCAAAGAAGTCAAGAGCCGTTGCCCAACGTTCACACCTCAACGGATATTTTCCGAGTGACTCGGAAAATCCACTGCAACGGTCACAAAGGACTTCCAGTCGGAAGATAGTCACAACGGCTAATCTGCTTGGTTATCTATAAATAGAAGCCAACTTTCAAGACTTGAAGATTGCTGAACCAAGCTGTTAATACACGCACTTAAGCAAAACTCATTGTATTCATACTCAATCTTCTACTTACAACTCCAACTCGTACTTAATATTCTTTTGAGTTGTAAGGCCTTGTAATCAATTTACAAACACTCTTTCTTACTTTACGAGTAAGGTCCCTTGACCGAGATGTAAGGGTTAACTCAGCTCAATTGTCCCTAACTCGTAAAGGTTACCTCGGTTAAGAAGTACTAGATCGGATAAGGTAACTTTTGAGTTTAGGAAAATCTTGTAAGGAATTGTCTAAGGGAGCAATTCCGGTTGAGTCTTTCTACTCGTATTTTGTGGATTCAAAATAGTGGATTTGACTTGGTGCTTGGACTAGCACTGTCCGTGGTTTTCTCCCCAGGGAGGGTTTCTACGTAACTTTCGAGTTAGCACTTTTCCGAGTCCAATCTAGAATCGGACTCTCCTCGGAGTTATCTCAAGCTTTATTCTTCCTTTATTTGTTTAAAATTCTGCATCACCTTATTCACCCCCTCTAGGATGACTCAGTCTCTTCAAAAGCAATCCTTCATTATTTTTTCTAGATTTTAATAGTTATGTTTACATACAAGGTGTTTCAATTGTACACAAAATTTTATTAGCACTAGCTTGGCAACATTTTTTTATTTTTTAAATATTATTTTTCTAGATTTTAATAGTTATTTTTACACAATTCTTTTATGCTGGGATTTTTACTCTCTTATCTAATATTATAATTGAAATATTTTTTTTAATTGTTCCTTATAGCACATTTAATCCCACCTAAACAACCTCTCGCAAATTGTTTCCTTCCCTTTTTTATCTTTTTGAAATTTAAAGTAGATTGTTTCTATTTTATCCTTGATGCCTTTCAATAAGGTGTTTCAATTGTACACAAAATTTTGCGGGCACTAGCTTGGCAACATTTTTTTATTTTTTAAATAGTATTTTTTTTTCTAGATTTTAATAGCTACTAGTGAAAATTTCGTGCTTCGCACGCTCATGAGATAATATATATTTGGATAATTATTGAGCAAAATTCCCTTTAATTATGCATGGATGTAATAAAATTTGAGTAAGGAAAATGAAATAAAGAATTTTTTTATAGAGAAACCAAAAACATATTATTATTGAGAAGAAAAAATTAAACATGTTAAAATAATTTGGATTTAAGATTTTTGGTTAGTTGAGATAACTTAGAAGTTAAAACATTTTTTATCAATTAAGGTCATCTCATTACTTACCATCTTTTGATATCTTCTTTCTCTAATCAACTCCAAAATTAAACGTTAATTATATTTTGGTGCTAATGTCCTTGTCAACCACACACCTCTAATATTAATGTTAGAAAAATAATATCAAAAGTATGATAATAAGTTTTTTAAAAATTTAAATAAATCATAAGTATTGAGTTTCGTAATACAAAAATGTACCAAATAATGAAAATAAAAAGAAAATTTAGGATAATATAATAATTACCAATGAGATATTGATACGGGATACGCTAGGCTTAATGTTTGGTTGCCCCCGCCCCTCTTATTTCTCTTAACAAAAAAAAAATAAAGAATATATCATCGTAATTGAAGGTTACAAAAAGGGTTAGGGCGTGACTTTGTGGATAAAGAAAATACTTGGGATTCCCCATAACCGCAAGCAAGTTTTCAACATCTGAGTGCTCCCTACTTGTTGACAAGATAACAACAAAAATACAAGCATGGTCTTCATGACATCTGTCTTACATGGGGAGAGTCACATTAATAAACTCGGCTTTGATGGGAGTAAATAGTTTCTAGGCTTCGGTGTTCTTACTAGCCCAAGAAGCTATCCAGAAGGTGGCAGCAAAATGTAGGAACATCTTGTGGAGGGCTGATGAGAAATTCAAGAAAATTCCATATGTAGCTTGGGAGGAAACATGCAAACCAAAAACGTATGGAGGAGTTGGGCTCAAAAACCTAAAAGTATGGAATGAAACCCTCATTGAAAAGCTGGTATGGGCTATAGCTGAAAAGAAGGAATCACTATAGGTTAAATGGGTGCATGGTAGATACATAAAGAATGAAGATTGGTGGGAATACACGCCAAAGAGGGACACAACTTGGTACTAGAGGAAAATATGCACGGTAAAGGAGTAGTGTAAATGGGGAGTGCAGCAAACAAACAAGTGGCAAGTGGAAAGCTGAAAATAACGAGATATTATGTCGAAGTAAGATATAGTTGGAGGATAAACGTTCAGCAAAAGTTGAGGTGGAGAAAGCTCATTTGGAATAGAATGAACATCCCAAAACATATCTTTATATGCTCGGTCGCTACTAAAGAAAATGCTCCTTGTTAAAACCATATTACACTTCCGAATCTGGACAAAAGATGTGCTTTGTGCAACAATGAAGATGAAACCATAGAGCACCTGTTCTTTGAGTGCCCTACAACTAAGTTTCTTAGGGAGCGGTAGCGAGAATGGATTGATATACCAAAATTAGGGGCCAATCTATGGGATTGGATTGGAAAGGTGCACAATGTTAAAAGTCAAGGCTGGAAGAAACAAATCTAATGGGTAGCGGTTGCAAAGACCGATCTACAACATATGGGCAGCAAGAAATGACAGAATTTTCAAAGGAAGCACACCCAAGAATGAAGACATACTTTACGGTTTGACAAACATGGTGAAGCACGAGGCGGTCTTTGTAGCACAAAGTTCAAAGTATCATACAAAGTGTATAGAATGTTTGTATAGATAAAAAAGGGAGGGAGACGAAATGGCAGGAATATAGAATATGTAAGGGGAAGTGTGAAATCACGACACATACACACAAGATGTAACCTCGTGACAAATTTTGCTTGGTGGTAATGAAGAACAAATCACCTTCTTACCAATATAAATATATATATATATATATATATATATATATATATATATATATATATATATATATATATATATATATATATATATATATATATCTTCTTTTCTAAAAATACATATCGATATAAAAATATATTCATTTATATAAAAAAATATACAAATATATCAAATAAATTACATATGAATCTATAATAAACTAATAAATTTTATAACAATACTAATGAATTTTATAACAATATTGATAAATTTTTAAAAATATGTCTACATTTGTCCATATTCATCCATCTTTTCTCGCATTTTCAGCACTTTTTCTCCAAGAACTTGTATTAACTTTTATTGTTGAATTCTCTGCATAAATTTATAAATAATTAGTAAATATTCAAAATAAATACTTAGTATATTCATCACTAAATTTGATATATTCTTCTAAAAATTATGCAATTTTTCTTAATATAAGATAAATTCATCAAGGATTAGTAAGTATTCATCGAGTATTAATTAACATAATCATCAAATAACATATCTAATATAATAGCATATCTAACAATAGAAGATTCAAATTATCAAAAACACATATTAAAAAATATACAAGATAAATTCATGAAAAAAATCATATTCATCAATATAAAAACAAATTCATTAAAAAAATATCATATTCATCGGAAAAAATAGCATATTCATTTATACATAATAAATTAATCAAATACAGAAATTCATCCACAAAACCTAAGAAATTTACCAAATTCATCTACAAAATCTGAAAAATTCATTAAATAAATTCATCAAAGAGCAAATTCATTAAACGAAATCTGATAAATTCATTAATTATTAAACAAATTCATCAAACAAATTCATCAAGAAATTCATTAAATACAGAAAAAATATCACACTCATTGAAAAAAATAGCATATTCATTGATACATAACAAATTAATCAAATACAGAAATTCATCCACAAAACCTAAGAAATTTATCAAATTGATCTACAAAATCTGAGAAATTCATTAAATAAATTCATCAAAGAACAAATTCATTAAATAAATTCATCAAAGAGCAAATTTATTAAATAAATTCATCAAAGAGCAAATTCATTAAACGAAATCTGATAAATTCATTACTTATTAAACAAATTCATCAAACAAATTCATCCAAAAATTCATTAAATAAATTCATTAAATAAATTTATTAAATTCATTAAACAAATTCACCAAATCAATATCATATTCATCCAAAAATTCATTAAATAAATTCATTAAATAAATTTATTAAATTCATTAAACAAATTCACCAAATCAATATCATATTCATCCAATTCATCAAAGAGCGAGAAATTCGTCAATGTCAAATTCAAAAAACAAATTCATCAAATTCATTAAACAAATTCATCCACGTAACTTGAGAAATTCTCAAATTCGAAATTTCAAATTTATCAATATTATATTCATCCACAAATAAGACAAATTCATCAAAGAGCAAAAGAACATGATAAATGAATATGCACATATCAAAATCAAAAATCCAAATCAAAGGCGTAGTCCCACCGGATCCGACCAAACTTGATCGAAAACGGAGGAGCAATTTATAATTGATCCTTACTTAGTCGCCGGAGTTATCGTCGCCGCCAAAGAGAGAGACGCGGTAGTAGACCTCACGCTAAGAAAGCAAAGAATTTGTTGTGACTTTGCAATCTCAAACCTACTGCATGTACTTGTCCCATTGAAGAGAAGTTTTCAATCTCGGGTGTATGATGGCCAAGAGATGAGTCAATCAGATCAATAATTGGGCATCTATGGTGCCAGCACTACCACCACTACCAAGAGGATGTCGTGAGAGGGCCTCGAGCTCTGCCATTATTGACGATTTTTTCAAGAGAGAGAAAGAGTGGAGAGAGAGAGCGTCGGGAGAAAGGATGAGTGAAGAAAGAGAAAATACAGATTCAGAAAATAGGTAATATTTGTGTTTAAAAAGGATTCTTTGTATTTTTTTTATTTTTAAACCACCTTGGTAAGTAGTTTAACAAATATAATATACGTGTACCCTATTTTTCCCCTAACAAAACTAAAAAGTCCCTCTAGGGGGTTGCCTCATGTGCTGCACATCTAGATGTGCTTGGCTTGTAGCAAGAAGGGCTTTTTCCCTTAATGGTGTTAAAAGTATTAGCCTATTATTGGTCTTTAACTATAAGTTGAAGTATTGGTTGAGGTGATTTTTAAATATGGTATCAAAATTTTTTTGAGTAAGAGGTCTCGGGTTCAAATCTCAATAATCTTCATATTGATTACTCCACGGTATGGAGAAACCTTTATTGCATTATGCTTCAAGCTCAAAGAACATTTGTGTAAGGGGGTGTGTTAGAGTATAAAGTTATTCATGAGCATTTAATCATAAACTTAAATTTTTGGTTAAGTTATTTTTTAAACAAATGAAAATGTGATTTTTCATTCCTTTATAAATTCTTTTTTTTTTTTTTTTTTGCGGAGGGGGATGATGTCATAATGTTAAGCTAACCCCTTTTTTCGAGTACTCTATACGAGGTTATTTTTCAGAAAGAATAATGAGAATATTATAACACGGGATATAAAACACTTGCATCTTTTGTAGATTTCGTATAGAAAATACACAAACGTGACAAACTAACTGTATGAGAGAAGATGCTCTGTAAGAAGTTATTAATTTGTTATCAACTTAGACTTATTGTAGTTGACTTATATTTTTAGTGAAGGCAGCTTACGTATTGTTGCAAAAACGTGGAAAGTTTAAAGAACTAAAAGGAAAAGTCCTCTTTCTTATTGTGATCATCAAAACACCCCACCCGTTGAAAAAGGAGGAATATAAAAAGAAAGAGCATTCTTTTTTTTTTTTTTAATTACGAAAAAATAGCAAAAAAGGACAAAATTTTATATATGTAATGCCAATTTCATCAGATTTTTAAGTTCAAGTTTGTTATAAATTATGTCTTATTCAATAATTTATTGTAACATATCAACAAAGACTGCCAAAGACATTATGTCTTACTCAATAAGGTAATTCTCATCTTCCGTTGTCTCGTTTTCTTATGTTGCTTTTCCTACTAGATTATCACTTTCGTCTCTTATATTTTTACCTACTAAACTACTATTATTACGTGAATTTGAAATAGTATACTACAGATATAAATGGGAAAAGATAAAGAAAATCCTATTAAAGTGTTGAAAATTGTCTTAAAATGCAATGGTTTTCCCCCTTGTTTAGTAGTCTGGTTAGGTTAGGGTTAGGGATGATGCCAAAAGGGAGAAACAAGGGAAAGCTTACGTAAAGTCCATGATGGATCATTTTTACTTGTATGATCAGCTTATACTTAAAGTTAGGCACTCCCCACTTCCAGTAATTGCCAAACCATATGTTAGTTACTATTTTCCAAATATGTAAATCTTGCATCCATCCTTGAATGATGCTTGCTGGTTTGGATGTACACCCATTTTCAGCACCAAGTTGCTCATATCATCATGTAGAACCACTAAATTGGAGGATATGCAGCTGTGTCAAGAAACATCCGATGATGGAAATTTTACCCAAATTCAGTAAGTCAGAATTTCACTGAAATGAAAAATGAGTGTAGAATTAGTTGGTGAGATGGGTGTCAGCTTAATTAATTACATAGATATGTACTTAACTCGTGATATACTCCATTTATTTAAGAAAATATATCCTAAATCACATAAAGATTTTTTCTATCACTAGTTCAGCAAAATTTGAAAAAAAAAAAAAAGATATCAAATAGAAATAACAAAAAGACAAGGTGTTCTAGATATAGTGTAACCCCTTAGATAAATTAAAAATGTGTTAATGGTACTAGATCAAAAAATTACATATGGATTCATTGTGATTTGGTATAATAATTTATGTAATCCACAATTTTAGATAAATAATTATAGAATATATGAGATTTGATTAAATATTATGGGGACCCATTTTGTGGACAAACTTTATTTTCCGGTAAAAGAACTTATGTGATAGCTGTAAATTCAGTTGTTACATCAAGTTTTTAACCCAAAACTAACATGAAAATAAAGTTTGTCCCTGCAATTAGACCCTCATAATATTTAATCAAATTTCATATGTTCTATAATTATTTATCTAAAATTATAAATTTCACAAAATAATTATACCAAATCGGAGCGCATAAGAATTCAGATGTGATGCACAAGTTTAAATCACACGGGAGATTGATCCTAACATAGAAGAAATAATAAGAAAAAGCTCGATAGTATTACAAAATTATCCTAATTATTATACCTTATAAAAATACTAGCAAAAATAAAATTGTCTATATTTGTATATTTCTAAGCCCACAGAAAGCCAAATCCAAACTAATTGTTGTTTTCGTTGTAATTAATTTGATTCCACCTCTTCCCAAACGACCGTATCATTTATTAAATAAAACAACAGTGGGATTGGATAACATATGAGTGATGCTACCAATAAATTATAAAAGTTCACCTTATTAATCATAATTTTTTACAGTTATAAAACTACACTTATGATCTTTCTTTCACTATAAAAAATTAATTTTTGTTAAGATGTTATTTTGTGTTCATTGGTTTAATCATTGAATACTCAAAATTAATTACTATACCTTAATGATTTAAATTATATAACACATCAATTGAAGCAAAATTATTATAAATAAGTTTGCATAAAGATCCCTATACTCGACTATAAATGGGAATAGATTATGCAAGGGGCCATTAAAAAAGAATTATTGGATGAATATAATACAAATTTCGAATGAAAATAATACAAATTTTGGTCTTACTCGATAAAAAGTAATACTAATTTTTTTCTTGGATGTGAACCATATAAACTTTAACCTTATTTAATGGGAGTAGAACACCCCTAAGTTAAAGACTTGAGACTCGTATGAGAGATGACATGGCAAGTGAATTCACTTATTTGGATGACTTAGTTGAAAAATTACTTTGACTTTTTCTTTCAAATGGCATACTTAGTTGCTTATGTGACCATCGAAAGAAAAAGTAAAAGTAATTTTTAACGAAGTCATCCTAGTCAGTAGATTCAATGCCGCATCATCTCTCCGGCAAGTATCAACCTTTTTAATTTGGTGGTGTTCTGCTCTCACTAAATAGGGTTAAAGTTCGTATCACTCATATCCGAGAAAAAATGAAAATATTTTTTCAATAAGCACCAAAATTCATATTATGTCCATCAAAAAGTTAAAAAAAAACTCATATCTCCATACATAGGGGTCGAAAAAGCTTGAGCAAGCTCGGGCTCGGGCTCGGGCTCGAGCTTGTTATACAAATGAGTCGAGACATGCATGAGTAAGCTCGTCTCGCCAGGCTTGTAAAGAGGATGGGGAGTACATATTAGGCTTGACCTATTACACACAATTGTAAAAATTAAATTATATATTTGATTAATAAAACTAGGAACTTAGTTCATCGAGTCACTCACTTTTTCTCTATTACATATTAAAGTCAAATTGATATATCATACATATTACGATTATGAACTATTTTATTTTTCTTTATTATCATTCTCTAATTCAAGTTACTTTTTAATCTTGTGTCACTATTGGTTACGATAAATTTTTTTCTTCACTATCAAGGATTTGAATTCAATTTTGATCGTTTTAAATTATAACAATATCTAATGAGAACACGCGAACTATAGGCTCGAAAAAGCTCGTGAGGTTAAGCGAGCCAAGCCTTAAGTCCCAATTTTCAAGTTCTGCAAGCTCATGAACCGACTCAAGCTTATAAAAAGGTTCACGAATCGAGCCGTCAACATGCCAGACTTGGCTCGGACTCGGCTCCAGCTGGTTTCCACCCCTATCCATACACATGGTGCTTTTCTTTTTGTAATGTGTAAGCAAACAGTTAGATAATTTTCTTGATAAGGGACCTTCATAATACATCATGAAAAAACCAAAACCATTCACGACAATACTGTAAATAAATACTGACAATGGCAATTTATCTAATCTATAGGTATCCGTTGCTTTATTATTTACTTTTTTCTTTATATATGGGTATTAGTTTTTCTTGGCTGAATATTATATGGGTACTAGTTAGTTTAATAGGTGAAGTATTTAGGAGTTATTGTTAAAAGTTTAGATTTGAATCCTTCTTGTATTAATCTTTACGTTTCATTTATGCTTAAAATAAAAACAAAAAAGCACATCCTTTCTTTATGAATTAATAAGCTAAGATAAAAAAACAACAATAAGTTTACAATTTATGAATAAATTTATTATTTTTTGACCCCTTATTTGTCATGCATCTAATTGTAAATTTAGTCGATTTTGTATAAGACCATTTTATTTACAATAATATTTTGAGATAAAACCCTAGCTTCCTTCTCTTCCTTTCTCCCCTTCTCTCTAAAAAATCTTACCTCCTTTTTTTTTTCTCGAGGGGCTGCCATTGGTCTTTTGTCAATGGTAAGCCTCAATCTCTCTTTCTTTTATGTTTTATTTACTATTTTCTCTATAAATAATTATTCTCTCTCCATTTGTGAGAGTCTTTCTATACCCTCTTCGAATGAGTGGTATTATCTTTCGCTTTTGAAACAATTATATCAGTTTGTTTTAATAGGTTTATGGTTGTATATGATTGAATTGTTGATTGATTGTCAAATCGGTCCGCAACGAGGATTAATTATTCAAATTTGGACTACTGCAACGAATAAATCTATTGGACAGGAAGGTTATACAAGATTTGTGGATCTCCTCGTTAAAGACTATATGATGAAACAACGATCGAATGAAAGATGAGCATTAAGAAGAGCTTGATTAGTTCTTTCAATCAAAAGATTTATTTTGTTATTTTATTTATGAATTTGTTTGAATTTGATTTTCATTATAAATGTCATATGACTTTCAATTAATTAAATTTATCCATTATTCTCAAAAAAAAAGTTGAGATAAATATTTATTCTCAAAGTGATTTTTAATAATTATAGAAATAAATAATTATTAATTTAGGATGATTTTTAGTAAATCAACCTTTTTAAACTTTCAGTCACCTATATATTAATTTAAAAATTATTCTCAAATGAATTATAAGTCATCCAAATGAACTCATTTCATCAAAATATTTATATGGTTTCACAATTTTAAAAACTTATAAATTAATTAATTTGGATTTGGAAAAACTTTTCTCCCCTTCTAACGATTAGTGCGCTACATTTTTGTACTTCCAAAAGGCATGCTTTGACCTCTGTTTTCTCTCTCTGCATGCAATGTTTGGGAATTTGTAGTTGTTTGCACTTTAATTGCCCAGCTGCACGTAAATATTTGCATGCTGCAACCACTATCCTGTGCCATCAAAAAAAAAAAAAACTTAAAAACATTTACCTCTAAATAACTTTACCGTGCTTGGATTATAAGAGCGTGTTTGTTTCAACATTTATGATTGTTAACTATTGACAAATGCTGATAACTATGAATCGCTAAGTGCAACTGCTGCTAAATGTTGATTCTCGCTAACTACTAATTATAACTTTTAGTAAACGCCGATATTTACTAATTATAATTATCGTAATATTTATAACCGTTAACCACTAAATGAATAGTTAGTAAATATTATAATAACTATTAATCATAACTGTTGATAATAGTTAATCTTTAACCTCTAATTATGAAAGAGCATGCACTTAAACGGGTTGTCGACTATCATTGTACGATAAAGTTGAGCATGTTTCGTATTTAAATGAGCGTCTATAAATTTTTATAAATGAACACTAACAATAGAAATCAAATACATATATGCATAGATTATAATGTTGTTTTGAGACAATGATCTCGAAGCATTACAATCTGAAAATAGTATTTTAATCTTCTCCGTTTCTCACTTACAAATCTCTGTTATTATTTTGATTTGGAGGAAGTTTATCATTAGTTTTATTGAATCTAATCCATCTTAAGCATCAAGTGTTTTAATATGAAAATCAATAAATATGTTTCCAAATATTCGAATTTGTATTCATCTCCTTAATATATTGAGATTATTATATCAACCAATCCTTATACATTGGAGCTAAATCACAAATCCCTCTTATTATAAACTGTTAATTTCTGACAGAAAATATCTTGTGAAAATTAAAGAAAAAATTATTTATTAAAAAATATGATTTTAACATAAATATTTTTTGTTTTTTAAATAAATACTATTTTTTGGTTTAATTTAGTTTAGTTTATTATGCTATTTTTATATTATATATAAATTTTTTTTTTTGTAAAACTAGAACTAAGTTATAAAAATATATTTTTTCATTTAACACATTATTTTTATTTTTTTATTTTACATAATTTTTTTAAGTGATATACAAAGTACATTATATCTCTACCTAATTTTGGTTGTTACGAAAATATTTTTGTTCACTATTGACTTAATTTTATTTTTAATAATATATTTAAAATTTATGTGACAAAACAATTTATTTTTTATGATTAGGGATGATAAATGGAACATTCCTTTTTAACCTTATCCCAACCTAGTTATTAATGATGGCTCCCAAACTCATACCAATCTATTTTAAAGTAACTCAAATCTATCTCGTTAGGGACTGGGTCGGGGTGGGTACTCATGGGTTCGAGTTCAATTGTCATCCCAAATTATGAAAGATTACTTAATAGAAATTATTTGTAATTTTAAAAAATGAAGTTAAAAAACAGTAACTTAATTAAAGGCATTTAGTGTAATTTTCTTTAAATTATAAGGATAATATGGTAAGTTTAGATATTAATTATAAAAAGTTATTTCAAATATCTTTTTATAACAAAAGAGTTTCTTTTGAGTATAAAAAGTTATTTCGAAAAACTCTTTATCAAACAGTTTAATCTATTTTTTGACTAAAATAAATTAGTTAAGTGGTCCAAAAAGAGTTTTTTGAGGTTAAAAAACAATGTCAAACTCCCTATTTCTTTTGGAGTAATGAATACATTTATTTTTTATCTAAAAACAAAACATACTGCTTACATTCCAGAAAAAACATTCATATATTTTTATCCAACATGTATCAATAAACTTGGTGTTATTTTTATTCAAAAATCTTTAATTTCTTAATTTTAATAACCGTGGAAAAGAAATCAAGTCGTCCTCGAAAGCAGAAACTTTGAAGGAGGCAAACAGAGTCAGACTTAATCTTTTGATTCTTTAAGACTTGGAAAATGTCAATTGTTGCACGCCGCCCTTATCACGGCTTTTATTGCCACCTCAACTACTTTAACTACCTTTAACTAATTCAATCCATTACTTTGCTTGTTTTATAGTCCTCTCTCTTCACTCATCTCCCTTTTAAGTACAACTCTTGGTTGGGACCTCTAAGCCCTACTAATCAGCTTTATTTACAAACAAACACATTGTATGACGATTAACAAATTAAACTTATTTTTGAAATACCCATAAAAGTTTTTTTCTGACAAAGATTAATCTATCCATTAAAAAAGGAAATATCGTCAATAAACAAAAATATAATACATGGATTCATAAGTACTATTTTAATGCATTCATCATCAGTAAATGATATTATAATAAGTCTTTAGACTTTCATTAGAAAAAGATTCAGATAACACAAATCAAATAAAATATTACCGTCATATGGAAAGATATGACAATTTAAGAATAATAAGCGAAATGATATTACCATTATACCTAAAATGGAAACATAGCAACAAAAATGTCATGCTCTTTTCGACTTATTTTTGCTATATTATATATGTGAACTAAGCATATATGAGCTAAAATGAACCTATTTTTTGTTGAATTGAACTGAACTGAACTTATTTTAATTAGAGATAAAAACTTAATTCTAGAAAAAATAAATTGAAGAGAATAGGGCCTTCAGTGAGCAAACATTTTGCTCACATAAGCACTGAAGGAAGAGTTGAAGGTGAAAAATTTATACAAGCTAATAATATTTTTTTGGTGTCTGAGGTTGTTTATATGACCATTTGCAATGTTAATTGTCATTGGCGGAGCTTTGTTATTGCTAATGGTATCCTGGGGCACTGTTAGTTAAAAAATATTAAAATTTATATTTGAAAATTCTAAAAATTCATAAAATTGTTAAAAGAACACCCATAAAAATTAATGATATTTATAAAATTTAAGAATACTAAAAAGGGGACACTCTTAAATAGATTTTCTAAACTCCGACTGTTAGTTTGTAAGTTAATGTACCATATTGCATCGCATACCTAACCTTAAAAGACAAGGACTACAACTACTACTCTTAAATTCCTGCTCGATTAACATTTGGAGAGATTAAGATATACACAGCCTTTCTCATGTAGTACATTAATTTTGAAGTACCTAGATCACTTAGTTTAGCTATGAGAGGTAAGCCCTTGAATGTACCTATAATTATGATTAAGAGAACATATAAGTTCAAGTGGATAAAAACTAGCAGTGAATAAAGTCTTCAGACGAGAATCGAATCCCATTTATACTAGCTTCGGTACCTTATATGCACAAAAAGAAGGGAAAAAAAGTGGGCAATATTTTGGCAAATTACTTTTTTGGAAGTGTATTTTGGAAAATTACTAGTGTTATAACAAATAAAATAAATGATAATTAGATTAATTTTACACCATAAAATTGCCATTCATCCAGAAAAAAAAAAATTATAGGTAAAAAAATACTTTTTAAAAAAATTATACCATCAACCATATAGCAAAAAAATAATATAAAACTATAGCCATGCATATATTCTCTCCATTCTCTCACATAATTATTATGAGAGGAAGTCTACTATCTTTTTTTTTTTTTTTTTTTATCATACTATGACATATATATTCTTTTCACATTCTTTTTCTCAAGGGGAATTTGGTTATAGGGTTATAGCCCTGAAAATCTACACTGGCCTAAAACATAACAATTATCCTCTGGTTATGACTTTTTCATTGACCGTCTTTACGGATGTTTGGTTGGGTTTGAAAATAAAATTTGATATCTTTAGGTCTTAAGTTTTTATAATTTGTGTTTAATTTAACTTTTAAGAAATAAGATTTGATTTTTAGGGTATCAAATCCCTTAAATCTAAAGATTTTAACTCCTCCCATTTTTTAAATGTTCAAATCTCATTCCTCCAAAGAATCAAATTTTCTTTTTCTTAAAAAAAATCATGAAATCCCTTTTTCTTCCATTATTCATTAAATGCCAATTATTAATAAGATATGCTTATTTTTATTTTTATTTTATGATATGTCACTTTAAATTTTTCAAATGTTATGCAAGTAATAAAGTTTATATAGGAAATATTACTTTTGCTCATAGATGAAGGTTACCATGAATCTTATTTACTAATCTTAATGGGAGTACGTTATGAAACTATTTTCAAATAAAGCTAATGAAGTTCATTTGTTGTTATTTTGATTTGGTTCTCATAACTTTTTTGTTACAATGATATATAATTTTGGTATGTAAATTTGATAAAAAAATAAAAATTAATTAAAGATAATAAATATAATATATATTTTTAAAAAAGCCCAAACTGGTTATTCATATTTATAAGGAAAAACATAACTTTAGTTGTGAAAAATGTATTAAAAAGTTATTTTTGATTTCATTCCATAACCAGAAATTGAGTTATGATTTTATTCATAATATGAACCAAACACTTGATTTCATAAATCAAGTCTCATTACATTCTTCTCAAATTTCAAGTTTCATTTCATTCCATTCCACTTCAGGTGAACCAAACATTCTCTTAATGAGTTGTATTATGAAAAAGTAGATTATTTAGGCTTAGATTTAATAACACCAACTAAATGATGGATAATTATCCTTATTTAGGGAATTTATGTGTTAATATATTTTCTTATACTAGACATATTTAGTCCTGACTTGATATGTCTTTTTTAATTTACTGATAATTCGTTAGGTTCATTTTTTAAAAAGTTCAGTGGGTGGATAGTTTATCATATCAATAAATAAATAAATACAAATTTAAACTCGATGATGATAAGGAGATTTTCATTTTGTTTTTCATCATTTTAAAAAATTTTACCATAATAAGTCCGTGTTCCATTTGAGCAATCTTATGGTTATCAATGGTGTATGTCATACAATCTTTTTCAATTTTTTGAAATGTAAAGGTTACTTTTTGGAGATTCAATTACTAGCTAAATATATATTTTCCAATAAATTTCCAATAAATTAATTTACTGAATTTAAGTCAAGTATATATTCTCAACAATGAAGAAATCGAGTGAATATATTCCCTTTATATTCAAGCTAGTTGTTTACCATTATTTTTTTTCCCCTTTTAGAGATTTATTCCAGTGAATTTATAATTAGGGATTCCCAAAAGGGTCTCCATAAAATAATGCAAATATTTTTCTCAAATTTCATTACTTTCATTTATATACCCTCTCAATATATGCTTATAATGCATTTGTGTCTATAGATAATTGGACCATAAGCAAAAACTTATCTTTCAATAAAATGAGAAAATGATTTTTTAATATAAAAAATGAGAATGATATTACAATATATTATTATAAAAAAATGTGATACCTTTTATCACTGAAAATTTATTCAAAACCACCTAATTTAACAAATTATTTTATTTTATCAATTTATGCAAAAAATATGAAACCACGATGAAATAAATTAATATTAATAAGTGATGAATTTTGATACCCTATATTATTATTGAGTAGTATATTTTTTTGAACTTATATTTTTAGACAGAACATAATTATTATTGGTTCACGAAGGGGTTGAGTTCTTCCATTTCAGATTTTATTAATTTATATGATTAGAATCCGAGTCTTTACTTAAAAAATAGGTATCTCATTACTTGAACTAATCGGCCGTAGAGTGTTATGTATTGGTTGCTTTTTAATTTTGTAGATTGGATTTTTCTTCCCCTTTTGTGAAACTTTTGGATTTATTAAATTTTGTCTTAATTTGTTGAGCTCTGTCTTTATTCCTCCTCATGGCCAATTTCGTCATGGTCTTGCTTGGCCCCACGTCTGATTCTGAATTCGCCTCCCTCAGAGCAAACTCAATCGTGAATACTGATCCCACCCGGGCTAATCTCGTCTTTTTCTACTCTCCCCAAAGAGACCAAACCAAAGAAAAAGCGCAAAACTTAATCAATTAAAAAATTAAAGAGAACAGCTCGTGGGAGGGAGGCTCTTTTTCTGATGCCCGGTCAGTAGTGGGGTGTCGCAAATTCACAATGGCAAGCCAAGGCGAAGAAAAATCCCGAATTCCTCAAGCTCACGAAAATGGCGACATTGACTCTGAGGACAGAGAAAGTCCTTCCTTCTAACCCTAAGCCGCGTTTTCTGAGCTTCTCTTCATCCAGAATCTCAATTTCTCTCTCATCTCTGTAATCGTCTATCGAAGATCAACGCCAGGTACGTCCTTAACTTCTGATTTTCCAACCCTGAATCTGTTGAATTTTACCTAATTTATTCCAGTTCATATCTACATTGCGATTTTCTCACTTTTCGGTGGATTTTACCTCATTTGCATGCTAAATTTGGCGCCTGTGTGTTTCGTTTAATCGTTTCTCTGCCTAGATTATTCGTCATGGAATTTGATTTCTGATGATTAGCGATTTTCCGTAAAGAATCAACTTACTGTACAAGCCAATCATATGTTAATGTATTTATTTTCACTTTTTTTTTCTTGTTTGATTTTGAGTGAAGTATGTTGACGTGATCGTACCTTGGAGTAGGTGATAATTTTACGCGTTTATTTCTATTTTAATTTTTATCGACTGCGATTTTGGAAGTTGTCCTGGTCTTGCATGTGAATTTCATTGGCAGTTTGTTGTGTTTGGTTTCCATGGATGAAGCTGGGCTTTTGGCTCAGGGAAAGAAGGGGGAAAAATGGCGGAAGTGAACAAAATCCTGTACGTAGTGGTAGTGGAAGATGAGGATGATGGGACCAGGAGAGAGAAAATGAAAGGGGGAGTGACTCCTTTCGGTATACTCGTCCTGTTTTGCAGAGTACCCTGCAGCTCATGGGTTGTAAACCACGCCATGCCTTCAAGGTATTCCTGTTCATTACAATATGCTCTGAATTAATTGTCGCTTTTCTTTGATTGAATAATTGGGTTCCGTGTTTTATCCAATTGGGCTTAATTTATCAGCTTTTTCAGTGGTAAATCTAGTAATGAAAGTCTGTTATTTCACTCTTGATTTCACCTCAAATAATCCATGTGGAGTAGGAACATTGATTTGGGCACTTCAATTTAGTCCATGAATCATGCAAAATCTTTGGAAATTGGGCAATTCCTACACCAGGACACTTGTAGCCGAGTCCGAGTAACATAGATGAAGGCAACTGAACATTATGTGAATAAACCTGGTTAGATGCAGTGCAGGAAAATTAAATGTAGTGCATTAAAAAAAATACGTATTTCTTTTTAAAATAGTGTTGGTTACTGAGAGATGTCCACAGTTCTCCCTAATTGTTTCTTTTTTCTGTTTTCCCCTTCTATATACTTTGAAACCTGAATGCCAAAGGCAAGTAAGATTCAACTCAATTTTGGATATCTTTTAGTCTTATCATTTACTTTCTTGTAAGCAAGCAACATGAAAGCATTAAAGTTTCCTCAGTTTTCCGTACTTTTAGCATCATGGTTTTACACAATTAACAAAAAGAAATGAATGGAAATTGTAGCATTTTTAAGCATAATGATGCTATTGAGGCAGGTATAGTTTTCCAATTGAAAGATGAACAGAAAGAGATTCTGAACTTTTGACTCGTGTAGAATTTAAAGCAAGGTTGTAGTTGTTAGGCTGATAAAGTTCCCTCCATTACTTGGAATTTATATTATTTTTCTGGATTCCAACTATTCTGTTTGCGTTTAGGGCTTTTCTTGTTTCTGCTGCCCCATGATGGTTAGAAAACTAAATGCTTTAGTTATTATTTAGTTGAAAAGTGATTCTCAATCAGAAATAGGAGAAGTGATTTGCCAATCATGATTCATTCATGTTGCACAATGTCAAAATTATTTGATCTGAAGTTCAAAACAGAATTTTGTATGCTATTTTTGTGATCTTTCAGACATCTAATAGATCTCTCTTTTTCCCACGCTCAGTAGCGCAAGTGAAACTGCCTGCAAGCAATAGATATTCTGTTATCATAAAGCTAGTGCAGCATCTTACATAATGATTTGATTAGTGACCATGGTGTTCCTTGTGGTGGCCACTTTTTCCCAAACTATCCGTGTTTGCTGGCATTGGAATAATATGACGTTAATCTAAAATGATTTTGGTAACTGGTCAATGCTAATTAGTTGCACAATTGACAAGATCAACCCTTTTTATGAGATAGTTACTGTTTGCAAAGATTGAGCCACTTCAATTTTCTTTTGTTGTTAAATGACAGATTTTGTTTTGCTTTCACTTGAGATTTATTATTTGAATATAAATTTTCTTTGGTGCTTTTGATATAGATTAGCAAGAGGGTCTTTACCGTTCTCACTAGTCACAGTTCAAGGGATGCCACATCCAGAATGAAAATGAATGTTGCTGATTCTTCAAACATAGGGCCCCAGATGCAAGATTCATCATATACTGCTAATTACATGGTCAAAGCTAAGGCAGGCACTGGCTTAGTTCTTCAGACTGACAGTGGAAGTAAAAACTTATCTTCTGAATTGTACAAAAAGCGCACAACAGTCTCCGTTGGAAGAGCCAAATTCTTAGACATTGTATGTGATGCTCTAGCTGAATATAAGTACGTGGGTCCCAACCAAAGGGCAGATTTGATTTTGGCGTGCAGGTGTGAATTTACCATCTTATTCTGCCTACAGCATACAGAACTAGTAACTAACCTCCTTTTGGTATGATAGAGTGTTGAAGCCTTCTTAAAGAATGGACTTTCTCATTAAGTCCTTGAGAATCTCATATCTGCAGATTCATAATGTTTGCACTTATATGTTCTTTTCATGCTGCTGAGGAACTTTTTTGTTATTCCAGACTCCGCGAGAGGAAGGAATCTGTAACTGTCCTCTTGTGTGGCACTAGTGGCTGTGGAAAGTCAACATTGTCTTCTCTACTGGTATTCATAGATACTTCCCTGTATCATTAATTGTCAGAACCAGCTAGGATGCTCCTGTGTTAATTCCAGCGTAGTTATTTGCTTCTTTGCATTTTTTTAACTGTTTCCATAAGTTAATAATTTTCCTACAAATTACTTTCTTACTACAAAATGGGTATACCTTCCTGTCCCTCCTATTCTTAATATGAGGATTACAGGTTTCTTACTATTCACTCAAGGAGTTTTCTGTGTGTTATAAATGGTTTGGCTTGAGCATGATCTTGCCAGCACTGTCATTATTAAGTACCAAACCCTATCAGAGTGGCTGCATGCATGCATTGCTTACATGAGTTGCTATAAAGACTGATAACGTACTCGTAATTGATTTCCAGGGAGTAGACTGGGAATCACAACTGTTATATCCACTGATTCTATACGACACATGATGAGAAGTTTTGTGGATGAAAAACAGAACAAATTGCTGTGGGCTTCAACATATCATGCAGGGGAGTGCTTGGACCCTGTTGCAGTTGCGGAAGCAAAAGCTAGAAGGCAGGCTAGAAAGAAGGCTGGAATGTCTCATTCGATTTCTAAAGATAAATTATTTGACAGTGCTCTTACTGAGAAATCCGAAAGCCAGAAATCAGAGGTGGTATCCAGCAATACCGAACAGATCAGTTCAAAACGAATGGCTATTGAGGGATTTAAAGCCCAAAGTGAAATGGTCATTGAGAGTCTTGATCGTCTGATCACCGCTTGGGAAGAAAGGAAAGAATCAGTTATTGTTGAAGGGGTTCATTTAAGTCTTAATTTCGTGGTGAGTAAGCAAATTTTAATTAATTACCTTTCATTCCCTATAAGGTCAATCTCTTTGTTAGTAGAAGTAAATCTTTGTATTTCTTTTCTCCCCTTATTGGCACAGATGGGGCTCATGAAGAAACATCCTTCGATTATACCTTTCATGATATACATCACAAATGAAGACAAACATTTAGAACGATTTGCTGTTCGTGCGAAGTATATGGCCCTGGATCCAGCAAAAACAAATATGTGAAGTACATTCGGAATATTAGGAGAATACAAGAATACCTATGCAATCGAGCAGACAAGCACCTGGTCCCTAAAATTAACAATACTAATGTGGACAAAAGTGTTGCTACAATCCATGCCACACTTTTTGGTTGCCTACGAAGGCGTGAGGCCAGAGAACCTCTTTATGATGCCACAACCAACACAGTAAGTGTAGTATATGAGGAATACCGAAATCAATGTGTAGCAGATTCTTTGAGCTCCAAAGGAATGCTTCAGCTCATTCAACGGAAAGGATCATCAAGGCATCTGATGGCCCTTGTTGATGATAAAGGCTATGTCACAAAGGCTTGGCCTGTTGATCATGCAGGCAGCAATGACAAGCCTGCTGTCGGCCGTGGTGCGGACAGTGGAAGAGGTACACCAATGTATGGACCTTTGCAAATTGGCAAGGCAGAGCCTGTTAACCTTCAGTTTGGTCATTTTGGTTTAAGTGCTTGGCCTAATGACACTGGGAGCGCAAGTTATGCTAGTAGTTTTGATGAATCCAGGACTGACTGGACTGGCACCGACACTGGTAGTAGATGTTACTCTTCTTGCTGCAGCTCACCGCGGATGTCTGATGGACCAGCTAAGCAGGTAATATTCAATGTTCATTTGGTCTTCTAATTGGCCAATGTTATTTTGCTCAGTAATCATCTAATTTTTAATCATTAGAGAAGTCAATTATAGTTGGGAAATATGGATATTCAGGCCATTGTATTTGAGAAAAAGTCTTTCCCTGAACACACAGCATAACACACATAATGCCCTACAAAACTAAAGAATGATCTTACAAGATGTATGTGCTCTGGCACATCTTACCAACATTCACAGAGGCAACTTAACTGGATCCTCCACTACATGAATGTCAAAGATTACAAGTTGGACATTTGTAATCATATCTTTCAAGAGGGTTTTGGACAATAACACTGACCTAGGATATATCCCTTCCGATTTTGACATTATTGAAACAATTGTCTATTCAGTTAAAGGAAGAACAATCAGTTTCTGGAAGTGATGAAGAGGCTGATGACCCCCACGAGGCAGACAGTGATGATGATGTCAGTGATCAACACACTCATGAAGAGGTACTAATCTGTACATCCAGTTTCCCTTTTTTTTTTTTTTTGGTGTGAAATCCATGGTTTCTTACTTCTAAGTATAACCCATTTCATGGAATGTTTTCCCTTGAGTATGAGATGCCTTCTACTGTGTCTTTGTAAATATGTGGATTCCAATATGATTGGCTATCCTTGGTTTCTTTTTGTCATGAAGTAGAATGAAATAAACATGTTTAAATCTGTGATCGACCAACAAAAATACACTTTCTTCAATTTGACTGTACGGATAAAAGTTGCACTTGGTTGCACATTGGGCCAGGGTTACAGTTCGGTTTGGTTTGTGTGATTGGACCCTACTTTAAAGTTTGCCACATGTTAATTGAAAAGCAGATTGATGGGGGTTCCGTTGATGAGGGGTCGATAAAGTCAGATGAAGAGTATGACGATCTAGAAATGCAGGATGACCAAGAGAATGGCTACTCATACGACAATGATGAAGAATCCAGAGGAGGACTACTACCGGCTTCTAGGAATTTATCAGCCTTTCTCCATAATAATAATAACCGGAGGGGGAGATATACCCACCAACCCTGGACATGTTCTTGAGAACTCAAAGCAGCCCTTTTCGAGAGCAGAATGGTCAACACTGTTCTCCTGTTGCAGAGAGGAGTGAGAAGAAGATACTGCCTCATCATTCTGTCCATTTACGAATGTTCAAACGGTCCCTCAGCGTTCCTGCTACTAGGAGTGAGAAGAAATCAAACAATCCCACTGATCCTTGAACGACCAGACCCTTTGAGAGGTAGAAGAACTTTTTACTATTTTTTTTTATAAAAAAAAATCCTGTAGGGGATCACACTAATTCGGTTTCTAGTTAACTGGTTTAGGCTGCAAGCAAGTCTGCCCCAAGGAGAGAGAAGGATGTGTGTCATGGCAGAGATTTCACACACCCTGTCTCTCTCTTGTTGGAGTTCAGTTTGTCCAGGGAGAATTGGAGCTCTGTATGTAGTAATTAAAAGGGCTGTTGTAACTTGAAAGTTGAAACCCTCTTCCCCCCCTTCTTTTCTTCCTCCTCCTTTCGTGGTTCTTCCCTTCATTTGTTTTCAGTAATCCACACCAATTTTCTTTTAAATTGACTGGACTAGCTAGTTTTAGTATCGACTCTATCAAAGAAAGCACTTCAACTCCCTCAAAAAAAGAAAAGACAAATGCAGAGAATTCTTAAGATGGAAGAATCTGAGGATTATTTTCCAGTCACCAACAGAAAGCAAAACATAATGATAGTGGATTTTTCTCTTTATTCAAAAGAAATTAATATGATATTTTAGGGAGAGTAAGAGAATGGTGGAGGGTGCCGCTCTTTTACAGCCGTCATGAGCACATATACTCTACCTCGCAACAACCAAGTTCCCTTTATTATTTTTTAATATAAATAAAACCATTTATTTTCTGACCAATCAAATTAGTAACTTATGGCCAACCCTATCGAGTTTAGATGAATCTTATAATATTTAGAGTTTTATATGCTCACTACTTGTGGTGGGTGGATGGACTACTTGCCCACTCCAAAATTCATCTTAAGAGAAAGAGACAAAGGCTAAAAGGGGGTGCATCTAGTGAAATTAATCTGAATTTTCAAATTTGAATAACTTATCTCGATTTGCAACACGAATTTATCCAAACTGAATTAAAAATATAACTCAAATATTTTTTATAAATATATTTTTGTTTACACGATAAGTCTGTTAGATCAAACATTAACCGACTTGAAGTCAATTCAAACGGAAAATTACTTGATCAAATCGACCCTATTTGAAATTGACATAATCCAAAGGTCGAAATGAAATCAAATGATCCATTTTTCAAGTCTCGCTATATTTAGTGCCTACAATTATATTATGAGTGGTTAATTGGTGGGATACAATGTATTCTTATATATACTGCATTAGATTGTGTTTTTAGTGTTTTATAAGGGGTGTATTAATTAGTTTTTTTGACCAATAATTTATTTTCTTATTTTGCACCTCATTTGGATTACGCGCACGCATTCTATTTTCTTTTTATTTATTTATTATACTTGGTGCAGAAAGTTATTGAATTTTATTATATTTGAGGTGTAGGAAATTACTCGACTCTCATCTTTTCTTTTTATTTTTTATTTTTTATGTGGACATGTATTCTTGGCTTGTTTGAGGCTTTCAAATTCCTATATTCATCCTTCTATCAATTCCATATCCAACGATAACCTTGGGTTGTGGAATTTTTTTAAAAATAAATGTCAGACAATTTTTTTAAAATCGGAAGATTATATCATGGTCTTTCAATTATCAAATTTGGTAATTGACTAGAGTATTATGTGTATAAAAAAATTTTAAAATTTTTTTGTCAAATATGTGGTTGATTTTTTAAATAAATATTTCATACACTATACTCGATATTTTAACTATCAACATATAAAAATTTAAAAAACTGAGGTATTAGTCAGGATGAACCACCATGTCCAATCTCAATAATATAACCTACTACTATCAAATAAAGAATGAGTATCATCAACATTAATTTTTTGATGAAAGCCCTGGTAGAGAACTCCTCCTAATGAATTGGTGTAAGAGTAAGGTCATGTCATTTAGTTGTAAGGAGTTCTAAGGTTAAAAGGAGCTATAAGAAGGTGTAAAGAAATGCAAAATAATTATAAAGTTTGTTATAAAAGTTGTAAGCAATCGTAAGAAGTTGTAAGGAGTGGTAAGGTTATAAGGTAAAGATAAATGAAATCGAGCCTAAGTTATATCCGATTAGATCCCTTTTAATCGCCTTTATCAAATAAAAAGGATGGATCTTTATCCAAATTTCCAAAAAAAAGACAAAAACGTTTAGATGAACTTATAATATACGGTAAAGGTATAAGGTAAAGCTAAATGAAAACGAGCCTAAGTTGTAAGGAGTGCTCCGGTTTAGTGAAATCTTGCAAAGTTTTGGTATTGTCACCATTGGCCTCCATGATAGGAATTGGTTTGCTGGCAGCCTCTTCTAACCTTCTTAGCTTTTGTTGTCTCTTCCTTCGATGAAAGGTCCTCTCAATCTCAAGATATGGTTCAAGTAGTTTCCCAAGACCGGGAGACTTTGGCATACAAGGGGCAAAAATATGTCAACGGCCTAGCCAATCACGAAGGTTAAAAACGGAAAAGAAAATTTTGGTGCTTAGCCAATTTAATAAGGCGTAATCGCAACATAGTTTCGGTAATGGTGCGAAAAACTTAATCGGTTCCGCAAGTACACGGTTTTATCGTTATAACAATCAAGTGTTGTCCCACAAGAACCAATGCAACTACTAAGTATTAACCATCTTAATATGTTAACCTATTCAAATCGATTGGTTGATTGATTAGCAACCACTAAATCACTTCAAGAAATCTATGAAGTTAAAACACCTAGGGATTACTTCACCTAAATGCTTATATCCAAGTAGTTAAACGTGTGGTCTTCATTCATTTGGATGACTCAAAGATCAATAATCAATAAGGTAATTACAACTTTCTTTCAAAATAGAGTGAATTACTTGGGTTAAATCAATTACCTATTCTCATGAGTTTTCAATTGAATAAAGTCATAAAACATAGGTTATTAAAATGATCTCTACATAGGTAATTGATTCAACTAAAATTATCAAGTATAATACAATAGAAAAGGAGGATATCAAACTTGACACCTAATGTATTTTAGACCTTAATCCTAACCATTAGGTCAAAACCTCAATTGTAGGAGAAGATAACTTTTAACTCGGATAAAGACGACTTCTTCCATTTATTTTATATTTTTTAAAATTAAAAGCAAATAATATGAGAAAGTTCACAAAATTGTTATAAAAAGTCTGGACTCGGTTTTACCAAACAGCCCCTATGTCAAGCTAAGTGACTCATCAACACCTTTTATAGACTAAAGATTTTTTTTATTATTATTTATGAGACAATCAGCCTAGATGAAATATTTGAAAAAAATCTAAAAAGTATTCCATAAGAATATGAAAAATTTTGAACATGGTATACATTAAAGGATGTATACGAAAACTTTAAATATGATACGTATATGTTGAAGTGAATGTGCAAAACTTTAAACATAATACGTAAAGTATGAAGAACTTTAGACATACATGGTATATGAACCACTAATTAGGGGCATTAACAACTTTTCTCATTCAACCAGAAAATAGGCTAAGGATACAAGGAGCCTACAATCTATTCATTTTTCCCATTCCAAAACCTACAAGAACTTTCATCCAAATGAAATGTACAATAACTTTAGCATTACCTAGCACTGATTAAATTTTGTCCACCCCAATTACGTGAATTTGTCTCATCTAGAAAAACCAGTGTACGGTCATAAAATTTCATTTGAATTTTAATCAATACAATAGTTTTTCCTAATTCTATTATTCGAACTTAACTCAAATTTTAGACTTATCTAATTAATTTGACCCAAAAATTCAAATACTCTATAAATATCTTGTATAAATTTAATTATTGCTTAATTCAACTGATCTAAACTTAATCTAAACCCCAAATTGCTGAAAGCATTATCATTACCCATTTCCCCTACCGAATCTATTAAACTCTACCACAAAACAAAAAACAAACAAATAAAAATAAAAAAGTAATTTCTTTTTTTTAAACAAAAACTCAATGATAGATTACAGGTCAAATCCCACGCTGAATCATCCCAACTCACTATTGAGCCAACCAAAACCTTTGATGAATGAATAACATGGTGGGTACTATTCGATAAGATGCGACATAAAGCCAGCCAGTTCAAATTTCACATTTTTATTATGATCTTTGATTTGATTGTAGTTTTTTTTTTTAATCAATAAATAAACAAATTGGCTCAGAAAAGAGGAGGGCCAGGAGAAAAGAAAAGTATAGAAAAGCAAGAAAGCAACGGCCGCTAAACAACCCAACCACAGGAAGAAAGAAGAACAAATTAGGAAAGGAATGTAAAAGCAAAGTCAAGTACTTCTCCCTCCCCCAACTTCTTCTCGTTCTTCTTATTCCCTTCTGCCTCTACTCTCTTTCTCCCCAATCATCACCAGATTCTCCAAATAAAATACCCACAAGGAAAGAGAGAGAGAGAGGGGAGGGAGGGAGATTCGGCCATATTTGCTAATCTCTCTGTCTCGCAACTTATGTTTTTCTGGGTTCTGGCCGCTTTTGGAGTTGGGTTTCAAAAATGAATGGAAAAGCCACCATTTCTAAGGAGCTTACTGCGAAGCACATCAAGGTTATTTCTCCTCTCTCTTCCACTCTTTGGGTTTCTCTCAAAAATTAAAACCTTGGTTTGTTCTTGATTACTTTTGGGTATTTTTCTAGTTGGTGAACTATAACTTTGGCATTGTTCTGAAATCGGTATTTTCTTGGGAGAGATCTCTAATGTAAGGCTTTTGTGAAACACAATGTCACGTTAGTTCATGTGGTACTTTTCGAACTTATTGTAAGATAGTCTTATTTTAAAATTTGTATTTTCTTTCCGTACAGAATAAATGAAATAAATCTTGGGGTTTAACTTAACCAATTTTGCGAGCAAAAATCAAGTGTTAGTATTATTTCTAGAAATGTAATTTCAAGTTTCACTGTTCGTAGTACTGGAATTTATTAGCATCAAGAAATGCTAGGCATTTTCTTTATTTTTGAATATAACAAAAGACCATTTCTTTGGCTGATTTTAACATGTTAAGGGACCCAGTTACACATTATGCACATATTTGTTTTTTAGAAAAAGGACTGTCCATCCTTTTTGCTTGTGTTTTATGCAATTCCTAGCTGTTCTGGTCGTCAGTCTTGCTGAACAGTTCTATGACAGCGTGGAAAATCAAAGCAAAGTGGCTGTTTGTTACATTCAAGTTTGCTAGAATTTACATCTTGCTCTTTGACTTGGAAAGTGTGATGTTCGGGTCTGGTTATTTTCGTATTGAGTTAAGGCAGGTTTGTATGTCGTATTTGTAGTTCAGGGTTGATTAATTTTTGGTTTGAGTAACTGAGTGGTGTTCTTGTCCAATTTTTTGGTCAGTTCAAGTGAATATCATATCAGGTTAATATCAGGCCGAACCATGTTAAGTCAGGTCATATACCTCTATTTTGATAGTTATTAAACAACATAGGTTAGAGTTCAGTTGAGTTTGGTTTTGGTCATTCAAGTTTTTGTTTTCAATTCAGTTAGGCTATTTAACTTCGAATAAGCTTGGCTTCGGATCAGGTCACTACAATTTAGGTTGAACTCCGTTGATATTACTTAGGTTAAAGTCTGGTTGGGATTTCCAGTAGTGCACTTTGTTGGGATGACTTTTCCCTTAAATGCTCGCGGCCTGAAAGGGATTACATCCTTCTTCAATTTTTTTTTTTTTTTTTTTTAAAGTCTGGTTGGGATTCAAGTCTTCCGGGTCAGGTTATCTGATATAGGTTGGTTTTTCTAGGTGTCTTGTTCTTCTCTTCTTCTCGCCTCTTGTCATTTGAAATCAGAAGAAACACTCTTTTGTGTAAGCTGTCAATAATCATTCGGAAATGTTGCTGATTGGTTGTTACATGATGCTTCCAGATATTGGAGGGCCTTCTTAAGTTACCAGAAAATAGGGAGTGTGCTGACTGCAAAACCAAGTATGTACATACAAGTTTCTGTAAGGAAATGAACGACTTTTGGATCTTCACCCCCTTCCCCACTACTTTATCTGATCCCTTACAATTACATAAGTTTCTTGTGCCGCTTGCAGATCTCCAAGATGGGCCAGTGTAAATATCGGAATATTTATATGCCTGAATTGCTCAGGAATTCACCGAAGTCTGGGAGTGCACATATCAAAGGTGTCTCTTCTTGTTGAATGTCTTATTTCTAATTAAGTGAAGATCTAGCAAAGCTAATTTGTGTAATGAAATTTTTTTATATGACTAAGGGTTAAACAATTTTCAACTTCTGAACATTGGTCTATTGATTTGGTGATAAATGTTGTAAGATTATTCCATCAATAAAGCTACCTCCTCTGGTTTAGACCAGTTTCTGCACTGTAGATGTGCTTAATGTTCATGTGATATTGGCTTGTGATAAATTAAGAAAGCTGGTTGAATGTCTGTTCAAATATCATTTTCTGAACTGATTCTCTTTCAGGATTTGCGACTTGCCAACCCTTTAATCACTCACTACATCGATCATTTTTTGTCAGCCTCAAACATCCATTTTCTGTATATCTGTTCTTATTTAGGGCTCTAACATTTTCCGGTTCTATGGAAAGAGTCTGGTCGTTTCTTAAGAAGGAAGGAAATCAAACTAGATCCTCTTTCTTTTTTTTTTTTTTTTTTTGGGGGGTTTCTATTTGCCAGTTTCAGAAAGCTAGGAGGCACAAACCATGAAGTGGAAACTTATATCGTTAGTTTTATATGGAATATGATTAACTTGATTTTGCTACAGGTGAGATCAGTGACTTTAGACACATGGCTTCCAGAACAGGTTGCATTCCTTCAGTGTAAGTCCATTTCTTTTCTGGCATCAGAGTTCTTGAGTCTCGCCATATTTAGTCTGTACTCTTTTGTAATCCAGAAGTGAAAACTGAAAGTGTTAGTTTTTTTCCTTCTTCTTTACAGCAATGGGGAATGAGATATCCAATGCCTACTGGGAAGCAGAGGTACCTCCAAATCATAACAGAGGTGCAATTGAAAATTTCATTCGTGCAAAGTACGAACTCATATAGGAAAATCGGTATTGAATATTGTTTGTTAGATAATATGAAAAGCACTTTCATTTTCTGGTTCGGTAAAGTCCTTATATTTCTGCTAATTTAAATGAATCCTCTAAGGTATGTCGAGAGGAGATGGGTTCCAAGGGATGGCAAGACCAAACCATCACCACTAAGGCCTAAAGAAGAATTAGCTTCTCCTCACTCATCAAGACCTGGGACTGGTTATAGCTCTAGAGAACGCGTTAATAATCGACCTTTGTACAAGGAGAAAAAGGATGTCTCCATAAGTGTGAAGGAAGGGGGCAAATTATCTGGTGGAGGAAGTTCCGGAAGCCACAAAAGCATGATGATCGTGCAGCTGATCAACAGCTTCAACATCAGGAAGAAAACGAGAAGCATCAACCAGCCGTAGATCAAGGTGTTTCTGAATTGAAAGTCAACCATGAATCTCCTACGAAACAAGCACAGGTTTTTAATTGCTGTTATTTCTTGCTCTCTTCATTCTCTTGTTTCTTTTCTTCTCAATACCTTTTTTGATGCTTGCGTACTCTAATTCCGTTTTAAGGCTCTGTTTGGGAGGGGAATGAGGAGTAATGAAGGGGAGTTTGTAGGAGAACATACTTTCTTCATCCATGTTTGGAGGTATTTCACTAAGTAGTAAGGAGAGTCACCTTACAGATTCCTACCATTCTTTAGTCTCTTTCGCTAACCCTACATTTTCTGGTGTCAAGGACAGTAAACCAGATTTTACTCTCAATTCTTGGTTAGTAACGAACATGAGTATAGGAGTGCTCCTACCTACTATTATTTACACTCATTCTTTCCTAAACTCGTAAACATTGCCCAATGTGATACATTAGATGCAAAGCTTAATCATCCCTTCAGATGTGGATTTTTGGCAATCGGCATACCTTTTCTGATAACAGAGGCCTAATGTCAAATTATATTTTTAGTACATTTTTATACTTCTGAAGTTTTTCACCTTCAAATTTTCTGTTAGAATTTTGATGTCAAACTCAAATCTTTGCTGGAATGGTCAACTTCCTGATAGGTTGCACCCAGTGAAGCCCCTAATGACAGCTCGCAGAAATCACCGGTCTCAAAAGATGAATCACCAGCATCTAATTCTACACCAGTCGCATCTCCCAAAGTTGATTATGCTACCGAACTTTTCAGGATGCTGTGTATGGATGATTCTGCTGAGAATGGCTCAAGTTCTTCTTCGGATACAAATGCATGGGTTGACTTCGAATGTACACTTCTTCCCCTTGTATATATTTTTGTTTTCTTTTTTCTTTTAAATAAATGGGACTTCCTGTTCACTTCCCCCTTCCCAAAGAGGTGCAGCCTTTTTTGTTTATTTATTTTGGGAGTACCGCTGTATCTCAACTTGATATATGGCGACTTGTTGCAGCTGATGAAGAACTGAAAATGAAAGGGATTAAGGTCGAGCCAAAATCTGCAGGGGCCAAGGTCCATCCTGAACCCAAAATGGAAGAAATTCAAAAGGCTTCAGTTCCATTGACAAAAGAAGTTTCTCATGAACATCAGAAAGAGACGAAAAACGATAAGCAGAGCCTTCCACGAAAGGTATATCATGGGTTCAATATGCCCCATCTTAAATTGAAAAATAAAAATGACATAAAAATACCCTCAAAGCAAACACTTAACTCTCGACACTGGATCTCACCAAACCAGGGTCCAGGGAGATCAAGTTGTACCCTAGAGGCTAGAGCTAAACTAGCTCTTACACCCCCCTGAGACAGAGAGAGAGAGAGAGGGGGAGGGGAGGGAGAGGGAAATGATAGATGATGAAAGTTAATTCTTGTGCAGGGTAGTATCCTTTCTGCATGTTCTGTCCATGCTCAGACGCTTACAATGCTTGCCCAAGATGGATCCTCTCTTGCAGTTACCACTGGGTTATCCAATGGCAGGTTCTGTCCACACTCAGAAACTTATCCTGCTACTACTAATCATCAGAGTGTCAATGGGTTTCAACAGCCATCTCTAAATGGTGGAAGTGGGAACCGCACAATAGGGACCCAGATGCCGGTAATTGAAATACAACTCACAGAAAGAGTAGAATAAGTAGTTTGCTTCAACTTCTTACATCTTAATTTTTATGTGTGTTTTTGACAGATGCAAAATAGCGGACCAGGAAAGTTTGGTGTAAATATCGTCCCATATGCAATCCATAGGTAAGAGAACCCATGCACGTTCTGCAACCTAAATTTGAATTTATTTGAATTGGTTATGAGTTCAAATCAAGTTATTCTTACTTTGATCTTTTGGCACTCATTGTTTACATGGAAAATATATATACTTGCTGCATGTTCTGAAACCAAACTAACCCATAAACGCTTTTGTGAAACCCAACACAACCTACCATCGAAATAAGGCAACCCGATTTTGACCGAAGCTCAAGTTCATCCACCCAAACTGAGCCTGAAATTTTATCTGTTCAATATTTATTCTTATTGGATAATCTGATTTTGATGGCCTATGACCTAACTATAATGACTAAAATCGGACATGAGCCGATAAGAATATTTCATCAATTTTATTCTAATCTAATCTAAAATTAACCCGTTCCAAATTACCTGTTTGTGTGGTCGATAGAGGTAACTCTGACTCAGATCTGGTACATCTAATTTTCATCTGATACAAAGGCATAGGATAAAGTTCAGTCAAGATTAAGAGAGTTAAACTAGTCAAGCTAATCTCTTGTGATGAATGACAATCAATCAGTTCTCTCATTTTCTTTCGGGTGTAATATTAAACTGTTGTTTCCTGCAGCTATTATCGACCTGCAGTAGCTATCAACAACATATCAACGGCCCCAGCTAAAAGGCCTCCTAATGCACTACCAGTATCAGGAAACGATTACGATTTCTCATTCCTAACACAAGGGATGTTTTCGAAACGATAGAAAGAACCTATGTTTTGTAGATCCTATTTGTTTAGAAATTATGTATAGAGTCATTGGTCATTTGATTCATTGATTGTGCTTCTCAAATAAGGTTTTGGTCACAAATGCTTGTGCAATAGGTTTCTTTTTTATCCCTGCTTATGCCTTGAGCTTGATTGGCTTTTTCGATAAAGATTTAAAGTGAATCCTTTTGGACAATAGAATTTGGAGTCATGACCATGCATCCCTCTTGCAATAGTATTGTCATCCTAGTATACATTGAGCCTTCAGAGGTCCCTTTTAGCAATATGGCTAAGTGTGTAGACGTATACAATCTTATTTGGTTATTCTGCCTATAATATAAAGGCTTGATTGAGGTGGTAGTGATCTCCCTCGATAAGGAGAAGAACATAAGTTCAAATCGCTAAAAGTACACTAATTGCGTGCATAAAGTTTGGAGCTTTTCATTGCAGAAATATAAAGAGTTACATTGCAGAAATAACAACTTTGGAGCTTTTCATCACGATTTTAAGTTTGTAATCCTTGTGAAACATATGTGTTGGGTGTAAACTGATTCTAGAATTTGAAATCAAACAAATCCGTAATGCATTAAACTGAGATTGGAGAACATAGTTTTGGTAGAATCACTACACGTATCCAAATGTCTCATACATAAGTCCGATGTTAATTGTTCACAATAATCAAATATCAGCGGTGACTCAACTTTCGATTTGAAATATGTTAAGTGATCACATATTGCAATATAATTATATATAAGTTTAAAACAAACCAGTTTAATATTCAAAATAATAACAATTTGATCTTTGATATTGAACCAACCCATTTAAGGGTCAAATTAATAAAAGACATGGACATTACAAATGGATTATTCAGGTTGGTTTCAAGTTGAGTAAATATTCAGATTATATTGAAGTCATCAAAATTCAATTTAATTTTAATTTGACTCGAATTGATTTGAATCAATTAATGTTTGGTACAATAAAATTGTCTAGTAAGAAAAAAATACTTTGGTAGAAAATATTCAAGTCATATTTGACTTGATTCCAATCCATTTTGAATTAACTTTTTAGATATTAAATTGGATATAAAGGTTACTTCGGATAGAGTTACTTTTTTAAGGTCTAACAAAAGTATTTAAAGAAGAAGGTTGACAATAAAAGCCCCAAGGCCTCAATCTTAAACACAATAAATACAACAACTCCTTAGCGTGGATTCCATTTTTGTGGGATTTATATGGAGATATAGTGGTAAACAACTTTACTTTGTTACCGTTTTGTTTTATAAGTACAGAAATCGATTTTAAAAATTCAAAATTTTTTTGTTTGAAAAACTTTGATAACTTGAAATCTCATAAGCAAATATAGACGCAAAAAAAACGGTTTTTTGGTTTTGTATCAAATACGACAATTACATGTAGAAACATCTTTCGTTTTCTATTCTTATTTAAAAAAGAGGAAGAATCTTTGACCGTGAAGCACCAATGTAACCATGCCACGTGGAGACAATGATAGAAATGGACGGTGCACTGCAGAGCCGCTCTATGTTGTCTGATCCCCAACAACGTAAAACGTCAACCCCATTGACTGTATTTTTTTAAGATCCTACCCCAACAAAAAGAGAAAAACAGGGTCACAACAAATAGGATAAATGAAAAACACACTATCAATCTGATTCATTTATAAACCTTGTATAAAAGTGCTTGGTTTTAATCTTTCAATTATTTTAATAAATGTAAATTGATTTATATATAAATGCCTATTATAAATATTTTAAAAATTATCGTCTATAATTTGAATTTTTGTTGAACTGATTCTTATCTTACATATCATCGTAGGGTTTGAAAAGTACTCTTTCATTATGAATTGAACATAATGCAACCCTCTTTTGACCCTTTGACTTTAAAATATGTACTTTAATTTTTTATTTTTATCTTTTATTTTTAGCAAAATTCCATTGTCAGGGAAAAATTTTAAAAAATAACATAAGGAGGTTTAGTTATGAATAGTAAGTGGGTAGAAGTTGTAAGAAGTGAGTATGAATGGTAAACTGTTGTAAAGATTGTATAAAAAAGTGGTAAGCATGCAACGATAAATCACAATATGGACTAAAAGTTAGTCGTAGTATGTAACATGTGAAAACACAATAAGGTGTTATTGTTAGAATGTACAAGTCTTAAATGGGATGACACAATCTAACCAAATTTTCAACTCTAAAACTGCATTGTTCCTATAAATTTTATGTATTTTATATATTTGAATAAAAATTAATTAGATCTTAATCTAATGATTAAGGTTGATTTCCTAAATATAACAACCTAAATATATTAAATTTTATGTTCGATTCACACTCATCTGTATTATATTGCCCTACCAAATCGAATCTAAAAACATATTCAAATAATAATCTAATAACATAATAATCTTTATTTTTTTATAAAAAAGTATCATTAATTCATGTTAACTATTAAGATTAGGAAGTCGGCAGAGGATGGCTTTGCTGAAATCATCAGAAGATGGAGCAGCTCTTCCTCCCTCTCTTGCCCATACCTTAAGAGTTAAATTAAGACCCGTATGATGAATGCCTTCCCACATTAAATGCAAATTATAATAGTAGTAATATTATATGAATTTGAAGGTGAATCTGAAGGATGAATTTAGAGGATGGATGAATTAAACTTTCAGCAGGAAATTTTAGTCTACTCAATCATTTATTTAGGTATCTATATTATATATGATAGTAATCTTTTTAATTTGGGTAAATACTACCTGGGAGTGATTATACGAGTTTAGCGTAATCTTAATCATAAAAATTATTTGTCCATTGAGTCATTTATAAATAATTAAATAAATAAATAATATGTTATTCAAGGAGGAAAAAAAAAACAGATTTCCTTTCATAAATGAACTCTTCTCTTCTTTTTTTTTTTGTGTGATAATATAGTCTTATTAATATTTTTCTCCTTTATATTCTAAAACAGATGTTGAATAATGACCATTGGCTTATTTGAAATTGTTATTCACCTTTCACATTTCTTTTATACTCTTTCAGGATCTTAGTTTAGGTTGCTTTAGTTTTAGTTGTTTGTGATATAAATAAAATATAGTGGTTGTTTGGGATAAACAAAATTTAGGAACAAAAAAATGATATATTTGTTGTGGTGAAAATAAAAAGGGGTTTCGGAACTCTTAGAGAACGGGTCGAATGTATGTGACTTTGAGTTATAGATGACTAATTCTATCAAGCTCGAGTTACTTTGTGTAATGCCCCAAACCCGTAATTAACGGCTTTAGTCTAAATAAACAACTAGCCGATGATTAGCGCAGTGAAAAGTAGGTCGGGGACATTACCGCCGCCTTTACTAGAGGAAAGGGCAAGACTCTAACTATATCTATGTGTATTTTTACCCGTGGTTATACCTTGCTAGACAACTTACACAAAAGTACATGGTAGACGTGATAAACGAATCAATGATACTAGACCACTAGTACCCCAACTTGCCACTCGTGAGCCTCTAAGTCCCGAACATAACTCTTCTCTTGCTTTATACCTTCAACATCTTTACTTAAAACAAAACAAGAAAATATTTTCGTAATGTGAGCCGAAGCTCAATACGTCCATTATCATGTTGTAAAATAAATGTTAATAAATAGTTGAGTTGAGCGTGCACATTTCAATTCATTTTATAAATGAAGGGGAGTGAATAATGTAAAATTGTTGCTAATTAATTATCCGTGTGGTTACCCTTGCGATCATTGGGTTTCCCCTACATGTGTACACACCCACACCGATCGGGAAGTCCAATTGGTGCGGCACGATTACGGTGTACCGATTTTGAACAATGGTGAAGTATTGATGGGCGGGTCCACTTTTATATGGCAAATACTGTCACAAATGATTTTTGTTGTTATTGATGTCGGCCATATCCGGCCTTGATTTGTAAATAAAATATTAAAGGGCACGATCACCGAAAGTACCGATGGACTGAAATTGGTTGATGATTTGAACTTGATTCCTTTCCTTGTGACTTTGAGCAGGACCTTTCTACGTTGATTGATAACCTTAAATAAGAGTTAATCGAATAAGAGTTTGTTTAGGACTTATATTCCTTGATTAAGTTTATTAATAATAACCTATCATATATTTATGATTTATTTTTAACATGATTTATGCCTTTTATTCATGCTTTACTTTATTATTTCTAATTTATGTGTTATGTTACCTTTATTTATGAATGCAAATAGTTGTTTACTATGAATTGTTATTATAGAATCTAAATATGCATTATAACACAATTAACTTATTTACTAACAATTAATTATTATTAACCCAAACATGCATTATTTATCATGTTATTTCTAACTTATTTACTAATTTATTAAGCATGCATTAAAAATTAATTAGTCATCTAAGTCATAGTTATGCCAATATTTTGTTTATTATTAATATGCATATAATGAACTAATTAATCTTATTTATGCTATTTTCATAATTCTAATAAGATTATTCCAAATTTTTGTTTTTCCTAAACCATGCATGTATAACTTTTAATTCTAATTTCTTTGGCTAAGATGATTTTTATTTTCTGTTAATTATATTTTATTTATATGAAATAATTAACTTAAATATTGAAACTTGAAATTATAAAAACTTAGGGTTTTAGGGTTTTTATCGAAAAAGAGTAGGTGAGGATAAAGGTTGTGGTGGTGGAGCTTAGTGGTGGCTGGCAGCGTGGACTGGCGGCGGTAAGGAGGTGCTTGGCGGTAGGGTGGCGGCGTTGACCGGTGGTGGTGGTGGTGGTGGTGGTGGTGGCTGAGGTTGGGGTGTTTTAAGGGTAATATATTAGGACATAAAAGAAGAAAGAGAAAGAGTGGGTGTTTAGGTGGTCAGTATCGGCGGTGGGTGATGGACTGGTGGTTGTGGTCGGCGGTTGCAGGCGGTGAAAGGGGCTTGACGGCGGCTGGCGGCCAGTGCAGTGGCCGAGTGGTGGTGGAGAAAAGATGGAAGTGTTTTTGGTGTTTTGGTGGATTTTTAAGGTAAACCAAATGGTGGTTATAGGGCGGCTGGTGGGTGACGAAGGGGCGGTGACAGGTTATCGACGGTCCTGACCGGTGATGGGTGGCAGGTGGCGTCGGTGGTGGCTGAAAGTGAGGGTGAGAGTATGAGAGATAAGGATGGAAGGTTGGTGATTAGGGTGGTTTTGGAGATTATATTCCGGTGGTAGGGAGGCCGGTATGGTGGCCTCGAAGGTGGATTTGGGTTCGAGTGTAATATGGTAGCTGGGCCATGCTGGTGGTGGGTGGTTGAAGGAGCCGGTGAGCGGGCTGTGGAGGTGGTCAAAGTGGGGCTGATGGCCAGGAGGAGAGAAAATACTTTAAGTTAGGTTTTGGGTTGAATTTTTGTGATTTATTCAAGCCTATTTATACTAATCTTCATACTAATCCTCATGGCTTTGCTATCCTTAACTTAATTCTTATTTTGACATTTGGTAAGGTGCATGCTAAGTAGGGTAATTTGTCAATTCTATAAGTATGCTTAGTGTAATTTTGGGTGTTAAACTCTTATTTGACCCCAAAATTCATTGTTATCCAAATTAATATTAATTATTATCATGCTTATCATTGTCATTATTATTATTATTATTATTATTATTATTATTATTATTATTATTATTATTATTATTATTATTATTATTATTATTATTATTATTATTTGTATGATTATTACTTTTGTTAATATTATAGTTTTATTGTTATTATTCTAATGTGCTGTAGGATATGTGATTGCTTATAATTAGGTTAGGTTAGTTTTATTAGTAAATTACTTCTTGATATTTGGATAATTGATTAGTTGTTCATAAATTGTGCTAATTGTTATTAGTTATGTAGGTACATACATATAAAGTTTGAATTTATGAGAATTTATTTATGATTTAGTTTAGGAAAATATGGTTTATGTGCATATAAGTACTAGATAATATGTTGGAATTTTACGAAAAGTATCGGCCACCTATCGTCGTTGTTTGTATTTGGGTCCTGCAAGAAAATTTTTGATATACATATATATAATATGAAAATATTTTGAATTTGAAATGCACGCATCATTATAATTAAACGTATTAGAGATAATACGTTTTCTTAAAGTTTTGGTTGTTACACTTTGGTATTTACACTACTATAGGTACCACATTTTACTACGGTTGAAAAAGACATTTTCCTACGGTTGCTTGGGCGCCGTGTATGCATGGCGTAATAGTAGATGAACATCTTTTTACTACAGTTTACAACCATAGTAAAAGACGACTTATTACTATGGTTTATTTGAGAAACCGTAATAGGCGGTTTGTTACTGCGGTTCCGGAAAAAGAACCGTAGTTATAAGATTAACCTATTATTACGGTTCTTTCTCCATAACTCGTACTAATAGGTTGGCCAAAATTTTGGGGTACCACTTTTTACTACGGTTTTTACCTAAGAATTATAGTAATAGGTTATTTTTCAGACCTATTACTACGCGTTTTTGGTTAGAACCGTAGTAGAAGGTATATTTTTTAAAAAAATTAATTATTTTTTTGTTTTCTTACCCCTTGTACAATTATACAATCAACATACAACTATTTACACAAACTCTTTAAGAATATATACAAATCAAAATCATTCCAAAAATATATATACAACTAGTCTGTCTCATACAAGGTAGTATAGTACACAATTAAAAAAATCACAAACTTTATCTATCAAATAATCAAGAAAAAGTGTAAATAAATACCTATGTAATCTGTCTTTATACGGTTATATACAAATTGTGTCCAAACTTGTCTTAACTCGTCCAATGACAACATCCGTATAGGGAGTGGGGGTTCTTTTCCCCGAAATATTGTGACCAATGTTGTAAAAGTAATATGAATCACATCAAGTGCGAGTATTAATTAAGTTGAAAAGAGCATAACAATTATTAAATTAAAATTTTCATAATCAAATACAAGTGCAAGTGCAAGTATCTTTTTGGGATTAGATTCGAGATCATTGAAATCTAGTCGGGTCACAATCTCTTTCATGTACTTGGAGAATGTAGAAGTTAGACTCTACGTTCCTCTTTTGTTTGTGGCACTATATATAATTTCCAACACATTGAGAATTAATTAGTATTTATGTAGCAAGTAATGTCAAATGAAAAACTAATTCAACGCTAAGCAAGAGAACCTCACCTTTACAGGGATAATAGTTGGGTTTGATTTCACATATGGGCCTCTCGAGCCTCTCAAATTATAATACATTGTGAGAGCACTATTTTTCAATTGGATGAAAAATAAAATTGAAATTAACATACAATTGAAAAGAATACTTAATAAAAATACATAAAATGAGTAAGTTATGAACTCATAAGTCGAGTACTTTCTTGATATCTTTCCTCACATAATGATCCGGAGGATTGAGCTAGTACGCGACGTTGCTCCTCGGATATATGGCGAGAAAACATTTAGTGTTGGCTACATCGACACAAATAACATATTATAAATATGTAACACCATTAAAACTCCATTTAAGTTATTTGTACAACTTACCCTTCAATGAATGGCGCCAAGTAATATTTTTTTGCACCTTTTTCATGAGTCTCGAGATATAATCAGATCGGTCCTGAGTTTCCTATCCTATTACTTGAAAAACATGAAGATTGAGAAATTGAACATATTCAATTCCTATCTTGTGGAGACACGTATTACATAGTAATTGTACATATAGTTAGAAATGGAATTAACAGTTAAAAAATAAAATTGTATATATTGTAACTCACATCATGCTAAGCATAATAGCAGTTGCGCTAATCTCTTGCATATGTAGAAATTGCATTATGTTGTCCAAGAACACACGTATGGTCATGTCATCATCGCCCCCATCTAATACCCCAAACACGTGATTTGGCGCTTTGATTCGAACGTTGTGTCTTCCGGTAAAGTTTTCACAAAACTTTGCGGAAGAGAACACCAATATGTAGATGACTCGTGAATGGGAAGGAGAGGAGAATGCTTTGGACCACAATCGAGGGTCGCTGAATACTTGTCGGTGCCAACCGAGGACATGGGATTGCCCTTCATCCCACTCTCGGCTATGGGATTGCCCTTCATCCCACTCTCGGCTCTCTCCATGACATCCTAGTTCAGGGAGGTCCATAGTACACGAATTAGAAATATATATACGTGATATTAACAATAGTTAAATATAATATTTTCAAATGAAATTCCATAGAGAAGATGACCAAACTCTTGGAACAAGGAATAAAACCGTTGGACTCGCGTCGTCAACGGTTTGGAGGTCCAAGTGCCTAGATCAGCAAATCATAGTCCCATTTCCCTTGCACAACTTCTCTCACAGTCACCTTCACCTAATCAACTAAAAGAGATGCCCTATGAACGACGACACTTGGCTTCATGAGGTAACAATACCCGTCGCCACAATGTGATCTAGGGGAGGGTGATGAGAAGCTAACTTGCATTGCACCGGCTGCATATGAATTAGCATAACAATTAGAATTACGGGATAACCCTTGAAAGATAAGTTAAACTATCTAAGAATCTTGAAAAAACAGACAGAATTTCCTCTTAAAAGTAGACATTTTCTAGGGATAAAGGCTCCCATTCGAAATAATAAAAACAAATTATAACTAATTACTCAACGGCCACATGCTTGGAGTTCCACAACAACCATACTATATACACCATTCATTCAACAAGTGTACACCAATAATTAGTCAAAATAAAAACATGCATTCTAATTAGGTAGCAAAATCTTAATTACCTCAACCATAAGTTCGAATTGGTCTACAAGTGAACTCGTGTTCGTGCTTGTCGGTTTCTTGGGTGACAATGGATGTAAATCATCCATGTTGGGTGTTGGGATACCCATATTGGTGAAGTATGCCGTGAGGAAATCTTTTATCCGGGCCTTCATCTCTTCCCTCTATGCAGCCACTCGGGATTGCACTTGGGCGGCCATTTGGAGCTCCATTTGGGTGAATAATCGAAACTTTATTTGAGACATCATTGCGTCCATATCCGCTTGATTGGAAGAGACGGGACACTTCTTTCTAACCTTGAAGTGATTAAGTATCCCCACCCTTCCACCGATGGCTCGAACACGGCCGGGATACTCATCTATATCTAGGGCCAAGGCTAACTTGTCCCTCCTCCCGGTGGTGTCGGCGACTTCGAAGTCGAGGTTTGTGACAAAGACTCATGTAAGAAGGAAATACTTTATTATTGGGCAATTCATATATTTAAAGCCTATAAGTTCTCAAAATAAATAAAGAAATAGTAAAAAAGACTCATGAGTCGCTGCACAATAGGTTGTACGTCGGTCGTAGTGAAGTTGCCATCTTTCTTCTTTCTTCCTTTGACTCATAACTCGTCTCTCTCGATAGTGAGCTGTAAAGGATCTGTGATAGCACCTTCATCGAATTCGATTTGAAGTTGTTGAAGCCTTTTCTTGTACAACTTTTCCTTCACTTTCATGTATCCCCCACTTGGACATCGTATGGGGATACGCATTACTCTTAATCCTCTTCGATTGGTTTCACCTCGTGCCCGCGCAAGTAATTAAGACAACAAAATTTTCCATAAATAAGAATAGAAATGTTAAATTATAAATAAATTCTAAAGAAATTGACTCTAAAAATATCGAGTTAATAAGACTTATATAGAAAAAAGATAACAAATCTTAAATTACCTTGTATTACGGAGAGGAGACATATGCTTCAAAAGCCTTCCAGTCCTCATCGGTTATGAAGTTATAGACCTCCCATTGTCTACCTTCTGCCATGATATCCCTTCTCTTGTAGACCCAAATAGCGACAATGCGGGACTTGAAGTTTCCAAATTTTTTTGTCGCTAATATTAGGGTCTTGTGTTTCACCAATGGGATATCCGATTCTTTAACACCCAAGATGAACGTTTTCGAAACACAAGAACAACATGCATTATTATTAACCATTTACAATAAGTTGCAATTCTAAGTTGAGATGTACTAGTGCATTTACCTATATATCATTCTAAAGGTTTTGTGTCTGTGCCCCAACTTCTATAGTTGATGTTAACGTGTGTGCGGGTTGTTGCACCAACATAGCTCATAAAGCGAGCTGCGTGATCACCTATCGGGGTATGGTGCCTGACGAATTGGACTTGAGGAAGAAGAGTTGGATCATCTCTACTACATGAAAACTTCTCCTTATTCATCATTGTTTGTCCCGTCGACTTCTTTGTTACTCGGAAAGGATTCATTTTATATCGTCACAGTTTAATTAGAATAAAATAGTTTTATTAGAATAACACAGTTACCACAATAAAAGTTGCAAAACAAAAAGGCCAAGGAATTATTCTACTTCTAGACCTTGAGAAACAACTTAAAATATTAAGAATCCTAGAAAAAAAACGGACAGAGTTTCCCCTTAAAAGTAGACATTTTTCGGGATAACGCTCCTCATCCAAAACAACAAAAACAAAAAATAACAACTAATTACTCAATGGCCACATGTCGGAGTAAATTTATCTACTAGAGGTATTTAATAATTAAATTTCGAACAGTCTTCCTGCGTCATCATAACACATTTTGCATATAGTATATAACTTTTCTTCAAATCTACACGAGTATATAAGTTACAACAAATAATTATACTTAGACGAAAAGAGCTTGCTACTTGTGTAGTATACAATTTAGCCATTATACACAATATTGAAACCCTAAATTATACACAGAAAATTGTACAATAGTATACAAAGTAGCATGCTACTATAGTTCCGCCTAAACCCTAAACCCTATTTAGCATGCTACTCGTTGAAAACTCTAAACCCTACTTTCCAATTTCCCTAAACACTAAACCCTAAACTATGAGAGAGTGTGGCGAGAATAGAAAAGTAGTGAAACCCTAAAATATGAAAGAAAATAAATCAAAGTAAAAAATAAGAGAGGTAGAGACAAGTTGCATATTGGTCGGAGAGACGACAACGAGAGTGGGCGAGAGGAAGCAACAACGGTGATGACGAGAGACGAGAGTATAGCAACAAGCAAAGTGGCGAATACTTGCTAAGAGAGAGTATCGGCGACGATGACGAGACAGCAGAAGCAGAGAGACGAGAGCAAGCGGAGAGCGAGAGTAAGAGAGTAGAGAGCATAGAGTAAAGGTGGAAAAACCATAGTGCTCGTGGTTTTTTGTTTGTTTGTTGACATACTTTTGATTATAGTTCAATGAAAAAACCGTAATAATAGAATACCTATTATTACGATTCTTGAACCGAACATAGTTAAAAGTGGACATATCCACTTATGACAACGGTTCAATTAAAGAACCATAATAATAAGTGTAATAAAAGATTGCTTATTACAAAAATGCCACCGCCTTATTTTTTATAATGGTTTTCTTTGTAATCATTGGCAAAGGCCAATTGTTAAAAGGCGTTTTTCTAGTAGTGTTAGTCATCTCTTGATTTGGATCTTAATTTAATAATAGTGTGTACTTATAATTGTGGAGGAGGAGTTAGAGATGGTGTCTCAATAATTCAATGATGAATTCTTGTATTTAATTTTATCTACATTTTCTTCGCAAATATAGGGTCAAAGAATAGAGATTAGAGGATCAATGTTGTCATATAGTGCTTAAAACAAATTGAAGGTAATTCAATAGCTTACCTTAAGTTAGTATATGAGATATCTTCATTATATGTCTTTGCCTAACTTACTAAGTTGCCCCCATTCCCTTAAAAATTACATATGTCTAGGATTTGTATATGTTCTCCCTCGAAACTACCTATTTGATCATTAGTACGATTTTGTGAAGCCTAATTTGGCGATTATTAAGTTGAATTTTATATGCTTCACTTGTTAATTTATGCAAAAGTGAAATTATCATTCTTTCTCACCCTATTTCTATATTAAAGTATTTAAATATGTCTACATAATTCTAAGGTAAGTTTGCAAAATGAATTTAATGGATTTTCTCATTCCCTTTTGGATGACTAACATGTTACAAGTTTCAAAGAGAAGATATAGTTGTAAATTTAGTTTTGATAGTACCATAAGTAAAGGTAAAATATGTGAATCCGTTTCGCAAATTGAGTTGAATGTTAGACAAATGATTGTGGAATAAAACTGATTTAATGATGCCAATGTAAGAAGATAAGGATGGAGTACCAACTTAAAGTTATTTGTGATTAAGAGAGCTAGAGTCTCAATTTAAAGTTATTCATGATTCAACATGTACTGTCTATAATCTCTTGAGAATGATCGAAGAGTGTATGAGGTTAAAAAGAGATTGTTTTTGTATGTAAAGATAGGGAATAATGGATAAATCATCATGTTTACCCTAGAATATTGAAAATTGAGATCCTATTAGGGGTATGTGTGTATCTTTTTAAGAGTTTGTGTAATATTTGAGTCAATGATTTTTTAGTAGCTTGTATGTAAATATTTGTTTACACGTCAATCAAGTTAAATTAGTGTTAACTTTGTAGAGAGTTATGATTGTAAATTTGATTTTTTTATTGATTTGGTATCTTTGTTGTAATAGTGATTTATGATATAGTGATATTTATTATCATTTGTGGGCCATCTAATTCAATTTCCACTAATTAAATATTATTACTTTTCCTACTAATTTTTCTTTTTGATATTTAAACAGATTGTTACACTATTCTTAGAGTTGTATGAGTGAGTTTTATTTAAATTGATTGATTCTTGGAGGAGAATTGCTTCTTAATATTCCAAATGATGAGTGTCATGTTAAAATCTTGATGATATTTTTCCGAGTGCTTTTTTGTTTAGGTTTTTAGATGCTTTGTGTATTCTTTAGAAATTTAGAATGATTGAAAGATGAATATGTATTGGGCACTAATAATTTTTCTTTGTTAGGCTCGATAATTTTTATATGTTGGTCTCGATACATTTTATTCGTCAGGAAAATATTTTCTTTATAAGGGGATAACATATAGAAGAAGGTCAGTTAAAGGTGAAATTATTCATTAAGATCAAGTGATCCATGGATCTCCAATCAAGAAATCGTATTCAAGTTTTGTGATTAGTTTGCACGTCTACTGTGCAACATCACTCCGAAATTTAATAATTTCTTGAGGTATACATTGTGCAACATTGTTCGGTACATAACACGAGTCTAGACTAATTTTCATAATTGCATTCTATTTACAAGTTGAACTTTTTACCTTTTTTTATTGCATAAACTTAGTTATTCAGGATATCTAATGATAAAAAAAAATGGATATTGCACAAATCACAATTTTTTCCCTTTTTCCTTTATGTAAAGGATATGGTTGATATTAACAATGTCTAAATCTAACCTTTTGATACCAATTTTTAGAAACTTCACCATCTAAATTAAATGACAAATTACATTGCAAATTAATAATGTCATAAATTAGTATATGTATAAATTAGGAATGATTTGCACCAAAAAAATTAGGAATTATCTATAGAAATAAGTAATCATAGAAGTTGCAATTCAAATACACACATATATTTAAACTTGTAAATATTTCCTAATTTCATTAAGCTCAACTACTTTCATTTGACTCCTTAAGACCCCTAATTTGTCGGGTGGAAGTCATCAATAGAGGATCCATCAAATTAATTGTAATGGTTTCAAATTGATCCTGACTAGGAGTAGCACTAGATATTATGGAGTAAGCAACAATTTTGGAAGTAGAAGCAACGACAATGATAGAAGATCCCTAAGTCATTTTGTGAGCGGGTTTTGTAGGATTCAAATTAAAAGTGATAAGCAACTCGTCATTCAAGCAAACACGGGAAAAAATGAACAAACCATAGGAGATAACTAATATTATCTAAGATGTTAGAACTATAATTTCACGTTATGGCCCTATTTTATTTATCGATATTTACTGAGGGTGTAATATGACAACAAATTGACTGATTAATTATTATTATTTTATTCATTTCGTTTCATTTCTTCCTCAACTTTATAATAAAAAAAAATGTCCTTTTTATTGAGAAAGGGCTATGTGATATTTTTATACATGCCTCCAAATAAAATTAAACTACTTTCATTCGAAAGATTAATCATGTTAATTCGTCTGGTATGTACCCTTTCTTGATTATGACATTTCAATTACAAGGAAAAGGACTCATGTATAGCAATGGATTATTACTTATTCCTTTGTACGAAAAAGGTATTATACCATACTAATATATACAAATGAACTAATAAACCTAATTTTAATTCTCTATGATAGATATTTTGATTTTTTTCTACTACAAGCATTAAATTGAGGGTAGAACTTAAGAATAAAATACTAATAACAAAATCTTCTATCTATACTTTATAATTTAGAAGTAAAATTATTATATCAACTCGTGTAATAGTCCGTCAGTATTTCGAGAATATGGAAAGAAAGGGCAGTGTTATACAAGACTACACATAAAGTGGAAAAAAATTGCTTACGGATCTATTTAGATTTCAATAATTATTTATGATTGCCTAATCTTGAATAAATGTTTCCGGGTCCATTATTTTTGGAAACAATTCTAGCAAAAAATTTGTAATTCCTGGCAAAAAATGACATGACACTATGAAATGGCGCAATTTTCCTTCAGTTGTTGGATGAATGATGACGTGGCACAGAAAGTTCAACAACACAACAACAATAATAATAATTGTAGTAATAACGATAATGCTCATAATTATAATAATACAAATAGTAATAATAATACTAATAATAATAATAATAATTATTATTATTATTATTATTATTATTATAATAATATTCTATCCTAAAAAATAATAATTTTAAAAGATTATAATTCACTATTGATAAACTCAAATTAATTTCAATAATTCAAAATTTTGATTATAATTTTATTTTCATTTACTTTTCAAGCCAATAAAGAACCAACAGGATGTTATCATGTGGCGCAGGCCTTAGCACGGTAGCTCCCCCTCCGTCTCTCTTGTCCTTCACGCACAGCCAACCTACAAGCCCAAACGCTGAACCCTCAAAACCACCTAACGCCAACACCGTCTTCACCCCACGGCTGAGTCTGATAATGATCCGGTTGAACTCACTAGATTTCGGCGACCACCGTAGTGTCCTTTGTAAGAAGCTAAAGGCGGAGCCGCAACCAAAGTCTCCGAGACTATGATGGTGTGCTTTACCACCACGAGAAGATCATGTGAAGATCGGCTTGCGCCTCCTGAAGACATCGAACTCATGAGATAATGGTGTTTATGTAAATAGTTCGAACTCATTGTCCGGCGTGAGGGTCTTTCTTTAAAGACCCATCCAACCTAAGTCCCAAAGATTTTGTAAATGAATCACCCACGATTGACTCGACTTTTCCGAAACGCTCAACGGGGCACACATTCCTCCCTTTTGTACGGACTTCGATCTTTTACTAATACAACGAGCAAGCTTTAAACATCTTTACGTCTCACACTTTACTTTAAGACGGTCTTGGGGGCATGAATAAGGGCTAATAGGAACCCCTAGAATGCCCAAGCTCTCGATTCCTTTTGTTGTATTTTCTTAACTTTGTCAAAGTTAGAAGAAAAAGTAGGGGCTAATATGACCCCTAAGGCAGCTATGTTGCTAATGTCTTTCGTCGTATGTTTTTCATTGAGCCAATTTTGGGGGCAACACCAAGGGGCTAATAACCCCTAGGATAGCCAAGTTGTAAAACTCAAAGAAGACCCAACTATGATGAAGGGTGATCATGTACCCCAAGCGGCAAGGAAGCAAAAATCGGCAACAATAAAAAAGAAACAAGCATCAAGCAAGGATCGATCGAAGATAAAGTTCAAGAAAAACAAATCTAAAGTAGCAGAGTATCAAGTCATATGACACGCAGAACATCGAAATAACTTATATCCTACGAAGAGTCGTGGAAAGAGGGGCCAATCTTCGGATCCATCTTTGGTATCCTCGTCAACGCCATCATCCTCGGGGATCTCCCCTTCTCCGGTGCTTCCTTCTCGGGGATGGACACGGCCAGAGGGCTTGACTCCAAAGTGAGACCTTCCGAGCGAAATCCAAGCATAAGACAAGTAAATGCCAAGCATGAAGAGATCGACTATGGTCTTCGAGATGCGTACATTCGTCAAAAGAAGGCCCGTTGAACGAAAAAATATTGAGTGTACGCGACTCGATAAGCGAAGATCACATAGGATCATAAAGGATCCCTAAGAGACATCACTTAAGCTCTCGATCACCGGAAAAAGCACAAGGTCAACGCCCTTGAAGAACACTTTTGTTCCGCAAGAAATTGCTCCAACGCTATAACGTTCAATGTACGATCGCTTATCTTCGGATTCCAGCAAAGGTCAATTGAGTGCCCACATTTTTCTCAAAAATGAAGGGAGCGATGATTTGCAAATTGAAGACGAAGAAGATTTTTGGCCGTCAAGGCATACGATCGTTATTATAGCCCAAAGCTAAACGTCGTTTGATGATATCAAGCTCGGAGGTAAACGAGAAGCTAATAAAGACCTCCAACGTAAAATTGCGACTTAGGCACAATCGGAGGCACCCTATGAATGCCCGTACTAAAGAGTTGATATATTTGAGCTTAACTTGGAGTCAACACGGGCTCACCGAAAATGGGTTCTATTTTTCTCGATCAAAAACGGCCGGTATGTTTCGACTAACGGAGCCGGGGTCATCATATTTCCACTCTAAATTGGGTTGATATTTTCCGTCCGAAGGAGCCTACACTTTCTTCGCTCTAAAATCGAGGTCGGTATTTTTCCGTCTCCTTCAAAAATTTTACGCATAAAATTGGGTGGGAATGTTCACCCCAAAAATATGCCAACATTAAATGAAAAAAAAAGTCGGGAGCTAGGGGTAGGCTCGAGGACTCGGCCTCGGGGTCGGTCCGGGGGTTGTTCCGCGGGGCCCGGCTCGAGGACTCGGCCTCGGGGTTCGGTCGCGGGGGTGTGTTTGCGCGAGGGTGCCCGCCGGCGAGGGGCCGGCTCGAGGACTCGAACTCGGGGATCGATCACCCGGGATGGGGTTCGTGTGTGGTGCCGGGGCGGGGAGCGCTCGGTCGTGGGGCCTCACGGTCGCAGGGTGGGGGTTTCCGTGAGGGATCTTGGTCAACCCGGGCGTTACGCGAGAGGTCCGGCATGGGGGCGTTGTGTGAGAGGTTTGGCAGCGGGAAGGGTCGAGTAAACCGCTCGGTGCAAAAATTTCCGCAACGAAGCATATGATTTCGTAGCCTGAGCGTCTCTCGACGTCAACTAACAACTTAGCCTCCGAGAACTAGTAAGTCGCATTTCCACCTCCGTAGGGGACATTCTTCGGAGTTATGCTCAGCGATAACTTAGCCACCGAGAGATAAAAATCGCACTCCTAACTCCAAAAAGGAACACCCCTTAGAGGACGTACAATCATGCACTTCTAAGCCTACGGGAGCTGGAAGGTCGCGTAAAGACCCATGTCCGCATGGGCGGTTGCACTCCTAACGTAAGGTTAGGGGTTGCGCTCTCCGTGGGATGTTCCCTAGCGAGAATCATGCACTTCTAAGCCTATGGGAGTTGGAAGGTCGCGTAAAGACCCATGTCCACATGGGCACTTGCTCTCCTAACTTAAGGTTAGGGGTTCGCGTTCTTCGTGGGATGTTCCCTAGCGAGAATCATGTACTTCTAAGCCTACGGGAGTTGGAAGGTCGCCCATGTTCGCATGGGCATTTACACTCTTAACTTAAGGTTAGGGGTCGCGCTCTCGATGGGATGTTCCCTAGCGAGAATCATGCACTTCTAAGCCTACGGGAGCTGGAAGGTCGCGTAAAGACCCATGTCCACATGGGCACTTGCACTCCTAACTTAAGGTTAGGGGTTGCGCTCTCCGTAAGGTGTTCCCTAGCGAGATACTTATGTTCACGCACTTTTTAGCCTCCGGGAGCTGAAAGGTTGCATAAAAGACCCACAACAACGTTACCATGGGCAAACTCACTTTCTTTATATCCGAGGCACATAGAGGTTGGGACGCCTTGAGGATCCTAGAAGGACTACGGGAGGACTCATCCTCCCCGCAAGAGCCCTAGAAGGATCACAAGAGGACTCATCCTCCCGCAAGAGCCCTAGAAGGACCACGGGAGGACTCATCCTCCAAAGAAGAGCCCCTAGAAGGATCACAAGAGAACTCATCCTCCCCGCAAGACTCCTTTTTAGCCCTAAGGGGCTAAGTAAAAATCATTCACCATAACCAAAGCGTCAAAAATAGGATAGAAAAGCGAAGGGAAGTAAGGCTGGCAAAGTAAACTTCATTCATTCATTCATTGAGGCAAGAGTGCGCAATGTGACATTACAAGAGAAGCAAAAGCGTCCGAAGTTCAAGATGCTACGCTACAACGTTATGGTTACACTACTATGCTACGGTTACACTACTCATATGGAAGGAGAGCAACGGCCACCACCTCACTTCTCCTTTGGGGGTTTCTCTTCTTCTCGCCCGAAGGTTCCTCTTATTCTCCGCAGGAGGCTACTCCCCTTTGCCTTGGGCAAGTCCCTCCGGCCCTAAGAGGAGTGGGTAGAAGGGTCATCCACCGACTCGCCACTCTCCATAGAAAGATTAGAAGACGAGCCAACACTTGAAACGGCCCCTCCTCCCACCACGTCGCTTGTTGAAAAGCTTGGGTTCGTTGCCTAAAGCTCGACGAGACGATCATGGTTGCGCTCCACCCAAGCCTCAAGAATATCCCACTCAAAACGGATCGTGGCTTGAAACAACCTATCATACTCCTCACTATCACTTATCAACCTCGGCTTCCAAGCATCGTCGATGAGAAGGCGGTAGAGCGCCTCCGCGACAAAGGATGGCCGGTGATGCTCAAGCGCTGTTTGCTCGGCCTCATTTCGGTTGAAGCGAGGGTACAATTTCTCATATCCGACGAGAAGCGCCTCGGCGGTCATTTTCTCCAAAGCAAGAGAAAGGAGAAAAATGAAGAAGTGGAAATTTTCTATCCTCCTCAAGATTCACCCTCTATTTATAAGAACTTGGGGTCATAAGGGCATAACGGAGTAGGCTCTACATTCCATCTACCTACCTCGGGAGGCATGCAGGTAGAACGTGAGGGGCTAAGTGATTCGGGTGTTTCTCGGACAGTTCCAGCTCACCCGCCACATCACCGACCAACCGGGTCTAATCAATCGGATAAGGAAGATATCGACCCAAACCAACCCTTAACGGGTTAGGTAAAAGCCCAAAGCCCATTAGGGCTAGGGTTTCCTCTAAACCATGGTAAATTACTATCCTACCCTTTTAAAATCTCCCTATAAATACCCATCAACCCCCAACTTCATGGGGTATGTTTTTCACATCCCACAAGTCTTATCTTTCTCACAATCACACTCCCAAGCTTCCAAGCTCTCAACACACATCCCAAGAATTTCCACCTTTGGAAAATCTCTCAACTCCTAAGGAATTCCCCCACGCACATCGAGGAAGATTTGCTCGATCCCTTCAATCAAGTCAATCACTAACTTGAGTGTTGGAGGGGCATTCCCGAGATCTACCCCGGGCTTCGCCTTTTGTAGGTTCAAGTAGTCACCACACGGAATCGGACCGATCGTGCCATGTCCTCGAACCGGAGCGGCAAATCCTTCCTCTCTCCGAATCAACATTCACATCATCAACTCGGTTTTCTCCGAAATACCTCCAATGATGAGCCCTAAAGTAACGGATAACGCCGATTGATCGCATCGGTCGAGGTTAAGTGGTGAGCAAATTGAGTTAGAGGCTCGGGGCTTAGGATGGGATTTGAATGGGTGAGGAGAGAGAGTGAGGTGAGGGAAAGAGGGGGAAATGGGTCTAATAATCGCCATGTGAGTGATGGAATGGGTGTCGCTGAGAAAAAATGTGGTCATCGGTAGAGGCGAGATCCAGGAATTTACGGAAGGGGGTCAAAATAAAGTGAATGATAGTGTAGACAATACAAAAATTAATAATAAAAATCAAATCTCTACAACCGAGGTTAAATTGAAATGAAATTAAAAAGTTTAGAATTAAACAAGAATTAAGCAAGAAAATGAAATAAATTAAACCTAATATCACACAAGAAATTAAACAAGAAATTAAACCTAATCATTTTGATATAAGTATGCCATTTTTAGGAAAATGGGCAAGTCCAACATCAAATTAGATATCCATTTTTGACATCAAAAACAATCAAATGAAGGTTCTCATCTTGCAAAACACACTCGAACAAAAAACTCGAAATACACAACAACCATTAACATATTGACCCAAAAGACATTAAAAAGCCATTGACAAGAACCATAACACTCACCAGAATGTATTGTTGGCATTTAATTCACATAAAGATAATGGGATCGAGTAGAAGGAGTTTAATATAATTGAAAAACTATAAACCCCTCCCCCTTTTTTTCTTTCTCACATGAAGTCCAACAAGGTAATGGAAACACAGGGGAATGTATCGACATTAATAAAATTACAAACCAACATACACTATGGGAGAGAGAGTGTGGGAGAAGGGGGATGAGTTAAGTAGAATAGAAACCGTGAAGGGGATGGGCTCTACTATGGTTGAAGTTCCTTTGATACACATATAACACGTTGTTCACTAGATTGGATATGCCCTTCTTTCTATTTATGAAAAGTTTCCCCTCTCATCACACACTTAGTTATCGACACTTGTATTAGGAAACATATATATTTAGCTAGTTAGGTTTTAGATCAATTAGAAAAAATTAACTTAAATATATCACTTTGCAACTCTAAATGCCACCGGAATCAAGTGATCGGTTATGCACACTGATACCACATATAAGGATTAATGAGGATGAAGAGGTTGTTGATCTTGTTCCTGATGACCTCCAGTTGAAAGGGAAGTTGAAAGGGAAGATGAAAAGTTTTCTTTTGAAAAAAAAAAAATAGATGATGTTATTAGGAATTAAACCCTCAACCTTTAGGTTATAATACAACATACTTACCAACTCAACTACCAAGTATTATCTGTACTTTTCTATTATATAAAAATTTTATTAACTCAACATACTTACCAACTCAACTCAACCCCGCGCTAGTTCCACCCGTAGTCATCAGGGACTGCATTTTACGGCAACTCATGGGTGGCGGTGGAATTGCGAATGAGTAGTGATTTTGGTGGCAGTGAGGATGAATAGTGGTTATCGTGGAAGTGAAACAAAAATTCTTGTTACATTATTATTATTATTATTATTATTATTATTATTATTATTATTATTATTATTATATTTTTGAGTAAATTTAATTATTATTATTATTATTATTGTATTTTTGCTGCTATATCCTTATTCAAAGAATAAGGGGCATTTGTATCATTTCAGTGTCATATCATTTTTTTATTGATCGAAATTATGAATTTATTGTCAGAAATTAATTTTATAAAATATTTAATTAAATTTTTTTAATAAAAATATTTTTGAAAGATAATATCTTTAATACTCTATTAATATTTAATTAAATTTTAATAGATCTTAAAATATTTATTTAAAATTTACATGTTACGCAAATAATTATCCAAACTTATAAGGACGACCTTTTCTAAGTCCTTTGCCAGCTAGTGATTGCCTTGTCAATTTCTTCCCATGAAACTCCTCGGCCATGGGTTCATACATGTAGCCATTAATATCTCTCTCTCTCTCTCTGAGGAACATGTCCTGAAATCATGGGTGACTGTGTCCTCTGCACCGCCCATCTTATCCATCTACTGAGAAAGTGCGGGGAAATCCAACAGTAGAAAATAAATGCCCACCTGACAAACTTGGCTTACTCCTTGTATCCCTTTGCGGAGAAATCAAGCCGCTCCTCAATCTCTTCGTGTCTCAGATTCTTCACCATTTCTTGTCCTTCCAGCTATGACATTTTCCACTCCATTGCACCAATTTGCTTCTTTATATATATATATATATATATATATATATATATATATATATATATATATATATAATTTGGTAAAATCAATGCATGTTTTATATGTAAAATGTTTATAAGACATTAAAATAATGTCAATAGTTATTGTAATGTCATACATTTAATTAAATTAAAGATTGTTTTTTTTTATAAAATTACATATTATAGGTTTATTACGTTGCAAATATATATTTCTAAAACTAATTTATTTTAATTTTGTGAATAATATTGTATAATATTGTGAATTTAGATAGAATATTATCTTTACTTTATGGACATTTTTTTCAAAAAAAAATTGGGATTTTAAAATTTAAAGTTATAAAAAATATTTTTATATTAATTATTTAAAGAAAAATATATTCACTTATATTCTTTTAACTTTTTTTGGTGCAGATATTCTTTTAACTTATTAATAGTTCTTATTGTTATAAGTTAATTAAAATGAATAAAATTATAAAAAATAATACTAATTATAAAAATAAAATCAATTGATGCCTTGCATATAAAGAGTATAACCCTAATACATATAAAAGACTACCAAATAATTCTAAATTTGAGATTTCTTAGATATATGTCCCATGTAGATTAATATAATTAAATATATTTGTTTGGACTCAATGGATCTTACAAGGATATGAAGTTTAGAAGAATTGAATATTAATATTAATCTATTTATTCTATCCTATTTTAAGTTCATAGATTTAAAGAATCTAGATGGTCTAGGTTTGATTTTTCTAGACTCAAGAAAATGAAAATAGGTTTAAATTTGAGTGATCTAATACAAATATACACATAATACAAATCTCATTTTATTATAATACGTGACAATAGACCTAATGATTAATAAATCTTTATATATGGAAATGGGCTTGTGATTTGAGTTTCACACTTATCTAAAAAGGCTACTTCAATAAGTTTTTTGAGAATTCGTTTTTTTCTCTCATAATTTTGTCATAAATAAGTAATTTTAATAAATAAGTCCTCTAAACAACTGATATAGATAGCTAATATAAATAAATAACAGTTAATAACTAATATAAATTAGTGTTATACCTTTGCGATGTAAGGATTTATTAATGTAAATAAATAATAAAATATATGATTTTAAAAGTAGATGATAATGTTATAATAATATAATTATTTTTTAATATAATTTTTAAAATTTATTTTGTTTTTATATCATAATTATATTTACTATTTTTTAAAATTCTTGATTATGTGAGACTTTTTTTAAAATTTTTGATAGAAAAATAAATATATTTTAAATGTTAATTAATTTAATAATACTTATATTACAGTCATACTAATTATCTTATACATATATAATTAAAAAGTAATTTATTATCTTTAAATATAGTATTGTATATTAATTAATTCAACTTCATATGGAAATTTATGTAGTTAAGTAATCTTAAATGGTTATCATACATGTCATTTTACGTTTTACTCATATAGTCATATATTTTTTTTATTTTGAACCAACACCTATAAATTGATTTTATCCAACTTTTATAAATTATAAAAATGTACATTAATGCATATATAGAATGGTAATGTTTCAATCTAAACAAATGATAGTTTTTCGGTCAATACAATGAACTAATTCAAGGTATTTATAATTTCCATAAATCAACTATGTATAACATAAGTAAATGCATTGCTTATATAAACACTATATTTATGAGACATCGTCACATAAACATTTTATGTGGCATTCATATGGAGCTCATACCCAATTTTTAATATATATATATATATATATATATATATATATACACGGGTTATACTCCTTTCTATGTAAGGGCATTAATTATTTTATTTTATAATTAGTTTTTTTTATAATTTTATTATTTCTAATTAATTTATAATGTTAAAAACTAATTATAAGCTAAAAAGTAACAAATTTTTTAAATAACAATAATAAATTAAAATATTAGATTATATAATTTATTATGAACAGTAAGTAGATATTTTTTTCTAGTTTGATTAATATACATTTCATTCTTAATGTTTATTATATTTAATAATTTTTTAAGAGTAAATATATTAATAATATTTTATGATATATGTGAATATTACCAATATTAAATTGAATTAAAATTGTATTGAATCTACCAATTGGACATTCTATATGGCACCTTGGGTGACATCCTATATGTCGCTCAATCACGCTTAAATTCAACTCTTAATATATACTAGGGTTATACCCCTTACAATGTAAGGGAATCAATTAATTTTATTTTTATAATTAGTTATTTTTTATTTTTATTATTTTTAATTAATTTATAATAATAAAAACTAAAAATAAGTTAAAAGAACATAATAATATAATTTTTATTTTTTTTATAACTTATTCTGATAACTTATTGTTATTATTTATATATTTAACTCATTATTTGTCTTTTTTCCTTTTTGCTAATTTAAACTTTAAAATCTCAATTATTTTTGAAAGAAAAAGGCCATAAGGTAAAGAGAATATTTTATCTAAATTCACAATATTGCACAATATTATTCACAAAATTAAAATAAAATTAGTTTTAAAAATATAGACATCAAACATAATAAACATATGATATGTAATTTTACAAAAAAAGTCAATCTACAACTTAAATGAAATAAATTAGTTGGGTATAATCAATTGATATATAGGAAGGCATTACAATAATTATCTTATATTATTACAATGACACATAAGTATCCTACATGTTAAGTATACATTGATTCTACCCAACTTTTAATATATATATATATATATATATATATATATATATATATATATATATATAATTACACAAAGGTACCCTAAAGTATGGTGTAACTATTTACAGAGCTTCTCGGGTATGAAAAATTACTCATAGGTATCTTAAGGTATGGTGTAACTATTTCTATGCCCTCGGGTATGAAAATTACTCCTAAATACCCTAAGGTAAGGTGTAATTATTTACAGGGCCCCGAGTTATGAAAAATACTCCTAGTTACCTTTCTTTTGGTGTAATATTGTTGAATTAAATTGTTCTTGAACTAAGAGAGAGAGAGAGAGAGAGAGAGAGAGAGAGAGATGTTTTATGAGAGAGGACAAACAGAGAGGGAGAGGACAAACAAAGAGAGAGGAGAGAGAGGAACAAAGAGATGGGAGAGAGCGACGGAAAGAGATGGTGAACAGATAAGAGAAGAAAGAGAAGAATGAACGAACTTGGAGATTGGAGAAGAGGAGAACGAACACGAAGAGAAGAGAACAAAACAAATAGAGAAGAAAGGCAAACGGACACGAGAAAAGAGGAGAGCGAGAATGAATGAACGAACAAATAAACAAAGATTAGGGGTTTTGATATAAAAAATAAAATATTTTAAGGCTCTTTGGTTTAATTTTTCACGGGTTCATTAAAAGTAAAATAAATTTTCGTATATCGGTAGACTGCAAAAAACACTTCACTAAAAGGAAGGGTACCTAGAACTAGTTTTTAATAACTCGAACTTTAATAGGAGTACTTTTTCATACTCGAGGGCTCGTAAATAGTTACATACTTTAGGGTATCTAAAAGTACTTTTTCATATTCGAAGGGCATGTAAATAGTTACACTATATCTTAGGGTACATTTGTGTAATTTTTGTATGTATATGATATATATAATATATGATACGTAATATAATCAATAGGTAATTACTAAATAATACCAATTTCTTATGGCTATAGAAATGGTGTTCTCACATAAAATTTACTAGAAAATAACAAAATCATCATATAAAATAATATAAAAGTGAATAAGTTGGTGTGAGTTTGCCATTTGTCGTATTATCATTGTGTGCGTTGATTGTGTTTTTTTTTTTTTGTCTTTCCGTAACAAAATAGAAAAATAATGTGATTTTTCCAGTATTTAATTCCTTGGTCATTTTGCATTTGATTTTACTCAATCCCATAGGTTGACTCATTAGTTTGGCTTTCAACCTTACTTGAAACATTTTACAGTTTTTAAATGGTGGTATTACAAAGTAGTTTAATTATTCAAATTAATAATTAGCATTTACTTGATGGGCAATTAGTATTTATAATCAATGGGGTACGAAATGGTTAATGCCTAGCCTTTTATTGCATCCTACAACAACCTACAACTTCTTCTTACACCTTATAAAAAGCTTATCATAGCATACCACTCTAATTTGGAGTAAACCTTTTTTTTTTCTTTTGTTTTAATCAGCAATCTTTTTTTTTTTTTTTTTTTTTTTGCAAAGGGCAAGATAGCATTGTAATTTTGTTATTATTATTATATTTTTTGGTAAATAAATTGTGTAAAGGAGATTATGAATGACAATCTTTCTTTTTTACATTTCTTCATTGTATTTTGATATTTTAGGTAAGCAATTGATTCGAGAAGTTCTTTTGTTAACATATTTTCTATTAACATGTATTTGACAAATAACATGTTAACATCGTTCAATACATTGTAAAAATATAATGAATAATCTTGTTTTGAGGAACGTGCAACGCAATATGAATTTCTACCAATACAAAGGGGATAATTTTGAAGCACCAATTTAGGTAACCTCTTACCCTATTCTCACAACTCTCTTTTATCTCATTTTAAAATACTTGTAAAATTGTAGAATACTTTTATCTAATTCTTCATGTTGTATGTAATTATAATATCTGTTAATATTTGTCTCAGATTTTACTTTGATGAATTATAATATCTGTTAATATAATTATGTGGTATCATCAGATATATGCTATATATTTAATTTCTTTCAAAATCCAAGATTACATGATTATTGAAGACATTAATAAAAAGGGAATAATTTGTTGATTTTTTTATTCCATAGCAGTTGCCAAGCTTATTATACTATTGGGTGTGGCTCAAAACACCTAGTATTGTAAGTGAAAGATGACACGATCAAGTTAGGCATGGCATGACCGTGCCCAAACAAGATGCGATCAAGTTAGGCATGGCATGACCGTGCCCAAACAAGATGCGAAGCAAATAAAGGCGATAGAGGAGTGGCACAGGTGGCCTTGTTAACACATATGGCGTGACCGTGTTAGGTTTGTTTTTTGTCGTTACGTTTCTTTGCTTCGTACTTTCAATAGACCTTTACTCCTACATATTAATTGCTAGTCTGTGTTTGAGAAGTTTATTCCAACGAGAGTTATTGTAGGTTTAGGCTTATTTTCTCTATTTAAAGGGGATTGGTCAACTTTATAATAATCTAAATATCAAATTATTCAAGCTTTGGTAATTTGGGGATAGCTAATTGGAAGTGTATCCAATTGAAGTGAGTCATCGAGAGGAGAATGTTGTGAGATTGGGATAGCTCGGGTTTTAGGAAGGTCTCTTATTTTGAGATCATTCTTATACTCTCTCATAATAGTGAAATTGATTTGCTTGTGGCGTTCGTGGTTTTTCCTAATTTGGGTTTTCACGTTAAAATCCTTATCTCTTCTTTCATTATCCATTCTCATCGTACTCTTGATATTGTTTGTTATCCTAAAAATGCTTCCGCAGCATTACTCTAAATTTCATATTCATAGTGAGGTTCGGAGTGGACAATTTTCAAAAGAAGTAGTATTAGAGCCCGGATTCTAGGATGATATCGGTTACCAAAATTTGAGATCGAGAAGTTTGATAGAAAGATTAGTTTCAGTTTATGGAGAGTAAATATGAAGGTCGTTCTCAAGCGGAGCGAATTGAATAATGCATTTGGGAAGAAGCCTAACTCTATGTCTAAGGAGGATTGGAAGGAGTTGGATGAAAAGGCGCTTATGGCGATTCGATTGTGCATCACGAGTCAAGTACTTCATTTCAAAACTATGGTGGAGATGTGGACAAAGTTGGAACAAATTTACATGACAAAGAGTCTTGTCAACAAAATCAACCTCAAGGAGCCGTTGTTCACAATCCATATGGGTGAAGGTACTTCTATCCAAAATCATCTTGATGAGTTTAATTCCATTCTTTTGACTTACATAATTTAGAGGTCGAAATAGTCGATGAGGATAAAGCAATTCTCTTAATTTTCTCCCTACCTCTTTCATTTAAGAATTTGAAGGAAATTATGCTTTACAGTAGTAGTGAAGTATTGAGTTATAAGGATGTCAACGAGTAACTTGCTATTCAAAGAAAATTTGACTTTGAAATGAGTTCTAATAAAAGAGTTGAAGAATTGTCAAGTAAGGGGTAGGTACTAAGAAGGGTTCTAAGTACGAGTTTGAGGGAGATTGTTATTATTGTAAGAAACCAGGGCACAAGAAATCTGAGTGTTGGAAACTTAAGGCTTTAAAGGCAAAAGGAAAGGATGAAGATTCCGGAATATGGGTAAGGCCAGCTTTGCTATTTTTGATATTGAGTCGGATGGTGATGTTTTGTTTGCTTCTCATGAAAAGGGAAGTGATTCTGAATGAATTTTAGATTTTGGATGATACTTTTTATGTGTGTTTTAACAAAGATTTGTTTTCCATATATATGATACTATTAATTTTGCTATTGTTAATTTGGGCAATGATGTCCAATGCTTTGTTGTTGAAAATTGGTACAGTTCAAATCAAAACTCATGACGGTGTCGTGAAGAGCTTAATTAAGGTTCAACATGTTTCGATCTAAAACGCAATATGATCTCGTTGGATGCCCTTAGAGCTAAAGAACTAAGGTATTCAGCTAAAGGTGGAGTTTTAAAGGTGTTCAAGGATCCAATGTTTTATTAAAGGGTTCGAGGCACGAGAGGTTTCTACATCCTTAAAGGATTAACTACGAGTTTAACAATTTCGGGTAACATTACAAATGATGGGCTAATTCGTTTGTTTGATACATGATTGGATCACATAAAGAAGAAGGGATTGATTGAGATTATTTATTTAGTTAAGTCTAAGGAGAGCTTGGATTTAGTGGGTGGTTGCAACTTGTGATCACCCTCGTGGTTACTACTTCTTTTGAAGGAAAGGTTGAATATGACAAACATGTTTTCAAGATTTTTGATCCAATGTAGATATTGTTGGGTGTGACTCAAAACACTTAATAATTTAAGTGAAAGATGACACGATCAAGTTAGGCATGACATGACTGTGTTTGAACAAGATGCGAAACAAATAAAGGAGATAGAGGAGTGGCACGGGTGTGCCACCACAGTACGACCGTGCTAAGTTTGTTTTCTTTTGTTACATATCTTTGCTTCCTACTTTCAATAGACCTTTACTCTTACGCTAATTCATAGTCGGTTTTGAGATTTATTCCAGCAATAGTTATTGCAGGTTTAGTTGTTTTTTTTCTCTATTTAAAGGGTGGTTAGCCATCTTTGTAATTATTCAAAATATCAAATTGTTCAAGCTTTGGTCATTTGGGGAGAGCCAATTGAAAGTGTATCCAATTGAAGTGAGCTATTGAAAGGAAAGTGTTGTGAGATTGGGATATCTTGGGCTTTGGGAGGGTCGTAGGTTTCGAGATCATGCTTGTACTCTCTCGTAATAGTGAAATCGGTTTGCTTGTGTTATTCATGATTTTTCCCGATTTGGGTTATCATGTTGAAATCTTTGTCTCATCTTTTATTATTCATTTTCATCTTACTATTGATTTTCTTCATTATCCTAAATATATACTTTCGCATCATTACTCTAAATTTTATATTCATGGTGAGGTTTTAGAGCGGGTAAATTTCCTAACAAAATCAATTATGAATACATGTTTTTTTTTGTTCTTTTTGGCTATCAAGATGCATGTAACTTTGTATTAGTAAATTATATTGATATTTCATGATTAAGCTAACTAACTATTTTTATCGAGTTTCAAATAAATGTAGACATATTTTGAGTACTTAACTCTTTACATCAGCTTATTATTACTTACTGAAAAGATTATAGGTTTAATGTTGTTTTATGAGTATAATGAGATTCAATAGGTGTGTTTTACTTTTCTTATATTTATGCAAACTTTTATAAGCATTTGAGATTGAAATATATGATAAACAAATAAAAGTGTGGGAAAAATAAAACAAAAATTATTACAAATTTTGTGATATATTTGGTATTAATGCGTATGTAACTAATGGCCTATTATTATTGAATTTCTTTATACGAGGTATGATTGCATGCATTAAAAAATAATAATAACTATTGTAGCTTTCGGATGAGAATTTAATATATATATTTCCTTAATTTTATAATACATGTCACTTTAATTAACTTTTTTATTTTATAATATTTGTCATTTTATAATTTCAATGATATATTAATGACTAATTAGTAATTTTATCTTTATTAATTACTTTTTTCTCTCCTTTTTTCATTAATTTTTTCATTTCAATAAATATGGAAGCAACTTGCTCTTTTAGTATAAATTTTATTATGAATTTTGTATATATTAGTATTCTCTTGCGACATTAAAATGATAATTATTTTTAAATGAAATGAGTATACCTTAGCTTTATTTCTATTGAAAGTTTATTTTCCATTAAATGTCAGTTGGCCTGCAATGTTTATATAATAATACCATACAGTAGCCGTATTTGGCCGACAGTTGTTAGTTGTTTATATTAGTTGTTAACTGTTTGAATTAGTTGTTTGGTAAAATTTTACTTATGCCCTTATCTCTAAAATATTTCTTAATTACATATGGTTTTGTAATATTGGATGTACTTGGTATCAACAAGTTTGTCCAATCTAGCTCAGAAGAGGAATGCCTTTGCAATATTTTATTAGTGCATCAATGCATTTTCTACCTAAAGAAAGTGTTTCAATATGTATTTTGGCCCTATAGCTTCTCGATGACTATCTTTTCCTCTCGAATTAGTTGTACATTCTAATGTTTAATTTTAATGGCACATCTATCCAATATGTTTTATTTATGCTTTTGTGTTGGTTATTATGAGGTACTTCATCCCCCAAAAAAAAAATGCAAAATTGAATATCGAATAATGCATTTAAAGCAACCCGTATGAATTTGGATGATATTGTTAGTATAATTGGGACAAAGCAATTAATTTTGGACAACTAATGGTATGGAATTCTAAAACTCCACATGAAAAAGATAAAAACAATTAATTCAATCATTACAAATGAATCTTGGACAAATCATCAATTATCACTTAACGAATTTTTGCAACAAAGAGAAACAAGTTAAAGTAAAAAAAAAAAAAAAATCACAGGTTAATTAATTTTAAATAATTTAGTTTAGCAAATACAATCACAATTATATAGTGAATCTTGTACGATTTACTAAAACTTTTCCAAAGAAATGTTATCATCTAATGGTGTTTCACCAACACAAAAAGCTTAAACTAAAAAATGATCAAAAAATTTAATCAATTTTAAATAATTGATTCAATCAAATACAACTGCAAAACACAATTACCAATTGAAAATATAGGAACACTGATTCAATTTAAAATTTGACGCTAGATCAATTCAAAATGTTATTATTATAATTATAGTAATAATATTACAAATTAATCTATCAAAATGTTCATGTATTATTACCATGCCAATGGCTCATTTTACAATTGCATTCTAAATAATATAAAAGAAAATAACTTATGTGAAAATTGTTCAATAATAATTAGCTAATAACAAGAATATTAAATTAGATTTGACATATAACACTCGAGATTTAGGTCATGTCCATTCGGTTGTAAAATGATATAAGGTTATATGTTATAAATTATAAGGAGTCTGTAAGAAAACATAAGGAATTGTAAAATTATAAATTAAAGCTAAATAAAACAGAGAAAAAAATTACACAAAGCTATAATAAGGTATGGTATAACTGCTTACATGACCCCTCGTGTATGAAAAACTACTCATGGGTACCTTTCCTTTTGCTATAATGTTTTTGCGGCCCATAACGGTACTCGATCTTGAAAAATCTATTTTAGCCTTAATAAATTCTGTGAAGAATTAAACCAAAGGGTCTTAAAATATATATTTCTTATGTTAAAAAACCTTAATCTTTGTTTTTTGTTCGAGGGTCTTAAAATATATATGTCTTATGTTAAAAACCCTAATCTTTGTTTTTTGTTCGTTTATTCGTTCTCGCTCTCCTTTTTTTTTTTTTTTTTTGTTCGTTATGCCTTTCTTCTTTGTTCTCGCTCTCTTCTCTTCTCTGGTTGTTCTACTCTCTTCTCTTCTCTGTTCGTTCTTCTCCCCCAATTTCCTTTAGTCGTTCTGCTCTCTTCTCTCTTCTCTCTTTTCTCGTTCACCTTCTCTATCCGTCGTTCTCTCCCATCTCGTGTTCGTTTGTTTGTCCTCTCTCTCTCTCTCTCTCTCTCTCTCTCTCTCTCTCTCTACAGGTGCTAATACATTTTATTTCAATAAAAGAAAGTTGAAGTATACATGTCTCGGATTACCACATTTCATTATTTTCACATTCTTATGATCATATCAAAGGAGACAATAGTAACATTTCTAATTTTAATTTTAAATAATTAAAAAATTAATTATAAAAATCACAACATAAAAAATTATAAATTTTGTAACTATAAAAGTTTCTCTACATGTATTAGCTATAGAAATCACGACATAAAAAAATTATAAATTTTATCTTGTTAGATGGGAAGAAGATAAAAAAATCGATGCTTTAAGTTTTAGCTATTGAAAGGAGGGGTAAAATTGATATTTAACCAAAAAATTTAAATTTCTTGTTCAACTTATCAGATATATTACATTAACATCAGAAATGGAGCATATAAAACATTACAGCAAAGGAAAGAGTATTTAAGAATAGTTTTTCATACATTGGAAGTTTTTAAATAATTATACCATATCTTAAGGTATCTTTTTATAAATTTTTATAAAAAAAAAGTATATATAAGTAATTTTTCATATTAAAGAGGCTTTTAAATAGTCATAAGTACCTTCATGTAATTATTATTTTTTTTTTTGTAAAAAAGAGCCTTATATTAATTAGTTATAAAAAGGGGTATTTTGGGATTTGCAGTGAGAGTGCTGGAAAAACACTGGCAAGAAGGAAACAAGTCGAAGAAGGGCGGTTGGGGGAACACGTGCAGAGAGCGTGCCCCGCTCCTTCTTAATCTCGGGCATAGGATACATCCCCCGCAGGTAACGCTTACACACTTTTGACCGTTTGCTACCAATTAAGGAATAAACTTTTTTCATTTTTTAATTACTTTTTAAGGATAATCTCGATTATTTACTGCTACCTACAAATTATGACATTGGCTTTGCTGCTTTTGCCTGAATTTTGGTGTAATTTGCGAAAACCCAGAATTACCATTTTCTTGCAATGCATGGACAGCTACGCATTTTTATATTCTTCTTAAACAAATTCTATAAGAAAAATAAGGTTATGGTTATTTGTTTATTGATTTTAGCGTATTAACAAATATCACCTGTCAAGCATCCTTAGTGTTTATTGTGTTTCGAGAGCAACTCCACTTGGATATATACTGAGAGATTAATTACTTTATGTTAGCTAGTATAAGTGTAAATAAGTCATTTAACAACACAATTGAGATTTAGCCCCGATAACTTGTTAAATTATATTGATTTTTAAGTGTAATTTACCTTGATAATAGGATAAGTAAATCACTAGTTTGTATGTATTTTTAAAACCATACATTATATTTTATTAATGTGAAGTAATATCATATCTTACATTCCCGGCCATTTACATATTTAATATACCAACGTAATTAAATATATTATGGTTCACACCTAAAAAGTAAATAATTACAGCTACACCTATTTTGTTTCCAACTTAAATATACATGATCACTAGTAGATTGTCAATGCAAAACTTTAATAATTTTAATAAGACTTTGAGGACTTTACATATGCATGAAAGCTCACTTTGTGAAACTCTTCACATGTGATTAACGTAATAGTAATAATAATAAAAAAAAATTGCACAATCTAAAATGCTATCGACTAAAATGCACAATTCCTAAATTAATTTCTATTCACTGAAAAATTTCAATTAATTGATATTAAAATTTCTTATGCATATTGGATTTAGAGTCATAAAATCTCCTCAAAACATATAATTAAACATCCACCTAGATATCATTAACTCATTTAAATTATTAATAAATCGTGAAAATTATATTTCAACCTCAGTTTACAAAAAAATGATTATTAATATCATATTTAGTTAACAATTTAATTCCCTCTTCAACTCTTCTTACAAGTTACAACCACCCACAAAAAAAAAAAAAAAAGCCCTAAACTCCAAAGGCATCACAGCCTGATCCTTATCAAACGGCGTAGATTCCCCGGTCATTCCGTCAACTAATTTAAAACCGCGTACCAACGAAGTAACGTTGAGATTTGAGAATTGCCAAAGCCCCCACCCCCGTCTCTCTCTCTCCTCCCCTATATAAGGTCCTCTGCCTGCCAAATCTCCCAACTCACTTCACCCCGCACTATCTTGCAACTCCCACTGGCAACACCTCCTTCATCCTCATTCTCTTTCCTCATATCTCTCTCCCTCAAAGAAACAAAAACCGCAAAAATGGCGATCGGAAACACTCTCATAAACTCCTTGAAAATAGTGTTAATGTCAACCGGAGTCCTCTTCATCGCCATACTCCTCTCTCTCTCCTTGCCTCAGCTCCTCAGCTCCGCCACCGCCCCCGATCTCCCTAGCCTCTGGTCAGGCATCCAAGCCTGGCTCCGTCCTCCCTACCTCTACTTCGTCATCAACGGCATCATCATCACCATCGCCGCCTCCTCCCGCCTCCACCACCACCACGCGCCGCCAGCTGAGAGTACTTCTCCCTACTCGCATCCCAAACCGACTCATCATCTGCATGACGTCATCTCCGTCCGAGCAGACCTGTTCTCGCCGTACAACGCCGTTTCACTCACGACGGAGGTAGTTGACAGCGCCGCCGGATCTTACTACGGCGTCGTATCAGTGAAGGATGTCTTCGGATCGGAGAAAGTGAGCGGAGAGGTTCAGAAGGCGACGCCGGTGGTGGATAATGCGGTTCCGGAGGCGGTGGTTCTCGGCGGTGGTGGTGAGAGAGAGAGATCAACGGTTGTGGAAACGCCGACGAAGCCGCCGTTGGCAAGACAGAAGGCGGTGGAGATGTCGCCAGAGTTTCTATCGGAGAGGCCGCCGGCGACTTCGAGATTCGGTCATCACCGGAGATCGGCAAAAGCTAGTTCTGCTGAAGGTAAACTGAATGCTCTGCTATGAACAACTAACTGAATTTGTCGGCTTGCGTTTATGGATATTGTAACGATATACAAATAAAATATCGTGCAACGTTTTGGGTCATTACTCACTAAACTAACAATAGTGTGATTTAGCAACGTTTAACGGATCACACGGTGATTAATTTAGGGTTGGGGTAAAGTCTTGATAATGATAGCGATGCACGGAAAGATTTGATGACTTAATAGATCATTAAGTTCTTAAACCATTATTATAATAAGAAAATAATTTAAAACAATTGGTAGTGTGATTATTACTAAGATTGTCTCACATTAAAAAAAAAGATAGTGGTTAAAGAGTTTAATAAAACTGAAATATTGATCTTATAAATAAGTCACTATTGCATTTTATCAATAAATTAATATATATATATATATATATTTATAAATATCGTGCAAATATAACTTTGAAATCATTAGATATTGTTCATTTTTTAATACAAAAATTTATGAGCCAGAAATAAGAAACTCAACAAACATCTAAGTTAAAAATTATCTAAAAGTTAATGAGAACTTATTTCATTGTATTGTTTAAAAAACAAAAAAACTCAAGGTGAATCAATTATTTGATTGGTCCTCTAAAAAGGTTTGTAAGAATATGTAAAAATTTATTAGAAAATTAAAATATGTAGAAATAAACAATTCTTAAAAGTTTGTAAAACATACGCTATTAATTATGAATATATAAAAATACAACCATAGAAAACAAGCTTAAATTGAAAACAAGTTATGGCAACTTAGACCTTTTTGTCCTATAAAGAAAATACAGTTCATTTTTTTTAAAAATAGTTAGGATGTCTCAAAATATATTTTATGGCACGGTTTTTAAAAATATATTATGTTTAAAATTCAGCTAAACCATAAATTATAAGATAATTTTAGACATAGATCGAACCATATATATACCTTCAATTAACAAAAAAATAAAAATAATATGCATATTGATCCCATCACAGCAAGATCACAAATATGTGTTATTTCGATCTCACTATGTTTTTTATTTGTGGGTCACATTATAATGTTGTATAAATGCATACAATAATGTAAAATGTTTATTAATTTGATTATAGGTGGAAAGGCATTGAGGCGAGTAGCCAAGCCAAAGAAACAGGATACCTTGGAAAGCACTTGGAAGGCCTTAACTGAAGGTCGTCACATGCCATTAACAAGACATCTTAAGAAGTCCGACACGTGGGAGAGTCAGGGCCGTCAGATCAACCTCCTCGACGACTCCTTCCCGCTTCCTCCGGTCAAGAAAGCAGATACGTTCAAGGAGCGCACCAATCACACACCGCCACCTGTTTCCAAGCTGAAGAAGGAACCCTCCCTCAGTCAGGACGAGTTGAACCGCCGAGTTGAAGCGTTCATCAATAAGTTCAATGAGGATATGAGGCTGCAACGACAACAGTCCATCCAGCAATTCATGGACAAGATTAACCGTGCTGCTTATTAGTAATTAATTAACTATTTATTCAATTAATCAATTTTTAACTAGCAGTATTTTTGTACATGGTTACTATTGGCTTTTTTTTCCTTTTTTTTTGGGTAATTTTTGCATGGGGAAGAATTGGAACTTTTTTTTTCATGTTCAAAACAGTGAAAATTGAACTTATATATACAGACCTTATTTTCTTCAAGGATATATACAGACCTTATTTTTCATGTGTAATATCAATGCTTGATTATTATTTTGGATTATAGAGTATACAAATGATATGATTATATGTGTATGTGCGATTAATCTCGTTGTTACAATTTTAGGTGGTGTTTGGATGGGAGTTTGGAAATGTAATTTGAGACAATCTTTATATTATAAAAGAAGTTTATATTTGAATATTTATATGTTAGGTATGAGAATTAATGGTATAATAGCTTACCCAAACGTGAGTGTCTAACCTCGTATATATTGTAACGATATACAAATAAAATTGCTTATTTAACCCTATATATTCTCTATTATGCCCCCTCAATCTAATTAAGGGGTCGTATGGACTAATTTGTTTCTATGTAATACAAAAAATTGAGAAGGAACCCTTCGTAAATACATCAGCAATATGTAAGGATGTGGGGATATAACGAACTACGAGATCACCATCAACAACCCCTCTCGAACAAAATAATAGTCCGCAACGATGTGCTTATTACGATCATGCTCGCACAAGATTGGCAGCCATGTACATAGCACTAATGTTGTCATAACACAAACGAACGGGTTGAGTTACCAAGATCCCAAGATCATAGAGAAGCTTGTGGACCCATATAACTTCAAGCAATTGCGTGGCCAATAGTATAATATTCGGCTCCAATGGATGACTTGGAGACTATACATTGCTTTTGGAGCGTCGGGTAATGAGATTGGGTCTAAGAACAACAACATAGTCGTAGACACTTAAAAAGCATCATCCTCTTTTGTTTTATTTATTTTATTTGAATATGTTAGCCCAGTGAAAAAACCTTGGCTTAGTTGCAAACTCGGGTCAAGATCGGACTATAATAGAATGGAACCCACTTTGGCCCGGAGCATCTCATAATTCAATTCTTCTGGTCAATCCAAACCAGGTTCAAGATCTCGAGCCTAGCTCCGAATCGGTGCCAACCTCCTAATATGTAAACACGCCTGTTTTGACTCTTTTCAAGCATCCCGGTCCGACATGCTTCCCTAGACAACAAAGTGTAGTCGTTTTGGTCCAGCGCCAACCCCGAACCTCTCCGAACAATGTCGTTTTGACTAATTCAACTTTTCGATTATTCTTTATCTATTTTTGAAAATCTCGGGTCGCTTCATCTGTTTAACCGATGATGTGGGGGTGAATTTAGGGTTTTCTAAACCCTAAATTTTGCTACAAATAGAGGGCTTCCTCCCCCTCGTTTCACACATCAATTCATTTGAATTTTCTCGCCCCTAGGCTATTGGATTCTATTCCTTACTCTTCTCTCTACTCTCCCTCACTTAAACTTCAAAAATTCCTTTTTGAAACGTCATAAAAACCCTCTTTTCACCACTTGTTCGGTCACTCTTATTCACTCGTCACTTTGCCAAATCAAAATCTAAGCCTAGAATATGGGTTAATTTGAGGGCACACTTCCACTATTCGAGTTTTTGTCGCTTTTTTATATTCAATCTTTTATTGCTTTTGTATTGTGAAATTTTAGATTGTAATTTCATTGAGTTTCCGCTCCACCCAATATAATTTTTATTTATCTCTTTCCTTTACTATTTTCCTTTATTTTCTTTATTTATTACTTTATTTATTACTTTATTTACTATTTTACATCATGTTTTGGGTGCTTTTATTTTACCTTTTGCATATTGACTGTTTGATTTCTTTAATGTGATTTTTACTCATAAATTTAATTAGTTGAGACCGTTTTTATGAGGGGCGTAATTAAAAGCGTCCCTCCTTATTTCGCACCTTCGACCCCAAATAGAGGAATATTGGTTTTGACCAGTGGAGTCCATTTCTAAAACCTTTTCTAATCTCTTGAGTTTTTGTCCCTTTCAATTTTGCCTTTAATAAACTCAAAAGAATAGGAAAGTATTTTATTTTTTATGTAGTTTTATTTCAAAGCTGATTGGTGACTCCTTTTCCAATCTATTTTAACTCTTAAAACCGCATCTCGGTCTTTTACTCGAATTAGATAAAAACTACGAATTGGAAATTCGGTCCAAGCCATCTGACTAAGATTGCCTCGCAGTCCAAGCCGGATGGCCGATGCTAGTTATTTATTCTAGTAGGTTGGCCTTGGCCCTTAGATTGGTGACTCGTGCTCATCTCCTAGCCCAAGCAGTTTAGGTTTTCTAGTATAACTTTGCGTAGCAGTAAGTTTCCTATTTTACTCTTTTTGTTTAAAAACTCATCCGAAGACTTCTAAAACTGTTTCGAAAATAAAGTGATTTCCGATAGCCAATCAAGCTCTTAAAAATCAAAATCCTTAACGTTCACCTTGATAAGCACACCTTGCATGAAACCGACATTTAATGGGAAACGAAACCTCGCTTCACAGTGTCGTGGCTCATACAATAGTCAATGGTGGAATGAAAAAATCCTTGCAACCAACCCAATTAACATGAGAATATGCCACAACCAAGTTAACATACTTGGCGAGGCGTAACCAAAAACCATGCACTAGAGTGACCCGCAAACAACGAAAAACATGCTTGGTAGCATGAAGGTGAGGAGTGCACAAAGTATGCATAAACCGAGAAACTACAAACATTGCGTATGCAATATTAGGTAAAGTCATAGTTAAGTATTGTAAAGCTCCAACCATGCCCGATACTGAGTGGGATCTGCAAGGATAAAGTGGTTTGGGTAGCATAAGGTGTTGATATAACTACACACAAAACCATGAGACGTAAGATAACTACTAAAGCAATGAAACCAAACCTGTGGAGCCTCGTTTCAAATCATATATGACTTTTTTCAATTTACGGACATGTGGAAAAGCTAATTGAACAAACCTAGGAGATTATGTCATGCAAACTCCATCGGTTAACGTGCCATAAAGAAACACATTCTAGACATCTAACCGTCGCATAGGCCAATTGTGAGAAACAACTACGGAAAGAAGAAGTCGAACTGTCATATGTTTGACAACAAAACTAAATGTCTCATGGTAATTAATACTTGCCTGTTGATGAAAGCCTTGTTCCACTAATCGAGAATTAATACCTGCCTATTGATGAAAGCCTTATGCCACTAATCAAGCCTTGTATCTATCCACATTACCGTCAGGTTGGTACTTGATCTTATAAACCAATTTACTGCATTTTGTTCAGGTGTAGAAGGTATCAAATCCCATGTGCACATGTTATTGGCGAGAAGAGAATTATACTCCTTAATCATTGTAGCAACCCGCTTAGAATGTTTAAAGGCCATAGCAAAGGAACTAGGTTGAATTTCAGCATAGAAGTTGAGAGGGATAACATATTTTTGGGCTTGATAATGTCCGACTTACATCTAGTCTTCATGGGATGATGATTGGACGGACCCAAAGGGACCAACACAACGAAGGGGCTGGAAGTGCTACTTTGGGAGGATCTCGGGAAAGGATAGACACGTGAATGTCAACTAAGGAAGAAAATGATAATGGATCATCTTGACGCTCAAGTGGCGGTGACAAGGAGGGGCTATGGGAAGGTGACCTAACGGTTAAGGATGAGGGACATGACGACGGACCCAACCTAGAGGACGAGATTTACGCTTCATGGACGGAGCTAGCTAACACGGGTGGACTCGACACGAGACGCCGAGAGATCGACCCAAAAGCGATGGGCAAAAGTGACACGGACATAAAGGAGCTTGTAGTAGTGAGTCGCATGATGCTTTCAAGATTAAAAACATATGGTCGAGTCATGTTGGGAGCTTTGTTAATAAGTTTTGGAAAGGGGTAGTTATTTTCATAAAATCGAACATTACAACTAATAAAAATATGTCCTAAAACTGGATCCAAACAACAATATCCTTTATATTGAGCAAGTATAACAAGTAAAACACAAGTAAAATAGAGTGAGCTTGAAGTTTATTTACGTAAGAGGCCACAAAATAAGGGAATAAGCATACCCAAAAGGTTTCGAAAAGAAAATTCAGCCACTCTCCAAAATAAAACCTCAAAGAGCGTTTGGTTTTGAAAAACATGTATGGGAAGCCTATTAATGATATAGATAGAAACATAGGCAACATCTAACCAAAATAAGCAGGCATAAAGCATCGATCGAAATGTACGAACCATTTCGAAATATGATGATGCTTTCGTTCTACTACATCATTCTGTTGTTGTGTATTACACCACTAGAAAACTGATAATTTGCGACGGAAATAGCGACGGAATATCGGCCAATAGCGACGGAATTCCGAACTTAGCGACGAAATTAGCGACGGAATAATTCGTCGCTAAAATGCGGGTCGTTAAATTTCAGTGACGGAATTTTCAAACCCGTCGCTAATTAGCGACGGATCAGCGACGGAACAAGCTTCCGTAGTTGATTGAATTTAGCGACGGAACGATGACATTTAGCGACGGAAGGACTTTCCGTCGCTGATTTAGCGATGGAAATGGGGGATTTCCGTCGTCGAATTCCGTCGCTGATTGGAATTGTTCCGTCGCTAATCCGTCATCTGTTCAGTCAAAAATTCTGAATATAATTTTCTAATTATTCGTTGCCCTAGTACAAAAAATTGTGAATGGATATACAAATCCAACATTCACATATGTGACACTTACATTTGGCATTTACATATGCCGGCCACAAATAACTCATCAAAGTTGGATATACAAATCCAACTTACATGTTCAAAATCATGAACAACCATAACATATTTAAAACAAATTCACAAGTTTAACACAACAAGCAAACAAAAGCTCACAAGAAACCTTAAACACATCTAAACAGTTCGCAAAGTGATGATCACCAATATATACAAAAGTTGACATATGAATTCATGGTCCTCACTCATCCTCATCCTCATCCTCATCCTCATCCTCTTCCTCTTCCTCTTGTGGTTGTACTGGTCGACGGTGAGATCCGGATGCTTGCTGAGACTGCAGAAATTCATTCATACGTGCTATTGGCTCGGTGAAACTGTCGACCTTTTCTTGCAGATGCCTATTTTGCAACCCAAGCACCTGAGCATGCTCAATCCATTGATGTAACTCGAAGTTAAATTATGCACTCGTTGATCTCACTTCGAGTCATCTGCAGTAGAAGGTTTCAGTGAGTTGAAGGGCATGGTTGGTTTCAAGTTTTTAGCTTCGGATCCAAGTCCATAAATGCGACCTTTCTTGTTTGCATTAGCTTTGACCCACAACTCATGTTGTGAAGGGGTGGAGACATGATCCTCGAAGAGTTGGGGTCATCATCGGAAGTTTGAGTGGGTTGAGTTTTTGTAACTCTTCCCACTCTTTTTGAAACTTGTCCTGAATATAATATAAATATTTGAGGCATGTAAATATCACATGTTGTTAACGAAAACAATAGATAGAAAAATATGAAAATTGTATATATAAGGTTACTCACATAAATGGCCTTGGATTTTTAGTCGACCCATTCATCCTTTTTGTTTTGTGCGTACGTGAAAATAGTTGGGTCGATAGAGGCTGAACTCCTTTAAGCTCCTTCATCTAAATAAAAAACAAGTTAGTAGAGAATCAATTTACTAATATGAACATGTTAATAGTTGCATGTGTAATCATTAAGAAAGGGGTATGTACCAATCGTCGCTTATGCTCCGTCATAGGGATTGACCCACAAGTATGGAGTGATGAACCAAGTCCCCCTTGATCAGCATGGCGGTTTTCCGAGCTTGCTCACAGTAACTTCTTGTAGTAAGCAGTTTCCCAATATTCGAGCAACTCGCGCCAGTAGTTGTCACCCAACCATTTCGGCTTCTTCTTATTTTTCCTCGCCTTAAGCATGAAGTCCTTTAATCGATCACTTCCTTTCTTTTCAAAATTTCTTCTTATTTGGACTTCATCGGTTGGAGACCAAGTGAAAAATTTTTATATAAATAAAAAAGTAGTTTATAAGTTATGAAATTATAATATAATGTTCGAACATGCACTATAAGTCATTATGTTATCCGAAATTCGAAAACTAAAGATTTGTCATTACCTTAAACTCGAAAACCACTCGATCACGGTGTGATCGGAGACTTTACCCCATGTAGGCTAAGCTCCATCGTACTTACTTTAGAAGATGTCGGAAATCGTACCCACAACTTTGTCAATGGGGAAGAACCTAATCAAGAAACGTATAAAATAGTTAGTTCTACTAATACTAATATGCTTAATTTATTTTATTACTTATTATCACACTTACCCTTCACCATCCGGCTCAATTCGAATCTTTTCTCGACTGCTAGTATTGCTTGATTCAAGACTAGGATGCTCGTTCCTCGCATCAATTGGTCCATCATTTGTAGGCCTTTGTGGTGGCCTTTGTTCGGCACCAACGTGGATGTGTGGTACATTATTTGTACCATATTGGTGACATGCATATGTATTAGACGGGTTTGAGTACATATGGGGTTGCTGAGAATATTGAGGGTTTGGGAAGAAAGACCCACCCATTGGGTTTTACATGTGTGGGAAGTTTAGGGGTTGGAAAAAGGAGAGTTGGGAATAAATGACCCCCAATGGAGTTTGGTTGCAAGGGCAGTGTGGAGATAGTGCTCCACCTACAGGAGATTGAAGGTTATGAGGGTTTTGAGAGGGGGTAGAAGTGCTCACATCATTACCTTCCTCATCGATAGTGGTGTTTCTAGGCCTTCCCCGAGTAGCTGATCTTTTGGACTTGCCTCTACCTCTCTCCATTTTTCTGAACATAAACAAGTAATTCACACTATTAGTTACATCCAACGGTTCAAGTGATTTCATATAAAACAACATATAAACAATAGTAAACATTCATTTCTAACAAATCTAACTTTAATAACATTTAGTCCATAAATAACACAATTGCACATTTTTTCTTTTCAAATTCATTCACAAACAACATTAATTTCCAACAAATTACATATATTCATCAATTTCAAGTTACATTTTTAAAAACCCTAAATCTAACTTCAATAACATTTACTCCATAACTAACACAATTCCACATTTTTCCTTTTCAAATTCATTCACAAACAACATTAATTTCCAACAAATTACATATATTCATCAATTTCAAATTACATTTTTATGAACCCTAAATCTAACTTCAATAGCATTTACTCCATAACTAACACAATTGCACATTTTTCTTTTCAAATTCATTCACAAACAAGCATTAATTTCCAAAAATTACATATATTCATCAATTTCAAATTACATTTTTATAAATCCTAAATCTAACTTCAATAACATTTACTCCATAACTAACACAATTGCACATTTTTCTTTTCAAATTCATTCACAAACAACATTAATTTCCAACAAATTACATATATTCATCAATTTCAATTTCAATTTTATAAAACCATAAATCTAATAAAACTCAACAAAACCATACCTTCAAAGAATGGGCGGCATCAGCAGCGGCACAAAGCGGCGACGACGGGAGGGAAGGCGTTAGGTGGCAGCAGCGGCGGTACGTCGCCGGCGTCCTCCACCCGGGGGCAGCAGCGGCGGAGACGGGTCCGGAGCAACCAAGGTGAACGGTGAAGTCTTTGGCCTTCGTGTTCCTCAAGCGGCGGCGAGAGGCGGCGGATGGCCGGAGGGGACGGCGGTCAACGCGGGGAGTGGGCGAGTCGGCGGCGAGAGTGGGGCGGTTGGGGGTGGCGAATCGGCGGCGGCGACGACGCTCGAACCTCGACTCTCTCTCTCTCTTTGCTCGTGAAGTTCGGTCGGCCGAAGGCCGATTTGGATATATTTGTAATTAGCGACTGAACAGATGACGGATAATTCCGTCGCTGATTACTAAATTAATTTGTTTCATATTTTTTTTTTTGGTTTTTTTCCATCTCGCTTTCTCTAGCGACGGGTTAGCGACGGAATTTTCCGTCGCTAAACTTTTCAGCTACTGGATTAACGACGAAAAATTCCGTCGCCGATTCTAAATTAGCGACGGATGTCTTATTCCGTTGCTAAGTCCGTCGCGTTCTACCACATGTGTCGGCTTTTGTCGAGTCCGTCGCCGATTCCGTCGCTATGGGGCGACGGAATTGTGTCCGTCGCTAATTTCCGTCGCTATTTAGTAGTTATGTAGTAGTGTTAGGATAAGATTTTAGAAAATAAATGCCCTTTTCATAAAATAACTCAAGCATGGAAGAGTTATCAAACTTTCTACCTCCTTCGATTGAAACATTTTAATCTTGCGATCAAATAAGTTTTCAACTAAAATTTGAAATTTAATAAAAATCTAACGAATTTCATTTTTGCGTTTCATGGGATAAGGCCAAATGAATCGAGAATAATCATTAAAAAAGCACACATAATATTTATAAAAATTATGAGATAAACCTAGCGATTGTCAACCATAAGAATAAATAAATTCTAAGAGAGAAGTCGTTCCATGTTCTCGTGAAGTAAAAGCAAGTTTATGAGATTTAGCTAAATGACAAGTCGGATTTAGCTAAACGACAAGTCATACAATTGTCCGATAAAACCGAATTAAACTTAACAAAATTATTTTTCTTCAAAACGTCCATAACTCGAGCACCATAATGACACGATGCCAAAGATCTTTAGAAATAGTTAAAGCCACGTAAGCGTAAAGAGGGGTGGAAACAAGGACAATGTAATAGCCTGCAGTAAGGAAATCACGCGAAGTGTTATCTTAAACACCAACAAAGAAAGAGTTAAAAAAGATATTGTAGTGATTGCTGTGACAGAACTATCGAGTAGAAAACAAGTTATCCTAAATTTGAGGTGTAGAAAGAACATTCCTAAGATTAAGGGAATGAGTCTTAATGGAGAACAATAACGTGCCAACATGCGTAATAGGAAGTAAAATAACATTACCTACTTGAACCCGAGTAGAACTAGTGTAAATGGATTTAAAAGACAGCTTACCATTATCATGTGTCATGTGAGATGTTACAGACTAAATCAAGGTACCAAACCTGTTCATAAACATTGACAAGATTGAAGGTAGAATATGCCTGGAAGCACCGAGTAAGTACGCAGAGTGTATTAGTTATGACAATTTTGAGATGAATGTCCTGGACTATAACATATCTCGACAGACAACATTAGGATGAGATCCTAAGCCCCTTAACACCGATTAGTACCTGTAGATAGAACATTAGTAGACGAAGTCGAAGAGAAAACAATATTAACAAATGAGTCAATTGAATCACATACCATAGTACTGTAGACACACTACTAGAAGTAGTTTGTTGAGTCAATTGTAAAGTTTACTAATTCCGTTGATTATGGCCCCGATTGTTGCAATTAATGTGACCATGTCCTCTATTACTATTATTGCAACTTCCCCATGATTGGTGCTATTGTTGCCTTTAGAACTCGAACAATCTACCACATTGTCGGACATTGAATTGCCGATTATAGTGACGATGAAAACATGATGCGAGGTAGGTTGTCGGTCTCTTTTGTAGTTGAAATGTTGATCGTAAAAGTGTAACTTAGAATGTAAGTCATCAAACGAGGTAGTTCCAGGAAACATAGAAAAAGTGGTGACAAAAGCATCATATTAATCGAGCAAACCCGCAAGTGGTCAATCAGTATCATCTTTAGGTCCGTAATCGGGGATTGAACAAGTAGGTAAGGCATCCGCAATTGATTTAATAGTACAAAAATACTCATCCTTTGACTGCGATGAACCATAATAATATCAGTTAGCATGTGTTTTAAATCAAATGGATGTGCTAGACTAGCTTGCTTAAAACAAGATTTAATCACTGCTTTTAACACTTAAAAAGTTGCCTCCCCTCTATTTGTCACCGTTGCTCGTCGCTAGCCCTTCGTTGCTCTCATTGGCCGACCTTCTCACTCTCTGTCGCCAATATTTCATTTCTCTTTACCTACAACGCTCATTTCCTATACACACTCTATCTTGTCTCCTTCCCTTCTATCTCTCTCGTCGCCTCCGACCCCCTTTTTTCATTTCTCGTCACCGACCGTCCCTCTCACTCTCTACCGTTGAACCCCTCTCTCTCTACCTATGATGGTCATCTCCTGCATGTTGCTCGATGCTCATCTCTAAATTTGATAGTTGACCTTGGAAAAGGAAAAAGCTCGGACACCCTAATGTCCACTTGTCGTCCTAGTAAGAGTCTCAATTATTTCTTTTAGGTTAATTAGGTGTCCACCATTTCCTCCTTTTCCCTATTCTCTTGATAAATTGAGAGTCTTGTTCTCTAAAATTAGAATTTTGGGTTTTGAAAATTAGGTGTTGGAAAATTTTGTTGACTATGTTGCATTGGGAAGATGATTGCTTTCTATATATATTGCTTTACTGGGGATGATTGTTGGCTCAATTTTGAGGTTTTGTGGATGAATTTGGGAATTTTGTAAATGAAGCAATGAAATGTCAATGAAATTTTCATTTTGTTGATGAAATGTATTTGTCTAAAATTTGATAATCTTTATCATACTGAAATTTATTTGTCTAAGATTTACCGCTTAAAATTTCGTAGTTTGTATTAATTATTGTCAAAATTTTGTTAGTGAAAGCTTTCTTGCGCAAACAATTTGGAATTAGAATTTGGATGTAGTGCACACTTGTGTATTGATGGGCATGAAAGCTTTCATGCTTATTCTTAGCATCCTTACGTCCTAATTTAACCCTTGATTAGGAATCTCTTATTAGTTGCGATGTAACGTCTCTAGGAGGATGTAATGAGCTAGTAAGAGAATATTTCTTATTAGTTGTGATGCAAATGAACTAGAAAAACACCTAAAAACTTATCTTAATATTAGAAAAATAGGGTGGCATGCATTTGAAATTAAATGCTGAACAAACGGAGGGGGAAATGAGCTAGTGAAAGACATTCAATGATTGAACTTCAAATGGTGCACAATATATTCATCAATAAATAGGGGCTTCGATTATATTTTTACTGCTCACAATGTCGATATATTGCTTCTTGGACTTTGAAATTAAATGGTTTCCTTACCTACCTATTAGTTATTACTTTGTGAAAGCGTATGAGCTCAATGTAGCGTATTGTGCAGCTGCAGAAAGATATGGGTTCAAATCCCACGTTTGCTTCTTAATTTCAACTTATACTCAAACGAGAACTTGTTGAATGCTGATGCCACCAAAACAGTCATGCACCAATAGCATACCATTACATATCATGAAACTTTTTTAAAAAAAAAATGGTAGATGGGGTACCAATCTTGTGTAGTAATTTACAATGAAAATTAAACACTTTAACTTATGTGCATAACATTGAACTTTCTTGTATGATTAGACCGATTAGTAGCACTCATTTTCAAACACTACTACAAGAATGACTTATCATTATGGGCCTTTTACAATGATTATGAACAAAACCGTAATAAGAAATTAGGTGGTGGCATTTTTGTAAAAATTTTAAAAAATTTATTTTTAACTACTGTTCTTGGGAAGTACCGCAATAAAAACTCGACGTTGGAACTACTACTATGGTTCTTTCTAAGAACCATAGTAATGGGTGTTACTTTCTACTATGGTTCTATGTAAGAATAGTAGTAATATATCTAGTGTTCCAAAGAATTTAAAACTTTGGTTCGTTATAGGAACCGTAGTAATAGGTGTGTCCCAAAAAATTTACAGAGTTATGCCCACAATTTCTCAGCAAGAACAGTGATAGAAAAGGAAATAAAAGAGTTATGTTTAACGTCTCTCCTTTTCTTCAATCAAACATACAACAAGGGTTTCTTAAATACAACTCGACTTAAGAATACATCAAAGCATCTAAATAAGTCAGCTAGGGGTTGGGATAACATTTTCACTTCTTTTCTTGAGGTAAGTTCCTCTCGTAATAAGTGCATGAAACCGAACCCTTTGCTGTCTCGCTGCCTCCACTTTTCTATATAGGAAGTGCTTTATGCGGAATGTACAGTGGTGAACCTACGGTTGAAGTGGTGCCTCTACTTGACACATTAGAGTGCCCCAAATTTAAGCTCCCTCTATTGGTAGGAAATGAGTTCATCTCGATTATCATCTAGCCACGCATCGAAGAAAGCCGAATCGGAATACTAAACAACATACTCTAAGACCTCGACTTCATCGAGTCTATCATCAAAAAGTTAAGAGTGTATTGAATGATGTAGCCATTAAACAACCCCTTGATGTTACCCGACCACCAATTCTTACGAGTAGTCTCCTTCGCATCCACCTTGTTAAAGCAAGCCTTGACTTATATACTAGAGCTTGACTTTTAACTACTGGTTTCGGAAAATGTGAAAAAAATTGACTTGTAAAAATCTTGAGATTTTTTTGTTGAATGTATTGGGTTGTTTAAGTTTGAGATTCATAGGCAAGATATTGATTTAATGGATGATTGTATTGTAGGTGAAATATTAGTGAAATAGGAAGATATATGGGAATGTTGATTTTATGTGATCGTGAAGTTGGGAAATTCGGAAATGTAGTTTCATAATGGTATGCTTACTTGTGTATTTTGTACTTATTTTGCTTACTAACGTATGCTTTCATAATTATTGTATGCATTTCATGTCATACTATTTGCCATAATGATGAAAGTACTTTTCGAATTGTATAAGGTGAATTGCTTTTCGTGTTTAGGGGTGAGTTATGGATTGAACGTGGGTTTATAACGATCGACGGACCACAGATTATCGGGATGGTGTTAACAAGTTTATTGAGACTTCCATTGAATATGCTGCCAAATCGAATGATGAGTTGATTTCTATCCATGTGGAAGCTGTTTTAATTATTCAAAATCGAGGCCTAATGTTGTAAAAGATCACCTATTTCAAGCATATCTTTGACACATCTTAAGCTCGTGGATATTGCATACTGGGAAAAGGAATCTCTAAATTATAACTTAGAAGAAGAGGAAGGGCATGATGAGAATGGTTCATGACATGGAAGGTGATTTAGGCGATCAACCGTATGTATTGGACCGAGTGTTAGCTGATTCAAAGAAGCCTCTATGTCCGGGGTGTAAAAACCTTACTTGTTTATCAGCTATGTTGAGGTTGTTCAACCCGAAAGCAGCTAGGTTGGAGTGACAAAAGTTTCACGGACTTGCTGGGTGTGTTGAAATATATTATTCCGTAAGGCAATGTACTTCCCAGTTGTACATATGATGCGAAAAGGATGTTATGTCCTATATGCATAAGTTATAAGAAGATACATGCCTACTCCAATGATTGCATATTGTACCAAAAAGAACACGTAGATAGGCATAAATGTCCTAAATATGATGTTCCTCATTACAAAATGAAAGACATCAATGGAGAAAGTAGAAAGAAACCTCCCTCTTACCGAGTCTTAAGTGTATGTTTTTAAGTATAAGTGATGCCAAAACTTGACGTGGCATGCCGATAGAAGAATCTATGATGACAAGCTATGTCACCTCGCTGAGTCTCCTTAATAGAAAACGATATATTCTATGTTCCCCGAATTCGGTAGGGAGGTTTGCACGAATGGAATCAACCCACATGGTTACCTTAGTAGCAAAAACAACACTTGGCCAGCTTTATTGGTTATCTATAACCGACCATCTTCATTGTGTATGAAGTGCAAGTAGATTATAATGTCGATGTTGATTTCTAGCCCTAAACAGCCGAAAGCGATATAGATGTGCATTTGGCGCCTTTTATTGAAGATCTATGACTCTTGTGGCATGAAGGTGTTTTGGTTTCTAATGCATATCGTCAAGAGAAATTTAGGTTGTGAGCTATGATCTTCACATTAATAAATGACTTTCCTACATACGGAAACTTGTCCCCTACACAGTCAAAGGCCCTAAGGCATGGCCCATTTATGGAGAAGGTACTTGCTCTTTCTATCTTAAACTTGGAAGAAGACGGCCTATCTTGGACATCAAAAGTTTTTCCTTTTCTCATCATTATCGTAAGAAAAAGAAGGCGTTCAATGGTCAACCAAAGTTCTGCTCCAACTTGATTAATAGGACTACAAATTTATAAACAAGTGAAGGATATTGATGTAGAGTTCAGCAAGCCATACCAACGTTAATTCGAAAGGAGTGTGTGGAAAAAGAGATCAATATTTTTTGATCTTCCATATTGGAAAGAGTTGTACATTAGACATAGTCTTGATGTAATACATGTGAAAAAACCTGTGAGTCTCATTGGCGCTCTTTTGAACATAATGAGGAAGACCAAGGATGGAGAGCAAGCAAGAATTGACTTGTGTGGAATGGAAATACGTGAGGAATTATCTCCATAACCAAAGGGAAGAAAACATTTTTCTCTCTAGCTTCCTACACATTGAGCATAAGAAACTCATAATGCCACAGGGATATTCTTCAAACATTAGTAGGCTCGTTTCGATGTTTGATTATAGATTAGTTGGTTTAAAATCTCATGATTGTCATGCTTTGATACAACAATTGCTATCGGTGTCTATCCGATCGGTGATGGTGAAACATGTGAGACATTCTATTACAAGACTTTGCTTATTCAATTCCATTTGCAACAAGTTGTTGATTTGGAGAAATCGGATGATCTTGAGAGTGGTGTTATCGTTACATTGTGCCAACTTGAGATGTATTTCTCACCTTTTTTGGATATCGTGGTACAACTAGTGGTCCATTTGGTGAGAGAAAACTGATTTTGTGGTCTAGTTTATTATCAATGGATGTACCCACTTGAACAGCTTTATGAAAATTCCGAAAGGACATGTTAGAAATTTGTATCAACTGGAGGGTGTATTGTTGAAGTTTACATAGCTAAGGAGTGTGTTGAGTTCCGCTCTGAACACTACCCCCAAATGTAAGTTATTTGTATTCTTAAACATCAGCATATGGGAAGTTCACTGGGAAGGAGAAATTGGTGGAGAAAATGTAAATAATAAGTCACGAAATTAGGGATCAAGCGCACTCGTAGGTTATTCAAAATAGTGAGAAAGTGCAACCTTACATTGAGGAGCACAAGTCTCTCACAAAGAAATAGGACCGATGAAAAAAATGAGACGTGGGTACTAGCTCAAGCATAATTGCTCATTTGTCAATTGGTTTAGAGAGAAAATCACTATCTAACGGCAAATCAAGAGAATATGTCTCGCAAACTTTAGTTAGTTTGGCATGAGGGGTGGGGTTGGAAGTTATTTCTTACCATGGGTATGACATTGATAGATTCTCTTTTAATGTAAAGATACAGGACACTTGGAGTATCGTGTAAAATAGTAGGGTTACATTAGAGGCTTATGGAATTCATGTTTTGAGTTCCAAGGATAGACATCCCATTGCAGCAAAAATGGCTTATGGAGTCATTGAGGATACGTGGGAGTAGACTATATTGACTTCCAAAAGTCGGTTTTTGATGCAAATGAGTTGGGAATAGCAATGGTGTTTGAGTTGATGAGGTGGCATTCATGATGGTCGATCTTACAAGAGAAGGTCATAAAGGAGATGTGCGAGAGAGCCATAACACGGAAGAGAGAAAAGAGGTCCATAAAACACTAGCATCAATCCCTCCTCAACTCAACTCAAGCCATTGTTAAATTTCGTCATCTTGCATAATCCCACCTTCTTTCCTCTATTTATGGCTATCTCGCACATCATTTTGTCAGCAACAAGATTACACATTTTTTAATTACTAGCCTCCATTTTCAAGCCTATTAGTTCAAAGGTAGAGTAACGGGTGATTGCATGGAGATGTAGGTTCTAATCCTATGTAGGCTATTTGTATACACTAACCTCGTAGTTAAAGAGAAAGGATGTGCGAAGAAATCAATTTGTTCTACTCGTATTGTCCACAACCGAGTTATCCAAGGATGGAACTCCTGCTTCTCCAAGCCATCTTTCCGGGGATACGAGTGATCTTGCAACTTGTGGAATCCGAGATCTTAAAATAACCAGTCAAGTTGATGAATATCCCCCTTTTATCATGAAAGAAAGAAAAATGCAATTAGGTAATGCGCCTCAACATGCATCCCATCTTAATTTCTATCAAACCTGGAAGAATGGGAAAATTGAAAATGGAGACTGGGATGAGAAGCAACATACAGATTCAAGTATGAGTGACAACAAATTACTTGTTGGACAACATCATCCACCATTGGAGCGGAAAAATAATCATTTATGTAATAACCATGATGTTCTAACATCTGTTGACTCAAACTTACATTATTCACCACTGAATGTGGATGCATACTGCTTGCAAAATTCACATTGTAGTTATTGGAGCATTTCTTTAGTTAGAAGTCATGAGACACCAAAAATCCTGCCTCGACATGTCCGGGGATGTTGACAGACCATCTCAACAGTATCTAATATGGTCGGCTTTGATATGATCGAGTGTTGAGTTTGCCTATCCACCCGCTACATATGCCTACACTTCCTTTGTTCTAAAGAAAGAATGCTTGGGATGCAATAAATGGAAATAGGCGTCCATGGTTTCAAAATATGTTTTTATTACACACCAATAAATGGCTTTGTTCTAGCCTAAAAATATTACATAACAATAAATGGAAAAAATGTCCCAAAAATAAAAATTTCTCTGAAATTAGGAACTCAATATACTCGAAATTAGAACCCTTGCTTGGAAAATCCTTCTCTTCATGAATCAACCTCCTTGACTAGTTTTGGGACATGTCCAAGGTCTTAACAACCTCAAACTACATTGCCTTCAAGTTTTGTGCAAGTCTTTAATTTTTAGCCGAACTTGTGCATGTTTCCAGCTTTGTTTTCAGCCTATGTAGAGCTGAATCCACATATTTATGTAATAACACAAATGCTCTACTGATTGAGCTAATAGGTGTAAACGGTTTTAATTTTTTTATTATACACCAATAAATGGCCTTGTTCGGCCTAAAATATTATATATCAATAAATGAAAAAAATGTCCCAAAAATAAAAAATTCTGCTGAAAATTAGGAACTCAATATGCTGAAATTGGAACCCTTGCTTGGACAATCCTTCTTTTCATGAATCTTCCTCCTTCACTGGTTTTAGGACATGTCCAAGGTCTTAACAAGCTCAAACTACATTACATTCAAGTTTTGTGCCAGTCTTTAACTTTTAGTTGAACTTCTGCATGTTTGTAGTTTTGTTTTTAGCTTATGTGGGAGTTGAACCCACATTTTAGTGTGATAACACAAATGCTCTACTCATTGAGCTAATAGGTGTCCACGATTTCAAAACAATTTTTTTACTATACACCAATAAATGGCCTTGTTCTGGCCTAAAATATTATGCACCAATAAACGGAAAAATGTCTCAAAAATAAAAATTCTCGCTAAAAATTAGGAAATCAATATGGTTAAATTGGAACCCTTTCTTGGACAATCCTTCTCTTCATGAATTATCCTCCTTCACTGGTTTTTGGACATGTCCAAGGTCTTAAAAGCCTCAAACTTCATTGGCTACAAGTTTTATGCAAGTCTTTAACTTTTAGTCGAACTCGTGCATGTTTTCGCTTTGTTTTCAAACCTATGTGAGATTTGAACTCACATCTTTGTGTAATAACACAAATTCTCTACCGACTAAGCTAATAGACATCCACGGTTTCATAGACGTAGACACTTAATTCAGATTTAGCTATTGCAAGACATTTAAGTACAATTCACAACTTGCAACCAGGGAATGTCATTGCAGTTTCATGTAAGAATAAAAAGAATGATGTCTGTATGCATTTTTCTTTCCATAACCATGAGATTAGTTATGATAAAAGTAGCCATGAGATTTTTTATAATTGTTATATCATGGTGTTTGCTCGATGCAGTTTCAGTTTCTAATTTCTAGCCTATGTTGAATTGAAAAGTAGCCTATGACAGTTTATGTATATATTATCAATTTTATTGCTGAATTCAAAATAAGCGAGTTGAGTATAAATTCACTGCTCAACTTATATTTTCCTAAAATTGACTCGTGTTCACTCGAATGATTTACTTGCTTAGGTCTAAATCTTAAAGAAAAAGTCGAATTAGGCAGAGCATCACCAACTAATCTAGTTGAAACGATAATATTTTGGAATTTCTTGTGCTATTGTGGTTGTAGTTACACGTTATAATGATCATATATTGAGTTTAAAAGGGCCATGATTTAATCATGACACTAAAGTATGAGTCTTCACTGGGTGATAATATGTACCATCTATGCTTAAAATTGTAGTATTTGACCTCTTTTGGTTAGATAGATATATATACTTATATTGCTTTGCTTCAAAGTTGCAGAGCCACTTAATGTATGGTAATTGATGCTCCTAATCAACCAACATTAGGTTGTATGGGGTCTCTATCTCTCAACTCTCAATGCTTTTATCTCACTAGAATAATCGTAACTTCTATGCTTTTGATGTTGTGCACTCGTAATAAGTCACTTAGAAGCTACTGGAAAGTTGATGTCGTGCACTCGTAATAAGTCACTTAGAAGCTACTGGAAAGTTGATGTCATGCACTCGTCACAAGGTTCATGGTCACACGGTTGTGCAAATAAGACAGAAACGGGCAAAAAGTTCAACAGTTTTACACGGCATCCGTGCAGGAGGTGCACGACCGTGTAGGAAGGCTTGTTCCAAAAATTTTTGATGGCCACCTATTACTACTATTCTTTGTAAGAATTGCAGTGATAGATGTATTCTTAAAAATTTAAAATCCTCGATAATGGTTACCTATTACTACAGCTTCTTTCTATAAATAATAGTAATAGGTCCTGTTCCAAAAAATTTAAAATTTTTATCTTTGCTCTTTGCCCGATATCTCACAATCTGAGCTCCCTCTCTGCTCTTATCTCACAAACGTTTTCCTCTCTCTCACTCAGCGCCACCGACGAGCTCACTTGCACTACCACCTATCGTCATCCTCAGCCTCCCGCCATGGTCCGCATTTACCCGGCATCGTCGCTTTTTTTCCTCTCTCTCTCTCAACCGTTTGCTTCTTGGTAGGAAACTTCTCTTTGTTTTTTTTTTTTTTCAATTTGAATTCTTGAAATATTTTAGATTTTAGGAAATAGGTTTGGGAAATGATGAGAAATGGTAAAGGAAAGAATTATGGTGTAGGGTTTAGGGTGAGCAACCATACAACCTCTCTCTGTCCCTTTGTTTTTTCGCTTTGAATTCTTGAAATGTTTTAGATTTTGAGAAATGGTTTTGGGAAATGATGAGAAACGGTGAAGGAAAGAATTAGGGTTTAGGGTTTAAGGTATAGGGTGAGTAACGATAAAATTATCTAATAATTTTATTTATCCTTCTTAGAGGTTATAAATGGAGCAATATGGTACTCCCAATAAGAAATTATTTAATACTACCATGAAAACGAGAGGCTGAACAACGATGAATAAGGAGAAGTTGGCACGCATCGAAGAAAATCTATTGATACTACACATTGTGTGTTTTTATCGGTACAATGACCCCATTGGTGATAGGAAAGTTCGCTCAGGAGGTTTGTTGGAAGGGAATGTAGGAGCCATGACCTGTCTTGAAGGAGTGAATCGAGTTTCCCCACGTATGTCGGCTTTACGCAAGATGTGCTTATCAAGTGAACGATAAGGCTTTTGAAAGAGATTTTTAAGAAGGGTTTGATTGGCGATTTAAATAAATTATTTATTTTTGAAATTAAATTTTGGAGTCTCAAGATATCATTTCATAAGCAGAAATATCTAAATAAAAGGAAAAAAGAATTTGCTACAAAGCTATTGGGCTACGCAGATGAGACTGCCTAGGCTATAAGCTAAGCCCAAATGTTAGCCGGGATTGCCACCCGTCTTCCCTCGGGGATATGGCACCGGCCATCTAATTGGGACTTCTTAAGCAATCTCTACTAGATTACTTAAAGTTGTCAAATTTTTTCCAATTTTTTTCTAATTTTAGCAAGAAATATCGAGAAGCAATTTTAGAATAACAAGCTAAAAAAGGAGTCGCCGATCAGTTTTAAGAATAAAAACTAACAAAAATAAAAAGAAGCATTTTTCTAAATTTGGCATAAAAACTCAAAACCAGAATTTTTTTAAAAAAGGACTCCATCAGTTTTAAATTAATGATACGAGTGTTCGAGGGTGAAGGTATAAACAAAAAGGGACACTTTTCATTATGCTCGTCAAAAAGACGGTCTCTACTTATTGAAAATATGGGTTTGAATCGCGTTAAGAAAAACAAGCAATCAACATGAAATAGGCGGAAATAAAAGGCAAACAAACATGATGTAAAAGCGGTAAATGAAAGTCGTAAAGAAAGCAATAAAAGAAAGTAAGAAATAAAAGATTACATCGGGTGGGGTGGAAAGTAAGGCGATTATATTGTTAATCCACAATACTGAAGGTTTGGTCTTAGAGAGTCTAAGTCACCCTAAAGGGGGAGGGGGAATAAGGTGATGTAGAAAATTAAACATTTTTTGCAGCAATATAGCTCAACACCGGATTCCGAGTCTAGATTGGACTCAAAAAGTAATAACACACATATACATGGAAACCCTCCTGGGGCGGAAAACCACGGACAAGGCTAATCCAAGCACCAAGTCAAATCCACTATTTTGAATCCACAAAGTACAGAGAACCGACTCAACTAGAATTGCTCCCTTAAACAATTCCTTACAATGTTTTCCTAGACTCGAAGTTCCCTTATCCGATCTAGTACTTCCGACCGAGGTAACCTTTACAATTAAGGACAACCGAGCTGAGTTGAGCTAACCCTTACAGCTCAGTCAAGGGACCTTACTTAGAAAGTAAGAAAAGAATGTAACTGATTAAAAGACTTTCTTTACAACTCATAAGATATTAAATACGAGACTTGGAGTTGTAAATAGAAGATTGAGTAAGAATGAGAATAACAATTAGTTCAACAATAAATATAGTTCCAAGCAATTTGTTCAGCAAGCTTCTAGTCTTGTGGAGTGACTTCTATTTATAGCTAACCAGGCAGAGTGACCATTGAGTCTTGGTTTCGGACAGAAGTCTTCACTAGCCGTTGTAACGGGTATTCTAAGTCGCTAAGAAAAGATCCGTTGGGATGTAAACGTTGTGCAACAAGCGCTCTCTTGGCTAAAAGATGGTCCAATCACTTGGTGGTGATTGAAAATTGAGGTGGAAACAATCGATAGGCCTAGAGTTGGATTTTTCCAATTTTGGAAACAAACAACCCCGACACGGTGTCTAAGCCATGTCCGAAGTAGCTAAAACTTGTGTGCTGGTGTTTAACGGCTAGAAGTTGGTTGCTTTTGTATTTCAAAAATAAGTTAGCCTCGTTTCAATAACCTACAAAAGGAAACCACATTGGTTGTCAAAGTATAATAATACTTTGGTCCAAGATTACGCACATATAATAATTAAATCCTAGTAATTAAGTGCTTAATTATCTTTGGCCTAAAGAAATGGAATTTTCTGAGTCTAATATTCAATATACTCAAATTCCATCTTGAGTCAATCCTAAGCTGATCAAGTAGAGAGAGTAAAAATATAAGAGTATAACAACTTCATCTAGTCAAATAATTCTCAAGAAAATAAACTGACTTAGAATAAAGAATTAACACTCGTAATTCTTTTGCGTTGAAATACATAGTCGATACTCGGAATAAGAGTGTTAGAAAAATTATTTGAGCATGCGATAGTTCCGAGTGATGTCCGAGTGAGTCGAAACACCAATGTAGGAGATATGCAATAAGGTGCTTTCTGAGTTAGTCGAAACAATAGAAAACTTAGATAAGAGTTTCTATTGTGCTCGGAATGACTTGGAATCAAAACTTAAGAGAGATAGGATTTATATTTGAATCTTCATGTAATACTCATAATGACTTAGAGTCAAAACCTAAAGCAAAAAATTAAAATATTGGAATTAAAAATATAACTGTAAGCACAACCACAAAATTGATGAAGCATGCCCTCGAGGTTGACCCACCTGCCATACTTTAATCAAGAACATATTTTTGTAACGTAATGGTAGGAGAAGGCGTGAAAAGAGGTGCAAAAATGGTCTTTTACGAGGGTTTGGAATAGTGGAGTGAGTGAGAGTGGAAAGACAAGAGTGTGGGTGAGAGATTTTCAGTAAAATGGGAGGTTTTTCCAGTTGAAAAATGTATTGAAATAAGGAGAGGGAATCCCCCTATTTATAGAAATTTTGGGGTCCAAGAACCCTACAAAATGCTTCTAGTTGCGGTTAAAGGACTAAGCGAGGTCCGGAATTTCCGAAAAGGATAAAAGAAAAACTAGAGATTTCAACTGGTCAAAACGACACGGTTCAAATGATTATTGGGTGCGAAAGTGGTCCAAAACGTCTTCGTTTGGACGTTTGAGAGCATGTTCCGAGCTCGATCATTGAAAAAGGGAAAACGTTGCATTTTGAGCAGTTGGAAGGTCCAGCGATCGGTTTAGCTCCATGTTTGGGAGTCCGAACGTGGCTCAAGCCAGCTGAAGCATTGGTTTATGGGCTGGCCTAATCCTAGAAAAATTATTTTGGGCTGTTTTGTGGTGGTGGTTGCCTTTTTGTGGGCTAAGCGGCTTCCATCACGCTATTTTAGTCCGATCATGACCCGAGCTTGCAAACAAGACTGAGTTTTTATCATTGGGCTAACAAAAAAAAAAAAATAGATAAATGGAAAAGGACGACACTTTTTAGGTGTTTACAATAGCTCTGTACCCACGTCAAGATCTTTATCCGTAATTAACATGAAGTACCGAACTCGGTGAAGTAAAACCTTTGGACTCAAATCTCGGTATAAGTTTATTAGTGTAATGCCTTTTTATTAGTGTTCATAGCCTATAGTGTACACCTACATTAATAATAATGCATATTGTTCTTGTGTTTTAGAAAGCGTTTCTTTTAATAGTGAATGAGGTAGACCTCTCGTTGGTTAAATCGAAGAACCTTAAGACAATTGTGGAGCAATATAAAGCTTTCATGTCTTGCATAGTAGCTGTTTGGATCTACGAAACGCGGCATATCAAGGCGAAGGCAGAGCATGGGAGGCCTACAAGTGCATAATCGAGGATAAATGGAAGAAGTTCGAAGAACGAGGCTCCTCTTCCTAATTTTGGTTAGTTGAACATCATTCTCTTTTTTTTAAGTTTATAATTTTTTTGAATTTTTTTATAGTTTAGAATGTAGTTTAGACTCAACATTTTCCTTTTATGTCATTTAAATTGCAATAGTCAAATAAATAGTTGAAAGTAGTAGTCTGAATTATATTATAATTTGACTAATAAAGCTTTTGAATATTAATGTATAATTATTAAAATACCATTTTTCTGACTTATAAAAAGATTAGAGTACCATATTTTGTTCTCTTTTAAAATGTTTACTTGCTTAAGTGAAGCCAACCGGAAGAGAATTTTTCTAATGTGTATCGCCATATGTGGTTCCGTGGTGGATACGCAAAAGGTGAACGAGAAGTTGTTTAAGGGGAAGATTCTAAATCTTCAATATCAACCCGGTGAAGGTACCATCATAGATCCTATGCAAATTAGTATCGAGAGGGACGAGTCAGCGGTCAAAGGAAGAAAGAGAAAAGATGACACCTTTGTGACAAAAGAAACTGAAGATGTTATTGACCGAATTGTGAGTTTCATAAATAATTAATTACTTTCATGCACTTATTGGTTAATAGGAATTATCTAATGACAATTTTGTCTTATTATAGGAGTCGTTGTTAGAACAATTGACTTTTGAAGCCAACGACAACACCGGGAGGAAAGACAAGTTATTTTCATCTTTAAACTAAGTTTAAGTTTGAATGAATGGTTTTTGTGGAACTTTGACATGTGGTCGTTTAGTGAATGGTGTATATAATTTGGATATGTGGTCAACATATAAATTTCTATGACATGTGATGCATATTTTTCTTTTGACTAATTGGTATAATTGTTGAATGAATGGTGAATTGGGATTATTAGTGTTTATTGTTTTAGATGAGGGCCATGATGCCGGGAAAATGTTAACTTCTTAAGGAAAACTCGTCTATTTTTCTCTAGGATTCTTTAAAGTTTAAGTTTTCTCTCAAGAATTGATCGTTATGTTAGTTGATGTTATTTGTTTTTGTTACTTTATGAAGATTTGCTCTTGGAGAGTCTAATTCACCCTAGAGGGGAGGCGAGGTGAATAAGGTGATGAGGAACTTTAAACACTTTTTGCATAATCACTTAAATAAAACAGATTCGAGTCCGGATGGGACTCGGAAAAGTGAATACACGGATGTATGTGGAAACCCTCCTGGGCGGAAAACCACGGACAGTGCTAATCCATATACCAAGTCAAATCTACTATTTTGAATCCACAAAATACAAAGGATCGACTCAACTAGAATTGCTCGCTTAAACAATTCTTTACAAAGTTTTTCTAGACTCGAAGTTCCTTTATCTGATTTACTATTTTCTAACTGAGATAACCTTTACAATCGGGGACAACTAAGATGAGTTAACCCTTACAGCTTAGTCAAGGGACTTACATAGAAAGTAAGAGAAGTATGTAATTTTTACAACTCACGAGAATATTAAATACGAGTTAGAGTTATAAGTAGAAGATTGAGTAAGAATGAGAACAAGTAATTAGTTCAACAATAAAATCAGTTCCATCAATCTTCAAGTCTTGTGGAATGACTTCTACTTATAGACAACTAGGCAGGATGACGAGTAGAGTCTTGTTTGTGAACCGAAGTCTTCACTAGCGATTACTAACGACTACTCCGAGTCAGTCGAAATGATGCGTTGGGATGTGAATTCAGCTACAAAAGATGATCCAATCAACTAGAGGTGACTGAAAACGAGGTGGAAACAACCGTTAGGCCTAGAGTTGGAGTTTCCCAGCTTTGAAAACAAACAACCCCGACACGGTGTCCGAGCCATGTTTAAAAGTAGCTAAAGCTTATCTCGCTAGTGTTTAACGGCTAGAAGCTGATTGCTTTTGTAATTCAAAAATAGATTAGCCTCGTTTGAATAACCTACAAAAGCAAACCACATTGGCTCTCAAAGTATAAAATACTTTGGTCCAAAATTAGGCATAGATAATAATTAAATCGGAGTAATTAAGTGCTTAATTATCTTAGGCCTAAAAGAAGAGAATTTTCCGAGTTTAATATTCAATAGGTTCAAATTCCATCTTGAGTCAATCTTAAAAGTAATGAAGTTAGATATTAAATCATCAAAAGCATGAACTTGATACAATCAAATAATGCTCGAGGATATAAGCCGACTTGGAATAAAGAATTAACGTTGTAATTCATTTTACCTTAGAATACAAAGTCGAGTGCTCGGAGTAATTGTGTTAGAGAAATTATTTGAGCATGCGATGGTTCCGAGTGATGTCCGAGTGAGTTAGAAACACAAGTAAGAGATTATGCAATAAAGCGCTTTCGAGTCGGTCGGAACATAATAAAAACTTAGATATAGTTTTCTATAAAGCTCGGAATGACTTAGAATCAAAACCTAGGAGAGATAAAGAGTTATACCCGAGTCTTCAATCTCCCCTTTTTGATGAAAGACATTCCATACTTAAGATAGAAACTTGTTAGTTAAAAAAATGAGTTTTCATTGCAAATGAGCAGAGCATGAAATAATGTTCTCTTAAGTAAGACTTGAGATACTTATAAAGTACAACTCGGATCATAACTTAGAAAAGATTTGCGGATAATTGATCGAGCAAAGAAGAAAAGAAATTGTAATTAGAGCAAATATGTTAAAGAGTTAAGTATCGGAGAAAAAAATAAAAATTTGTAACTCGTAAATAGGTATGCTCATAGAAAGAAAATTCATTCATTGCTCGGAAAGGAAATATGTTTAGAACAAAATAAAATAAACGAAGACAGAAAAAGAGGAACTCCCTAAGCGAAACATCCAAGTTTTCTAGTTTTCCCCTATCCATTTCCCAAAAGTAGGGAGGAAATAGCGAGAAAAGTACAATAGATGCTTGGACAAAAGAAATAAAAACTAAAAAGAGAAAAAAATAGACTAAGAAGAGGGGGCGAGGTTATTTGGAGGAGGAGGGACGAGCAGGTGCGTCTACGCCTGTATGCTTGTCTAAAAGTGGGTGAACGAGGAGGCTGCAGACCTGCAATATCATGGATCCGCTCGAGTCCTGGTTTTGTGAACCAAGGAAACATCGTCCTAAGGCTCTTCTTAATTGAAGACAACTATAGGCGGAGCTTATGCGGCTAGGGCTTTTAACCGACCGACGTCGCCGGCCTTTTTCGAGTAACTCGAACATCATTTGAAGAGATCAATTCTGGTTCTTTTGCCCCTTGGCCCTCGGGTGGAGCAGCCGCTTGTTCTTCTTCCTTCTCCTCAGCTTCTATTTCTACAGCTTGAGCTTCTTCTTCATTGCCTCTTCGATTGCTTCTTCAACCTCAGTTGAGGTTGACTTAGTTAGGCTGGAGGACTCCTTAGAAGTGTCGGATGTGTCCGAGTCCTTAGTAGCTTTTGATCCGCATTCTTGGAGGAGACGAATCTGCTCGTGCTATTCTTTGATAATCTCCTTGAGCTCAAACATGAGATCCTGGTTCTTCTTGATCCGAGATTGTGCGATTTTCCGGTGAATAACTAGGTTTTGAAGAATATTTTTGAAGGAGCGGAGAGTAGTCCGAAACTCTTCGAACACGTAAGAAATTTTTTTACCATTTCGGCAAACAGAGCAGCAGAGAGAGGGGTTGAGGAGTAGAGGGACCAGCAGTAGGGGTGGAAGAGCTGGTGCGATCCGAGTCCGAGTGGGTGGAGGAGAAAGAGGTGTCAACTCATACTTGTGAACCCGGACACCGGGCTTAATACCCGTACCCCAAAAGCTCTTTTCGTTAATACAAGTGGTAGCTTCGAGATAGCGTTTGGAGTGCTGTGGGAAGAGGAACATTGAACTGTTTAAAGATAACAGTAAGAAGGGCTCGAAAGGATAAGGAGCGGATTTCTTTGAGTTAGGCGACACGGAGGCCATATACTCAAGAATTTTGGGAAGAGGTCTACTTCGTAGCCCTCCGGAATGTTGAACAAGGCTTTAAGAACCTTGGAGTTCAGATTCTCCTTGCTAGAATGATGAGAAAAGAAGGTTCTCATAAGAATGAAACATAGCGAGCCTTGCCTTATATTTCATCCGAGTCACAGAGAAGTTCTTTTGTGACCCAAGCCCTTCTTTTGCATACTTTTCAAAGAAGTCATCTGCGACTTCCAGGAAAGCTATAGGGTTGGAGTTGAGAAAGAGAGAAGTGACTTTGAAGAGTCTCGTGAAGAAGAGTGACGTTGATTCATACAACCGTACCCTGAACTTTTAAGGTTATGACAACCTCGAAAAAGTCATATTTTCATAGAACTCGACAATGAGTTCGGGATAGATATATTCATAGAAGCACAAGTAATTGTATACTCTTGTATCTTTGATATTGTGCAACCATGAGAAAGTAGTGGTTGGAAAGAATTTATCATTGAACGTTAGGTGTTGGACGACAAAGTGTTGAGGAGGGTTTGAAGTACATCCCTTAGTGTTTTTGGTTCGAGCCTTTTTGGTGGTTAAACCAAATTCTTGATCGGTTCCTCGCTTAGGCATGGTGAAAGGTGAGAAAGAGAGAGAACGAAAGTAAAGAGAGAGAGAGAAGTGAAAGCTTTAAAATTCGGAGAGCGAATATGAGTGAGCGAAGTATCGAGAATAGAGAGCAGGGAAACAGATGGGCAAAGTGAAGAAAATAAGGTAGAGGGTGCAATTTATAGTGAAAAGAAGTGACCTTTAGCCTTCGTTCGACCCGAAAACCAAGCAACACTCTCGGACCGGTATGCCGTTCGCACTCCAACGGCAAGAATTCCAGCAGACTTTCTTCCAATCGCTAGTTTTCTCCGATTGAAATGCGTGGCGAGAGAGAGAAAGAGTTTTCGAAAGATTTCGAAATTCTCCATTTATTTAGAGATGACCCCGAAGTTTGATGTACTGTTTTGCTCGTAAGCCGAGTCGACTCGAGTATTGTTTCGAGTGACTAAGAACACTCGGATAACTAATAACTCACAGCTCAATCTCATTCCGAGTCGACTTATCCATTTATTATCAGAATATATAACACGTAATTATGCGAGGATAATTCATGTAATAAATCACATAATTATGCATTAATCATGCCAAGCTCATTCGTAATAAAGCAAAACTTATCCATTTGATAGGAATGAATTCAAGTTCAATATCACCTTTTTTGGACTGGTCTCTTAGAAAATGATATCCGACCTCAATATGCTTTGTCTTTGAATGTTGAACTAGATTCTTAGTGATACCGATTGTACTACGATTGTCACACTTGATTGGGATTGATGTGAATGATAGTCCAAGATCCTTCAAGTCGTTGCTTGATCCACAAAATCTAAGCACAGCAAGCTCCAGACTGCAATATACTCAGCCTTGGTAGTTGATAAAGCAACTAAGTTACTGTTTCGTTGAATGCCGGGAGATGAAGGATTGTCCGAGAAATTGGCTTGCTCTTGATGTGCTCTTTCTATAAACTTCGTATCCAGCATAATCACCATCCGAGTATCCAGTGAGAGTCGGTTCGAGTCTTTGAAAACCATAGACCAAGATTCTAAGTCTCTATAAGATATCGAAAAATTCTCTTCACCGCGAGTGAGATATGATTCTTTTAGATTAGCTTGAAATTTTACAAAAAGACAGATATCGAATATGATATCTAGCTTACTAGATTTGAGATAAAGTTGAGAACCAATCATACCTCTTTAGAGTTTCTTATCTACAACTTTACATTTCTCATCTTAGTCTAGTTTCAAACTGCTACTCATAGATGTTGTTACAATCTTCACATCTTGTAGCTTGTGCTTCTTCAATAACTCCTTGGTATACTTAGAGTGATGGACATAGATGCCATCCTTGTCTTGTTTGATTTGTAGACCAAGAAAGAAATTGATTTCTCCCATCATACTCATTTGAAACTCCTGTCTCATCAACTCGGAAAACTCTTGACATAGAGTTTCATTAGTAGCTCCAAAAATGATATCATCATTATATATCCGAATGATACGAAAATCTTTCCCCTTGGTTTTTATGAAAAGAGTTTTGTCAATCTGACCTCTTTTGAAATCATTTTTAACCAAGAAACTGCTCAGTCTTTCATACCAAGTTTGGGGAGCCTGTTTAAGACCATATAAAGCCTTTTGCAATTTGAAAACATGATTTGGAATTTATGAGTTTTCAAATCTAGGGGGTTGCTCAACATAAACTTCTTCTTGAATGAAACCACTTAGACAAGTACATTTGACATCCATTTGATAAAGCTTGATATTCGTGCTAGATGCAAATGCTAACAAGATTCCGATTGCCTCAATCTTAGCAACGAGCACAAAGGTTTCCCCACAATCAATTCCTTCCTCTTAATTATAAACCCGAGTAACAAGTATAGCCTTATTTTTTGACTACTGACCCTTCCTCATCTAGTTTGTTCTTGAAAACCTATTTGGTTCCTATGACTAGGTGGTTAGAAGGTCATTTGGTCGAAGTCCGGACTTGATTTCTTTCAAATTGATTAAGTTCTTCTTGTATGGCCTATACCCATTTAGGTTCATTTGGGGCCTCTAGTGCATTTTTGGGTTCGTTAATGATATGAATGCGAGAAAATGCACGCAGATTATGCAAAGAAGATCGAGTTCTTACCCCACTGTTGATGTCGAAAGTATGTTCTCCAGTGCGTGATCTGGATGCATATTTGAAAGTTTTACTTGTCCTCCGATTTACCAAGTTTGTTGGTTAAACAAACTGATCTTCGATTGGTTAATCTTGCGGAGTCTCTGTATTAACTTGTTTTTCAACATTACGAGCTGGCTCGTGTACTTTTTCGATCCGAGTCACGGCATTCTGAGTTGCCTCATTATAAGTTTCCTCAGTTCTTCTGTTTTGACTCTTGCTGAGCTCGGCTTCAGCAATGTCGTCTTCATCTCTGTTAAGCTCTGAGATCCGAGTATGTGGACTCACTTATCCTGCCAAGATCAATCTCATCAAAGACAACGTGGATGTTTTCTTCTACTTTGTTAGTCCTTTTGTTAAATACACGATAAGCTTTGCTTGTGAGATGAATAACTAAGAAATATACCTTCATCCGACCTAGCATCAAACTTAGTCGGATGCTCCTTACCATTGTTGTAAACGAAGAACTTACACCCAAATGGTCTGAAATAGGATATGTTGGGTTTCTTTCCCTTGTATAGCTCGTAGGGAGTCTTCTTCAAGATGGGTCCGATGAGGCATCCGTAAGTGTGTAATTTGCTATGTTGATCGCCTCATCCCAAAAATAGTAAGGTAGATCATTTTCAATCATCATAGTCCTTCCTATTTCTTTAAGAGTTTGATTCTTTCTCTCCACTACTCCATTTTGTTGAGGGCTTCTTGTTGCGAGAGAAGTTGTGGGAGAAGCCATTCTTGCCACATAAATCAGTAAATTCCGAGTAGTCGAACTTCCTTCTATAGTTAGTTTGAATCCTTCCGATATGAATATGAGACTCTACTTGAATTTTCCTACAGATCTTTGTGAACTCTTTGAAAGCTTGACTCTTGTTCTTGAAAAAACAAATCCAGATAAATCGTGAAAAATCATCAACAATGACAAGTACATATGATTTACCTCCAAGGCTTTTCACAGGAATTTCAGTACACAAATCCATATGAACCAATTCAAGTACTTTGGATGTAGACACAATTTTGAGTGGTTTGAAAGATGATCCGACTTGCTTCCCTTTCGTGCATGCTTCACGATTTTATTTTTCTTAAATTCATAGTTAGGTAATCCCCTAACCAATCCATGAGATGCAAGTTTATTGATAGTATGCATGCTAATATGACCTAATCTATGATGCCAAGTCCATGAATCATCTTTAGATGTTTTCAAACAAGATAAATTCTGACTTGCTTATGAGAGAGGGATAGTATAGGAGTTACTTGACCTCATACCCGAGAGCTTAGTCTCTTTGGTGATTGCATCGAAATGAGCAATTGGTATGAGTAAACATTACCTCTTGGCCTTTGTCAAACAGTGAGAGATGCTTGAGGAGATTGTATTTCAGCCCTTTGACAAGGTAGACTGGATTGACTGAGTTGTTTCCTTCACCAAATTTGTCAATCCCTACAATCTTGCCTTTCCTATTATCTCCAAATATGACTTTGCTTCATTTCGGATCTTCTAACTCAAAAAGAGGCTTTAATCTCCGGACATATGCCGTGAGCATCCACTGTCCAAGTACTAGTGACCTTTTTCTTCTCGAGCTACCTACAAAACAAAAACAAACTAAAGCTTCTCACTTCCTCTTACAAGCCTAGTAACTCCTTTTACTGTGGTCTTTTTCGGAAGAATGCTCTTGGGAACCACTGATTTGAATGATTTTGGGTCTCGTCTAATTCCGAGTCTTCTTTCTAGAAAATGAAGTATGTGTCTCTTTCTTTTGAAAATCCTTTCTTTTGTAAACAAGTAAAGAAGACTTTTCCTGTAAGCTTGTCTAGGCTCGATCCTGTTTTCATTCTTATGAATGAGACCATGCTCAACTTTTACGAACTTTACGACTTGAGTCATTTTTGATAAGATTGGAAGACGAATTAGATTCCTCTTCAGACATTGTAACCAAGTCCTTTTTTCCTGAATGAGATACACCGAGAGCCAAGTAAAAGATTAAGGTTTTTATGACCTTGAGTGAGTTTCAAAACAAGCTCTTGAGACTCATTGAGCTTCCTTTTAGTTGCTCATTCTCTATTCTAAGTGACTCGAGACTTGGTCTCATTTTCTTGAGCATCGGTCTTAAGTACATTCAGATTTTATCTCAAGTTTTCTAACTCATTTTTCAAAACATTGCTCTCAATAGTAAGAGACTCAAGTTTTTCTTTGAACTGGAAGGGTCGAATTGGAATTTTCTTCCAAAGTATAAATATATCCGGCTAAATCAACTTTGGAGAACTTGATAAAGTATTCAATTACCTCCTCAATATCCGAGCCTCAATGTCGACTCGGATTCAGCTTCGAATCGGTCGGTGCCATAAGACACTTTGAGTCATCGGAATCATCTTCATCGGGTGAATCATCATCACTCCATGTGGCCATCATAACTTTCTTCTTTCTATCCTTCTTTCTCTTTGGACGAGTCCTTGACTATGTTCTCCTTGCTACCACATTCAAAACAATCGGAGTTCTTAGTTAAAGATAACTTTGAATAAGAGGAGTGTTTACCCTTTTGTCGTTCTTATCTTTCTCGTAGGACTCTTCCTTTGGCAACTTTTCCTACTTGTACTTTATCATTCTCTTGAAATCGCGGGCAATGAGTGCCATAGGATCTTCTTCTAATTGTTAGGAGCTCGGACTTTCACGTTTGCTTTCCGAGGCCTTCAGCGCAATGTTCCTTTTGGTGTTGACCTCGGCAACCTCCTCTTCCGAGATGAATCTCGTGGGTGAGTAACTTGCCAATAAGCTCATCTAGCCTTAGTTGAGAAAGGTTCCGAGCTTTGTCAATGGTCTGTCACCTTGGGACCCCACTTTCTCTTTGGTAGACTTCTAAGAATTTTTCCGGACATTTCTTCATGAGAGATCTTCCTACCCAAAGATTTGAGATTATTAGTAATCTCTATGAACCAAACATACATCTCAATGATGTTCTCTTCTAACTCTGTGAGACCCGAGATTTTTAAGTTGGTCGATTATAGGATTGAATTAAATTAAGCGATCAATGCGTAAATTATTTTATTTATTATGAGTTTTTAGTCGTACGTGCTTTTATAAATAATTGGTGGATTATATTATTTCCTCCGGACTCCCCACCCGAATCGAGTAAGTAAAACCTGAGATAATTTACACTAGCTATTTCTACCCTTACCTTGAGATTATCCAAGCCAAGAAAAAAGAGAAAATAAAGGAGGGTATTATGTGGGTTAGACCAAGAGGGGATTAGTGTAAAGAGGAAGGTTGTGTTGGCATTTCACAGGAAAATAAAGGAAAGAGATTAAGTGAAAAGAGGGGCAGGAAAGCGCTTGGGGAAAGGAAGAAGCCGAGCAAAACAAGGAAAGAAGAGGAGTAGAAATGGGAGTAGGGAAACCAAGAGAAAGGAGAGAGAGAGAGAGAGAGAGAGAGCGAGAACCGGAGTAGAAGGCGGATGCTTGGCGCATCGAATGGCGCATGAAGGAAAATCGACCAGCGAACACGAGGAAAGGAGCAATGGCACAAAAGGAGGCGAAATTGAGACCCAAAGAGAGGAAGTGAGCGCGAGGGTCGAGCGAGAGGCAGTCTGCGAACCAAAAGATGGCGACGAACGAAGATGAAGGTGGTGAAACGAGGCGGACCGAGGCTGTGAGACCCGAGATTTTAAGTAGGTCAATTATAGGATTGAATTAAATTAAGTGATCGATGCGTAAATTATTTTATTTAGTATGAGTTTTTAGTCGTACATGCTTTTATAAATAATTGGCAAATTATATTATTTCCTCCCGACTCCCCACCCGGACCGAGTAAGTAAAACCCGAGATAATTTACACTAGCCATTTCTACCCTTACCTTGAGATTATCCAAGCTAAGAAAAAAAAAGAGAAAACAAAGAGATAATGAAGGAGGGTATTACGTGGGTTAGACCAAGAGGGGATTAGTGTAAAGAGGAAAGTTGTGTTGGCATTATCCGGTGAAGCCACAGCAAAAGGGGTAAAGAAAGGAAAGAGATTAAGTAAAAGAGGGGAGGAAAGGGCTCGGGGAAAGGAAGAAGCCGATCAAAATAAGGAAAGAAGAGGAGCAGAAACGGGAAGTAGGGAAAGCGAGAGAAAGGAGAGGTGAGAGAGAGAGAGAGAGAGAGAGAGAGAGAGAGAGAGAGAGAGAGAGAGAGAGAGAGAAAGTGCGAGAGCCGGAGTAGAGGTTGGATAATGGCGCACCAAACGGTGCATGAAGATAAGGTGGCCGCGAACGTGAGGAAATGAGCAATGGCATGAAAAGGGAGGCGAAATTGAGACCCAAAGAGAGGAAGCGAGCGTGAGGGTCAAACAGAGGTGGTCTGCGAACCAAAAGACGACGACCGGTGAGCGTAAGTAGGCGACGAACAAAGAGGAAGGCAACGAAACAGAGGCGACCGAGGTTGGGCATAAGATCTAGAAATTCAATTATACTCTAAAATATTAGTAATTTTGAAACCCAATGGGATTTCGTTTTGAATATTGAATGTTTGTAATGAATATTAAATGTGTGTACTATAGAGCGAATTTAGGAAGTAGATAGGGCTGAACTAGGACATGAGAAAATCCGATTGAGTTTGTTAAGGTGGATTTGGGAACCTAGAAATTCTAACGGAATTAGTTGCTAAAGTTGGATGGGTGATATGGAGATTTCAATTAGAAATTTGAGGATGAAGAAGTTATAATTTGGGTGCGAATTAGGAGCTAATGTTTCGGATTGAACCCTTTGAGATTTCTTAAATTTGCAACGTTAAGAGATAATTTCTAATATTGGTAAATAACGATTTGGATTATAAAGGGAAGTATGAGTCTATATTGATTGATGCACAATTAAGGCATGGGAATGAGAAGTGGGTGATTGTTAGGTTAATTCGATTCAAAACATAGTTAAATCGTTGAGATTGAACTAAACCTGCGAGATAAGCGGAGCTAAGGGAATTTGAATGGTAAAGTGAAATTAAGAGTTTTATGGTAGAGCATGGGCAAGAAAGAGTTGATGAATAAGGTAGAGTCAAAAGATGAGAATTTGAGGTAAAGATGGCAATTTGTGAGAAGTTGGGACTTTTGGGTTAAGTGGTGACCACTTGTGGTTATTGTGGCTCGAAGGAGTTTTAAATTCCTAAATTTGTTAGGCATGAAAGTGAATTGAGTCAAGGAAAAACAAACATTGAAGTATAGGAAAGGAGCAGACAACCGGGAGTATTAAAGGAGTATGAATCTATATGGATTGGGTGTGGCTTTGAACATGAAGAGAAAGGAGAATTACATATATAGGAGTAAGAGATCCTTGCTTGAATAGAATACGAGATGAATTTGAGTAGATGCTAGATCCTTGGGTGAATCCTTGAATAAATATGCTGGCTTTGGATGTTAAATCTAAACATGTAGATGCTTGGCTTTTAAAGCAACTCGATTCCAAATGTTGTTCAAAAGTTTGTTTGAGAGGAGTTTTATGTTTTACAAAAATATTCTTGAATGTGATTTTCGTGATATACGCTTTTCAAACGTGAAACCTTATTTCTAAAAAGTGAAATTTATTTGAGAATGCTGTTTCAAAGCTTTATGAGTGAATGTGTTAAAGAAATTATTTTGAATTGACTTTGCTAGGATCGTTTAGCACAAGGAATGATTCTAGCTAGGGGTCGCTAGCTAGGGGTCCTGGTGTAGCATGATGCCCGATTGAAATCTTCTAAGATAGGTCCAGGAACCTTTTATTCAAGGTCGCGCCCCAAAGAAACCGAGAGAAGTTATGAGAAATTGTGAAGTGCTAGTTCGAGTCCACGGCCTAGAAAGTGATTCACCGGAAAAGATTCATTGCAAGTGATTCATGAGAAGTGATTTAGTAGAAATGATTCGAGTTTTGAGCTGATAGTATTTGAAAAGAAAGTGTAAGTGGTTGCACCACCTTGTTTAAAGAGGATTCAGTTCCAAAAAGAGTTCTTCATGATTGCAAATCTTATCTTTAAATGATTGAAGTGTTATGATCCTTATGTCGCAAACGATTTCAAGGGATTTCATTGAAATGTATCTAGATTTATATTACGTTATTATACTTTCACGATTTCATTATTATGAGTAGTATGTGAATAGAATTTTCATTTTAAGAGTGTAAGACTTTTCGGTGAGCTCATGGTTTGCTCACTCCCACAAATTTCTGCCTTTACCCCCTCCCGGTGTTGCAGGTACCCCCGAGATGGTTGTTCTACCTCTTCCCCGATCGAAGCTCATGATCGTCGTGAGTTGAATTTTGGTTTTATGTGTTTTCGGGTTTAGCATGTTGTATATAGACGGTTACTTATGTAATTATGCAGTAATGTATAGTGAAGTTGGATGTATGCGTAGAGACCCGAACTAGTAGCTCCGATAAGATAGGAATTTCCTTTCACTTGGTAATTTTGCTCTTAAGCGATTGTAATTTAGTTTTAACTTAGTTTGTAACTTGGGTTGTAAACTGGTTTGAAACTCGGTTTATGTGGGTGTGAATATACTCCGGCTTGTGGTCGTTAAGTTGTATACTACGAGCGTGTAGCTCGTTGAGTTTTATTGTGATTTTCATGTAGTATTTTTAAGGCTTGGAGCCTAAGGGTTACATCGTATTTCAAACGGAACTACGCCAAAAGTTTTGGAAACTCCAAACTCTTTTGGAAAAATTACCTCAATTACCATTAAGTTGGAGTTAGAAAGCAAAACCGACAGTTGAAAGAGGCTTGGGAATTCCTTTGAGGAACTCTAGTGATGTAATACTCCTAGGATGTCTTTTGGGGTGTTATATTTTATGGTATCGAGCATTAGGATCGCCAAAATTAGCTCCGACTAGGACTGTGTGTCCTAGAGAGATAGGATATGTGTGCTATGTGTACTTATATATGCGTTGTGTGCTATTTTACTCATCTTCTTACTTGTAATTTGTATTCTCGTGCTTAGATAGACCTTCCACTGTTAGGATTTTTATGATAAACACCCACTTAGTTGAGGAGTAATTTTGTTTTAATTACATTAGATGCCTCCGCGAAGAGAACAAGCCCTACCTTTACCCCTTTCATTTTCGGGGATCACGACAAGTAGAAATGGTCCGCCAATTTCAAAAGTTTAAACCCCTAAATTTGCCGGGGGATAGACCCTTTGTATACGAAGAATGGATATTGATTATGGAAGGTCTTTTTGAGGTAATGGAGTGCTCGGAACAATTTAAGGTGTAATTGGTCACCCATCGGTTTGAAAGCGAAGCCCGATTCCGGTGGTATACAATTAAGCCTCGCGTGGGAATTGCACTAACCTGGCTGGAACTTAAAGTTTTACTGGAGATGAAATATTACCCCAAGGATGTCAAATGGGCTAAGGAGCAAGTAGGGAGAGAACATGAGCATAGTAGAATATGCTGCCAAGTTTAACGAGCTAAGTTGATTTGCACTATCCCAAGTCGCAACCGAGGGAATGCGGATGGATAGGTTTGAACATGGTTTAAAGCCTAAGCTCAAGAATAAAGTGGTCGGGCATATTTTCATAAATTTTCAAGAAATGTACCAGAGGGCTTTTAAGATTGAAAGAGTGCTGAACGAAGCGCAATGCTCAAGTTAGCCCAACTCCAAACGAAAAGGAGCTTTAGGTATGGTGATATAGGCTCTTAATCCAGCCAAGTTGAAAAAGATTTGATGCACGAGGTAATTCCTTCCAAGATCAGCAGCCATCTAAGAGGGAAGAGCGAAGATTCTTCAAAAGTATGGCCACCCTCACTTAGGAGCTTGTATGGGAGAAATGGGACCGTGCTTTCGGTGCGGGGATTTGGACATTTCTTAGCCAATTGTCCCTAAGAAGCCGACACTAATCCGAGTGTTGTGCGAAGTAGCAACGTAAACCCCAATCTTTCTCACAGCAAGGTCAACCCTCCACTGGTAGGAAGCCACAAGCACCTGGAAGAGCTTACAACATCATTAAAGAAGGAAGGGAGGACCATAACGACCTTAAAACTCCTGACGAGGAAATGGAGAGCCCCAACGACGTAGTGGCATGTACGGTACTCCTCGACAACCTCTATACCTATGTTGTATTTGATTTAGGAGTAACCTTTTCCTTTGTGAATTCTGAATTTGCTATGAAATCACCGTGTAAACCCATAATGACGAATGTTGGACTTCGCGTATCAACTCCCAATAGGATCGGTAGCTCGAACCGACGTGATCTATAAGAATCGCCAACTACATAGAAATGGAAGAACTCTTTCGATAAGTTGATGGAGTTAGAAATACGAGATTTTAACATTATCCTTGGGATGGACTCGACTATCAAGATATGAAGTGATCATAGATTGTACCACACGTTAGTATCTATGTCGACCCCCGAGGAAGAGAGAATATCTTCTAAGGTTGGAACAATAGAGCAATCCATAGAAATAACGAAGGTACTACAAGAAAGGTTGCAAGCTGCCAAGATCGGCAAAAGTGTGTGGGGATCCGAACCGAGGACGCATAGAATTGTAAGTAGGGGATCACGTGTTTTGAAGAGTCTTTTCGCTAAAAGGTACTTGAGATTTGGGAAGAACGGTCGACTTAGCCCTAGATTCCTAGAACCATTTCCAATTTTGCAAAGATGGGGCCCTATAGCTTATAGATTGACTTTACCATCCTCTCTCTAAGAATTCATGAGGTCTTCCGTGTGACTAACATTCGCAAATATTTGTCGAATCCGGAGCTTATGTCAAACCCGAACCTTTGAAGATCAAGAAGGACCTTACATCTAAAGAAGAATCGATCGAGTGTCTTACAAAGATAAGAGCGGAAGTTTAGGCGTAAGATCGTTCCATACGTCGAAGTATTCTGGAAACACCATAAATTAGCAAAAGCGACATGAGAAGTAGAACATGATGTCCAGGAGAAATATCCCGCTCTATTTACATCTGTTATCTAAATTTCGAGAACGAAATGTTTTGAAGAAGGGGAAAAATGTGAGACCCGAGATTTTAAGGAGGTCGATTATAGGATTGAATTAAATTAAGTGATCGATACGTAAATTATTTTATTTAGTCCGAGTTTTTAGTCATACGTGATTTTAAAAATAGTTGGTGGATTATATTATTTCCTCCCGACTCCCCACCCGGACCGAGTAAATAAAACCCGAGGTAATTTACACTAGTCTGTTTCTACCCTTACCTTGAGATTATACAAGCCAAATAAAAAAACAAGAGAAAAGAAAGAGATAATGGAGGAGGGTATTACGTGGGTTAGACCAAGAGGGGATTAATGTAAAGAGGAAGGTTGTGCTTGGCATTATCCGGTGAAGCCACAACAAAAAGGGGAAAAGAAAGGAAAGAGATTAACACATTGTTTGGATATAAGAGGGGAGAGGATGGGAAGTTAATCGAGGGAGGGAAATGGAAGGGAGAGGAAGTGAGGGGAGGGAGATACCTTCCCCTTGTTTGGATTTTAAATAGAGGGAATTGAGGTTACCAATATTCCCTTGTTTGGATTAAAAAGAAAGGGGAATGGAGGGGAAGGAAAATGTATTATTATTATTATTATTATTATTATTATTATTATTATTATTATTATTATTATTACCACCATAATCACTTTAAATTAAAAATAATAAATTTAAATTTAGTACAAGGAACTCATTCCCCTTAACAACATTCCAACAAAAAAAAAAGGTTTATTTTTTTAATAATTATTTTTTATTGTAAGCTATTACCTAAAGTAAAATAAAATAAACAATCAAATAATATAAGCACTTAAAATAAAAGAGTAAATAATTAAAATTAGGGTAACGGTAAAGATATTAATGTCCACATATATATATTCATGGTGATTAGCATATATATCTTATCAATCATAACTATGAATCCAAAAAAGGTACTTAAACTGAATTAGAATAGTAATACAACCCTATTATTGATAAATATGAATTAGAATAAAGCAACTAAAGAAAATAAAAAAAGGGTTAAAAGATATTAACCAAAACGACAACATGTAAAATAGAATAGAAGTACAATGCTAATGTTGATATATTTATATATAATTACTTTAGAGGGGAGAAAAAAGAAAAAGGATTTTGGAGAAAAATAAACAAAAAATAATAGAAAGGATAGAAATATGATTAAAATTAATACAAAAATAAATTTTATCAGTTATTTTGCTTCCTTTCCCCTTCCTTCTCCCTCGATGTGGAGGGGAATGAAAAAGGGTTAAAGGAGGGGAACGGTTTCCTCACCCTCATCCCTTTTTTACTTCCCAAACAAGGAGAAGAGGAGTTAATTATCCTCCTTCCCCTTCCTTCCCCTCCCTTCCCTTTCTTTAACCCCAATTCAAACATAGTGTAAGTGAAAAGAAGGGGAGGAAAGGGCTCGAGGAAATAAAGAAACTGAGCAAAATAAGGAAAGAAGAGGAGTAGAAACGGAAGTAGGGAAAGCGAGAGAAAGGAGTGGCGAGAGAGAGAGAGAGAAAGAGAGAAAGAAAGAGAGAGAAAGAGAGAGAGAGTGTGCGAGAGCCGGAGCGAGAGGTCGGAAGTTGGCGCACCAAACGGCGCATGAAGGAAAGGCGACCAGCGAATGCGGGGGATGAGCAAGGGCAGGAAAAGGGAGGCAAAATTGCGACCCAAAGAGAGGAAGTAAGCGCGAGGGTCAAACAGAGACAGTCGGCGAAGCAAAAGAAGGTGATCGGAGAGCGTAAGTAGGCGACGAACAAAGAGGAATGCGGCGAAACGAGGGTAGGCTGGGGCTAGGCAGCGAGAGGAAGGAAAAGAAGAAACTAATCTAAGCTAATCCAAAATTCAACAATCTTTAATCCCTAATTCGAGGTGGGTGGTCTTATACTCTAAACTATTAGTAATTTCGAAACCCAATTGGATTTTGTTGTGAATATTGAATGTTTGTTGTGAATATTGAATGTGTGTGCTATGAAGTGAATTTAGGAAGTAGCTAGGGCTGAACTAGGACATGAGAAAATCCGATTGAGTTTGTTAAGGTCGATTTAGGAACCTAAAAATTCTAACGGAATTAGTTGATAAAGTTGGATGGGTGATATGGAGATTTCAATTAGAAATTTGAGGATGAAGAAGTTGTAATTTGGGTGCGAATTAGGAGCTAATGTTTCAGATTGAACCCTTTGAGATTTCTTGAATTTGCGGTGTTAAGAGACAATTGTTAATATTAAGAAATAATGATTTGGATTATAAAGGGAAGTATGAGTCCATATTGATTGATGCACAATTGAGGCATGAGAATGAGAAGTGGGTGATTGCTAGGCTAATTAAGTTCAAAACATATTTAAATCATTAAGATTGAACTAAACCCGAAGATAAGCGGAGCTAAGGGAATTTGAGTGGATAAGTGAAATTAAGAGTTATATGGTGGAGCATGGGCAAGAAAGAGTTGATTAATAAGGTAGAGTCAAAAGATGAGAATTTAAGGTAAAGATGGCAATTTGTGAGAAGTTGAGACTTTTGGGTTAAGTGGTGACCGAGTTGTGGTTATTGTGGCTCGGAGGAGTTTTAAATTCCTGAATTTGTTAGGCTTGAAAGTGAATTGAGTCAAGGAAAAATAAATGTTGAAGTATAGGAAAGGAGTGGGAACTGGGAGTATTAAGGGATTATGAATCTATATGGATAGGGTGTGGCTTTGAACATGAAGAGAAAGGAGAATTACATATATAGGAGTAAGAGATCCTTGCTTGAAAAGAATACGGATGAATGTGAGCAGATGCTTGATCCTTGGGTTTGAAGACTTAGGCTGTGAATCTAGATCATTACGAGTACTACATAAAGACTCGATTACAAACCTCATCCCACCTAAGTTTTGATTTCAAGTCATTACGAGTGTTATAGAAACTTCTATATAAGTTTTCATTCGTTTCGATCGACTCGGAAAACACATTCTTGTTTATCTTCTTACATTGATGTTTGTGAGTCACTCGGACATCGCTCGGATCTATCGCATGATCAAATAATCTCTCTAATACTTTTTATCCGAGTTCTTACTTGCATATTTCAACATAAAGTGAATTACGGTGTTAATTCATCTTTCTAAGTCAGTTTGTTAGTTTGAGAATTATTTGTCCAGATCAAGTCCTTATACTATGATGTTTTCACTCTTATAACTTGATCTCTCTTAGGATCGACTTTGATGGAATTTGAGTTTAATGAATATTAGACTCGGAAAATTCCACTCTTCGGGGCCTAAGATAATTATGCACTTAATTGTTTTAATTAAATTATTATCTATGCCTAATCTTCGACCAAAGTATTTTATACTTTGAGAACCAAAATTATTTACTTTTGTAGGTTATTCAAACGAGGTTGTCTCATTTTTGAATAACAAAAGTAACCGACTTGAAGTCGTCAATCACCAGCAGACAAGTTTTATCTACTTCTAAACAGGGCTCGGACACCGTGTCGGGGTTGTCTGTTTCCAAAATGGAAAACTCCAGTGCTAAGATCAATGGTGGTTTCCACCTTACTTTCGAGAGATCACCGGTTGATCGGAGCACCTTTAGGAGCCGAGAGCCGTTGCACAACGTTCACATCCCAACGGATGTTTTACGAGCGACACGTAAGAGCCGATTACTGATGGCCGATAAAGACTTCTGTTTAGAACCAAGACACAAGGGATGATCCGCTTGGTCATCTATAAATAGAAGCCACTTCACAAGACTAGAAGATTGCTAGAATTATTGTTGAAACACATTACTTAAGCAAAACTCTTTGTTTACGCATCCAATCTTCTTTTTACAACTCCAAGTCCGTACTTAATATTTTTCTTAGTTGTAAAGTCTTGTAATCGAGTCACATATACTTCTTACTTTCTTAGTAAGGTCCCTTGACTGAGCTGTAAGGGTTAACTTAGCTCGGTTATCCCTAGGCTGTAAAGGTTACCTCGGTTAGGAAGTACTAGATCGAGATAAGGGAACTTCGAGTATAGGAAAACTCTATAAGGAATTGTCTAAGGGAGCAATTCGGTTGAGTTCTGTCCGTTGTATTTTGAGGATTCAAAATAGTGGATTTGACTTGGTACTTGGATTAGCACTGTCCGTGGTTTTTGGCCCGGGAGGATTTCTATGTATCTCCGAGTTTAAACTTTTTGAGTCCAATCTAGAGTTAGATTATCTTGCTCATTCTTTTCAAATTATCTAGCTCATTCTTTTCAAGCTTAAAGTTTAAGTTTGGTAAAATATCCTCATTACCCTATTCACTCCCCTTTAGGGTGACTAAGACTCTCCAGCAGCAAACCTTCAATTGGTATCGGAGCCTAGCCTTTCAAAAAGGATCCAACAATCCAAATGTCTAAAGATCAGATGGCTCGGAACATCGGAGAGTTCGATGAAGGAAGATCTTCCACCGGACCGCCGAAGTTCAAAGGATCAAACTTCGTGCCTTTGGAAGAAGCTAATGGAATGCTTTCTGCTGGACAACGATGAAGATGTTTTTAACATCATCCAAGAAGGCAATTACATTCCAATGAAGATAGAAGGTACAAGATCTATGCCTAAAGAGAAGTTTGAGTACACCAATGAGGAGTCGAATAGTTTAGAAAGAACTTCAAAGTGACGAACATTCTAATGTGTGCTATCAACTCGGAAGAGTACAACAGAGTGTCGGCCTGTGACACAACTAAAGATGTGTAGGACACTCTTGTCAACACATATGAAGGAAAAATCCAAGTAAAACAGGCAAAGATAAGTCAATATCTTCACAAATATGAGTTGTTCAAGATGGAGCTAGAAGAAAACATCACTCGGATGTTTATACGCTTCACCGAGATTACAAACAATCTCAAATCTCTGGGTAAAAAGATTTCCAATGAAGAAATATGCAGAAAAATTCTAAGAAGTCTACCAAAGAGAAGATGGGTCCCAAGGTGACAACCATCGAGGAAGCTCAAAACCTCTCTCAACTAAAACCAGATAAATTGATTGGGAAGGCTGCTTACCCATGAAATTCACCTGGAAGAAGAGGATGCAGAGGGCAGCACCAAAAAGAACATCGTCCCGAAAGCCTCGAAAGCAGAGGGAAAGTCCGAGTTCATCGGACTCGGAAGAAGACCCTATGGCGCTCACTACTTAAGGCTTCAAAAGAATGATGAAGCACAAGAAATGGGAGAAGAGGCCAAAGGAAGAGTTCTACAAGAAAGATAAGAAGGATAGAAAAGGTAAATACTCTTTCCCTTCAAAGTTATCTTTAACTAAGAACTCCGGCTGCTTTGAATGTGGCTGCAAAGTTCACATGGTCAAAGACTGTCCAAGGAGAAAGAGGGATAGAAAGAAGAAGAAGGCTATGATGGCCACATGGAGTGATGAAGACTCATTTGAAGAATATGAAGATTCGATGACTCAAAGTGTCCGATGACACTAACGGACTCGAAGGCTGAATCCGAGTCGGACTTTGACAACTCGGACACTAAGGAGACAAGTCCTCAAGAGGTAATTGAATACTTTCTTAAGTTCTCCAAAGTTGATTTAGCGAAATATATTTATACTTGTAATACCCCAAAACACCCCCGGGAGTATTACATCGTCGGAGTTCCTTAAAGGAACTCCCAAGGCTCTTTTCGGTGTTGGTTTGGCTATCTAAACATAACTTAAAAGTAATACCGGTGGTTTTCCCAAAAGAATATGAGATTCTCCGAAAATTTTGGCGAGTTCCGTTTATAACATGGACTAACCCATAGGCTTAAAGCCTTAAAATCTTGCATAAAAAGCATGATAAAACTCGACGAGCCACAAGCTCGGAGTATACAACTCAACGGCCACATGCCGGAGTCCAACTAATCATGCGACGACTAAAAACAATCTAAAAGGGTTTACTAGACATATGGTACAAACTACATGAACTAAATTACAAGTACAATACTTAGAAACATAAGGAATGCACATCCGCGATTCAAATCGCGCAGCAACCAACAAACGGCAATCAACGGGGTCCAGAATAAGCTAAACGAGCACACACACATCTAAGAATGCACCCGCAACACTGGGAGGGGAAAGTTGTGGGGGTGAGCAATAATCAACGGGCTCACCAGAGTCTTATACCCTTAAAATGGAAATTCTTTACACATAATACTCATAATAATGAAATCTGCGAAAACATAATAGTGTAATAGAAATCCATATACTTTTCACTGCGATTTCTTACAATGAAAAAGATCAAGACTCTTTAATTACTTACAAGCACATAATCACATTCATGAACAATTCTTTTGGGGTTGAATCAACATTTCGAGGCCTTCTAAGGACTCGAACTAGCACTTCTTTAATTCAGGGCGCGACCCCGACAAAAAGGCTCCCGGGACCATTCTTCTAGGAAGTCTCGGAGCGGGCATCCGGTCTCTCCAGGACCCCTATTAGAACCCTTCCCTCGAAGTCTCTAACTGGGCGTTCCCAGTTCGAACCCTTCGGTATGCTAAACGATCCATAGCCAGTCGATTCAAAACAATTTGCACATTCTCATTCATCACATTCACTTTACAGACTTTCTCAATCAATTTAGTATCAAGGAAGGCATGACACCACGTGTCACCCTTATAAATTCACTTTCTCAAATCAGCTTTGCTTCTTTAAAACATAATCACGTTCGAAAGGCGGTTCTCAAGAAATTGCACTCAAGAATCATTCACGTAACATACAAAATTCCTTTCGAAACTATTTTGAGCATCACGTAAAGCAATCACATAGCACGAATAATCACCATTCAATGCAAGCACTCATTCTCAACTCTTCCTAACTAAGCTTTTCTCAATTCATCGAGTTTAGTACGATTGAACCCATTTTACGAGCCACAATAACCGAAGTAGATATTATTTAATTCGACGTCCTCACTTTTCCCAATCCACTATTACCTCATTTCCTCATTTCATGACTTCACTTTGTAGACCGACCTCTTTTGCCCTCATTCAACCATATATCCTTAAACTTACTCTACCGAATTTCCTCTATCTCTATTCGCCTTTTTAATTCAATTCTCTCTCCAATGTCTTAGACATGACTATGGCTTAGTTCCACTTTACCGTCCCCAACTTGCTATTTCCCAATCTCAATTTCCCATTTAATATCTCTTACCTTTTTAATCGATTCTTGCTTGCCCATCCTCAATTATGTACCTTTTACTTTTCATTATTCAATTCCCATTAGCTACTTACTTTCACGCTCGGTTCAACCACGAGGAATTAAATATACTTCGAATGTAATCAATCTCACAATTATCCATTTCTCACTTACTTGTCCCAATTGCGCATTACTCAATACAAATTAATACTCCTCTTTATACTTCGACCTACCATTCCCCAACGTTCGTAATTAGCTCTTAATACCGCAGGTTCAAGAATCTCTAAAACTTAATTAACTCATAATTCATGTCCATGTCCCAACTCTTCATCCTTAACAACTAATCGAAACTTCAATACTACTCCTTTGACCTATACAATCTAACCTCTTCGAATCAGCGAGGTTCCAATTCAATCTTAAGTAACTATTAAATCTCTTTGAAGTTCCCAATTTAATTCTACTTGTTTAACCCAAGTAACTCCTTTCATTTCACGATTCGACCTCTCAATTCCTTAAATCCATTCTAAGCTCTTATTTCAATCTTAAACAACGATTAGGTCCGTTTTGCAATACGGATGCTCAACGTTCACAACAATTCAATATTCACATAACACTTTCAACATTCACAACAAATCCATTTGGGTTTCGAAATTACTAATAGTTTAAAGTATAAGACTACCCACCTCGATTCGGGGATTGGAGGTTTGTGATTTGCTTGAGGTTCAAGCTCCCCGGTTCGGTTCCTTCTTTCGTTCCTTTTTCCCCGCTGCTGGCCTTGGTTTCTGCCGTCTTCCCCTGCGTCCGCCATCATCGCCGGTTGCGGTCCCGCGTCCCCGGATTCCGGCCGCTCGGACTCCCTCTCGTGTCCGCCTCTGTTTCGAGTCCTTCTTTCTCCCTCGCTCGGTCTCGGTCTCTCGCTCCCCTTCTCTTCGCTTGAATCGCCGGCTGCCACTTCCGGGGTCTATGGTGGTCACCGGCCACCCCTTGGTCTCCTCGGACCTTGCACCGCTCGCCTTCTTTCCCTCGCGGTTCCTCTCGCTCGGTCCTTTCTCTTCCCGAGTCCGGTGTTCCCTCTTTCCCCTTCCTCTCGCTTTGCCTCTTTCCTTCACTTCGTCTCGCCGCCCGCCTGCGTTCGTCGCTCCGTTCGCCGGCCTCCGGCCTCTGCTTTGGTTCCCGCACGCCCCTCTCTCTTTCCCCTTTCGGTGCTCTTCCTTCGCTCGCGTCTGCTCGCGTTGCCAACCGTCGCCTTCGGTCCCGCGGTGGTCGCCCGTCCTCGCGGTCTCCTTCGCCGCGCGCACTCGCCCCCTCCCTCTCTCTCTCTCTTCCGTTCGGTGGTTCTTTCCCGCTCCCATGTTACTGTTTCTGCTTCCTCTTTTCCTATTTTCGCTCGGCCTCGCTTCTTTCCCCGAGCCTTCTTTCCACTCCTTCCTTCGATGTGGCTTCTTCCTAAATTGCCGGCACACCTTCCCTTCACACTAACTTTCTTTCTATTCTCAACACCTAATGGCCCCTTTTTCCTATCCCTTGGTCAATTACACATAATTCAAGCCCTTATCCTCCATGATTTAATTAATTCAACACCAGCCTCCAAAGGGATTATAACGTAATATGTCCGGCAGCAAATAAAATCGAGTCACTCAACGCCCCTAGCTGCGGGGAATAATATTCAATAATTCAATGCTTTACGGCTACTTTTCTTTAAAAAATTCCGGGTATTACATATACTTTGGAAGAAAAGTCCAATTTTGATTCTTCTCAGCTCAAAGAACGACTTGAGTCTCTCACTTCGAGAGCCATGGTTTGAAAAAGAATTGGAAAAGCCGAGACTAACTCTGAAAGAACTCAAGACTAGTACTCAAGCTAATGAGGCCGAGTCCGAGTCACTCGAAGAGAAAATGAGCATCCGAAAAGAAAGCTCAATGAGTCTCAAGAGCTTGTTTTGAAATTCACTCAAGGTTAGAAAAACCTTGATATGCTTTTAGGCTCTCAATGTGTTTCCTTCAGGAAAGAAGGACTTGGTTTTAATAAAGAAGAGGAATCTAATTCCTACTCAAATATTTTCAAAAAGGGTTCCCGAGCTGTGAAGTTCGGGAAGGCTGAGCATGGTCCTATTCATAATAATGAAAGGAGGACTGAGCCTAGATCGGTTTACGGAAGAAAACCTTCTCCACCCGTTCATAAAAGAAAAGATTTTCAAAAGAAAGAGACACGAGGCTTAGTTTTCTAAAAGAAAACTCAGAATCGGACCAAATCCAAAGTCATTCAAATCCGGGTTCCCAAGTGTCTTCTTCCTGAGAAAAGGATCACGAGTAAAGGGAGTTACTAGGTTTGTTAGAGGAAGTGAGAAGGGTTAGTGTGTTTCTCACTTGCAAGTAACTCAGAAAAGGACAAAAGGTCATTGGTACTTAGGTAGTGGATGCTCACACCACATATCAGGAGATTCAAGACTCTTTTACGAGTTGGAAGATTACTAAGGAGGCAAAGTCACTTTTGGAGATGACGAGTAAGAGCAAGATAGTTGGAATAGGCAAGATTGGGAAAGGAAACAACCTGGTCAACCCAGTCTATCTTGTCAAGGGATTAAAGTACAATCTACTCAACAGACTCTCAATTGTGTGACAAGGGTCAAGAGGTAAGGTTCACTCGGACCAATTTCTATATTTCGATGCAACCACCAAAGAGATTAAGCTCTCGGGTAAGAGATCGGGTAATACCTACACTATAGCCAAGTGAAAGACCGGTGCTCAAGACAATGAGACTGAGTCTAAGTGCCTCGGAACTAAGAATAAGCATCCGAAAAGGAAGCTTAATGAGTCTCAAGAGCTGATTTTAAAACTCACTCAAGGTCGGAAAAACCTTGATCTTTCACTTGGCTCTCAGAGTGTCTCATTTAGAAAAGAAGGTCTTGGTTACAATGTTGAAGAGGAATCTAATTTCCATTCAAGTCTTTTTAAAACTGATTCCGGAACTATTAAGTTCGGGAAGGCTAAGCATGGTCTCATTCACTCGCCTAAAAAGAGGACTGAGCCCGGACCAATTTATAGGAAAAAGCTTCTCAACCTGTTTACAAAAGAAAAGATTTTCAAAGAAAACAGACACAAATTCCTTTTTCTAAAAGGAAGACTCGGAATTAGACCAAACCTAAAATTATTCAAATCTGGGTTCCCAAAAGTGGTCTTCCTCGAGAGAAAGACCACAGTAAAGACAGATTATAGGTTTGTATGAGGAACTGAGAAGGGTTAGTTTGTTTTTGTCTTGCAGGTGACTCGGAAACGAAGGGTCGTACTTAGACGGTGGCTACTCACGCCATATGTTTGAAGACTCAAAACTCTTCTCAGAGTTAGAAGATTTGAAGGGAGGAAAAGTTATATTTGGAGATAACAGTAAAGGCAAGATAGTTGGAATAGGCAAGATTGGTTAAGGAAATAACTCAGTCAGTCCAGTCTACCTTGTCAAAGGGATTAAGTACTATGTCCTTAGCATATCTCAACTATATGACAAAGGCCAAGAGGTAAGGTTCACTTAGGTCAACTGCTACATTTTTTATGCAGACATCAAAGAGACAAAGATCTCGGGTCTAAGGTCGAGCAACACTTACAGGTAATCCTCTTTCAAATTGTAGTTAGAATTTATCTTGCTTAAAAGCATCTTTGAATGATGATTCATGGACATGGCATCGTAGACTAGGTCATATTAGCATGCATGCTATCAAGAAACTTGCATCTCATGGATTAGTTAAGGGTTTACCTAACTGTGCATTTAAGAAAGAGAAAATTTGTGAAGCATGCACAAAAAGAAAGCAAGTCGGATCACCTTTAAAACCACTTAAAACTATGTGTACATTTAAAGTACTTGAATTAGTTCATATGGATTTGTGTGGTGAAATTCCTATGAAAAGCTTAGGAGGTAAATTGTATGTGCTGGTTATTGTTGATGATTATTCATGATTTACCTGGGTGTGGTTTCTAAGGAACAAGAATGAAGCCTTCAAAGAGTTCACTAAGATTTGCAGGAAATAGAGTCCGAGACTCATATCGGAAGAATTCAAACTAACCATGGAAGGGAGTTTGATTACTCGGAATTTGTAGATTTTTATGACAAGAATGGCATCTCCCACAACTTTTCTGCACCAAGAACTCCTCAATAGAATGGAGTAGTGGAGAGAAAGAATAGAACTCTTGAATAAATAGGAAGGGCCATGATGATTGAAAATGATCTACCTTACTGTTTCTAGGATGAGGTAGTAAAACAGGAAATTATACACTCGGTAAATGCCTTATCGGACCCATCCTGAAGAAGACACCGTATGAGTTATAAAAGGGAAGGAAGCTCAACATTTCCTACTTCAGACCATTCGGATGTAAATGCTTTGTGCATATCAAAGGTAAGGACCATCTGACTAAGTTTGATGCTAGATCGGATGAAGGTATATTTCGGGTTACTCATCTCATGGTAAAGCTTATCGAATTTTTAACAAAAGGACTAACAAAGTGGAAGAAATCATCTATGTTGCTTTTGATGAGATTGATCTTGGCAGGATAAGTGAATCCACTTTCTCAAATCTCAAGCTTAATAGAGATGAAAATGACATTGTTGAAACCGAGCTAAGAAATAGTCAAATTAGAAGAACCGAGACAACTTAGAATAAGGCAACTCGGAATAAGCCAACTCGAGTGATGTGACTCGGAATGAACAAAATCAAGAGCCAGCTCAAAATACTGAAGAACAAGCCAATGCGAAGCTCAGTAAGAGCAACCAACCGAAGATCAGCCTATTTAACCAACAAACTTGGTAAACCAAAGGACAAGTAGAGCTTTCAAATATACATCTAGTCACACTCGAGAACATACTTTCCGATATCAACGAGTGGGGTAAGAGCTCGATCTTCTTTGCAAAATTTGTGCGCATTTTCAACATTTATATCATTAACTGAACCTAAAAATGTACTAGAAGCCTTAACTGGACTTGAATGGGTAGAGGCCACGCAAGAAGAGCTAAATCAATTTGAAAGAAACCAAGTCTAGACTCGACCAAATAACCTTCCGACCACCCAAGTAATAGGAACCAAATGGGTTTTCAAGAACAAATTGGATGAGGAAGGGTTGCTAGTCGAAATAAGGCTAGATTAGTTGCTCAGGGGTATAACCAGGAAGAGGAATTGATTATGGGGAAACGTTTAAACCTGTTGCTAGGATTGAGGCAATTAGAATTCTCTTAGCATTTGCATCAAGCTTTATCAAATGGATGTCAAATGTGCATTTCTTAATGGTTATATCCAAGAAGAAGTTTATGTTGAGCAACCCCCTGGATTTGAAAACTCAAAATTTCCAAATCATGTTTTCAAATTGCAAAAGGCTTTATATGGTCTTTAACAAGGTCCTAGAGATTGGTATGAAGGACTAAGCAATTTCTTGGTTGAAAATGATTTTAAAAGAGGTCAAATCAACAAAACTCTTTACACAAAAACCAAGGGGATTATTTTCTTGTCGTTCAAATCTATGTTGATGATATTATTTTTGGAGCTACTAATGAAACTCTATGTCAAGAGTTTTCCGAGTTAATAAGATAGGAGTTCTAAATGAGCATGATGGGAGAATTCAATTTCTTCCTTGGATTACAAATCAAGCATGAAAAGGATGGTATCTATGTCCACCAATATAAGTACACCAAGGAGTTATTGAAGAAATACAAGCTACATGATGTGAAGCATGCAACAACACCTATGAGTAGCACTTTGAAACCGGACTTAGACGAGAAATGTAAAGCTATAGATCGAAACTTTACAGAGGTATGATTCGATCTCTACTTTATCTCACATCTAGTAGGCTAGATATCATGTTCATTGTCTACCTTTATGCAAGATTTTAAGAAAATTCTAAGGAATCATATCTCGCTAGCGGTGAAGAGAATCTTTGGATATCTTCCAAGGACTTAAAATCTTGGCCTATGGTTTTCAAAATAGTCGAACTAACTCTTACTAGATACTAAGATGCCGACTACGCTGGATACAAGGTTGATAGAAAGAGCACATCAGGAGCACGCTAATTTCGGGTCAATCACTCATCTCCCGGCACTCAAAGAAGCGGAACTCGGTTGCTCTATCAACTATTGAGGCTGAGTACATTGCAGCTGGAGCTTGCTGTGCTCAAATTCTCTAGATCAGCCAACACTTGAAGATATCAGATTACCATTCACATCTATTCCAATCAAGTGTGACAACCAAAGTGCAATAAGCATCACTAAGAATCCAGGTTCAGCACTCAAAGGCAAAGCATGTTGAGGTCGGGTATCATTTTTGAGAGACCCTTATGAGAAAGATGATACTCGAACTCGAGTTTATTCCTACCAAATTTCAATAAGCTAATATTTTAACCAAACCTCTCGAGTGAAGATCAATTCCGCTTTATTAGGAATGAACATGGCATGTTAAATGCATGATTATCCGAGTTATTGCATGAATTATTCTTTTACGATTATTTGTTATATGCGTAGAGTTGATAACAAATGGATCACTCGACTCAAAATGAGACTAAGCTATGAGTTAGCAATTTTCCGAGTATAGTCCGTTACTCGAGACACCTTATTGAGTCGGACTTAGTTTATTAGAAAAATGGACATCAAAATTTGGGGATCATCTCTAGATAAATGGAGAATCTCATAAATGCTTTCGAAAACTCTTTCTTCGTCTCTCTCTCGTCACGCGAATATTCAGTAGAAACTAGCAGTTAGAAGAAAGTTGTTGGAGCAACTAGGTGAGTGATTCAATGATCTAATAATCGTTGCTTGGTAATTGAGTCGAAAGTCGGTTGGAAGCCTTGTTTCGAGTCTTCGTGTTCTCTCGTACTCATATTCACTCTCTGTTTCGAATCTTTTGTGTTCTCTACTCACTCTCTTGTTTCTCTCGAACACTCTCTACTCTCTAACCATGCCTAAGAGAGGATTTGTTGTAGAAGGAGGTTCGGCCACCAAGAGGGCCAAAACCAAGTCCTCGTGCTGAGGCTACACAAGGCAAAGGCAAAGAGCCTACCTCAAAAGACCCAAAGCACAACATCGCCCAACACTTCATTCTCGGATAATAAGTTTTTCAAAAAACCTCCTTCTCCTGGTTGAAACACATCACCAAAACTGGTGTGTACAACTATCTTTTTTCTATAAGTACGTCTACCCATACCTTGTGTCCGAGTTCCATACTCACATGATAGCCAGCGATGGCGTCATCACTTCTCTTGTTCAAGGTAAGATTGTTCGAATCAATCTTGCCTTACTTCACAAACTTTACAATGTGAAGACCCTCTTTCTCAACTCCAATCCAATTCCTTTCACTCGATGATGACTTCTTTGTAAAATATGCTAAAGAACCTCCTCGATCCAAAAAGAACTTTTTGTGACCCAAATGACCTCGAAGCTAGGTTTCGTGTTTCATTCCGATGAGGAAATTCTTCTCCTATTGCCCATCTAAAGAGAACCCCAACTCCAAAGTTCTAAAGGTTCTCTATGACATTCTCGAGGGCTACCAAGTAGATCTATTTCCATTAATCTTAGAGCGAGATAGCCTCTATTCCTATCGACTCTAAGAAGACTCCATATCCTTTCGGAGCTCTTCTCACTACTATTTTCACTAAGTTTGGGGTCCCTCTTCCTTCTAGCCGTCAATCTATCTTGGAGCCTACCATTTGTCTTGGCAGGAGTGAACTTATTGGTCTTGGATACCAAGAAGTCAAGCTTGGTGTCCGGGTTCATTCGTCTAAGTTACCAACACCTCCTCCTCCACCTCGGACTCGGACAACCTGCAGAGGTCCCACTCCTAACTACTCGGACCTTCTACTTCTCTGTCTGCCCCTTCGTGGAGCTTCTTGAGAAGGTGGCCAACAAACTTGCTTCTCTTGCTTTAGAGTTGAAATCAACTCGAACGCTTTCCAGTGCTTACATCCCAACTTTGACTCTAATGCAAAGTCGGGCTCGGACTTAGCTCCAGCAGAGTCAAGATCCGATTTCTTAGCCGAAGGAGGTGATCAAGTAACAACGCGATCAAATTCGAGTGCCTCCAACAAAGAAGATCAAAGGTAGGCGAGGACTCGTAATCCTTCGAAGAATCTAAGGAGTCCTCCAGCCCTTCTAAGTCCTACTCAAAAGAAGGCTGGGGTGATCTCTTCGGATCACACTCAAAGTGCCTCGAAAGAGGCTTGTGATGTAGGCCGATCTAAGGCCCCTGTCTCGAAGCTTAGCCAATTGCGGTTTTTTCGAACAAGAGGAAGAAGAAAAGGACGATATGCCTTTGGTTCATAGAACTAGGATTTCTCCACTTCCGGACATATCACTGCCGATGCCACCTCGCCCGACTACATCTCTTCAAGGTTATAAGCGAAGGCGCACTGCTCGATCTTTCACTTTATGCCGACTCGCCCTTCCCTCCCGATTTCAAACTCAAATTTTCTTTGTTTTCTTTATTTTATTTTGTTTTGTCTAACATCTTACGTAATTACTTACTTTTCCTCCCTCGGTTTTGTTATTTTTGCTGAAATTCATAAGGGGAGAGAAAAGATAGAAAAATATATGAGTTTTTCCCTTAGTTGTATTTTGAGTTTACTTTATTATGTTCTTGTATAAATTAACTTATTTATGAGCATATCTATTTACGAGTACATGTTTTATATTTACTCGATATTATCTCTTTACTCTATAACATCTTTACTCCGATTAACTCAACATGTTCTGAGTTTTTTTTTATCTAAGCTGAACTTATAAATATTCATCATTACTTTTTGTTGTCCCGATAAATACTATGTGCTCGATCAATTCTCTATGAAAACGTAACTCTCTAAATCGATTAGTTTCTATCTTAAGTACGGAATGTCTTTTATAAAAAGGGGAGACTAAAGACTCGGTTATAACTCTCTATCTCTCTTAAGTTTTGATTTTAAGTCAATTTGAGCTTTATAGAAACTCATATCTAAGTTTTCATCCTGTTTCGACCCACTTAGAAACCAGATCATTCAGCGTAGCATTCTTAACCGTGTTTCGACCCACTCGGACACAACTCGGAACATCGGATGAGTAAATCATTTCTTTAGCACTTTTATTATGAGCACTGACTTTGTGTTTCAAGTAAAAATGATTTACAACATTAATTCCGATTTCTACATAAGTTTATCTATTGAGAACTATTTACTTGATCAAGTTTATGCATTCCGATATCTTATTCTTTTTAACTTGATCATTTTAACGATTGACTCAAGATGGAATCTGAACCTAATGGATACTAGACTCAGAAAATTCTATCCTTTTAGGTCTGAAGATAATTAAGTGCTTAATTAATTTGATTTAATTATTATCCTTGCCTAATTTTGGACCAAAGTGCTTTTATACTTTGAGTACCAGTTTGATTTTCTTTTGTAGGTTGGTTAAACAAGGCTAATCTACTTTTGAAATACAAAAATAGTCGATTTCTAGCCGTAAAACACCAGCAATAAAAACTTGGACCAGATCTAGATCGGACCGACTTGGACTCGCAATCGTGGATTTTTTTTGCTTGAAACTCACTCTAAATCAATGAAACTACTTGCAACTACAACTACATTCAGCTAAACAAAAATCTAATCAATGCGAAAATGGAGCAACAAATTGAGCAATGAGCTAACCAATTTCGAAGAATATTACAAAAGAAACATAAATTTTCCACAAATCGGACCAAATCATGAGAGAGAGAGAGAGAGAGAGAGAAACCTAAGAAGCGATCTGGAGCTCCAAGTGAGAAGGAGCAATTACGAGCAGCAAGCAATTGATGACTTTGAGAAAAATGATCCGCCAAGAAATAGAACAAACACCAAACTCGATCGAAATTGCTTGAGGCTATCCATATGGCATATACATTATCAATTTCACCTTTCAAAAATGGCGAGAGAGAGATTGCAGGGGTTAGGAAGAGAGAGATTATGGTTCGAAGGGAGAAATCAATTGCATTTTTCAACGTACAAGAAGAAGAAAATGAGACAACGATCTCATTCTCGAGCGAGCGAGGCTTATGGGAGAGGGAGTTGAGTGGGAGAAAGAATCATGAGAGGGGGCCGATAGAAAGAGGTCATGAATGAATGAACAAGAAGCAAGCAATTTCGTAACTAACCCTAATTTTTAACGATCTTCCGTCCGAATCGAAAACCGATGAACCGAACCAAACTAGACCGAAGACTGAATAATGGAAATTTGAGGACCAAGGACCTGATTGAACATTATCATCTGGTCCGGTTCACGCCAATTTTCAGTCCGATCTGATTTTGGACCGAATAATGGACATCCCTATATGTATTTCTAATTTCTTCCTTCAATTAATGTGATTATTATCTTACATTCACTAATTCAATTTCCTCTGTTTCTAGGGCTTTGATTCTTTCTTTTATTGATGATATTTAAGCTTTTATTTTGTGGGTTTGGTCTTGTTTTGAATTTGGTTTATTATCGGCATCGACATCAAGTTCATAGTTGAAGAAGAAGAGGGATCGGGGGCTTGAGTTGATTGTTAACAAGTTTAAGAATTTTAAGTTCTTTGTTCTCCACTAAAGGCTTGGCCTCCATTTCTACGCATTGCAAGTCCTCTTTCTTCTATTTTTGAATTTTGAATTTTTTGAATTTTTTAACTTTTGAATTTTGAATTTAAGGTCCATTTGAGCACCCCATCTAGCATTTTTTGAGATTAATTTTTCTAGACTTTGAGCTATATGTTTTGAGATGTTGGTGACTTTATCTTAAGTTGAGTCAAAAGGAAAACATTTAGAATATTAAAATATAACTATGTAGAGATTTATCCTATTTTTGCTCATTGTTTGAATTTTGCGTGACTTTATGGATGGTTTAAAATTCCAGAAACTTTTACTGAAGATTCATATAATTTATTGAAACTTTTTGTAAGTTTTGGTGAATTTTGGATGAGTATATTTTGTGTTATGAATTTTTGAAGGAAATTGTTCTGTTTAGAAAATTTGGGGACTATTTGTGTTATTTGAGCAGAAACTTCTATTTGGGGGGTTATGTAAGACCCAGAAATTCCAGGTGCTTGTTTGCTAATGAATTAAATTATTAAAAGTCAAATTTAAAATTCGAAATTATTAAATTAAGTGAATTGGAATTTTTCGAGTCAAAATTAAAACCCAATAACTGAAACTCGAGCATGGGTTAACTTAGATGGGCTTATTGTGAAATTGAAGTTGGGCCCAATTTGTCAAGTCCAAAGCAGAAAAATCAAAATAAAAAGAAAGGAAAATGAGAAATGTGCGAGATAACTAAAGCATAGGTGATTAGAGGGGTCCAATTAAGTTTGGGCAACAAAGCTAATTAGGTGGAGTAACGAAATTAGGACAGAGAAACCCAAACCGGGATGAAGAGGAACCGGCCGAGAGAGAAAAAGAAGCAGAAATAGAAACAGGGAAAGCGGGAGAGAGCGAGAGGGAGACCGAGAGGAAGGAGAGACCGAAGAAGCGTAAGAGGAAACCAAAGGGAGAGACATAGCAAAGAGAGCGAGAGATTGAGAGGAAGGGCGAGAAGGGTCGAGGTCGAGACCCCGAAGTAGGGAGCGAGGGCGAAAGAGAGACCAAAAGGGAACAGAGAGGAAGAGGAGCACGGCGTGCACTGCGCGGCCGGCGAGTTTAAAGAGGGAGACGGCGAGACTAACGGAATCGAGACCAGGGCGGGGAGAACGAGGGCGGAGCAGAGAAATAGAGGAAAATGAGAAAGAGACCGAGAAAGAGACTCGTTAAAAGCATAGAGCGAAAGAAAAGAGTTTAAGGGAGCAGGAGCCGGACCGTAAATCGAAAGACGGAAGAAGAAGCAAACCCTAATTCGAAATTCAATCCTCCAAAACCGAAATTCTTAGAACCTCTAAGAATCTAAGGTGAGTAATCTGAATTCATCCTCTAGAAATGAAATGAATTAGCTGGATTGAACTTGAATTTGAAGTATGAAATTGGAAACCCTAAGTTAATTGAAGTAGTTAGAGGCCTAAATTCACAAAACTAGCAACTCACGAATTGAAAAGCATGTTGCGATTTATGCCTAGTTCATGAGTTTAATGATATTTAAGCATTGTTGAGCATGATTATTGAACTGTGTGATTGAGAATTTAATGAAATTAGCTTGAATAGAATTAGTGAGAAAAATCAGAAAATTGAATTTCATGATTTAAGTGCAGATTTTTCATGAATTTATCCTACTGTCTCGAATTATTACGAATTTATGTGTAACCCGAAATTGCTGAAACTTTTACTGAAACTTTTTGATAATTTATGAGAATTTCCTGTAAATTTTGGTATGCGTTGGATGAGTGAATTGGAAGATATGGATTTTTCAGTGAAAATGTGCTGTTTTGGGCAAAATCGGAACTCGGTGAGTAATTGGATTAAAAACTGAAATTTAAGAAGTTATATGGCTAGATTAAGAGATATATATCGGCTAAGGAAAGTTATGAAACCATAAACCACTTATACGCAATAATACGCAATCACGAAATGATAAGTTCATGATTAGAAGTTGTAATTGATATGCTATGTGATGATGGGTTTATTTTAAAATACATTGATTATAAATAGCATAAGCATGTCTATATGAATTGGATTGGTTGTCCTTGAACTAGAACTTGCTTATGTGAATTGTTAGTTGTGAAGATATTGCACATGAAAGTGTTGAGCATGAACTATACGAATTACGTGTATCTCGTTGAAGTAATAAGAATATAGTAAGAAAATAAGAAACATAAAGAACTAAAGAAGGGAGAAAGGATTGTGTTATTGATCTAAGACCCCACAAATTAAAGAACCCTATGAAGCTATGGCCATAGAAGTGTCTCGTCAACCGAAGCCACGATTTATTTTGCTTCCACGAATTATTGACAGTATGCGTCCTTCGAGTCTAAGGCAAGCCTCGAGGCCACGAATTATTTTGCCTCGAAACCACAAATTATTTTGCCTCCAAGAACCGAGCCCACGAATTATTTTGGCTCCAAGAATTGGGTCTTTAGAGCGTAACATAAATCTTCTTTCCATTTGAAACCGAAAAGTCTTAAAGAATTACGATATGAAGAAACGAATGATTATGGATGATGAACAAGAAAGAAAGAAGCAATGATTTATGAAATGCATAATTGAACTCGAGAAGGAGAATGAGAAGAAGAATCCTAATTTCATAAGAAACTAATACGATAAGAAGTAAGATGTGATTTACTAATGAATGACTTACGTGATGAATGATTTTATGACTTACTTGCGTATAAAGACGAATGAAGTATGTTTGATTGAGGTCATTATGGTTCTCGGCAAGTTGGTAAGTTTAGTATCTCGCATATCTTAAGCATGTATGATCCGAATTGCATGTTATGAATGAATTGTGAACTTACGTGTGTTTGTTAATGAATTAATGTGCAAAGTGAAACCGGGGTTGGATTTGGGTTATTCACTAAGCTCGTGGAGCTCATGACCTCGCCAACATTTTCAGTACAGAAGTTAAGACTCCCTGGAGTTACTTTTGGCTTTTAGAAGAAGCGAACCAACGGATAGGACATCTCCGGACTTATTATATGCCTTATGTTTTCGTACTTATAAAGATCCGTTGTATGATTGGACCGAATTTTGACTATGTATAATGAAAGCCCTATGTAATTACTCCGAGCGTGTGGCTCATTGAGTTGTGTTGTTGATACTCCGAGCGTGTGGCTCGTTGAGTTTATGAATGTGTTTTGTGCGGGGTTAAGGCTTTAAGCCTATGGGATTAGCCATATTACGGAGGAAACTCTGCCGAAATTTTCAAGAAAACCTTTGAAAACCTAGAACCGTGCTTCCGCCAACCTAAGAAAGGGTTATTAACCCCAAGTTGAGATCTTAAGCAGCCTTAGGGGTTCCCCTCGGGAACGCTGGCATGTAATACTCCTGGAGTGGGTCTAGGGGTGTTATAGGTTACTACGGTTCTTTGGGTGAATTTTAGTGACAGGCTTGGTCAAACAAGCCTTTTTACTACGGTTCATTCAAAGAACCGTAGTAAAAAGTTTGTTTGGCCAAGCCTTTTGATGAACTTTAGTAAAAGCCTTGTTTAACCAAGCCTTTCACTACGGTTTGTCTAAAGAACCGTAGTAATAGCTCTTAGTTTACCTACGGTTCGAACCATAATAAAAGACACTTGCCTACTACTACGCTCACTTAAACTATGTCTTCCAATTGTAGTACAAGATCATTTTGAACCGTAGTAAAAGATGGTTCTTGTAATAATGATTAAATCTTAACATCAATTGCATACATTAAACCATCCATAAATTTTCAAATTCAAGCATGAATTTTCAAACTTAGTCTTTTCCTAACTAATTTTAGATTAAAAAAAAAGAAAAGAATTACTCATCATAATTAATTGCTTACTTCAAACAACTTCTTCTTCTTCTTCTTGTTTCTTTCTCTACCTCTCTCTCTCTTTCTCTATTCTCGATTTTTTTGGTTGTGTGGCTGGAAAAACAAGGGTACACCCCCATCCAATAAGCATCCAGGCCTTATTTTTCCTATTTTATTTTATTTATCCTTTTTTAAAAATTTTGCTTCATAGTTAAGTTTTAGTTTCTTGTTTAATACTTTTAATATATTTTTTATATTAATTATGTTGCAGGTAATTACTTCTAATTTCATACGGCCACAAAATAAAATTTTTGAACACAAGACAAATCACATATTTTTACATAAGGCGGAAATTAGTAAGTGAAATTTTGATATGTTACATATTTATATTATAATTTGAGGTCATTTTGATTATCATGTGAAGAATTCTCTAGAGAGAGATTGATGCTCTAGAGAGAGAAGGTCCGATGTTTTAGAACCCTAGACCTAAGAAGCCTATAAACCCCCATTGCCCTTCTCCTCTTCGCCGCTCTCTCCCTCTCTTACTGCTTCGTTCCCTCTCTACCTCTTCTCCATTTCTTCACTTCTCTTCTTGTGGTTTTTCTCTCCGGATATGCTATTATGATGTGGATCTAGACGAAGATTGTTGGTCTTCTTTGGATTTGATTACGTCAAACAAGTTCTCTAATCTCTTGGAACTTGTGGTTTCTTTTTATTATGATGTCATGAGCTACTGTTTGTTCAAAGATTTCATTGTTCATGGCATGGTCGATGAGAGTTTGCTTGATTCCAAGGTGAATCGGTTATGGATTTCTCACTTTTGATTCACTATAGTCACCATTTGTGCTCGGATTGGTGAGTTCCTTATTAATTCTAGACTCTTCTTTGGTTTAAGTGTGGCATTTATGAGATACTCGGGTATGTTTTCTATTCCTTTTTGTGAATGGTTTTGGTGGATCTCGTAAGATTGGTTTCTCGATCCTTCGATCGAAGAGATGTTGTGCGAGTATCGTAGATGGTGTCTCTTTTTGGGTATTTTTATTATTCGAGTGTGTGGTTGGGTAGTGTTTCGTTGGGTTAGTTCGGTGGTTCCTTGTCTTTCATTCTGTTTAGTGACTATCTATTTAAGACGGGTTAGTGCCTCTACTAACCTCGACCTCAACTTTTCCTACTCTCTCTTTGTTACGTGTTTTCGGATGTCCGATTCCCTTCCTTTCCTTTCTGAAAATTCCAATGGCAATTTACTCGATTCAAACCATAATCCCTCTTCTAGTCATGCTTCCCAATCTCCAACTTCAATCTCGTTGGCTGAATGCCCACATCTACATTCAGAGCCACCCTTATTTGTCCCTCGTACCTTCTTTTGCCGACAAGGTTAGGTTCGACATGGAGGGTACACATGATGTTCGAACTTCCACAGTTGAGCCAGGATCTGGTTTTCACTTCTAGGGAATTGGAGGTGATAACGAGGATCGAGTAGATGCTAAACTTCCGGATCTTTCCTGTGATGAAGTCTTATTTCCGAGCGTTATCTCATGTTTCCAATGTTGATCGGCTTCAAGCGATTTGCTTCGTTGGGAAAACTTTAGGGGAATCTCTCCCATTGGATGTTATTAAGAGGAAGACTTAGGTTGATTAGAAACATGTGAAGGGTAATATTAAGTATGTTGAATTGGGTAATGGTTGGGCCGTTTTTCAATTTGCTAACACCGAGGATAAAAATTATGTTTGGACAAACCGCTCGTGGTTCGTTCAAGTTGAATCCGGTGCTAAAACCTTGGGTTCCTTTCTTTGACCCTTATGCTTCTATCATCACGAGAGTAGACCAATGGATTCGTATTCCAAGTCTTCCTTTAGAGTTTTGAAATGTGGATGCATTGACTACTCTCCCGAGGCTGGTGGGGAAAGTTGTTATGTTGGATCGGAATACCCTCCTTCAGTAGAAGGGGATGTTTCCTAGAGTCTACGTTAACATTAATATTACCTCTCCCCTTCGTGGGTCTATCTCTGTTGGTAATTCTCTTCAAGCTATCATGCTTCCCATTTCCTATGAAGGTTTACATGAAGAGTATGCTTTATGAGGTCGTTAATCTCATGCGTTGGATGCATGTCCTAATGCCCTTATAAATCCTAAGATTTAGGTGGTTGTTGAAAAGTTTAGAAGTGATGGGTTTTCGGTTGTTGATAGAAATTATGTTCCATTCGGAGAGGCCACTATCACTTCGACCTCTCCAAATGGGAATTGGATTATTGTTTCTCTAAAAAGAGGACTAGGTTCTCTCGGCCTTCCTTGCATCCTATCGGTTATCGAAGCCTAGTGCTTCTACGGTGATTTCTAATGTTAATGATGGTTCTGTTCCTATGGTTGTTGAGCCAAATATGGTTGCTAATACTTTACCTCTTCCACTTCCTTCTATGTCTGTTAGTGGTCCTCCTGTGCCTTCTAAGGAGACTAGTGGTGATTTAGCTAATGTTTTTATGGGTAACCCCAGTGCTAAGTTGCAAGCTTCGTGCCTCCTTTTCTTTCTAAACCTATTAGCCTTAGTTTTGTGTTTAACCTTTCGATTAGTGAAGATTTGGTGGATGATGTTATTTCCCTTGAGTCTAATGGTGATTTAATTATGGAGGTTGATTTTATTGATGAAGGGAAGAAGTCTGGATGAGGATTTTCTTGACTTAGAAGAATTAGAGGCTTTCTTTATTTCTTCTAATTTGTCTATAAAAAGGAAGACGTTTGAGAAGGGGGATAAGTTTTCATCTCCTTCTCCCAAAAGCTAGATGTTTATGTTTTCTCCAAGTTTTGTGGATTGTTTTTGGGTGACTAGTCGGATAGTGGGTTTTACGTTTGTATTGATGGATGGGGTCTATTTTTTGGGTTCCTTTTTCCATCCTTGTTGTATGCTTTCGTAGTTTGTGGTTGTTTTGGTTGTAAGGTTAATTTTGGGTTTTATTATGGTTTTTACTTTGGTATGGTATTAGTGTTTGTGCTCTAGTTTACTTAATGTATTTTATCCTACTTTGTGTTTGGATTTTGGTGTCTATTCTCTCCCTCTCCCAGCCCAGTTCTTCTTCTCCTCTTTTGACTTGTTTAGTTGTGATATCTTCATGGATTATTGACCTCTATGAGGTTTCCGCTACATCACTCTTCGGTATGGGTTATTCTTTGCGTGTACCTTGGTTTTCATGTCTTGCAACAACTTCAAGATTTCTAAATTGATTTATGTTTTGAGTTTCTCTTCTTTTATTTTCTTCCTCTTCTTGGGAACCTTGAGATATTGGGTATACTATTGGGTAAGTGGGAGGCCTATTTGGCTTATTCTTCCTCTCGTTAAAAGGGTGCTTAGGTACATTTTTATTTTTATTTTCTTGCCTTTTAGGCTGGCATATCTGGCATTTCCGGTCTTTTTGGCCTCATTTTTTACTTGTTTAGTTGTCTACTTTCTTTTGCAATTGCCTTCTCTTTGCATTTTGGTGTGGGTTGTAATGCATTTTTTTGGTTCACTTGTCTCGTTACATGAAGGATTGTTATTCATTAGTTGTTTCTCTTTGTTTTTGTGTTGCTTCATATTTTAGTCATCAAAGTTTTGCATGTAATGGGTTTGGCTGTTTCTTTTCTAGGCTAAGGCTATTTATTTCGTTCTATTTTCCTCTATCATTTATGGATTAATTTTTTAGGCTTTAACTGGTTGAACTACGACCGGGTTCACTGGATACTTGGTTGCATCAACAAGTGCCTTGGAATTTGGGGAATTTTGTGCCTATTGTGAATTTGGACATGCTAATGTGCTTAATTACCTTCTTCATTTAATGTTTCCTCTCTCGTGCTTGGCTGTTGATTCTTTCTAGGCTGATTTTCAATGTTGGGATGATTTGCACGTTTTCCCTAGGGTTGTTCTAAATAACCTTAAAAGCCATATTGCCAAACTAGAATACTCCAATGATGATAGTCTATTTTTCAGACAAAAAGAATGCTATCAATGGAATTTTAGATGGGATTTGAGAATAGGTAAGAATATTACTATGGTGACGAGGCGGGTGTTTTGCGTTGCCCCCTTTTTGGGTTGGAAGCCAAATACCGGTGGCCGCCTAGTAACCTGAAAGTCAATGATGAGATAATTGAATTATCCGAGACTATTCCCCCTTTGTCTTTTCGGTTTCTATTTTGTGAAAGACTATTTACTAATTGGGTTTGATTTTGGTTGTGGGTTCGGAATGTTGGTTCTAAACGAGGCATAATTTATTGTCTAATGTTTTGTTCTTGGTGTTTTTTCTTGGTGATCCAGGTTACATGGCATCTTCTAAGAGACTACATAAAGGTTTGCATGGATTTACATAGGGACAAATGCTAGCTTAATTTTTTCACTAAATGTAATGTTTCTATTTTTTGGGAATTTATCTTTTGTTTTTCCTTCGAAACTATCATAATGGTTTAATCGGGCGGGAGGTTTAATAGTCTATAATGTGATCCCTAATGCTATTGCTTCGAGCAACCTCGTTGAGGGTCAGAATTTCGCTTGGGAAATCAAATTTATTTTCATTTAGTATGAGCATATATTTTATTTTGTATTTCATTTATTTATGGGTGAGTGCAGTTCCATTTTGGCTAGGATTCCCAAGTCTCTTGTCTTGACCAACCCTTTATGGGGTCGAATCTTGCTTTGCAAGTTGATATCTATTTTCTTATGCCTGTTTATTTGTGAATTGTACAGTCTCTACAATTGGTATTGTAGAGAGAATATGATACCTTGAATGAAAATTGTAGCATGGAGTGTTTAAGGTGCAAAAAGCACCAAGTTAAGCAGAAATATTCATTCTTAAACAGAGAGTTAATCCGGACATTTTGTTTTTGATTGAAACTATGACTAATGAAGTTAATACTAGGAAAATTATAGCCTCTTTAAGATTTGATCATTTTGATTATGTGTTATAGTACAATCATAGTGGGGGTATGGAGGTACTACGGAATAATTGTAACATTACGGCAAATGTGATCCTTAAAGATTAAAGATTTATTCATGTTTATGTGCATGATAAAGCTAATTTAAATCATTTCAAAAATTTATGGACCTACTCAATCTATTGATAAACCAGCTTTTTTGGGACCAACTTCATGAAATGAATAGCCTGATTAATTTACCTTGGTGTATTATCGGAGACTTCAATGAAATGGAAAATCTAAATGAAAAAGAGAAGCTAATTTGTCCATTAATAATGTTCAACGAATGAGGAGCTTCCTAACTCACATTTAGGGTGAAAGTATTCCCGCTTCCGGGAGATTTTTACATGGAAAATTTTTTTAAAGGGCATCTAATTTATGAAAGATTAGACAGAGCAATTGCACGTAAAGATTGGTGGAACATTTATCCTAATTGTTTAGTTTTTCATGGGCCATTTTCTTCTTTCGATCATAGCTACATTCCATTGGATTCTTCTCGTTGCCACCATCTCAGCACTAACAGAATTTGAGATTCCATAACTATTGGTCTAACTACCCCGAAGTTAGGAAATAATTAACCAAAGTTGGATGGTTAATTTTCAAGGAACAATGTTTTTTAAGGTGGTTAAAAAGCTCAAGAATGTTAAATCCCATATCAAGCTTTGGGCTGCAGGAGTGTGTAGAAATTTTTCTCACAAAGTTGAAAGGAACTCAAATCTTTTGCAGCAAGTTGAAGATAGGGTCATCAATGATCCTAGTAATCACGGACTATTACAGTGGCAAAATCATTTGATTAAGCAAAGAGAATGCCTTCTCTTGTTTAATCAAAGATTCTAGGTTAAATATTACCGTAAGGAATGGCTAACTAAAGGCGACACAAATTCCAACTTCTTCCATCAAAGTTGTTCTTTTAGGAAAAAAAAATCATTGATTCACATAATTAAGGATGAGTCCGGCGTTTGGTTTGATAATAAAGAGGATATTCAGCAAAAGTTCCTCTCAAATGTTTTCCTAAGATTTAAGTCTCAATAGGATCTTAATAGAAATTTGACCAAGCACGAATTTACCAACTTGGGTCACTAATGAGGAAAATAAGCAACTAATCGGATCGGTATCTCCGGAGGAGGTAAAAATGCAGATCTTTCAAATGAACCCTACTAAACCTCCAGGGCTTGACGGATTTGGTGGTGGTTTTTTCCAGACAACATTGTGAATTAGTAGGGAAAGATATAACTGATTGTGTTATTAATTTCTTTCATTGCACTTATTCCCAAAGTGGATAATCCTTCTACTACGTCCCATTTTAGAGCTATTAGTTTGTGCAATAGTTTGTACAAAATTATTTTCAAGGTTTTGGTCAATCGTTTATGACCAATCCTTCAAAGGATTGTTAGTCCTTACCAGAGTGCCTTTGTATCGGGAAGGGATATTCATGATAATATACTTTTGTCACATGAGATTATTAATAAATTTGGAAATATGAAAGGAAAGCGAGGCCTATGTAGGCCTAAAGCTAGATATGGAAAAGGTATATGATAGGATTGAATGGGACTTTCTTTTCTCATGTCTAAGAGAATTGGGCTTCTATCAGGCCTTGGTCAAGTGGATACAGGAATGTATTACTACGGTGTCTTACTCTATTCTAGTTAATGGAGATTCTTGTGGAATTTTTCGGCCTTCACGTGGACTTAGACAGGGGATCCTCTATCACATTACGTATTCATTCTATGTATGGATATCCTAGCTTATAGGCTTCATTGTGAGATGGTTAATCACAACTCGGGTATTGGGATTAAAATCGCCACAAGCTCAAAAAATCTCATGTCTTTTCTTTACAAATGATAGCCTTCTTTTTTGTAAAACGAATGTTAATACATGTTTTTAACTACGAGAGGATATTAATAGAATTTTGTTATAAGTCAGGGCAGCTTATTAACTTTCATAAGTCAACTATTGTCTTCCGTAAGAATTCTTACGCCACAAACCGGAATGCAATAGCATCGGTATTTAATATTCCTCATTCAGATTCTTTAAGGAAATATCCGGGTTGTCCTGTGTTTAAGGGCAAACCCAAGAGATCATTCTTTGATGACATCTTACTGAAAACTAATAACAAGTTGCAAAAATGGAAAGCCAATGCTATCTCTAAAGTAGGCAGTGGTTGTGCTCATTCAATCTAATTTGGAATCTTTACCGACTTATACTATGCAAAGTTTCGGATTGCCAAAAGCACTACTAATGCGCTTGATAAAGTTAATTGAGATTTTTATGGAAGAAGACACAAGAAGCTAACGGATTACATATAGTGTCATGGGACAAAATTTGCAGTCCTAAGAAGATGGGTGGTGTAGGTCTTCGTAAATCGAAGCAATTAATAAAGCATTTATGTGTAAGTTGATGTCGAAATTTTTATATGATGTGAACAACTTCGGGGAATATTATGAGAGCTAAGGATCCCCTTCCGTTGACTTTTTCTCAAGAAAAATCAAGGCAACGGACTCCTGGGCATGGAAAGGCATGCTCAAGGAGAGGGAATTGCTTAGAAGGGGTTTACGCTGGAAGATTGGAAATGGTAAAAAGTTAAGTTCGGATTGACTCTTAGTGTGGGAACGCTATCTTGCTTGAATAATATGATAGCTCGAGCACCGAACATACTATCTCTTAATGTAATAGTTAGTGAGTTCATTACTCATGGGAAAAATTGGGATATAGATAGATTGAGGGAATTTCTTTCTCCTCACGAATGTCGGATTATCAAGGATATCCCTATTCTATATAATTATATTGAAGATACTCGTCTGCTGGGGTTATCCAAGAGTGGCAATTTTTCAACTAAGTTAACCACTTGGAATGCACATAATATTCTCACTTATCGTCAACCATGGGAATTTACGTGGATATGGAATCTGGATGTAGTACCCAAACTAAAGATATTTTTTGTGGAAAATTGGTCACAATGCATTACCTATGAGAGAGAATCTGGTAAAAAGAGGGGTAATTATTGACACTAATTGCTCTTTATGCCAAATACATCTTGAATCTATTGATCATCTTTTTCTCAATGCCCTAGTGCCTTAGAACTTTGGGATACCGCTTTTCGGCATAAATGGTTGGAGGTGAACGTCGGACAACTCCAGCACCCGTCTCTTAATAATATTTTTTCGAATTCAAAAATTGATTAAATCTTCACAGATGGTACGAATGATTTATCTCGCTTTGGAGTTTATAGAGAGGAAGGAATGACGTGATTTTTAATAATCGGTCGTTTCTCTCTGTTGCGGTTTTCATCCGAGCCAAGGCTACATGGGATGAATGGAGATCTAGGAATAGGTTAGATCATCTTTTCCATCCTCCCCCTACTCCCCTCTCAATGAATGCTAGCCATGACAACCTGGTGAGATGGCATAAACCACCTGGAGGATTTATCAAAATCAATTTTGATGGTTCAAGATCATCTACGGGAGCGGAATAAGGGTTCGTGATTAGAAGATGGGATGGTAAGTTCCTTCGAGCAGGAACGTCCCATCCGGGAGCTTCTTCAATTCTTATTGGTGAAGCGACCGCCATGGGGAATGGGGTTCAAGCAGCGAGTCCAAGCTAAGCATCGATCTATCATCTTGGAAGGAGATAATTTTACTATTATCAAGGCACTTCGAGGTGAGATACGGACTCCATGGGAGATTCAAACGCTTATTCAGAATACTTGGAATTTCCTACGGAGGTTTAATCGAGTATTATCAATCATACTTTTAGGGAAGGAAATCGAGCAACTGGCTGGATGGCAAAGCACGGGCTTAGTATTCGATCCGTTGTTTGTTTTATTGTTATTTCTTTTCTTTAATTTCTCTTCATTCTTATGTAGGACAACTTAGGTAAAATCCTTGTAAGAAGGGTTGTTTGTTAGTTATTGTACTTACCTTTTCCAAAAAATATATATTATAATTCGCAAGTCTTAACTTATATAAGACAGTCTTAAAAGATAGTATGATACAAATATATATATGCCCAGCTAGGGAGACTTTTAATAGTATTGGTGATAATAATTAATTACTTGTTTACGGTAACTTTTACTGAAGATAATAAATAAGTACTCATTACTAAATTAAGAAGTCATATGAATAAGTACTCATTAGTAAATTAAGAAGTCACCCTCATATGTACTGCACAAGCCATTAGCCAACTCAATCATCTCCTAAGGAACTCGTCTCATCGCAGTGCTTTAGTGAGATAATCTCATATAAAAAATTTGAATTATATTATATAATTCGTTCACAAATAGTCAATCATCAATTAATTTAGTTGGCTAATGGCTTATGGAGTACACTATATAGCTATGTGGGTACACTATATACAAATGTACAACTATGAGACTTCAGATCTTTCACAATGTGATATGATGGACCAACCATAATAAAATAAGCGTTTAGTGACAAGATAAATTAAGCTGGAAAAACAAAAATGAAATGGTAGAATGAAACTGGAGGAAATTTGATCAGAAAAAATTAAGCATGGATTAATGTTGCTGCCCAGGATCTAACTAGGGACCTTTAGTGTATAAGACTAACGTAGTAACCACTACGCCACAGCAACTTCTTTACCTTAATTTCGTTCTTATTAAACTAATACTAATAGTATGTTGCTTACAATATGTCCATTTAGTGATAAATGATTTCAATATGTATTAGGAGTTTGACATTTTGAGAAAACATCTTTTACAGTTGAAAATCTTTTGAACATACAAAAATTAGTAAATTTCTTTTATATATTTGTTACATAACAATTGGGGGGTGAAGCTCCTACCTGTTATATTAATAACGTGTGTTATTTATTTTTATATGTTGTGCTTGATTTTTCAAAATCTAATATCTATAATTAATAAAAATTAAGGGCCTGTTCAAATTATCTTTTATAAAAGCCGCTCATAAGCGCTCATAAACGCTTATAACCGCTCATAAATGCTAATAACCGCTCATAAACGTTATAATAGCTCATAACAACTCATAACTCGCTAATTATTATAACAGCTAATCATAAACTCATTTAATTATTTATGATAATGATGATAATGATAATGGTTATTATTATTATTATTATTATTATTATTATTATTATTATTATTATTATTATTATTATTATTGATTTTTATTATTACTATTACTACTACTAATATTACTCCATGACATAATAATAATAATAATAATAATAATAATAATAATAATAATAATAATAATAATAATAATAATATTTATTATTATTATAATTATAATTATATTATTATTATTATTATTTATTATTATTATTATTATTATTATTATTATTATTATTATTATTATTATTATTATCATATTGTTAAGAAATAATTATTAATATTAGTAGTAGTAGTAGTAGTAGTAGTAGTAGTAGTAGTAGTAGTAGTAGTAGTAGTAGTAGTAGTAATAATAATAATAATAATAATAATAATAATAATAATAATAATAATAATAATAATAATAATAATAATAATAATAGTAATTAGAGTAATAATAATAACATATTATTATTATTGTTATTATTATTATTATTATTATTATTATTATTATTATTATTATTATTAAGAAAAAATTATTAATATTATTATTACCATTATAACGACTCATAATCGCTATAGCAGACTTATAACCGTTATATCAGCTCATAACAGTTATAACCACTAATTATAATAGCTCATAACAGCCCATAACAGCTCATAACAGTTCATAATAGCTCATAAGAGCTCATAATCGCTATAAACGCTATAACCGCTAGTTTTAACAGGTGAAACAAACAGGCCCTAAGTGTCTCAATCTTATTGGTTAACAATCACCACAATATAATTTTTAAATTTTTTTTGTTGTGCCTGCTTAATAGGAACATGTAATTTGTCAAGAAATGTTTAGCTAAATTTTTTTATTATTTTAAATTTTCATTAAAATTCACAGGGTTAAAGTCATCTATGGTGATTACTAATTCTTCAATCTACATATACTATAGCTAGATTAGTATATTTAGTTCCAATGTTAATAATTTTAGTTCTTTTTACATGGAAGATTAATACATATATAGTTTTTGGTTCTTACAAAGATTCAGCATTAGTGAAAGGAAACAATTGGCAGATTACATAGCTCACAGTGGTACAATGTCTGCAATGAAGCAAATGTCCTCCGTAATCCGAAGCAAAGTTGATATTGATGACACTCTTGGCTGCAACTATCTATGGAATTTGGACTGAAAGAAACAAGCGAGTAGTTGCTGAGACTCAGGATGACGTGGATACAATAACTTTGTGATTACAAGCTCAAATCAGAATTCATATCAGAGGAAAGAAAAAGCTTCACAAACTATGGCTAGAGAGATTGTAATTTCTCTACATACATATATATAGAGTTTGGGATTATGGGAATGACAAAAATTACATTTTTGTAATAATTATTCTTGGCATAATTAGGGAAGGGATCTGTTGATCGATGGTCCAGAGCATTCTCATATCATCATCTTCTTCTTCTTCATCTCATTTTTTTCTTGGAATTAAAGTTCCACGAGGATCTAAGGGTCTATTTCTAAGTCAAAGGAAGTACACCTTAGAGATAGTAGATGAGTGTGGAGTTTTAGGAGCAAAACTCGTAGAATTTCCTATCGAGCGGAATCACAAACTCGCCCTTGCAAAGGAAAAGTTGTTAGAGGATCCCTCCAGCTACCATCACCTGGTAGGCCGTCTAATCTACCTAATTATCACTAGGCATGATCTCACTTATGTAGTTCACATACTATCCCAGTTTATACATGCACCTAAGACCGAGCATAAGTCGCACATCGTGTGATATGTCTGAAGGGATTTGCCGGACAAGGTATTGTTTTTCAAAAGGACTGCAACCTCTCTCTTACAAAATTTTGTGATTTAGACTGGGATGCATGTCCTCTCTCACGAAGATCTTTGATTGGGTATTTTATGTTACTTAGAGAGTCACCCATATCCAAGAAGACGAAGAAACAAGCCACCATGTCTCGATCATAAGCTTAAGCCGAATATCGATCAATGACAACCGCCACTAGTGACTTAACATGGTTGAAGACTTTTGTAGCTACCTTAGGAATCTTTCACAGTACTCTATGTAACAATTTTGTGATAGTCATGCAGCCCTACACATCACCAACAACCCAATGTTTCATGATTGAACAAACATATTGAAATTGACGGCCATTTCATACAAGAAAATGTTGAGGTTAAGATACTCCAATTGGTTAAGATTCACACCTCCTAGTAGCCAGCCAACCTCTTCACTAAGGCCCTAGGATGGGAGCAGTTCAAGTTTCTAAAATCCAAGTTATGCATTATCAATCCACATGCTCCAACTTGAGGGGAAGTGTTAATAAGTATTTGATTCTTACTAGAAAATTTGTTAGCAAGTAGTATTTGATTAGGAAGTTGGTTAGCAAGTAGTGTTTGATTATTATTAGAAGATCTAGTTTGAGGTAAATTCAAACTGAGATCAATAGTTTAAATAGGAGTATTCCTCCCTATGTATAAATATGCATGTAGTGACAATCATAAATTACCAATGAGAAATAAACAGAACATAAAGTTCTTTTCCCAAAATCATGCGTTCCTTTTCAAGTTTACAGGATCACCAAAATCAATTCCTTCCATTTGGTCATCTCTCGGCGCCACTAGGTGTGCCTTGTAGTGTTCGATGCTACCGTCCGAGTTGTACTTCACTGGATAAACCTACTTGCTGCTAATGGGTTTCTTTCCGGAGGGAAGATCAACTATGTCCCACGTTTCATTCTTGTCTAGGGCGGCAATTTTGGCATTCATTACCTTTCTCCAGTCCTCGTCTTTTACAACCTCTTGATAAAAACGAGGTTCGCGAATCTTCATAGTGGCTGCTAAGAACTTTTGATGTGAAGGAGAAAAATTAGTGTGTGTGACATATTTATGTAAAGGGTAACACACACCTGAAGTATCCTTTTGGCATGGGGTCGTAGAAGAGACGGGGTTTTTCAACGTAGCATTGTAGAAAATATAGTCATTCGGCCTAGCAGGCAGCCTCTTCGTTCGATACAATCGTTCCGGATTCCGGGTTTCGGACATTTGCTATTGGGCTGCTGCTTCAATCGCTTCTTCCGGCCCGGTGTACGTTCCGGGCTTGGCGTGGCTACTGGTTCAGCCGGATCCTATCCAACACCCGGCTACCGCGGCTCAACTAAATCGAGTGGCCTAGTCGAACTTTGTTCAGCCCCTGCTCTTGTGGCCCGGTCAGCCCTGTTTAGTTCCCTGCTGCCATGGCCCATATTCTCCTAACGCCCCATTATTACTCCCCCTTGGTACTTCATGCTCTAAAACAGGTGGGCTCTCATATAATTTTGAAATTTCTAGGTTGGCCTAAGAGGAAAGGTTAGAGTTTCTTTTCACTTTTTCTTAATTTTTGTTGGCAAGAAGGAACTCTTCTTCTAAAAATACAATATCCCTACTATTAAAAATATTGTGGGTTTTAAAATCATACAATCTCCAAGCCTTTTTCCCATAGGGGTAGTCCACAAAAATGCACTTTCGGCGTCTTGGAGAGAATTTGTTGTGTCCTAAAGTCTTGGCAAAACTCAAACATAAAAAGTCCTAATATGATCGTTTTTGTGGCAAGAGGGAACTCTTGTTCTAAAAACACAACATCCCTATTATCAAAAAATTGTGGGTTTCCAAATCGTACAATCTCCAAGCCTTTTTCCATAGGGGTAACCCACAAAAATACACTTTTGGCTTCTAGTAGAGAATTTGTCGTGTCCTCGAAGTCTTGGCAAAACCGAAACACCCAAAAGTCCTAATATGATCGTAGGAAGGTATCTTGTTAAAGATCAACTCATATGGGGTTTTTCCGTTTAGGAGCCTATTTGTTATTCTATTTATCAAATATGATGCCGTCAATATACATTCTCCCCAAAACTCAAAGGTAAACTTGCTTGGAACCTCAAGGCTCAGGCTACATTTAAAAGATGTCTATGCTTCCTTTCTACTCTCCCATTTTGTTGGGGTGTTCCTATACAACTAGTTTATTATATTATTCCTTAGTTTGCATAAAAAATTTTCATGGGCCCAGATTTAAATTCAAGTCCATTGTTGTTTCTTACGACTTTGACAAGCGTGTTAAACTCAATTTTGGAGTTTCACTCTTTTCCTTCAGCAAGTAAATCCATACTCCTCTACTAAAACCATCAACTATTGAAAGGAAATAATGGGCACCACATAAGAATAGAACTTTATAGAGACCCCAAATATCGCAATCAATGATATCAAACAAGTTTTCAGCTTTATTTTCACTTGAAGAAAATTTATTTCTCGGTTTGTTTTGCACGAAGACAAATCAAATTTATTTCTTCTTTGTTTTGCATGAAGAAAAATCTCATACACATCATCAAAACTTAGTGTACTAGAACAATCTAAAAATCTAGAAAAAAAACTCATTACTTCGAAGGAAGGATGGCCTATTCGCTTATGCCACAGCTTGCTTGGTGTTGCATTTGCCCGAAATTTTTTTGTTTCTTTTTCTTCATAATAATAAACCCCGCCTTGCTCTTCACCTGTACTAATCGGAGTCTTCGAAGTGTGGTCCTTTATAACATAAGAATTTTTGTCAAATGTCAGCGTACAATTTAAGTCCTTACACATATAGGCTATTGAGATAAGATTACAATTTAAAGAGGTAACAAGCAAAGTGTTATGCAAAGTAAGTTCTTTTGTTAAATTCACTATCCCTTTTCTTGTGGCTATGCTTCTCTCCCTATTAGGAAAATCTATTACCACTCGGAGAAATTATCTCCAAATTCCTCATTAGATTCGCTTTGCTCATCATGTGGGTCGATGCCCTATTATCAATCAACCACCATGATTTACCCGTGAGGCTTTCTCCGGGCTTTAGCATTTTAATCAGAGACGAAGTTTTTGAATCTACTCGATGGTTAAACTTGAAAATGGTATGCCGATGTCCGGGCTCGTTTGGCCAGCGGTGACAGAGTTTGGCAACCAAAAATCATTCAAGTTTGCTCTTCTACCGCAACCTCCTCTTCCTCCCCGCCTCGGCCACGTGTTCCCCAATTGGCTGGGTATCCCATGACTTTGAAGCAATTGGACTCGTCATGTTCGATTTTGCCACAATGGGTACATGTGCTTCTCTCTCTTGTCCTTCCAGCTTGGGTCGGTTTTGTGTTCATGGCAAAGCCAAAGGCTTCTTGCTTCAATTCTTACTCTATCACAAATTTCTTGTGATGCTCTTCCTACCGATAATGTTGAAGATCTTCTCGAGAGATGAGAGAGGATCCATGGTCGATATATAATACTTTTCATCCCACAAACCCATAAAAATTGATGGGCTTTCTCCTCTTCGGCATCCTTTGAGAACATATTTCCGAGCTCACATGTGCACTTTTCGCAAGTACAATGACGTTGAGTAGCCACATTATCTAGTTCACTCCATAATCCTATGAGTTTTGAATAGTATTCAACGACCGTTCTTATATCTTGTTTGTAATTTGTAATCTTTATTTTCAAATCGTGCTTCTTTGGTATGTCTAATGTGCCGTATCTCTTTTTGAGGTCCTCTCACATTACTTTAGGTACGTTGGCGTAAGCAATTGATGGGCGAATTTTAGGATCAACTATGTTCAATAGCCGCGAGTATATGGTGGAGTTCACCATATCCCACGTATCTTTTCTCGCTTCTTCGGCTTCATCTAGTAATGTGATTTTTCCATTAACAAACCTAAGTTTGTTTTTTGATCTTAGTGCTGTTGTTACATCCTTTTCCCAATGATCGTAATTGTCTCTATCGAAGACTACGACAGGTGATTGATATTTTTGATCCATCGATGGATTGAGATAGTAAAGTGATTTATTGTCGATCACAAATTTCTTTGACGTGTTGATTTGTGATTACAATCTTATCGCTTTGATACCATGATAAAAATTGAAGGGGAACGTATAATTTTAGAAAAAGAACTTTATGTTCTATTTATTTCTTATTGATAATTTGTGATTGTCTACGTGCATATTTATACATAGGGAGGAATACTCCTATTCAAATCTGTTGATCTCAGCTTGAGTTTGCCTCAAACTAGATCTTCTAACAATAATCCAATAATACTTGCTAACCAATTTCCTAATCAAATAAAAAATTTCCTAGTAACAGTCAAATACTTGTTAACGTAATTAAGGAAGGGATGCGTTGATCGATGGTCCAGAGCATTTTCTTATCATCATCTTCTTCTTTTTCTCATTTTTCTTCTCATTTTAATAACTAGTATAATATATAGCTTGCTTAAGATTATGCCTTTTTTTCAATTTAAAATTTTCTTTATATTATATTATGGTTTATAGATATTTTTTTCTAATTCTCTTTCTTTCTTTTATAGGCACCTTATTGTCTCAGTAACTAGAAAGTAAGTTGGACAATATTAAACTTATGTAAAATAACAAGTAATTCCGAATATTGATTTTGCAAATTAAAGTTCCACATGCTTTACCTTATAGTTTTACTAATGTATTCAACAGGGATAAAATTATTTCACAAGTGATGAGGATGTAAATCGAACAATATAATACTGGACCATGTGTTCATATTTACTTTCTTTATTTAGACAATCTAAAGTAATTTATTAACATCAATTCTTTTCTACTTTGACGACTTCCACTTAATATGGTTGTAGACACCTAAAAAGTTTCATCCCTTTTCTATACATTTTATTATTTTTTGTCAGCCGATGATGAAAACCTAGTCTTATTTGCATGCTCGGGTCAAAATCGGATTAAAGTAGAGTGATAAAATACATTTTAGCCCACAAGAAGCCAATTAGCACACGTGAAAACCAATCGGTGTCAAGAACAACCCAAAATACATTTCCCTGGTCTTGGCACGCTTTTTGATACCATGAAAAAGGTCACAAGGGATCGACACGGTCCACCGCCCTCTTGAACGAAGTCACTTCGGTTAGTTCAACCTCCCGGACTCTCCTCTATCCAGCTTTTGGATTTTTCATTCGACTTATCTTTTTGGCTGACGGTTTTGCAACTAGGTTTAGGGTTTCCTAAATCCTAAACTTTATTATAAATAGGAGGGTTCTCTACCCTCATTTCACACACCTTTCATACACTAATTCAATTTGAAAAACCCCGTAATTGGTGAATTCTATCATTATCTCTTCTCTCCATTCTACTCTCTCCACAAACACTCCAAAACTTCTTTTCTAAACCATTCACAAAAAGGTCTTCTTTTACCTCTTTCGCTTGTCATCGTCCTACCATCACTCGTTGAAATCTGATCGAGTTTCAAACTAGTAGGTGGGTCAACTTGAGGGGTGCTTCCACCATCTCGATGTTTTGTTTTTGCATGTTATTTAATTTCAATTCTTTTATTACTTTATGCATTGTTGATTTAAGATGTAATCACTTTACTTACCACCCCTCCCACTCGTAAAATTCTTTATCACTTTATCTTATCGCTTTGCTTTATTAATTTCTTCATTACTTCATTTATTGTTCTATATCATGATTTGGTTGCTTTAATTTCTGCCTATTACATGTTGTTTGCTTGATTTTCTTAACACGATTTAAACTCGCTTGTTCAATTAGTAGAGGCTGTCTTTTTTATGAGCGAAATGAAGAGCATTCCTCTTTGTTTTGTTACTTCACTCTCGAGGATCGGATCATTGGTTTAAGACTCGATGGAATCCTTTTTAAAACCTTTTCTAATTTTGAATTTTTTCACCGAATTTAGAAAAGTGCTTTCTTTATATTTTTGTTAATTTTTATTTTCAAAATAGATTGATGACTCCCTTTTCAATCTTCTTATTTTAAAATTGCATCTCAGCTTTTCTTAAACGTAAATTAGTAAAAGTTGAGAAGTAGTTGACAAGCTAAAGTCATCTCGGCCGAGCCGAACGGCCGTACTCGTATGGAACCATAGGTGGGACGGCCCCGACCCCTTAGCCGTTGTTTGGGTAGAGCTCCTGACCCAGTCATTTGAGCTGCCTAATCCAAGTAGCTTTGCGACGGTATTTTTGTTTTTCCCTTTCTATCTAATGAAGTACCCGGGACTTCTAAAACCGCTTCGGAAAATAAAATAATTTATTAACATCTCTACCAAACAATTCTCAAATCTCTCTTTCAAATTTCTTATCGTTCGCTTGATAAGCACGCCTTGCGTGAAAACGACATTCGTGGGAAAACTCGATCCGCTTCCATAACAGGATGGGTTGTGGCTCCTACAATGGCAACTCCGCTACGGACACTTATTAAGAGGGTGAGATTTGAAAGTTGAAATTGTGAATCTTTATCGGATTTGGATTAAGCATTTTGCATTCTTTTAGGCGACCTTGAACATAATTGTTTCTTGGACCCGTGGGCTTTAACCTTTAAAAACCTTTTTCGAAGAGATCGAATCATTATCTTGATGGGTCCACTTGACTTAACATTGAGATCCGATTACTCTCCACTCATAGTAAGCTCTCTTGATCCCTAATTGAGATAGCACTGGTAATTCGAGTCCCACTATGCATTCCATAGGGAACAAAATTTTCAGACTATAAGCCACCATGTTAATCCTACCTAGAATTACCTTGTGAACCATAAAACCTTAGCAGTCTTGGTTGTACCTATTATCATTTGCATGCTTAAATGAGGGTGGATACTTTTAGTATTTACCCCTCTTTTTGTGAGCCTTTAGCTTAGTAGATTAGGCAATCTCGGTTCATCAAATAATCCTTGCATGGGTGCAAAACATAAAATACAATAATAAACCTCCTTGAGTCGAGTCCATTTTTTTGTGCATTTTAGCCAATGTCAAATTCTCCTTCCTTTCCCTTTTAGGTTGGTCCATATTTACATTTTCCGAGTAAGAGTTTTTGTTAGAGATCAGTTCATTCCTTCTTTTCCCAGCCTAAGTCAAAATATAAAAAGTAGACAAAATCCTAGTGGACCCTAGGTCGTCCTCCTCGAGTCTACTCGAGACCTTTTTTTTGTTTGTTTGTCGGTTTGGGTCCATTCTAATTTATGCATTTGTTTCACATTTAGCCAAATAAAAGTCATCACATTTTAGGTTAATCCTTTTCATTTTTTCATTAGAAAAATGAAATTCTTCTCATTTTAGGTGAGTTCTTTTTCATTTTTGTATTTTTAGCCAAATTAGAATTCATCTCACTTAAGGTGAGTCTATTATTGCATTAGCCAAATTAAATTTCATCTTAATTAAGGTGAGTCATTTGTTGCATTAGCCTAGTGTAATTTCATCTCGGTTAAGGTAAGTCTATTTTTACAATAGCCAAATAAAATTCATCTTATTAAGTGAGTTCTTGTTTCATTTTTGTATTTTTAGCCAAATTAAAATTCATCTTAATTAAGGTAAATCCATTCATTTCATTTTTGCATTAGCCAAATAAAATTTCATCTCAATTAAGGTGCGTCCATTCATTTCATTAGTCAAATTCACTTCAATTAAAGTGAGTTAATTTTTGTATTTGTTTCTTATTTAGGTCGATCTATTTTTACATGCTTAATCAAAACTAAAAATGAATTCATCATTAAGGATCATCTTTTTTTCGGTCGAGGTGTATATTTATATGGATCTAGAAATAAGAGCATATCGTTTTCTTTTCTTAGGGGTCCGTTGCCTTCTCGGGTCAAGCACTTATGCCCCATTTCCCCTAAAATTTTCTATGAGCTAATCCTCATCACCTACTCTTTTGGGACACAAAATAGTGAATCCTAGTGAAATCCGAATTCTAGCATGAAATGGCAGGGAATAAAAAGTCCATTTCAATGCCGACACGTACCACACTAGTAAGTCCAACACCTTTACCAGCAACGTTGGTACATCACCCATGGACAACACGAAAATGCAACCCTCTTCCGGAAATGGCCGATGAACCAAAGCAAATCCACATCATGACCTTATTCAAAGAAACTGCTGCAAAAATAGAAGCTAAAATTAAGACCTAGGATAAAAAGATTAAGTCAATATTATCTTATACTCCAAACCCTCAATAAGAATGCTAACGAAGCAAGAAAAGACGGAGAGGAAACAAACCCTCAACTCCGAACATCAGCCCAAGGCTCGGTCCGATCTATGAATAAATCGGATAGAGAAGTTGTTGCGTGAATCTTCAATGTTCAATGACTACTACTTAGCCCGGGGATTCACTTCAATCCCTAAAGTTAAATTGTCTCTAAAATTCACCATGCTTGACATCAAGTTTCACAGGATTGAAAACCATCACCACCACGTGCAACTTTATAGGGAAATGACTTTAAAGAATACCGGAGGATGTATACCATGTCATCTTCCTATGGACCATCGACCAAACCATCATAAAGTGGTACAATGTTATTCACCCACGGAATGTCACAAACCGGCAGGATCTTTGCAACGAGTTCTTTCATCAATACTCCTACAATATTGATCTACCAGTCACTCTTCGAGACCTAGAACCGATCAAGCAAGGACAAAAGGAGAGCTTCACTAATTTCCTCACTCGCTGGAGCGAAAAGGCTGCCCACATGGTAGATTGACCCTCGAAAAGGATCAGGTTAGACTTATCATCAAAAACCCGAAACACGCATACCATCGGCATTTGAAGTTCTTGCCTTTCATGGACTTCGTAACACTCGAGATGCTCGGCATGCTTATAGAAGAGGACTAACCATCCACAAAAGGCACAACTAATTAGAAGGTCATCCAATGAGTCCATCACTCATCAAGGATGCCAATAAGGTGTGCACTTCCTTATTTCATATCCATCCTAGGCCTATTTTCTTTTCCTCTTCCAAAAAGAAAAAACCAAATCAATACCTTGTTTTTGAATTACGAAGGCCTCATTTCAGCGGATACATAGGAAGCCTATGAGGTCCGACCTCAATCCTAATCTTGTTCCCAATGCCCATTCCAATTATGAAATTCAAAGCTACTTTGCCATACCCGTAAGAGCGTAAATCAATCGGTAAGCATGCTATCTTCATCGAGCACCGAATTGTCGGGTCCACGGTTCACTTGTTCAGACAGCAGTACATTGCAGTTCAAGCGGCCCATTTTTATGCTTTACTTTGGGGAACAGGGGCTAAAATGAAATTTTGTCTTAATCTTTTTGAATTTTTCACATCATATTAATAAAAGAATGCATTTGTTCTTAGAATAGAGTCTTGCATTCATCTCATTTGTATGAGTCAAAATCCTAAAAATACAAAAATTAATAACAAAGCACCCTACAAGAATTATTCAATCAAGCATCGCCAATCAAGTCGGCATCAATAAGGTTAACGACATCTTTACCTTCAATAGAAATCTCTCGTATCATCAACTAGTCAAAGCTAGTCAACTTTCTAACATTCAAGGGGAGCTAGACACGGGCACCCTAGGAGAACATGAGGGCTCATAATCGGAAGGATCATATGATTGTAGTCATTCCAAGAATACTCATAGTCTACCATGCAAACAAAGGAGCTATTAGCACATACACTAAAAAGCTCAAAATTAGAATGGGGTACATAACCTCATTGAACTTCATATTTTCAAGTAAGTCAAGTTCATCTATCCCTATTCGACAAAAGTAGATAGACATCGAGCTTTAAGCCTACAACGATCAAGGTTCACACAACCAGTCGAGCCTCGGACCTAATAACTATCAAGGTTCGGACATCCCCGACGAACTTTGAGCACAACAACGTTCGAACAACCAGTCAAGCTTCAAACCCAATAGCAGTCAAGGTTAAGACACCCCTGTCAAGCTTTAGACCCAACAACGGTCAAGGTTCAAACAACCAGTCGAGTTTCGGACCAAACAATGGTCAAGGTTCAAACATCCTAGTCGAGCTTCATACCCAACAGTGGTAAAGGTTCATACACCCCGTCGAGCTTCAAGCCAAACAACGGTCAAGGTTCAAACAACCAGTCAAGCTTTAGGCCCAATAATTGCCAAGGTTCGGATACCACATCAAGACTTCAGGACCTCTCCATGGCCAAGTCAAAGCAGCACATTTGAAACATGATCTAGCTACAAATCATTTTTATATCCAAGAAGTGGTCAAGTTCAAGCACCAACCTGGACTTCGGACTTTACTACCCAAGTCAAGATCAAGCCCCTAGCCAAGCTTCGGACTAAGTGCATAGTCAAGTTTAGGCACACTAATTCGAGCTTCGAGGATTTTAATTAGCCATGTCCAGGAATAAGCCAACCGAACTTCGATTCAAGCCTCCTTTTCGGAGCTCGAGTCACAAGACGACCAATTTCAAATGCATCAATTTTCACAAATGCACTCGGCATCCGAAGTGATGCCAAAAATACATAAGTACTCTTTAATGTCTACTTTGACCTTCATCTTTCGGACTCAGTCAAAGTAGGGGTCGACTATAGACACCTAACAAGTGTCATCCCTTTTCTATTCATTTTATTTCGTTTGTTGGCCCGTTGATGAAAACTCGGCTTCATGTGCATGCTCGAGGTTAAGATCACACTAAAGTAGAGTGACAAAACACATTTTAGCCCATAAAAAGCCAACTAGCCCACAAAAGGCCAAGCAAGTGTCAAGAACAACCCAAAATACATCTTCCTGGACTCGACACGTTTTTCAAGATCATGGAAAAGGTCATGAGGGAGCGGCACCGGTCCGCAGGCCCTTTTAAACGATGTGGCTTTGGTCAATTCAACTTCCCGAGCTCTTCTTTATCCAGCTCCGAATTTTTCGTTTGGTTTATCCTTTCAACCTACGACTATGGAGCTAGGTTTAAGGTTTCCTAAACCCTAAATTTCCTATAATAGGAGGGTTTCCCACCCTCATTTTATGCACCTTTTATACACCAATTCAGTTGGAAAAAACCCCCAATCGCTGAATTTTCTCATTCTCTCCTCTCCATTCTATTTTCTCCACAAACACTCCAAAACTCCTTTTCTAAACCACTCACAAAAACGCCTTTTTGCCTTCTTTACTTGTCATCGCCCTACCATCACTCTATTGAAATCGATCGAGATTCAAGATAGCAAGTGAGTCAACCCGAGTGCATGCTTCCACCATCTCAAAGTTTGTTTTTCACATCTTATTTAATTTTAGCTCTTTTATAGTTTTCTATATTATAGATTCAAGATGTAATTTCTTTACCTTTCACCATGCCCACTGTAATTTTATTTATAACTTTCTTTTATCGCTTTCCTTTATTGCTTTATTTATCACTTTATATCATGTTTTAGTTGCTTTAATTTTCACCTATTGTATGTTGTTTGCTTGATTTTCTTAACTCAATTTAAACTCACTTTTTCAATTAATAAAGGTCGTTTTTTTTTTCACGGGTGAAATGAAGAGCATCCCTCTTTATTTCATACCTTCATTCCCTAGCACTAGATCATTTGTTTAAGACCAATGGAGTACTTTTTAAAACTTTTTTGATTTTGAGTTTCATACCGAATTTAGAAAAGTGCTTTTTTATTCTTGTTATTTATTTTTTTCAAAACAAACCGAGGACTCTCTTTTCAATCTTCTTATTTTAAAATTGCATCTTGGTTTTCTTAAATAGAAATTGGTAAAAATTGAGAAGTAATTGACAGTCTAAAGCCATCTGGCCCGGACGCCCCAACGTTGGACGGTGACATAGGTGGGTCGGTCCCGGCCTCTTAGCCGTTGTCCGGGCAAAGTGCTCCTGGCCTAGTTAGTTAGCTGCCCGATCCAAGTAGCTTTGCGGCGATATTTTTGTTTTTTCCTTTCTGTCTAATGAAGCATCCTAAAACTTCTAAAACCACTTCCCAAAATAAAATAATTTATTAAAATCGCTAATCAAACTCTTCTTAAATCTCTCTTTCAAAAACCTTATCATTCGCTGGATAAGGACAAATCACATGAAGCCGACATTCGTGGGGAAACTCGATCCGTTTTCGAGGACGAGCTATGACTCCCACAATAATATGCATGTTTTCTTTGAGATCATAAAATCTTAGAGTTTTACTTAATAATTTCATCCAACTATTAAATTTCGAACCAAAAAATATTGTTAAGTTTGTTTATTAATAAAGGTTATATAATTATTTTCTGAGTATTTGATTGTCTTTTGTGTTAAAAAGAAATAGTTTTTAAATATATATTTCTCACAATTAAGATAGACATATATAATACCATTTCATATAAAAATTTTATCATTAAGAAAGTTAATTATAGCAAAAAAGAGGAAATTATAAGTACACAAATATTACTATAAATTAGTGGTCCACTCTTATAATTATAAGTTGGGTCTTTTGAATTTATTAATAGTAGCTTCGTTGAAGAATAATATATATGACATGGAGAGATCAATCATATTAATAAATAATTTGTCAATGTAAATTTAAGCAATTCTGCTTAAGTATCTAAATAAGGATTAAATTATTCTTCATTGTGATATGAATGACATTAGGACCTTTTTAATATTTTCTTTTATATTTATAGCTATAAAGTAATAATCTCTCTATTTTGTATTTAATGAATTTTTTTTGGAAAAAGGATAATTACATAATGATTTTTTTTTCTATTTTGTAAGAAATTATGTAATGATCTAAGGAAGAATTTTTTGTCAGAAAAAGAAATAAAGGGTTCGTATTTTACAAACTATAATTGTTTTGCAGTTTTTATCACTGCCTGTGTAAAGTATCGGATAATAATTAGTATAATTATATATTGCAATCATGAAAAATAACATTGTTGTTCTTTGTATCAAGAAAAACTATTATCTGTTTAAAACATTGTTAAAAGAGGCGTGATGTGATGTCAAAACTATGATTTTGTGTTTTCCCAGTGTTGTATATGTAAGATGTTTAAATGGTAATAGTCCTTCATTGTATAAAAATTACAGTATAATTTTCAATGTGATTTGTTTTTAGGTACATTACAACATCAAACAATAATAATTTAATACCACTCAATAATTCTGTATAAATTAGTACTAAATCGTTTTGTATGAAGAACAATTATCAAATTATTAAACATAAAACATTTATATAATGGATAAGTAAGAAGGAAACCTTCAGCTTATCTTCCTTTTTTTTTTTTTTGCTTTTTTTGGCCAATCCATGGAGTAGTACCCTACTTAATTTGATATGTTTCTTTAACAAATTCTTGTGGTGACCAAAAAAAAAAGCTTGTGGAAGGAGAGAGACAATCGAGGAGGATGCGTTAAGGGGGAATTCTACAGTTTAGTGTTTGGGTTGATAATCCAATTCATCTCATAAAGTTTTAGGGGGCCAAAATATAACTGGACTCAATTATTTAATTGACCCAACAGTTCTCAAATAAAATGTAGTAACCCCACCCTAATTAATATTATTAATTTTCTCAAATAACAATTAAGCTAATTAAATCGAGCTCGTGTACTTTAATTCAAAATTTATAAGTGTTTGTTTTTGTAAGGCTCGAACTACTGTGGAGGTCTTCTATCAAACATATGATTTGCGCATATATTGGATAAATAAGGTTACTAATGAAATTAACCAACTAAATATTAAATGTCAACTACTAAATAATAAAAATACAATTACATCCTTATAACTTTTATAAAAAGAAAAGGTGCACTATCACACTTAAACATATACATATCCATATAGGGTAAAAATAAATTTAATGAATAAGATCAATTATGAACACTTGCATATGAATACTTGATTTGAATATGTTATTTAGTTAGTTGTATAATATTTTTGTTGGTCCTAATACTTCTAAAAACAATTAGAATTATGTGTTCATTGGATTAATTCACATGCATCAAAATTATTAACATTAAATTTAGTAAGTTACCTAGTCATATAAAATTGGTCAAGCCAAAGTCAAAATCAAGTCAAGTCAAGTCAAGAGAAATGCATACTTAGTCATATATATATAAGCCAATTGTTTTAGCTTGCATATGGATTTTTCAAAATCATGGTTTTGTTTAGCCATAGTTTTTATAAATATAATTTGACAAGTATCATAATTTTATTGGTTTGATATTTCTATAAATATGAGTTTATTTTCCTAAAAGCACCAAGAAAAAACACACCAAAAATAATGATAAGGAAAGGAAGAGTTTGGACAAAATGAATAGTTTGAAGGATTTTGCTTGGTAGATTAAGAAACACAAAAAGAAATAGAGAGAAGGAAAGGATGATCTTAAAATTATGTTGCATGTGTTATTTGGGGAAAAAATTATAGGTTAAAAATATAAATGGAAATATGTAGAGTTAAAGTAAAGAAGTTACCCTTAGGGAACAAGGAAGGTAGACAAAGAGGAAATTTTAAATAAGGTGTAAAATGAGGGTAATATAAAGTTATACTATGAAGTAATTTGGGATATATTAAAGTTTATAAATATGATACCATATAGACCAGGAAGTAATCTTTCCAACAAATCAAATTTCACTTGATTTGGAGGTATATAGCTTGAGTTATGACCGTTTTACCAAAACATTGTAATTTTTACATAAATTGGAGCAGTTTGATTCCAATAATTTTTTGAGGTTTTATTGTCTTTTTTGGACTTTATGATCTAAATTAAAGTTTTAAAGCACTTTTAAAGCTTTCTAATTTGGGGTCTTAAGCCGTGATTTGACATCGGGTGAGTAGGATATAAAGTTCCTAAGTTAGCTTTAAAATTTGACCAAAAAGCTCAAGGTTTTGTTATGGGATTTGTGACAATTTGACATAAGTTGTCAAATTAATTCGTAATTAATAATAAGGGAGCATGTTAAATGACTACGTTGGAAATGTTAAGAGCCCACTCCCATTTTATATTATTGTGTCATTTTAAGTCAAGTATAAGCCAGGATAAAATTGATTATATACGAATAACTCTTTAATTGATGTGTGAAGTATACAACTATAACATATATAGAAAAAATGTTGGAAACAAAAGTATGTGAATAAATAATAATGACCAAAATTAATATAAGAACATTATTAAAAGAAAAGGAACAGATATATACACGTAAATACCGATATGAATTATTAGGGAGTTATAGAACGCATAAATTATGAATTTATAATCTAGTAGTAATTATAAATATATTTGGGGGCTAATATGATGATTAATAGGAATGGACTAAATAGAAAGCAAAATATTTCCTGAGAAAGTCGGATCATAACAATTAATCTAAGAATGAAACATTGAGTATTGCATAAGGAGATTTAAAACCTGCAAGGAATAATCTTATCAAACTATTGACCATATAACTATTTACTTTAGCAGAAGGAGAGGATCCCCCAATGGTTGTCGAGCCAATGGACACCATCATATATCAACAAGAGATATCATGGCTAAGATACATTTATTGCTTGTGCCTTACGAAATTCACAAGTTTATATATGTAAATACTAAAATGGTATGCATAATGAAAAAGGAACCATTTCAAGTATTATTTATCACCTAATGATGTGACCCGCCCCATATCAATCATATCATATCATCATCATATTTGGTCATTATCAAATAAACTTTCCGATCGGTCCGGGTGTGTGCATACTTAGGGAAACTAATGATCGTAAGGAGCTACTCGTATAATAAATGAACATTTTTTTTACTATATTCTTCTTATCTGATTTATAAATGAATTGAAATGCATGCACTCACAAATAACTTTATATAATATTGATTTACAAGTGCAAGGATAAATGTATTGAGTTTCGCCTCACTATTTCGAAATGTTTTATATGTTTTGTTTTAGATAATGCTAGTGTTGATGGAAGCAAGGAGTAAAGATATTTATTTTGGGCAATGAGACTTAGAGGCTCACAATGGTAGTAAGAGATGTGATGTTTGAAAGTTATATATTTTTTTATTAAAGAAGTCGTAATGAGGATGGTATTGTTAAAATTGACTCGATCTTGTACAAGTTTGGCGTCTGAAATGTTTTGAACTTTATTTTTGCAAATAACGTGGTGGAGTCTTGCTCATATTATAATTTTTAAGGGAGTTGCCTTACTTTTTGTATAGAGTGGCAGTGACGCTTCTAATATTCCTTTCCACTGTGCCGATTACTAGTTAAGATTAAACCGGTGATTATGGGATTTGAGGGTGCTATATAAAAGATGGAGAAGACAGAAAGAAAGCGGCAAATTTAGGGCCAATTATGAAGCAGTGTCGTTCCAATTTTATCAGATGTATTCGAAGATTAGTATTCTAATAAGGTTTTGAAATAAGTAATCTGAGGTCCTATTTACCAACAAGGTATTGCCTGGTTGGCATGATTGACTTACCTGTCCTATCTAGTTCAAAGTATAGAGGGGAAGTCTTTGATGTCATTTTTTGGGAGTAAAGGAGGGTGGACTTGTTCTTAGACCTTCATGGTCTCCCCTATTCCCTCAGAGCTAGTTGGTCCACTAGACTCGTGATATAGGAATGTCTTTTATTGGACATAATTTATTTAATTTTCTTAATTATTTCTTTCTTTAATGTTTACTTTGATATAAAATTTAATGCAAAGCTTTTAAAGTTAAATAATACTCTTGGTTTTTGGATGGTAGGTGGTTCTCAAATTGATTTGGCTTCCTCCTTCTCGAAGGCCTCAGGTAAATCAGTTGGCAATAAAGGGTGTATTCAAAGCCATCAAGGATATGTCTTGAGGGCATGGTGGAAGACAACACAACTATTTATGGGCTCAATTTAGTCCCTTGTTTTTGTTATAAACATAGTTTTTGAGTCGGATTATTTGCAATTGATTTCCAAGTTTAAGTGTGTGGCATCTTTTTATGTGATTTAGAGTCATGTTTGTCTAATCATTTCTTTTTTGAAAAATATAGCTTTTGAAGAAATTTTGACATTTCAATTCTATCAAAAAATTGCTTAATTTGTTCATTAAATTGACATTTTATAATACCTTTTTATCCCCACAAGAGTGATTTTCAATAACTCTTGTGATTAACCTTTTAAAAATTAGTTTTTTGTCCCATATACTTTTTATAAACATCTAATTTCACCGAACATTTTTTTAAATAATTGCTAAATAAATAATATCATCAGCTAATGGTTAACGACAATCAAATAAATTTTAATTCAGTTAGTAGTTTGTTTGAAGAGCGAGATTGGTCTCATGTTAAGAGGATAGTAACTCAATTGGCCATTGTGTAACTATGTTGAGTCATGTTATATCCGGGCAGATGTGGGTTGCAAGTGTGTCTCGAATCAAATGATCTGTTCTTGTACTCGAAAAATAAATTATCAATTAATTAATTCAACTTTGGACCTTAAAAAATAATAATCCTCATTAAGTAACTCCATTTGAAGGCGATTATAAATTTAGAACTCATGATAGTTACCACTTTTTATTGTCATGTACCATCCACATGATGTTCGCCCTGTTCATATCCTTTAGGATTCATCAAGAACTAAATTTCTCTTTATTTTTTGGATGGTGTTTGGATGATAGTTTTTTTTTTTTTTTTGGAGGGAAGGGTTTAGTTATTTTGACCAAGTTAAACAGTTAAATGAGTATTTGGTAAATTACTATTTAGGGTGTTTTTGGTTGGATGGAAAATATTTTCTCGTAAAATTATTTTCCATGGGAAAATGAATTTTCAAGGAAAATCATTTTTCACCCACATTTTCCTTTGTTTGGTAGAAGGAAAATAATTTTCAAAAATTTTATTTTCCTTTGTTTGGGAGGAAGGAAAGTAATTTATTTTCCAAAGAAAATAAACCATAACCCTAAACCCTAATCCCCCAAAAACTCTAACTCTAACCGTAACCCTAAACTCTATACACTATACCCTAACCCTAAATCCCAAAATTCTAAACCCTAAATCCGATACCTTGACCCTAAACCCTAAACCCTAAACCCCATACCCTAACCCTAAACCCTAAACCCTAAAACAAAATAAAAAAATGTGGTAAAGTTAACAAATTAACCAGTGTAAGTTATCCTAAAACATAGCGAAATATAAGTAAAAGAAGAAAGAGAAGACAATGCAACAAACAAAAAGGAAAAGCAAGTGACAAATATGGCCTTAATTTAACCGAGCGAGCATTCAAAAGACCAATGCTAATTTCTTAACATAATCTAGCATAAGTCATATCCAAACCCAATAATAGTGAAACCTTAAGACATAAAAATAACAAACTTACAAAGTTTGAAAGGAAAAATACAATACTATCAGGTCGTGTTGTTCTTCATGAAGTTTTGAAGCCAAATTTTGCGAATCTTCTCATTTTTCACAAGAAAGCCTTTGCCTTGAATTTCGTTTGCAATTAGATAATCGAACGCAGAAGCCAAAAACTCATCTTCAAAACCTTCAGTCTTCATAACTTTTTAAAAAGTACCTCAACAACGAGCTTGGATTTGGAGAATTTTTCAAGAGCCTTAGAAAAAAATGTACCGTAGATCAGCAACGCAAACAATGCCAAAGAGGTTGAAGGAGAGAGAACGAAGGCCAACAACGATGAAGGTCGGCAATGGGGGAAAGAGAGAGAATCCAATCGGATATCGCGTTGTTGGAGAGAGGAAGTTAGGGTTTGAGAATCTTAGAAATTGACAAAAGCGAGCGTAACGCCATTGTTGAACGAGTGAGCAAGCGAGAGGAGAGAGAAAGCGAGGAGGAGAGAAAAAGCAAGATGAGGGAGAAGCTTAGGGTTCGCTGAGGGAGAGGGGTCGCGCGAGGGAGAGGGGTCGCTCGAGGGGATAGCCGAGGGAGAAAAGATAGCCCTGGAAAATTAACTTCCTCCAAAATCTTGAGAAATTATTTTCTCCTAATTAAGGGAAAATATTTTACCCTAGAAAATTATTTCTAGATTTTTATTTACCAAACACCAGAAAATTGAATCATAATTTTCCAAAAAATATTTTCATTCTAAACAAACACACCCTCGGCCTCAAATAAAGCTCTTTCTCAAATAATTTTTCCTATTAGCCTTTTAAAAAGAGTTGTTTGTAAAAATGACACAATTATCCAAAAGTTCACGTAAATTATACTATATACCACAAACTCTTATTATTATTATTATTATTATTATTATTATTATTATTATTATTATTATTATTATTATTGTTGTTGTTGTTGTTGTTGTTGTTGTTGTTGTTGTTGTTGTTGTTGTTGTTGTTGTTGTTGTTGTTGTTGTTGTTGTTGTTGTTGTTGTTATTGTTGTTGTTGTTGTTGTTGTTGTTGTTGTGGTGGTGGTGGTGGTGGTGGTGGTGTTTCTATTATTATTATTATTATTATTATTATTATTATTATTATTATTATTATTATTATTATTATTATTATTATTATTATTATTTGACATTATTTTTTGTTTAAATTGAATAATAGATTATATTTTATAGATAATAAATATAAATTTTGTAAAAATAGTAAGAAAATAAAGTTTTATACATGATGATAATTTGAATACATAACATAAATATAATTATATTTAAAAATAAAATAAAATGATCAATAACAAAAACATATTTATTTATTTAAAAGACAACTTCAAGATAAAGGTATAAATAGAATTTCACTATTTTTTCCTAAAATAATTAATTTTACCAAACACTTTTTCAATAAATAGTTAATTTAAATAGCTAATATGTGATACTCGTAGACACCTAAAAAGGCCCGTCCCTTATCTCTTTATTTCTGTATTTTTATTTGTAGGCCCAATGATGAAATCCTAAGTCCTGTTTGAGGATTTGGATCTCGTCATCGTGATTGATTGGTGCAACATAAGCGAGTAAATCACAAAGAACCCCCAACACCAAATAAACGACCTTTGCCTTGGGTCCGTCCACAAATCCCCCTTTCTTTCGGATGATCCAAGAATCGGGCCAAGCCTTTAGAGACAATGGAATCCAGAGTTGTGTGCCCGGAAATTCCAAGTTCGGAATAATGCATTTTACTTTTGTCCAATTAGACAAGGAGTTAAAGACTTAAAGACGGCGTTAAAGCGTTGCATTTCATGATCACGAGCATCAAAGTGTTGTGTTTAAGCTCCACAAGACAGTCCACACGAGATTAGGAGCTTTTCCTTCAAAACAACATCGTGGTCGGTGCCTCGCCTTCTAGAGGCATTAAGTGGAACTCGCGTTTTTGGCCTGGAGAATCCCTTGGATACACGCTAGGGCACGAAACCCTATGAGAACCTTGGTAGTCGGCGCCGCCATCCCGGTTCTGTCCGGATTTATCTTCCTTTTTTGGTTCAATCTCTTAGGATTTGGCCCGGTTTTTTTTTTTTTTTTTTTTTGATGTTTGGATGACGGAATAGAGGCAAACCCTAGGTCATTTGTGACCTAAGTCCTCTCCCATAAATAGAAAGCCTTGACTCTTATTCCCATACTGGCTTCCGGCCTTAGTATCACATTGCGAGAAAGCTATCCTAAGTATTAATACCTAAACGTCACTCGCCGAACTCATTACTCACGTCTCACCTTCTCTTTATTCACCACCATTGAATTCGTGCAAAGAGCTAAAGAATATTCGATTATTCCGATCCCCGGGCACTTATTCAACTTATCGTTACTATACCCTAGGCATATATCTCACAAAAACAAGCCTTTTTCCTTTGCTTGTCGCCGTTGCATCAAGAGATCCAAGTGAGGAGATCAAGATCAGCAACATGGGATAACCCGAGGTTTATTTATTTTCATGCTTTTTACCGCTTTCCGTATTGTGGTTTAAGAGATGCAATTGTTCCTTTCAATTCCTCCCGACCCGATGTAATTCTTTTAGTTTTCGCTTTTCTTTTCTTTATCTATTTCTTTACCGCTTTCTTTATCGGCTTATTTAGTATGTTTGGTTGCTTTTATTTATCGTAATATGTCGCTTGCTTGTTTGTTTATATCATTTTTAATCCACTACTCGAATTAGTAATGGTCATCTTCGGACGGGCGGAATGGAAGGTTTTTCTTTACGTTGCGTACCCTCGCCCTCGAATCCGATTCTCGGCTCAAAGACCGATGGAGTCTATTTTTAGCCTCTTTTAGTCTTAGTTTTCCTATATTAAGATTAGAAGAGTAAGCTTTTGTTTTTGTTAGTTTTTTGTTTCCTAAAAACCGACTAGTGACTCCCTTATTTTATGGTTTATTCTCGTTGAATCTCGCATCCTAATTGTTTTTTGAATGCAAGGGTGAAAAATTAAGGTTCTGGATCTCGCCAACTAGGCAAAGACCAAGGGTGATTCCATCAGCCACGGCCTCCGGCCCGCACCGGCCACCCTTAAGTACAGTGTCGTGCTCGCACCTTGCGGATGAGTCGGTGAGGCTTCGTTCCGCATTGGTGTTTTCATACCGATCCGGCCCTAAAACCTCATGACATAACCTAAACCCTAATTCTATTTATCCCTTGATTAGTAAAAAATATCCTGAAAATTCTAAAAATAATTCTAAAATTAAAAAAATTAATAAAACCACCATTCAAACTTTATTTAAACATATTTAATAAAATTTGTAAATCTTAATAAAAGGTTCATCCCCACATTCCAAAATCGACTTCCTAAAACCATATTCAAAATCAACCTTTAAAAAGAGACTCGACACAAGTGGAGAAGCTCGGCGGGCCCCGGGCAGCCATGGTTCCTATAGTGGTGACTCCACCGGGGATAAACTTTTTATTAAGAGGGCGAAACTTGAAAATTTGAGTAGTGAGTTTTAACGATGTGCTTGCATTAGGCATCTCGCATTTAGCAACCTTTGAACTAGTTTAAATAATGTTTTGGACCCTAGAAAAACTTTATTGTACCCCCGTGCACCCTTTCTCGGATAGAGGCTCCCACTCGGTTCTTTTAGGTAGGCCCAACTAGGCCTCATTGCCCGAGGAAACGGTACCTCCTTCCTCATAACACGTACTCTTAGGCTAAACCCTTTGGTTCACAAGAGTCACCGAGAATTCGGGCTTATATCATTATCCGTGCAACCCATAAGGGACCAAATTTTCGGACTACGTGTCACTATGTATCCAAACTCTTGAACTCTTTTGACCATAGAACTTTTTGGACTTTTAGGTGTCGGCCAAACTTCATTTGCATGCTTAAATGAGTGTGTGTGTGTGTTTTAGATTTAATCTTCTGTTTGTGAGCCTTTAGGGATAGGTGAGGAGCGCTTATTATACCCTTGCATGGGTGAAAATAAAACACTTTAATAAAATTCCTAGAGTAAGTCCGTTATGTGCATTTAGCCCAAAGTCGAAACTCCTTCTCCTATTAGGTTTGGTCCATTGTTTGCACTTCCATGTCATTCAAAAATCTTCTTTTAGTAGTCTAAGCAATTGCTATTTATGAAGGGACTTTACCTTAAGTCCCCTTCTCTTTTCAAATTGTTTAGTCCTTTATCTTTTACATTCCCATTTTCCATTTGCATTAGTCAAATAAAATCATCTTATATTAGGAGAGTCCATTTGCATTAGCCAAATAAAATCATCTCATCATTTTAGGTGAGTCCATTTGCATTGGCCAAATAAAATCATCTCATATTAATTGAGTCTATTTACATTAGGCAAATAAAATCATCTCACATTAGGAGAGTCCATTTGTATTAGCCAAATAGAATCATCTCATGTTAAGATAAGTCTTTTGCATTTAGAATTCTTTTTCTAATAGGTGAGTCCATTCTTTTCATTTGCATTTAGTCCAAAACAAATTCATCTCGAATTAGGTAATGCACTATCATATAGAAAGCATCCTTTCCTTAGGGGTCTTTCATTAGATTATCATCTCAATTAAGTCATGCAGCATATCATCATCGCATTCTTTATGTGCATCCAAATAAAAAAGCATCCTTAGTTCCCTCAGGCCTCACGCTTAAGTCCCTTCCTCCCAAAAGTGATCTTCTTTCACATGGTCCTAAACCTCATCCTTTGGCTGCAGACTAGGGAAGTCTACAAGCAACCGATTACCGTCGGAATCCAAGCTCTAAAAGATTAGAATGCCTCACCAAAGAGCCCAACACGTCTTCTTTTCTTTCTACCCCGCGATCTACATCGGTGCGACAAGCTTTGGTGCACAAGTACACCGTCACAATCTACACCTTGTCCTAAGACAAGTACATAGAAAGAGTTCCCTTCCAATGGATTCTAACCCGGAGCAAGTATCTTAACCTTAGTTTACTTATTGAGAATATAGCTAAGGTGGAAACCAGCTTAAATGATCAAGAGGAACAGATATCATCTATATCGAGGGGTCTTAAGACTATCATGAGGGCTATTGAGGCTAGTAAAAGAGATGAGGAAGTTGAACGTTTGAAAAAGGAAGAGGTCGAAGAAGCTAAACGTTTGAGAAGGGAAACAACCTTGGTTTTGCCATCTCCACCTATCTTGTCTCCTCCAAGTAGTCACAAATGCAAATCCCCTAAATACGAATCTAAATCTCAGCCGATTCCCGTTTAGATCAAATAGAATGGATGTTAAGGGAGTCATTTATGTTCAGTAATCATTACTTCCATCATAAGGGGTTCACTTCAATCCCTAAAGGTAAACTACCTCCTAAGTTTACCATGCCCGATATTAAATTCAAAGGTTATGAGAATCCCAATCATCATGTATGCAACTTCTTAGGAGCAATGACTATTAAGAACATTCTAGAAGACACTTACCACATCATCTTCCCCTGGACATTTGACAATGATGTAATAAAGTGGTACAATGCAGTTGACCCACGTAAGGTTGCCAACTCGGATCGATTTGTGCAAGGAGTTCTTTATTCTTATTGAATCCGCATCCTGGTTGTTTTCCGAATGCATGGGTAAAAATTAAGGTTTTGGATCTGCCAACTAGGCAGAGACCGAGGATGATTCCATCAGCCCACGGCCTCCGGATGGCGCTGGCTAACCTTAGGTACAGTGCCACAGCTCGCACCTTAGGGACGAGTCGGTGAGGCTTGGTCCAAATTGGTGTTTTCACACCAATTTGGCCCTAAAGCCTCATGGAAAACCTGAACCTTTATTCTATTTATCCCTTAATTAGTAAACAATATCCCGAGAATTGTGAAAATAATTCTAAAATTAAAAAATTAATAAAACTGCCATTCAAACTTTATTTAAACAGATTTAATAAAATTCGAAATCTTAATAAAAGGTTCATCCCCATATTCTAAAATCAACTTTCTAAAACCATCTTCAAAATCAATCTTTAAAAAGAGACTTGACACAAGTGGGGAAGGTCAGCGGGCCCCGGACGGCTGTGGTTCCTACTGGATACAAACAGTTAAAAATTGTTTGTCGAACAGGGGTTTCATCTTTAATAGTCTAGTTTTTACTTGAGTCATAGACTACAGTGATTGGTGAATAAGAAGTAAAGTTTTCAACTTACATATTTCCAACGTTTATAAGAGTAGAATGTAAGATCTATTTTGATACTTAAGAAGAAATTTTTAAAATTGACCTTTTTATTTTTTGTTTAGGTAAACCATGAAAATACTATAAGAAGGAGTTGAATGTTAGATATAATATACTTAAGACCTTAATTTTAGGTCATGTTCAACAAAATGAGATGTTTGACTCGATAGATAACTCGTTTGTGTGTCTAGGGGTGAGCGGGACCGGATGCCAGGTCATTTTAGTTGGACCCGGTCCCGAACCCATCTAGAATCGGGTCCAAATTTCTGGACCCAATTCATGACCTAGTTCCGACCGGGTCAAGAAATCTGAAATCGATCTCGGACCCGGTGGAAACCGAGTCCAGGATTGGGTACCTAGTTGTTAGTTTTTTTTTTTTCATTAGCATACAATATTGAATTAACACCATCACTGCTCAGCCATGATTAACAATATTGAATTCTTATTTTAAACATTAACATGGGTTGCAAATGTATCTATATTAAACATCAATATGAAATGTGAATTTTTACTATCAACCTAAGAGAATATCATAACAACATGGAGTGTGGGTAACGAGCGTGGCCGGCATAGCGAGGAGGAAAAGAGTGAGGGAGTGAGGGAGTGAGAGAGTAGATAAAAGTGGTTGTGCCGAGAGAGTAACGAGTGAGTGACAGAGCATAAGAGAGAAGCAAGGAGTGATGATATCCAAGTGAGAAGCATTGGCGGAAGAGAGAGAGAGAGAGATGTAGTATTCTGCAACACCGATAGACCGTAGAAGAGAGAGAGAGAGAGAGCAAGAGCAGGCCGAGAGAAAATAGCAGTCAAACAATCACGATCGAAGGAGCAAAATTAGGGTTTCCTGAAAAAAAATTATATATATATATATATATATATATATATATATATATATATATATATATATATATATATATATATATATATATATATATATATGTATATATGTATATGTGTATATATACATATATATATATATATATATATATATATATATATATATATAAGAAATGGGTATGGCAATCGTTGCCTACAAAGCAAAAAGATATATTGGTCAAGATGTTGCCTCAAGCACTTGCTCTAGGTTTTACATGAAAACTAAGAATTGGTGGGACAACTTCATGACCCACAAAGAAAAACTTCTTTCTGGAATCACACTACAAAAATCAAAGAAGAAAATGGGGTAGAAAGAGATGAAGAAGATGGTTATGAACTTTTAATTCATACTATTACACTTCATTTCATTGGCAACCCAAATGAAGGACAAGAAGTCGCTAAATCTGTCCTCATTAACCTTAGACCTCCAACTTTAAGTGATTATAGATGGTATAAAGACGCTTTCCTTACTAATGTCCTTAAACATGAAGAAGGAACCCAAAATTTTTGGAAAAAAAATTCATTACTAGTCTTCCTAAACTCTTTGGAGAAGAAATCCTTAATAAATTAAGACAACATTTCAACACATATGACATTCCTTTTAGTCGTCTTACATCTGGAAAAATTTTTGGAATAGTTAAAAGTGAAGGACTTGTCCTTTGCAACGAACTCAAATTACAAGCGAAATATAGATCGAAAGAGCCCAGTCTCAAAGAGAGATGGAAACGTTTTGTGAAACTTTTGGTATCACAAAAATTGAAGCCCCGTCTATAAAAAATGAAAAAGTCTGGAAGAGTCTTTACTACAAAACAATGAAAACCTTCTAAAGCCTTTACTTCAAAAACAGATACTCCTAAACCAAATTTTCCAAAGAAAAAGAAGTTTAACAAGAAGAAAATTATTTGTTATAAGTGCATTAAGGTTGGTCATAAAGCTTTCCAATGTAAAACAAAAAAGAAAATTAACGAACTTTTTGCTGAAGATCCCGACTTACAAAAGAAACTATTATCAATTTTAGCCCACAATGCTTCGACTCTAATAATGAGGAAGATTTTTACCTTAGTCCGTAAGACGAAGACTCGAGTGATGAGTCTTCTCCAATTAAGCAACGTAATGTTATTATTGATAAAAGTCAAAAGGAATTCTTATTAGATTTAATAGGAAAAATTTCTCACCCAGAGATAAAGAAAGAATATCTAGGAAAGTTAAAACAACTTATTCTCGATGAAGAACAAAAACCCTTTAAACTCGACCATGAAACTCCAAATCTCTCTAAGCTATATCAAAAATACGCAATTCCAAATCCTTTCCAACAAATTACTACAAAAGAGATCCAAGTTGAAGTTAATGAATTAAAGGCTCAAGTCAAAATCCTTAAGCAACATATTCTAGAACTAAAAACTAAAGATCTTGAGCTTGAAACCAAATTTGCTATTTAAGAATCTCATAAGACTAATTCTTCATTTCCAGAGGATCGTACCTTTATACCTCATATATCAATAGAAGAAGTTCCGGACGATCAATTCTTACAAACCCTATCTCAAGTTACCTTCCAAAAATGGTATTCTATAGTCAAATTAGTTGTTGGTGATTTCTCTATAAGTACAGTTGCTCTACTTGACAAGTGCGAGAGATCAAAATTGCATTAGAGGAGGAATCGTTCCAAAGAAAACCTCTGCAGCGCAAATGGACCACCTTTAAACATTAGATATAAATTAAATAAAGATATATCCAAAACAATGACTATTGGTTTAAAAATATATTTTTAATCATTGACAATATTACCAATGATCTCATTCTTGGTAATCCTTTCCTCATTCAAATTTATCCTTTTTATGTTAATGAATTAGGAGTACACACTAATATTATGGGTTAATAAAATTTCCTTTAAATTCTTATCATCTCGCTAAGCAAAGAGATGTCTCCCTTTTACAAACATCCTCTATTTTTTAACAAATTGATAGTTTACAATATAAGGAAACTACAATTACCTATTTACAAGAAGAGATCTCTTATCTCAGGATCGACGAACAATTACAAAATCCTTCAATTCGAAAAAAATCTTGATCTAGAACAAATCATAAAGAAACAGATATATTCCGATGTCCCTAATGCTTTTTAAGAAAGAAAAAGCACATAGTCTCCTTACCTTATATAAAAGATTTTGATGAAATAAATATTCCTAAAAAGCTCGCCCAACTCAAACGAATTTACAGACTTCTCGAGCATTGTAAAAGTGAAATTCAATCTCTTTTAGACAAACAACTTATTAGATCTTCAAAGTCTCCTTGGAGTTGTACAACATTCTATGTTAATAATGCTGCAGAAAAGGAACGTGGAGTTCTCGGACCGGTTATCAATTACAAACCCCTTAATAAAGTTCTCCAACGGATTCGGTATCCTATTCCTACCAAAAGAGATTTACTAACTAGATTATTTGACGCTAAAACATTTTTAAAATTTGATATGAAATCCGGCTTTTGGCGAATACAAATTGCGTAAGTCGATCGATACAAGACAACATTTACTGTTCCATTTGAACACTATGAATGGAATGTTATGCCTTTTGGATTAAAAAATGCTCCTTCCGAATTTCAAAATATTATGAACGAGATTTTTAACCCATATACCTCTTTTATTATTGTTTACATTGATGATGTCCTTGTCTTTTCCAAAACTATTGATCAACATTTTAAACATTTACAGATATTCTTACATATTACTAAAAAAATGGATTAGTCTGTTTCAACTTCAAAAATGATTTTATTTCAAACAAAAATAAGATTTCTTGGACATGACATTTATAAAGGAACTATAAAACCTATCATGAGAGCACTCACTTTTGCTGACAAATTTCCGGATGAAATAAAAGCTAAAAAAACAATTGCAAAGGTTTTTAGGATCTCTTAATTATGTTTCGATTTTTCCCGAATCTAAGACAGACACGTGCTCCTTTGTTTAGAAGGCTTAGAAAGAAGCCCATTCCTTGGATAGAACAACGTACCAAAATAATTAGACAAATTAAACATATAGTCAAATCTTTACCTTGTCTTAGCATACCTCACCCAAGTGCACATACGATAGTTGAAACAGATGCATCCGATATAGGATATGGTGGTGTACTCAAGTAAAAATGACAGGTCCCGACAAAAAGGAACAAGTTGTCCGATTTCATTCGGGAATATGGCTCGGTCCTCAACAAAACTATTCTACCGTTAAAAAAGAACTTTTATCTATTGTTCTTTGTGTTTTAAAATTTTAGGATGATTTATTTTATAAAAAGTTTCTTTTAAGAATTGATTGAAAAGTCATTAAAGATATTTTACAAAAGGATGTTAAAAATTTCGTTTCTAAGCAAATCTTTTCCGGATGGCAAACAATTTTATCTTCTTTTGATTTCGAAATAGAATTTATCAAAGGAGCAAGCAATTCACTTGTAACACCCCAAAACACCCCCTAGGAGTATTATATCGCCGAGTTCCCTAAAGGAACTCCTCAGGCTCTTTTCGGTGCTCGGTTTAGCTATATAAACTCGACTTAAAGATAATAAGGGTGGTTTTCCAAAAGAATATGAGATTCCTAAAAATTTCGGCAGAATTATGTTTGTAAAGTGGACTAACCCTTAGGCTTAAAGCCCAAAAATCCTGCATAAAAAGCATAACATAACTCAACGAGCCACCCGCTCGTAGTATACAGCTCAACGGCCGGACATCGGAGTCCAACCAATCATGCGATAAAACTTACAACAATCGAAAAGGGTTTACTATACATATGGTACAAACTACATGAACTAAATTACAAGTACAATACTTAGAAACATAAGAAATGCACATCTACGATTCAAATTACGCAAGCAACAAACAAATGGCAATCAACGGGGTCCAGAATAAGCTAAGCACCACACACCCGAGAATGCACTCGCAACACTCGGGAGAGGGAATTTTGTGGGGATGAGCAATAAACCACGGGTTCACCGGAGTCCTATACCCCTAAAATGGAAATTCTTTACACATAATACTCATAATAATGAAATCAAGCAAAAGCATAATAATATAATACAAATCTATATACTTTTCGATGAAATCTCTTGGAATCATTCGCAACATATAACACTTTAATCATTTGGAAGCACGATTTGCAATCATTTTAGGAATGGAATCACATTAAACAAGGTGGAATCATCTGCACTTTCTTTCAAATACTTTTTGAAAATTCTTTCGGGGCTTTCGACGATTAAACTAGCACCGAGGCGGTTCTCGGGCGCTACCCCGACTCGAGTTCCCGGACCTATCTCTAGTCAAATACCCGGAAGGCTCCGCTTTCCTCGTCAGGAAATAATCAACCTCTCCGGTTGATGGGCATCCTGATACGTAAGGACCCCGTGGCCTGATACGCACAACCACCTCTTTCCTCCGGTCTAAACAATCTTAGCCCATAATTCATTTAAATCGAAGTGATCACAATCACTTATCAAACTTGGTTTCTAACCAAGATCTCAATCAATTTATCATCGTAGAAGGCATGACACACGTGTCACCCTTCTAAATTCACTTTCTCAAATCCGATTTACTTTCTCAAACAAGTTTGACACATTGGAAGGCATAGCACTACGTGCCATCCCTCCAAATTCAATTTCTTATGATACTTTAAAACAGAATCACGTTTGAAAGGCAATTCACAAGAAGTTGCATTCAAGTATCTCACGTAAAATACAAAGCGCCTTTCAAAACCACTTTTGAGCATCACGTAAAGCAATCACATAGCAAGAATAATCATCATTCCATGCAAGCAATCATTCTCAACTCTTTCCCACTATACCTTTCTCAATCCACCATTCTAATACGGTTAATTTCCATTTTCCGAGCCACAATAACCACAAGTAGATATTATCTAATTAAACTTTCTCACCTTCCACAGCTTCATTGTCTTTACCTCAATTCCTCATTTATGCTTCCACTTAATAACTCATCATCTCACACTTTACCATTTTTACTTTAATGTTTTCCGATTACGCCTCCACATTACTAATCAACCTCTTCCTAGTCAAACTTATTCAAATAGCTCTCATCCTTACTTTGTTGCTAAAATTCCTCTAACTCCCTTTATCTCCAAGTGCCATTTGATCTCATCTTAGGTTTCTATCCCATTAATCGTTCTTTCTTGACCAACTCAATCATACAGTTCTTAATTCCTTTTTATCGCTCTACTTTGGCTAGCTGCACTTATCTTCGAATTTAATTCAACCTTGAGGATTTAAACATATTTTGAACTCAATTAATCGGACAATCACCCATTTCTCACTCTTACGCCTCAATTGTGCATCAATCAATATGAATTCATACTCCTCTTTATACTTCGTCCCATCATTACCCAATATTTGTAATTAGCTCTCAATATCGCAAGTTCAAGAAATCTCTAAGGCTTAATTTGAAATATTAATTCATAACTTATACCCAAACCATAACGTGCTCATTCCAACCGATCGAATTCTCGATATGACTCACTACACTCAAGCAGCTCTAACTCCGTCTCGAATTCCCGATTTTCAATTTAGGCCACAACAACTACCAATTCCCTTCACGACTCCTAATTCCACTTTCAAGCAACTACCGAACTCGTTCAATAGCATACATGCTCAACATAAACAATCATATTCAACAATCACGATAAACTCCTCAAGACTCCTAATTCCACTTTCAAGCAACTACTAAACTCGTTCAATAGCATACTTGTTCAACATTCATAATCATATTCCACAATCACGATAAATTCAATTGGGTTTCGAAAGTACTAATAGTTTAGAGTATAGGACTACCCACCTCGAATTCTAGGGTTTTGGATAATTGCTTTTGTCCGTGTTTTTGCGTTCGGTTATGTTCGCTTTTAGGTAACTCACGCTTCCTCTTGCTTCTAGTTCAGCGTTTCTTGCTTACTCGCTCTCCGTGCTCTCTCGTCTCGCTCCGAGTCCTTCGCCTCTCGCTCTGTCCCGACCCCTCACTCCTTTCTTCGCTCACCGCCGCTACCCTCGGCCCTCTATCCTTTGCGCCTTGCTTTTCTCCTCTCGTTTCGGTCCGGTCTTCTCCCTTTCTTTGCTCACCGGTCGCAGCTGCTCTCACCGCTCGAGCAGCCACCATCCTCGTTAGCTCTCACGCTTGCACTCTCTTTCTCTACTCGTTTTCTCGTTCGCTATGTTTCGCCCTCGCCCGATCTCCTTTCTCTCGTTTTCCCTCGTTCCGGTTCCGCTCCTCCTTCCTTTCGCTCTCTCTTTCGTTTTCCTTCGCCCGCTGTCCTGTCTTCGGGCACGATGAGTCCCGCTGATTGTCGGTTTCCGGCGTCCTCTCGCTCCCGCTCCCGCCCGCTCTTTCTCTCTTTTCCGGTTTCCCCCTCGCTTTTCTCCTTTCTTTTCCTCTCGCTCAGGCCCCCGAGCCTTCTTCTTTGCATCCCTCGTTCTCCCCGACTAACCGTCAATCTGTCATCCTTATTAGACCCCAATTTTGCTCTCTAATCCATTTAGTTTAAGAACAATACTAATCCCATTTGTTTTCTTTCTCTTATTTCCCTACTCGCTCTTTCTTTCCTTTTCTTCCGCCTAGCAATAACTTAACTAGACCCAAATAAACAGCAGTACACGATCTCGGGTTTTTATTTAGCCAGTCCGCGTAGAAAATTCAAAGGAAAGAATTAGCGCGCTCTACCAATTATAAATACGTGGACTAGTAATAATTCGCTCGGATAAATTTACAAATATCTAACCACGTATAAACCTTGGTCACTCGACCTACTCTATTTAATCAAGGCTAAATAATCAGCTCTAGCTCGTAAGACCACCTAAGCCCAAAATTACGGGTCTTACATCACTTCTAGATTTTGCTTATCGGAGAGTTTTTTACAAGGAAAGAGTGACAAAACAAAACTTTTGCAATAGCCACCATGAGCAAGCAGAAAGACAAAGGAAAAGGTATACAAAAGGTCGAAGATTACCAGTTGCTTTCTCACCCAAGAAGCTTTCAATATATTAAAAATACTAGTTCGTAACAAATTTCAATCCCTTACAAATTTTACTCCTTTACCCTACAAAACTGTTGTAGCAAATCCTACCGCTATCCATTACCATGTTAAATTTACGTAACATTTGTTTCTTACAAATTATAAGTCCCCTCCATCCAATGATCTCATCCGATAATTTATCTAATGAAATTTCGGAAACCTCCATTTTCATACCGACCATTCTCAAAAGGATCGACGATTCTACGAGTTTACTCTTATAGATTCGCATTCTATTGACTTTATCCATACAAAAGACAGAACAAATCCCGACTACATAGTTTATTCCAAATCTATCATCCGACAAGTTATTGGTTCCCATGAGTGGAAGAATCCATTTGAAGAGAGACAATTTTCTATCCCCTATCAACCACAATATTACAACTACAACAATGAAAAAATGGCTTGGTATAGAGTATTTCTTTATAGACCGGATGTCCACTCCTGGTTCTTCGATTTTCATGATACTTGCACTACAAACTTCCCAAGTATGGTTCTATCATAGGTGGACCCTTTCTGGTGCCACTTCCTCGATTTTGCCTATAAAAGCTAAATAAGGATGGGATCAATGGCTTAAAGGCTCAACTTTTGATCATTTTGCAAAAGAATTACAATTATTTCGAACATTCAATGTTGCATGGATTTTTCGTTGGGAATATCGATTTCAAAATTACCTAAATAATCTTTATCCACTTTCAATGGTCCGTATCTACAAGGTTAGATGGTGGCCACAAGTATAAGACTACACTCGCAACAAGGAGAATGTTCAACATTTTCGAATGACAAAAACAAAGAAATATACGTTGTTTAGTCTAGCTCAGTCGAAGCATCAAAACCAAACAAGATTGAACCATCTCCTATTAATCCATCTACTCCGACAAAAAGGAAAATTCTTCAAGTACCAAAGGATCGCAAAAATCCAGTTCGAAAGGTTTATTACAAAAGCAACGTGATCTTTTAGAAATCCTTAAAGATGAGCCTCGAACTTCGAAAAATTATTTACGAAGCTTATGGCACATGACAAGTCAAACAGTGATGAGGATGCTCGATTCAACAAGTATCTTCTACACACCTTGATCCATTTGGAGGTCCTTGTTCGCAAGACCTCTTTAAGACATATATATATATATATATATATATATATATATATATAAAGAGCCCGCAGTCACCCCCGGCAAAAGTAAGGGTCATATTCTAACATTTGTCGCTTGCGTGTATGAAAGAATCCTACCAAGTTCATCTACAACTTGAGAAAAAGGACAAAGCTGGCTATCAAAAATTGTGACACAAAGATGAAAAGTCATGACAAAGAAGGAAGAAGTCAAGTAGTCTTTCAAAAAGAGTGACATAAAAACATAAAGAAGAAAGGAAATAACGTGATTTTACGTAAGCAATGACATAAAGATGTCATGAGGACAAAGAAGGAAAAAGAAAAGTAGTCTTTGAAAGAGAATTGTCATTTCCTACCAAAAGATGTCTTACATTTGCTATATAAGAATGTATCCCTATTGGGAGAGATCATCGGTGTTTACGAGTGAGTTTAGATTCCACTAAAGTGTATTGCTTCCTCTCGTATTTTGAAGACCAATTTCAGATTTTCTTTAAGCAAGTTTTATAATTTCTATGACAAATATTGTAAGTATTCTATTTATAATTTCGTATTTTATATTTTTTAAAATTTGAAGTTTAGTTATATTCATCTCTTATTATTTATTTACTCATATTTTATTAAGTTTTATGTGACTTTAATATTTTAATCTACGATTATATATATATATATATATATATATATATATATATATATATATATATATATATATATATATATATATATATATATATATATATATATATATATATAGCTGGTATTAGAGCCAATATCGCATTTTAATTATTGGCCTTGCATTTAGCCGTTGGTTAAACGATGGTCGACCTTAAATCTATTGGCCAGCCAATAGAGGTGGTCCCATTTGGTAGTCCCGTTCATCCCGTTATTTGCAGCAGTACTTTAGTTAGAATGCATTAAATATGGCTTCTAAATTACGTAGATTAATTTCGTTTGGGTCCGATAGTAATTCTAGTGACATAATTAATAGTTAAGAAATTAAAATAGAACCTTTATTTAAGACCCCATCACCTAATGAATATCATAATTGGATTATACCTAAAGTCAAGCCTCGAGACAATTTACAAAATAGGTACATTTGATTTTTCCACTCGCTTATTCAATCAAAACTCATGAAGAAATTATTAGTTTACAAAATGGTCTACAAACAATTTCATTAATCAAACAGAGTCTATTAATAATCATTTAAAGGCAAATTATAGATTCATGTATATAGGTTTTGTTCAAGTTGATGTTAAACCTTTTGTTCGAAAAGGAATTAACGCCCTATTTATATGGCTCTTAGAGACAAACGATTTAAAAATATAAGTCCTCTTTATTAGCTATGATTCATACTAACATTTGTAATGGTCCAGCTTTTCTTCAACTCGCTACCCAGATTTTCTAGTTGTTCTTACCTGTCCAATAACAATTGAATCGTTAAAATTAGATGTTCACGTACAAGGTGACGAATTTTATGATTTCAAAAACTTTGCAGCTTATGTATAGAGTTTATTTCAGATCGATGTCTACAAACCTTAACACAAAATATTTAAATCCTCTTCCTTCTAACTCAAAAGAAACTGTTTTACTTGAAATAGTTGATGAGAAACCCGTTGTCTTTACCCCAAAACTCCTTAAATGGGATGAAATTATAATCACATATGAACTTGAACTGAAAAATGCTCAGCCTCATACACAATTAGAAGAAAAAGATATAGATCAAATTATTGAAGAACCCGATGATAGAGTACTTATCATATTTAAATCTATAAAGGAAAACATTTCCGGACTAGCTCTTCCAATTCTAGAAAATCCTTTTCCGATTATTCTTCTATTAGAACAGTATACTCTTAACAATTCCTAAAGATATAGGTTTACAGCTCCCATCCCAGAGCATGTTCCTTATTGTTCCTCTCCCACGTCTTCTAGGATAGAAGGAGGCATTAATGTCATTACAAAAGGAGGGTTAGAAATAAATTGGTCCTTTTTAAAACAAGATTATTATTCCCATAAAAATATACATTATAGAAAATGGTTTCAACAATTTGAAGAAAACCTTAAAGCCAAAATTAAAACAAAATGGATAGCCGATATGATAAGATTATCGGCCAATATTCCCTTTTTTATATGGTTCCCTACATTTTCCTCACATCTAGGACTTCAAAATGTTTATTCAATTCCTACTATTAATGTCCAAACACAACTTCGAAAGTGTGGCACCTTCAAAATGGTACTAATTTTCTTGTTGTTCATCCTCCCAAGATTGAAGCAATTACACTCAAAATTAATGATGAAGAAGTCATTGCATCACCATATAAAAAGGTCGTGGAGGAGTGGTACTGCTGCTGCTAATGATCTTAAAATGGTCCATCAACAGGCAAACTATACAAACGCAAATCTTAATACAATAGTAGAGCAACTAACCTTTGTGTCTATAAAATTAGATACAAAAAAATTTAAGTCTCCTGAAAGTTCTATTAGTAATACAAAACCTTCTGAATACATACACAATATTTATAAACCTTTCTATAAACTTGATAATATTCCGAAAGAAAATGAAGAATCTCTTGTTAAAGTTGCTTCAAATTCTAATGATAGTCTTCTGGATAACATATCTAAACAAATAAAAGATATTGACATCGCTCTTACAGGCAAATCTATTAGTTGTCTTGATAATACTTGCCAACTACAAAGTAATGAGTCTTCTTCTTCATCCGAATCGATTCGGACAATGAGTTATTCGCAATTAAGACCTTCTAAAACACTTCCAAAGATGATAATGAGTAGCCTTCAATAAACAAAATTAAATCATGGAGAAATTCCAAAACTATAAATTATTACCCTAAGCCCACCCCTCTAGACATTCAATATGAAGAAAGAGGAGAATTTTCAGCAGAACATTATGATGGAAATTCTATTTATGAATGGAACATAGATGGAAAATCCCAACATGAAATTCTATTTATGAATGGAATATAGATGGAAAATTCCAACATGAAATTTTATCCACATTACAAGAAATGGGTATGACAAGTCATTGCCAACAAAGCAAAAAGATATACTGCTAAAGATGTTGCCTCAGCACTTGCTTTAGGTTTTACATGACAACTTGAGAAATGGTGGGACAACTTCATGACCTATGAAGAAAAAACTTTTATCTTGAATCACACTAAAAAATCAAATAAGAAAATGGGGTAGAAAGATATGAAGATGATGGTTATGAACTTTTAATTCATACTATTACCTTCATTTCATTGGCAACCCAAATGAAGGACAAGCAGTAGCTAAATCTATCCTCATTAACCTTAGATGTCCAACTTTAAGTGATTATAGATGGTATAAAGATGTTTTCCTTACTAATGTCCTTAAACGTAAGGACGGAACCCAAAATTTTTGGAAAGAAAGATTCATTGTTGGTCTTCCTAAACTCTTTGGAGAATGAATCCATAATAAATTAAGACAACATTTCAACACAGTGACATTCCTTTTAGTCGTCTTACATTTGGACAAATTTTTAGAATAGTTAAAAGTGAAGGACTTGTCCTTTGTAACGAACTCAAAGTACAGTGCCAAATACGGATCGAAAGAGCCCAGTCTCGAAGAGAGATGGAAACTTTTGTGAAGCTTTTGGTATCACAAAAATTGAAGCCCCGTCTATAAAAAACAAAAAAACCAGAGGAGTCTTTACTAGAAAACAACAAAAATCTTCTAAAGCTTTTACTTCAAAAACAGATACTCCTAAACTAAATTTTTCAAAGAAAAAGAAGTTTAACAAGAAGAAAATTATTTGTTACAAGTGCGGTGAGGTTGGTCATAAAATTTTCCAATGTAAAACAAAAAAGAAAATTAACGAACTTTTTGCTGAAGATCCCGACTTACAAAAGAAACTATTATCAATTTTAGCCCACAATTCTTCCGACTCGATAATGAGGAAGATTATTACCTTAGTACGGAAGACAAAGACTCGATTATGAGTCATCTCCAATTAAGCAACTTAATGCTATCACCGATAAAAGTTAAAAGGAATTCTTATTAGATTTAATAGGAAAAACTTCGACCTAGAGATAAAGAAAGAATATCTAGAAAAGTTAAAACAACTTCTTCTAGATGAAGAACCAAAACCCTTTAAACTCGACCATGAAACTCCAAATCTCTCTAAGTTATATCAAAAATACCCAATTCCAAATCCTTTCCAATAAATTACTACAAAAGAGATCCAAGCTGAAGTTAATGAATTAAAGGCTCAAGTCAAAATCCTTAAGTAAGATATTCTAGAACTAAAAACTAAAGACCTTGAGCTTGAAACCAAATTTGCTATTTTAGAATCTTATAAGACTAATTCTTCTATTCCAGAGGATGATACCTTTATACCTCATATATCAATAGAAGAAGTTCCAGAGGATCAACTCTTACAAACCGTATCTCAAGTTACCTTCCAAAAATGGTATTCTATAGTCAAATTAGTTGTTGGTGATTTCTCTATGAGTACAATTGCTCTAATTGACAGTGGAGCAGATCAAAATTGCATTAGAGGAGGAATCGTTCCAACCAAATATTGTGAAAGGACTAAAGAAAACCTCTGCAGCGCAAATGGACAACCTTTAAACATTAGATATAAATTAAATAAAGGATACTTCCAAAACAATGACTATTGTTTTAAAAATGTATTTTTAATCATTGACAATATCACCAATGATCTCATTCTTAGTACTCCTTTCCTCACTCAAATTTATCCTTTTTATGTTAATGAATTAGGAGTGCACACTAATATTATGGGTAAACAAATTTCCTTTAAATTCTTATCATCTCGCTAAGCAAAGAGATGTCTCCCTTTTACAAACATCCTCTATTTTTCGACAAATTAATAGTTGATAATATAAGGAAACGACAATTACCCATTTACAAAGAGAGATCTCTTATCTCGGGATCGAAGAATAGTTGCAAAATCCTTCAATTCGAAAAAAAAAATTCTTGATCTAGAACAAATCATAAAGAAAAAGATATGTTCGAAGTCCCTAATGCTTTCTCGGAAAAGAAAAAGCACATAGTTGCCTTACCTTATATAAAAGATTTTGATGAAATAAATATTCCTACAAAAGCTCGCCCAACTCAAATGAATTTAGAGCTTCTCGAGCGTTGTAAAAGTGAAATTCAATCCCTTTTAGACAAACAACTCATTAGATCTTCAAAGTCACCTTGGAGTTGTGCAGCTTTCTATGTTAATAATGCTACGTAAAAGGAACGTGGAGTTCCCGGACTGGTTATCAATTACAAACCCCTCGATAAAGTTCTCCAATGGATTCGGTATCCTATTCCTAACAAAAGAGATTTACTAACTAGATTATTTGACGCTAAAATATTTTAAAATTTTGATATGAAATCCAACTTCTACCAAATACAAATTGTAGAAGTCAATCGATATAAGACAGCATTTGCTATTCCATTTGGACACTATGAATGGATTGTTATGCCCTTTGGATTAAAAAATGCTCCTTCCGAACTTCAAAATATTATGAACGACATTTTTAACTCATATACCTCTTTTATTATTGTTTACATTGATGATGTCCTGGTCTTTGCCAAAACCATTGATCAACATTTTAAACATTTACAGATATTCTTACATATTACTAAAAAAATGGATTAGTCTGTTTCGACTTCAAAAATGATTTTATTTCAAACAAAAATAAGATTTCTTGGACATGACATTTACAAAGGAACTATAAAACCTATCATGAGAGCACTCACTTTTGCTCGATAAATATCCGGAAGAAATAAAAGATAAAAAACAATGGCAAAGGTTTTTAGGATCTCTTAATTATGTTTCTCATTTTTTCCCCAATCTAAGACAGGACATGTGCTCCTCTCGTTTAGAAGGCTTAGAAAGAATCTCATTCCATGGACGGAACAATATACCGAAATAGTTAGACAAATTAAACATAGAGTCAAATCTTTGCCTTGTCTTATCATACCTCATCCAAATGCACATATGATAGTTGAAACAGATGCATTTGATATAGGATATAGTGGTATACTCAAGCAAAAAATGAAAGGTCCCGACAAAAAGGAACAAGTTGTCCGATTTCATTTGGGAATATGGCTTGGTCCTCAACAAAACTATTCTACCATTAAAAAGAAAATTTATCTATTGTTCTTTGTGTTTCAAAGATTTATTTTGTAAAAATTTCTTTTAAGATTTGATTGCAAAGTCGCCAAAGATATTTTACAAAAGGACGTTAAAAATTTGGTTTTTAAGCAAATCTTTGCCGGATGGCAAGCAATTTTATCTTCTTTTGATTTCAAAATAGAATTTATCAAAGGAGAAAGCAATTCACTTTCGAAGTTTTCGTACTAGAGAGTTTTTACAAGGAAAGAGAGACAAAACAAAATTTTTGCAGGAGTCATCATGAGTAAGCCGAAGGACAAAGGAAAAGGTACACAAAAGGCCGAAGATTACCGGTTGGTTTCTCACCCAGGAACCTTTCAAGATATCAAAATACCAGTTCGGAACAAATTTCAATCCCTTACAAATTTTCCTCCTTTACCCTACAAAACTACTCGTCACAAATCTTACCGCTACCCATTACCATGTTAAATTTACGGAACATTTGTTTCTTACAAATTATAAGTCCCCTCCATCCAATGATCTTATCCGAAAATTTATCCAACAAAGTTTTGGAAACCTCCATTTTTATACCGACCATTCTCAAAGGGACCAACGATTCTACGAGTTTATTCTTATAGATTTGCATTCAATTGACTTTACCCATACAAAAGACTGGAACAAATCCCGACTACATACTTTATTCCTAGTGCATCATCTAACAAGTTATTGGTTCCCATGAGTGGAAGAATCCATTTGAAGAGTGAAGACTCGGACTTTGCATGTATAACATTCCGAGTACTATCAAGGAATCAGGTACAAACTTTATCTCTTGTAAGTTTTCATTTCAAGTCATTCTAAGTGCTATAGACACTTTTCCGAGTGACACGTAACCTTCTCTCGAGTGTTAAAGAAACTATTGCATAGTTTTTCATTTGTTTCGATCGACTCGGAAAAGCATACTCTTGCTCATCATTTCACACGTGTAATTCCGAGTCACTCGGACAACACTCAAATTTATCGCATGTTCAAACACTCGCTCTAACACGCTTATACTCAGTGTCGACTTCATATTCCAAGTTCGGGTGAATTACGACGTTAATTCATCTCTTCTAGTCAGCTTGTTTTGTTTGAACTATATTTGTCTAGATCAAGTATTGTCATTCCGATATTCTTTATCTAACTTGATCTTTCTCCGCATTGGCTCGAGATGGAATTTGAGTATAATGAATATTAGACTCGTAAATTTCATTCTTTTCTAACTCGGATAATTATGTACTTGATCATCTTAATTAAATTATTATCTATGTCTAATCTTGGACCAAAGTAATCTATACTTTGAGAACCAAAATTGATTACTTTTATAGGTTATTTAAACGAGGTTATCCTACTTTTGAATTACAAAAGTAACGGGCTTCAAGATGTCAAATCACCAGCAGACAAGGCTTTTTCTACTTCGATCAACGCGCAGACACTCGTGTCATGGTTGTGTGTTTCCAAAATTGGAATCTTCAACGCTAAGCTCAATGGTGGTTTCCACCCTACTTTTCGGACACCACCAGCTTGATTGGGACATCCTAAGGAGTCGAGAGCCATTGCACAATGTTCACATCTCAACGGATCTTTTCGAGCGACTCGGAAGAACCGTTACAACGGTCACAGAGGACTTCTAATCGAAGCTAGTCAAAACGGCTAAGCTGCTTAGTCATCTATAAATAGAAGCCAACTCTCAAGACTTTAAGATTGCTTGGAACCATTGTCAATACACATACTTAAGCAAAAGTCTTTGTATTCATATTCAATCTTCTACTTACAACTCCAACTCGTACTTAACATCTTTCTAAGTTGTAAGGTCTTGTAATCAGTCACAACCTTTCCTCTTACTTTCTGAGTAAGGTCCCTTTACTAAGCTGTAAGGGTTAACTCGGTTCAATTGTCCCTAGCTGTAAAGGTTACCTCGGTTAGGAAGTACTAGATCGGATAAGGGAATTTCTAAGCCTAGGAAAACTGTGTAAGGAATTGTCTAAGGGAGCAATTCTGGTTGAGTCTGTCTATCGTATTTTGTGGATTCAAAATAGTGGATATGACTTGGTGCTTCGATTAGCACCGGCCGTGGTTTTCTCGCCCCAGGAGGGTTTCCACGTAAATTCCGAGTTCATACTTTTCGAGTCCAATCTAGACTCGAGATAGTTTTAAAGTTCGTTTTACACTTCAATCTTCCTTTTATTGTTCAAATTTCCTCATCACCCTATTCACCCCCTCTAGGTTGACTAAGTCTCTTCAAGAGCAAACCTTCAATTGGTATCAAAGCCTAGCCTTTCGTAAAGGATCTAACCATCCAAAGGTCGAAAGATCAAATGGCTCGGAACAATGGAGAGTTTAATGAAGGAAGATCTTCCAGCAGACCACCAAAGTTTAAAGGATCAAATTTTGTACACTCGGAAGAAGCTCATGGAATGCTTTCTATTGGATCATGATGAAAATGTATGGAACATCATACGAGAAGGCAACTACATTCCAATAAAGATGGAAGAAACAAGACTCGTTCCCAAAGCAAAGGTCGAGTACATCACCGAAGAGGCAGAAAAGTTTAGAAAGAACTTCAAGGCCATGAACATTCTCATGTGCGCCATCAGCTCGGAAGAATACAACAGAGTATCAGCTTGTGACACGACCAAAGAAGTGTGGGACACTCTTGTCAACATATATAAAGGCACAAGCCAAGTTAGACAAGCGAAGATAAGCCTATATCTTCACAAGTATGAGTTGTTCAAGATGAAGCTAGAAGAAAACATCACTCGGATGTTCATCCGCTTCACCGAAATTACTAACAATCTCAAATCTCTGGTAGAAAGATTTCCTGTGAGGAAATATGCATAAAGATACTCGAAGTCTACCTAAGAAAAATGGGGTCCGAAGGTGACAGCCATCGAGGAAGCGCAGAACCTCTCTCTATTAAAGTCGGACGAACTCATTGGGAAGCTACTCACCCATGAGATCCATCTGGAAGAAGAGGATGTCAAGGTCAACACTAAGAAGAATATCGCGCTAAAGGCCTCACAAAGTAGAGAAGAAAACCTGAGTTCATCAAACTCGAAGAAGATCCCATGGCACTTATCGCTAGAGGCTTCAAAAGAATGATTAAGCACAAAAGATGGGATAAACGGCCAAGAGAAAAGTTCTACAAGAAAGACAAGAAGGATAGAAAAGGTAAACACTCTTCCCTTTCAAAATTATCTTTAACTAAGAACTCGGCTATTTTGAATGTGGCAGCAAGGATCATATAGTCAAAGACTGTCCAAGAAGAAAAAGGGACAGAAAGAAGAAGAAGGTTATGATGGTCACATAGAGTGATGAAGAATCATCTGAAGAAGATGAAGACTCGGATGACTCAAAGTATCTCGATGGCATTATCGGACTTAGAAGCTGAATCCGAGTCGGACTCACATCACTCGGACACTAAGGAAATGAATCCTCAGGAGGTAATTGAATATTTCCTCAAGTTTTCCAAAGTTGATTTAGCTAAATACATCTATACTTTAGAAGAAAAATCCAATTCTGATTCTTCTCAATTTAGAGAACAAATTGAGTCTATCACTTCTAAGAGCATTTCTTTGAAAAATGAATTAGAAAAACTGAGACTTACTCTAAGAAAACTCAAGACTAGTCCTCAATTCAATGAGACTGAGTTTGAATCACTCAAAGAGAAAATGAGCATCTTAAGCAAAAGCTCAAAGAGTCTCAAGAACTTATTTTGAAATTTACTCAAGGTCAGAAAAACCTTGACATGCTCTTAGGGTCTTAATGTGTCTCCTTCAAAAAGAAGGATTTGGTTTTAACAAGGAGGAGGAATCCAATTCCTACTCAAAACTTTTCAAAAATGATTCCAAAACTATGAAGTTCAGGAAGGTTGAGCATGGTCCCATTCATAAGAATAAAAGAGGACTAAGCCTAGACCAGCTTACAGGAGAAAACCTTCTCCACCGGTTTATAAAAGAAAAGATTTTCAAAAGAAAGAGACACAGACTCAGCTCTCTAAAAGAAAGACTCGGAATCAGACCAAACCCAAAGTTATTCAAATTTGGGTTCCCAAGAATCTTCTACCTCGAAAAGGACCACAGTAAAGGAAGTTACTGGGTTCGTTAGAGGAAGTGAGAAAGGTTAGTTTGTTTTTGACTTGCAGGTGACTCGAAAAGAACAAAAGGACATTGGTACCTGGACAGTGGATGCTTACGCCACATGTTAGGAGACTCAAGACTCTTTTCTAAGTTAGAAGATTACAAGGGAGGCAAAGTCACATTTGGAGATGATAGCAAGGGCAAGATAATTGGGATAGGAAAGATTGGAAAAGGAGATAGTTTGGTCGACCCTATGTACCTTATCAAGGGATTGAAGTACAATCTACTTAGCATCTCTCAATTGTGTGACAAAGGTCAAGAGGTAAGATTAACTCGGACCAATTGTTATATTTCGATGCAACTACCAAGGAGACTAAGCTCTCAGGTAAGAGATCACGTAATACCTACACTATTCCCCTTTCTAACCCGAGTCGAATTTATCTTGTTTAAAAGCATCTTTACATGATGATTCCTGGACATGGCATCGTAGACTAGGTCATGTTAGCATGCACACCATTAAGAAGCTTGCATCTCATGGTTTAGTCGGAGGATTGCCTAACTGTGCATTTAAGAAAGATAAAATTTATGAAGCATGCACAAAGGGGAAACAGTCGATCATCTTCCAAATCTCTCAAAACTGTCTCCATATCCAAAGTGCTTGAAATGTTGCATATGGACTTATGTGGTGAAATCCCTATCAAGAGTTGGAGGTAAATCATATATGCTTGTGATTGTTGATGATATAATATTTGGAGCTACTAATGAAATTCTATGTCGAGATTTTTCCGAGTTAATGAGATAGGAATTTCAAATGAGCATGATGGGAGAACTTAATTTCTTCCTTGGTCTACAAATCAAGCAAGGCAAAGATGGCATCTATGTCCATCAATCAAAGTATACCAAGGAGCTGTTGAAGAAGTATAAACTTCTAGATGCAAAACATGCAGCAACACCGATAAGCAAGCGAGCATAAAATTGGACTCGGACGAAAAAGGTAAAGCAAGTAGATCAAAAACGTTATCAAGGTATGATTGGATCTCTGCTATATCTTACTTCCAGTAGACTAGACATAATGTTTAGTGTATGTCTATGTGCAAGATTTCAAGCTAATCCAAAAGAATCACATCTCGGTGAAGAGAATCTTCGGATATCTTACAGGGACTCGGAATCTAGGTCTATGGTACTCAAGAGACTTAGAACCGACTCTCACCTGGATACTCGGATGCCGACTATGTTGGGTACAAAGTTGATAGAAAAAGCACTTTAGGAGCCTCGCAGCTTCGGGTCAATCCCTTATATCCCGGCACTCAAAGAAGCAAAACTCGTAGCTCTATCAACCGCTGAAGTTGAGTACATTGCGTACTGGAGCATGCTCGTGCTCAGATTTTATGAATCAAGCAACACTTGAAGGATCTTGGACTTTCATTCAAATCAATTCCAATCAAGTGTGATAATCAAAGTGCAATCAGCATCACTAAGAATCCAGTTAAGCACTCAAAGACAAAGCTTATTGAGGTCGGTATCATTTTCTAAGAGACCATTCCGAGAAAGGTGATATTGAACTTGATTTCATTCCTACCAAACTTCAATTAGCTGATATCTTTACTAAGCCACTTAGTGAGGATCAGTTTTGCTTTATTAGGAATGAGCTTGGCATGATTAATGCATGATTATATGTTTTCCTGAGTGGAATTAGTTTGCATGATTATGTGTTAAATGTCTCGTTTTTATGCTTTATTAAAAATTAGTTCAATTGACCTAGTGATACTCGAGCTATGAGTTATTACTTATTTGCAGTTTCTAAGTCACTCATAAACTTTACTCGAGTCATACTCAGCTTTTGAAAACAAAAATGGACATCACATTTCGAAATCATCTCTAGATTAGTGGAGAATTTCGAAATTTCTTTTAAAATCTCTCTTCTCTCTCTCTCTCTCTCTCACATGCATCAATCGGAGAACTAGTTGTCGAGAGACAAGCACTTGGAATTCTAACCGTTGGAGAGCGGAACAGTTACACCGGTCCGAGGCGACCGTTGGAGAGCCGGGTCGAACGAACACCGAAGGAAAATTCTTTCTCTATAAATAGCATCCCTTTTCCTTCATTTTGCTACTTTACTCTCTACATACTCTCTCTCTCGCTTACTACATCTCGAGTAAGGTCACTATTTTTGAGGCATGAACCGTCTCTCTCAAGCTAAGTGAAAGAAATCTCAAGTAAGCACCGATTGCTCTCAGCTCTTTTTTACTCTTACATTTTCTTTTCACTCTCTACGCTTTCTCTCTCTCTCTCTCTCTCTCTCAAAGTTCATCTTGTCTCTTTTCTCATTCAAACATGCGAAAAGAAGTTCCCACCTAGACTGCTTGGTTCCACAACCAAGAAACCTCGCACAAAAGCCAAGAGGGTCCTTCCAACCCTCTAAAATCATTGCCACCCAACACCTAACGTTGGATGACAAATTCTTTCCAACCACTAAGTTTTCGTGGTAAACAATATCAAAACCACATGGGTTTATAATTTCCTCTGTTTCAGCGAATTCATCTACCCAGAACTCGTTTCTAAGTTTTACTCTAACCTCTCCAACTCTAAGGGTATACTCACCTCCGGAGTTCAAGATGTTGTTGTCCGTGTCAACGTTTCTCTCCTCCACCGCCTTTTAAAGTATCTTCTCTTTTCCTCAACACCAACCCTATACCTTTCATGGAGGTTGCTGATGAATTCTTTGAGAAGTATGCCAAAGAATTTCCCGAGTCACGCAAAAATTTCTCCGTGACTCAACTAAATTCGAAGCTCCACTTCGTGTTTCCTGCCGAAGTAGACCTCTTTCCAATCATAATCAAGCAAATGGCCGCTGTGCTAGCTCAAACTCAAACTAAGAAATCCACCCCACTTCCTTTTGGGACCCTTCTCACTTTTATCTTTAAGCAATTCAAAGTTCCTCTCCCTCGGATCCTAACGCGGTTTCGAGGCTGCCATTATTGTTGGCGAAAAGAACTCCTTGGGTATGGATTCTAAGAGACCCAACCAAGTGTCCGGGTCCGTAGCTCGAACCGAGGCCACCTTCTTTGCCTCGGACTCATACACAAGCTCTTCTCTCTCTACCTCCTCCACCTAGTGATACCTCCACTTCAGGTGTCTCTCACGTCCTTTCTTCCGCCTTGTCCACTCGCCATAATAGACAAGATCTCCTCGGTGTCCACCGAACTCAAGGACGTCCTCCGGTCATTCAAGACTATCCTCCAGTCTATGACCATCAATCAAAAGACTGCTCAATCCCAAATCGAGAGTAGCAAGATGTGTTTCTTGAGATGAAGGCACTTGTCAAGGAGTAGAAGGAGATGACAGAGCTTCTCTAGGAAAGACGTTCCAAGGCTGCTCAGGATCCGGTTGACTCGGACACATTTGAGGAATCCTCGAGCCCAACAAAATCCTCCTCCGGAGGGGAGGAAGAAGAAGAAAAAGAAGAGGAGACTGCAGTGAGGCAGCTCCCTCCGAGGAGAAGGAGGAAGGGGAGAAGGAAGAAGAGAAGAAGAGAAGGAAGAAGCGTAAGCAGCGAGAGGGACAAGGTGCTCCAGTCCTCCAACCGGGACCGATCGGCTCGGACAGTAGTCTAAGCGGGTCGAAGACCTCGCCGACAAAGGTCGAGTCGGCAGCTGTCTAGCCCGAGCAAGCACCTCCCTCGGTCAAGTTCCAAGAGGATGAATCTCCGGACGACCTGGTTCCGGGTCAACCATTCGGAGCCGAGCCCGTCCCGGAGATCCCGTCTGCGCCCGCCTCGATCTTCAACATCATCTCGCTCTTACTAGCGAAGGCGCACTGCTTGTTTCTCCACCTCTCCCTCCCCACCATCTTAAACTTTTCATTTTTTTTTTGTCCGGACATACAAATCAGTATCTCGCTTGATACATTCTTCCTCTCGTTTGTTTTTGCTGAAAGGCAAGGGGAGAATAGTTATATAATTTGTGTTGTCTTGTTTAGGGGAGTTTTTCTCTCACCCTTTTGTGTATATATCTTTTCTATGTGAATATTAATGAAGTTTCTATTTTCTGCTTATCTCTTTCTCAGTATAACTGTTTTTTGAGTTCCAATTTATTTTCCGAGTTCATCGTGCTCTAATTTATCAACTCGGTTAATTTGTTCTTGCTCCGATATAAGCAATACTCTAAGTTCGATTCACTTTATTTCTATGTGATACTTCAGTTTTTAGCTCGATGATCTTTAAGCTTAATTGCTCTGATAGAATCTAAGTTTGAATCACTCTAGATATTTTATACGATTTTATCTCTATACTCGACATGTTCGTTGAGAAAGATTGAAAACTCGGGGCTTTATCACTAACAAAGTTTCTATCCGAGTAAAGAATGTCTTTCATCAAAAGGGGAGATTGAAGACTCAAACTGTGCATGTATAACATTCTGAGTACTATCAAGGATTTAGGTACAAATTTCATCTCTTGTAAGTTTTGATTTCAAGTCATTCTAAGTGCTATAGACACTTTTCTAAGTGATACAAAACCTTCTCTGAGTGTTACATAAACTATTGCATAGTTTTTCATTTGTTTCGATCGACTCGTAAAGCATACTCTTGCTCATCATTTCACATCCGTAGTTCCGAGTCATTCAAACAACACTCATATTTATTGCATGTTCAAACACTCGCTCTAACAAGCTTGTACTCAAGTCCGACTTCATATTCCAAGTTCGGGTGAATTACCGCGTTAATTCATCTCTTCTAGTCAGCTTGTTTTGTTTGAACTATATTTGTCTAGATCAAATATTCTTATTTTGATATTCTTTATCTAACTTGATCTTTCTCTAGATTGGCTCGGATGGAATTTGAGTATAATGAATATTAGACTCGGAAAATTCCATTCTTTTCGACTCGAGATAATTATGCACTTGATCATCTTAATTAAATTATTATTTGCATCTAATCTTGGACCAAAGTATTCTATACTTTGAGAACCAAAATTGATTTACTTTTGTAGGTTATTTAAACGAGATTATCCTACTTTTGAATTACAAAAGTAACGGGCTTCAAGATGTCAAATTACCAAGCAAACAAGGCTTTTTCTACTTCGATCAAGGCCCGGACATCGTGTCGTGGTTGTCTGTTTCCAAAGCTGGAATCTTCAATGCTAAGCTAAACGGTGGTTTCCACCCTACTTTTCATACACCACCAGTGGATTGGGACATCCTAAGGAGTCGAGAGTCGTTGCACAACATTTACATCTCAACGAATCTTTTCCGAGCGACTCGGAAGAACCGTTACAATGGTCACAGAGGACTTCTAATCGAAGCTAGTCACAACGGCTAAGTCTGTTTGGTCATCTATAAATAGAAGCCAACTCTCAAGACTTTAAGATTGCTTGGAACCATTGTCAATACACATACTTAAGCAAAAGTCTTTGTATTCATATTCAATCTTCTACTTACAACTCCAACTTTGTACTTAACATCTTTCTAAGTTGTAAGGTCTTGTAATCAGTCACAACCTTTCCTCTTACTTTCTGAGTAAGGTCCCTTGACTGAGTTGTAAAGGTTAACACAGCTCAATTATCCCTAGTCTGTAAAGGTTACCTCGGTTAGGAAGTACTAGATCAAATAAGGGAATTTCTAAGTCTAGGAAAACTGTGTAAGGAATTATCTAAGGGAGCAATTCTGGTTGAGTCTGTCTACTCGTATTTTGTGAATTCAAAATAGTGGATTTGACTTGGTGCTTGGATTAGCACTGGCCGTGGTTTTCCGCCCTAGGAGGGTTTCCACGTAAATTCCGAGTTCATACTTTTCGAGTCCAATTTAGACTCGGACGAGTCTTAAAGTTCGTTTTACACTTCATATTCAAATTTCCTCATCACCCTATTCACCTCCCCTCTAGGGTGACTAAATCTCTCCAAGAGCAAACCTTCAAAAGAGACAATTTTCTATCCCCTATCAACCATAATCTTACAACTATAATGATTACAAAATGGTTCGGTATAGAGTATTTCTTTATAGACCGGATGTCCACTCCTGGTTCTTCAATTTTCATGATACTTGCACTACAAACTTCTCAGTATTGTATCATAGGTGGACCCTTTTGGTGCGACTTCCTCTATTTTCCTACAAAAGCTAGAGAAGGATAGGATTAATGGCTCAAAGGCTCAACTTTTGACCCTTTTGCAAAAGAAGTACAATTCTTTCGGACATTCAATGTTGCATGGATTTTTAGTTGGGAATACCAATTTCAAAATTACCTACAAAATCCTTATCAACTTTCAATGTTCCGTATATACAAGCTTAGATGGTGATCAAAGTATAAGACTACACTTTGCAACAAGAAGAATGTTCAACATTTTCTAAAGACAAAAACAAAGAAATATACGTTGTTTAATCTACCCCAAGTTGAAGCATCAAAACCAAACAAGATTGAACCATCTTCACGTTAATCCATCTACTCCGACAAAGGAAAATTCTTTAAGTATCAAAGGATCGCAAAAATCCCATTCAAAAGGTTTATCACAAAAGCAACATGATCTTTTAGAAATCCTTAAAGATGAGCCTCGAACTTCGAAAAAATTATTTACAAAAACTTATGGCACAAGACAATTCGAGACAGTGATGAGAATGTTGATTCAACAACGATCTTCTACACACCCCGATCCATTTGGAGGTCCTTGTTCGCAAGACCCCTTTGAGACATTAAAAAAACAAAAACAAAAGGCCTCGCAAGTCACCCCTGGCAAAAGTAAGGGCTATTTTCTAACCTTTGTCAGCTTGCAGGTATGAAGGAATCTTACTAAAGTTCATCTACAATTTGAGAAAAAGGACAAAGTTGGCTATAAGAAATTATGACATAAAGACGAAAAGCCATGACAAAAAGGAAGAAGTCAAGTAATCTTTCAAAGAGAATTGTCAAGTGTGACATAAAGAAGAAAGGAACGTGATTTTGCGAAACAATGACACAAAGATGTCATGACAAAGAAGGAAAAAGACAAGTAATCTTTCAAAGAGAATTATCATTTCCTACCAAAAGATGTTTTACATTTGCTATATAAAGATGTATCTCTATTGGGAGAAATCATCGGTTTTCATGAGTAAGTTTAGATAGAAAAGTGTATTGTTTCCTCTCGTATTTTGAAGACCGATTTCGATTTTCTTTAAGTTTTCTAATTTTTGTGACAAATATTTTAAGTATTTTGTTTACAATTTCGTGTTATATATTTTATAAAATTTGAAGTTTATTTATATTCATCTTTTATTATTTATTTACTCGTATTTTATTAAGTTTTACGTGACTTTAATATTTTAATCTACGATCCTCTATACATATTCGGATTTGGGTAAAATACGGGTCGGTGTATTTCGGATTCGGGTAAAATACGAGACGGTCGTATATCGGGTTATACGGATTTTGGGTTAACCTAACGGGTTATAAGCACCTTTTTATCGGTTATTTTTCTTTTTTAATTATAAAAACCAACATATTTTTTGCTTAAAATTGTTCATAATTCAACCAAAAAAGTATAGTATTTGTATTTTCTAAAAAATGTTAAAAATTATTCAAAACTTTCATTATGATAATTATGTGAAGACTCCATTGAGTCATGCGACTTAACCGCTAAACCCGTTTAAATAAGGTCAATGATGGGTTGATCATTATTATGCTAATGATTTGTAGAAGTTTACAATGTTTATTTCACTTCTTCTATTATAATGATATTTATATGCATATTTATTACATTTTAAAATAGATCGAGAAAAGGTTGACATGGATAGGCTCAACCGATCTATTTTATTCAATAGGAAAAATTTAAATCAGTTTCAACCCGACCCATTGCTCATCCTACGCGCTATGGTTCAATTACATCTAAAATTATTTCAAATAAATGAGAATTAGAAATTTATAATAAACTAAAACTATTATTTTAATTAAAACATTAAAATTTACATAATTATAGTAATATTATTTCTACAAAGCAAAAGTACATTATTTAAGATGTGACTAGGTAGGTATATTTACTTCACAAAAATAAAAGAGTATAACTTGTGCATTTTTTATATTTTAATATATTATGCCATTTGAATCCACACATATTTTATTGAAATTAATTATGTGTAAATTTTTTATATAATTTTTTTATGAGAAAGAAGTTGAGATGTGAAATAGCATTAGTGTTCGTTTATATAAATGACTCGCGATAAATATGTAACGTCTCTCTAAATGATATGATATAATAAATAATTATTACTAAAAGAGTGATAAAATGAAAGAAAAATCATATAATGAGCATAAAATATTCAATGAACAAGTCACAAAGATAAAATTATTGTTTTTATAATCCCGACCCAACGGGTCGAATGGGTTCGGGCCGGATTTGACCCACTAATTTACGAGTTTTTCGGGTTTGGTTTTTTTTTTTTTTGTTCGAGTCTAGAAAATCATGTTCAAAATCCAAAATTTTCGGGCGGATTTGGGTCGGATTTTCGATTCGGGTAAATTTTTGTCATATATATATATATATAAGACCGGGGTAACGAGTCCCGGTCCATATTTTCACTACCCGGTCGCGGACTCGGTTCTAACCGGGTCCCGAAAATTGGACTCGGTCTCGACCTAGTTCAATCGGGTCCGGGTTATATATTTATATATAAAGACCAGGAGTAACGAGTCCGAGTCCACATTTTCACTACCCGGTCGTGGACCCAATTCTAACCGCGTCCCGAAAATTGGACTCGGTCTCGACCTAGTTCAACCGAGTCCGAGTCCGGAACCGAGTATCCGGTTTTTCCGCTCAACCCTATGTGTACTCGATAACCGTTAGTGGATAATTGTTCAATTGAACGATTGAATAAATACATTTGGTAAATTTAGTGGTTGAGTTAAGCGATTATTGTATATTTACGTAAAAGAATATAGATAATTTTTCAAAAATAAATTAATGAAGGGATATTTTTATCAAAAAAATATGAAACGTTACTTTTAAATGTGAAAAACTAATATTTTTAGTTTTTCAAAAACATTACTTGAAACATTATAAGTTAATACAAACGCTAATTGAAACACTAACTTATTGAACACTAATATTTAAGCTGGTTAGTGTTTTGACCTACTCCAAACACGATTGTTGAATAAGGTCTTGATCATCAGAAGAGCTTATCAATATAAAATTTGACTTTTTACAAATTAATAGTTGAATGTCCCAACCAATAAATTACGTTTTAGGTGTTGCCTTGACTCACAACCATCAAGCTTCCCTCCAATTTGTTACTCTCCTATTATAGGATTCTATAATAAACAAGCGGATTGATTAATAAAAAGTCATCCCTTCCACATGTTGAGAGCATGAGTTGGAAACCCACAAACATTTACTTGGAAATTCAATATCTTATTGGGTATGACTCAGCTTCGCTTGATAAATGGGTCTAAATCGAACTAACTCGAATTTATATTTAAATTGGTGTACTGAAATAATTACTTAAAAATTAACTTGACCTGAATTTTTTTTATTAAAATTATTTCTCTTTTTTAAAGACAAGCTTATTATAAGCCTCAAGTAATTTAAAATTAGTCTGGACATTCAACCTAAAATAAAAACCAAAAAAAAAAAAAAAGGGCCCTTACCAATTGAACAAACACACACCTTTGAAGAGTTTAGAGTTTAGTTTAGGGTAGGACTTTTTGTAGGAGTTAGATTAGGGAGGTGATGCTGGCGTCAGCATTTGAGGATTCAGATTTCCTACACGCAACCTCTCTGTCGCAAGCGTACATCTTCTTCTTCCCTCTCTCTCTCTCTCTCTCCCCCTCTTTCACAGCTAGCCCTCGCCCGTTTTCCCAAACCGCGTTTTTCCTCTCCGGTAAGTCTCTCTCTCTCTCTCTCTCTCTCATTTTCTCCCAACGTTCTACCCTCGCTGGGCTTCCTTTCGTTTTTCCTTATGAGCCTGTTCCTACTCTAGCGGATTATTGTTAGAATTTGTTTGAATTTGGTGCTGATTTTGTGTTTCTAAACTCAAATTATCGGTTTTCTATGTTGGGTTTTGATCCAAACTTGATGGGGTTCTTTAGTTTCTTCCCATTCTTCGAATTTCCCCTTTAATTTTCCCCAAAAGGTAGAAAGACCCCCTTTCTAAAAATTAAAAATAAAAATAAAATTGCTTATATTTACCTGCTAATTTGCTTCCCTGTCGTAAAATGTTTGGAATTATGCAGATGATTTTTTTTTTTGCTTTGGTGTTGGTGATTCCAAGTGTGTTCTGACGATTTGTATTTGCCCTTTTGGTTTTGATGATTGTTGATCAGTGACGATATCCCCTTGCGCGTGTCCCATTCCTTCTCCAATTTTACCTCTATTTTTGCCGTTGCTAAAACCCTAACCCTAACCTTAAAAATCCCAATTCCTGATTCAAGCCTTTTAACCATATATTACCCCAAAAAATGGAAGTGAAACTGTGGAATGACAAGCGTGAAAGAGAAATGTATGACAACTTTGCTGAGCTTTATGCCATTGTCAAGGCCACTGAAAAACTAGAGAAAGCTTATATTAGGGACATTATATCCCCTTCTGAGTATGAAACTGAGTGCCATAAACTGATTGCCCACTTCAAAACCCTATCTTCCTCGTTGAAAGGCGCTGTTCCAAGCATCGAAAGGTTCTCTGAGATCTATAAGATGGACTGCCCTGCTGCTTTGAATAGACTGGTGACTTCTGGGGTGCCCGCCACTGTGGAACACAGGGCAGCAGCTGCAGCTTCAGCTACTACTTCTGCTGCCATTGTGGCTGAGTGTGTTCAGAACTTCATCACGGCTATGGACTCACTAAAATTGAACATGGTAGCTGTTGATCAGGTCTATCCCCTGTTGTCTGATCTTTTGACCTCATTGAACAAGCTTAGTTTATTGCCGCCTGATTTCGAGGGGAAGACAAAGATGAAGGAATGGCTTGGAAAGTTGTCCAAGATGGAGGCTGCGGATGAGCTTACTGAACAGCAAGCTCGACAACTTCACTTTGATCTTGAATCTTCTTACAATTCTTTCATGGCTGCTTTGCCTAATGCTGCTGGAACTTGATTCATTTGGGTGAGCTTGTAAATATTCATATACTATTTCTCAAGTCTTATCTTTTTATGTGTTGAGTAGGCAATGTGTAATGATATTTGTTGCTAGAATGTGAAGGTTGGCATTGGTTTCTAGGAAGGGTGATTGGTTTTATGATGCTTATGTGTTAAAAGCTTTTTGTATCTATGAATCAACTTGTTGTGAGGAATACACTATTATTTTGTGCTGATAATGCAGTTTGAGTTGTCCCAACTCCCAGCCATTGATGTATTACTGCAGCTATTTGATGTAGCTCTGCTGTTGGAACTGAGATTTGACCTTTGGATCGTTGCTACGCTGAGGTTAATCAAATGCTTGTTTTCTGGTAGTTGGTGTTATATGTATGTGATCTTATTATATCCATGGTGGATTCCATTCATTTGCGTTCTGAATCCTCCATAATATACTCTCCTATCATTTTCTGATTATGCTGTTACAAGTGCTTCTGCCTCTCAACCGAGGACATTGAGTGCCAACCAGATCTGATGAACTTTCCAATTGTATTTCTTTCTCCCCTTCTTTTCATCTTATGGACTTTTGAGATCCTTCATCATCATGATCTTTTAATCATCTTCGTTTCAGTTCACTTCCTTCCGAGAGGAATCTTTCTCCCTGCTTATCCTGCTAGAGTAAATCACTCAACCATGCATGTTATGAGATCTTGCCTAAAAGTGGTTTCTCCAGCTTAATACCTAGTCTTCACTTATTCTTTTGGTTCTGTTTACTTGCATCACTGACTCATTCTTCACCTGGCTCTTGCAAACAGATTTCTAGCATTCTTATATTGCAAATACATTACTAGTTTCAAATATTGGGGCTTGTTAACCTAGAGCTGTGATGACTTCGTACTTAAATAGTTAAATAAGTCTATTTCTTGAGCTGTGATCTCAATGTAGTCTTCTTAGTCCACGACCTCCTTACACTTCATGAATGTATTTACACTTTTCGTTTGCTCATTTCTCAGTCCAGCCTCTTGTGTATTGGACTTCTCAAATTGCTTTGCCGGCGGCATCTATCAAATTGCGTGTTATTTGACCTTTCCATATCAATACATCCCGCCACAGTAGGATTTGTAGTTGCATACTATGAGCAGGAACTTGTTAGTGTATATCGGGATTTTGAACTGTTTGTATGCACCTTATGAAGCCGGTTTCTCTTGTACATCTGGCACATCTTGTACATCTGACAGCTGTGCCTGATATCAGGAAGAGAGCCAAGTTGGTCACAAATGGGCATTGTGATTAGCTGAAGCATTTTCCGTGGGGAAGATTATCTGTATTGTACTGCCTTGCCAACTACTGACAAAATCAGACCATTTCTTCATACTATCCCTGTTTAGATATCTTCTGTTATCCTGGTGAATAAGCAGGATTTCTTCAGCAAGAGTGATCGCAGCCAATCTAACATAATGCCAAAAAACTAGTGAAGTCGTGATGGGTTTCATAAACCTTTCAGATAGGATTTGTGATTCGATTTTCCTTCAATATTTCAATTGGCAGTGTTAGGAAAATACTATTCTGATGTTATGAGTCTTTCATTTGGCATTCAGATCTCAGTTAAGTTAGACCTCTAAAAGTTGTACCATAAGGCCAAAAGGCCAAAAAACTAGTTGTTTTAACTTATTTTGTTTGATTTTAATTTAGGAAAAATATAAATCAGTGTTATTATTGCATTCTTTTCTTTGCTGTTTTTCAAAAGGGGAAATCAAGGGAATTTGTGTTACTGAACAAGTTTTTCAGAAGCTACAATCCCCTTTTACCTCCATGCGACCATCACCTAAACAAACCTATTCGACTTTCGACTCTAAAGCTAATTTGGCCAGACAATGATCGGCCTTATTACAATCACGATTAATCTAAAGAACATTACAAGACTCAAATAAAAACTAAGACTTAAACTGGAAACAGGATCGAAATTAAAAGGTAACTAATTGATAAAAGATAAAATTTGTAAAGAGATACTTACAAATTTTGTAAAAGATAATGTTGGCTGATGAAACTAAAATAATACAAGAGAATTTGAGAGAAAATTAGAGAGGGATTTGAGAAAACTAAATTGCTCTCTAATTTTTTCGCCGTGCCTTCTTCATTGAATTCTCTTCTCCTTATATAGAGAACTTTCCGAGTCTTTTTCTGCGTGTGTCATAATGATTTTTCTTTAAGTCAAAAGTTGTAGGCGATAGCTTTATCAAAAGCAAATAATGACTTGTGTCATCAGTCGAAGTTGTGAACGCTTTTGTCTTCTATTGCCAATTTTGTCAAAAGTAAATAGTGAGCCTTTCGTCCAATTCACTTTTGTCAAAAGTGAATAATATTCAATACGTGTTGTTGTCGGCAGAGATATTTGTAGTCTTGACTAGATAGTCTTCTGCAAAATTAGCAAAAGGTTAAAAAAATTTTTTTTTTCACAATTCAAATGGATCTTGTGAACAAGGTCCACCGAAAGGGTCATTTGTAGAGGATCCTTCATCGCTAGCCGAATCCTCATCATCATCGATTCCATAGCTTGGGCCATGATTTTTTGTAAGAAAAGCTTTCTTTGCTCGGGATCGTCCTTGAGATAATCAAGTAAATCCTTTTGTTTTTGGTCGAAACTTTCCTTTTCCTTTTGTAGAACGGGATGAAGTAGGATCTGGACTCCTTTTTCTCTGGAGTAGATGGTCCAGGTGTCTTTAATCTTGAGGGATGCAGCTGCTGTCTTCTTTAAATTAAAATATGTATACTTCTTTGTTTTTGTTCGAACGAAGTGCTCAACATTTCAAGAGAACAAAGCTGAGTGTTGTATTCTGGCCACCATCGACTTTTGTAAATGCGAAACATGGACAGGGAAATTGAATGGGAAGGTAAGGTTGTAGTTTGTATTCCCAACAAAAATCCGAGCTACATTAAAGGTTCGGAAAAATCCAACTCCCTTTTGATAAGATTCATAACTGGGGAATGCTTGAGCCAGAATTCCCATCCATTATAAACATCAGATGGGACCACCACCATGAACAACCCTCTATGTTCCTTTACAAGCTTACCCAATATCTCAAACACCCAAGTGCCTACATCCCTGGTGCTATGGTCCTCCGAAACTGAATGAAAAGGACACAACCTCCACACCAACTGGGCGTAGGAACACTCAAGAAAAATATGGGTTGAGGACTCATACTTAACCCCACACCAAGGACAGTGTGGATCACCAGATTGACACACGACGGAATAGCAATCCTACACACCCTTCGCGCACAATACTTTACTTCAGGAGCCACCTCACAATCCAAATCAACTGCCATGAAACATCATTCATCAAAGATGAACCCAGACTACCTTCCAATTTACTTTGTCTATCCATGGACCTAGCCAAGTGATAAGCAGATTTCACCGTGTAAGATCCATTGAACCAAAAGAGCCACCTCAACTCATCCTCTTCATTCAAACAACTGGTAGGAATGCTCAAAATTTCCTTCACCTGGGGATCACTAGAACATTGTTCAACACCTGCTAACTCCACCATCCACCATCTTGGTCAATCAAATCAGAAACCATAGCATCTTGGTCTAGAACTCGAAGGAGCGTGACAATTTTGTTCCTTTTGGTCTACGGCAACCATTTATCATGTCATATCATATCCGAACTGTACGCCTGTTTCCAATACTCCAGCACAATCCCTTTTCCAAAATCAGACGGGCCATTAGCAAACTATGCCAAATATAGCTAGGTTGACAGCTTTAAGAAGTCTTGACGCTAGTGAAGAGGGATCTTCTACCAATCGCCAAACCTATTTACCCGAAAGCACTAACTTAAAGCACTTGAATTTACGGAAGTCGTACCCTCCACACCGTTTTGGTTCACAAAGGGTATCCCATTTAACCCACGCCATGCTTCTCTTTTCCAAATCTTGCCCCCACCAAAAAGCTCTACACATTCCCTCACGCTTATCACAAACTACCAAAGCAATTTCAAAGCATTGCATCACATAGGAGGGAATGGCTTGAGCTACCGCCTTCAACAACACTTCACGCCCAGGACAAAAAGATACCGCTCCCTCCAACATTTCGACTTTTTCCAAACCTAGAGTTAGATAGTAGCGAACACCGCTTTCTTATACCTCCCTATAAAGGTAGGGAGTCCAAGATTGATCATGGTTTTCCACCACCTTAAAGCTCAATCTCACACAGAGCATTTCTTTCATTAGATCACGCATATTTCGGCCATTGGAAACCTCAGATTTACTCAAATTAATCATTTGTCCTAAAGCAGTTTCATACTGTTTGAGGATGGAGAGGACCTCGTCAGACTCATTACTAGTCGCCCTGACAAACAATAGACAACTCATCTGCAAAAACGAAATGTGAGATAATAGGAGCGCTATTTGCGATACGAACACCGTGTATAAACTTTCTGGTCATGAATTGGAACAGATAAACTCTAAGCACACACTAAGCAAAGATACCGAGAGATCAGGTCTCCTTATCTTAGACCCCTACAAGGAATGACCACTCTAAAGGGGCGCAATTGCACCCAGTTTATTAGACTTTTTGGATAAGAGTCCACACTTCTTACTAATTACTAATATGAAAAAAATTGCCCAAGAAAAGTTTCTCCAAAAGGGTTGTTCCCCATCCTTTTATCTTTTTGTAGAAAAAAATTGGTAAGTATGTCCACCAAAGGCCCCATATCTCATAGAGACATCAAGGTGGAGGAAGGCATTTGGAAGGGGAGAGAGGGTAAAGGAAAGGAAATGCCAACCATGCCTCTAGAGAATTTGAAACTTCACCACCTTGGTGGAACGTGAGGTAAATACCCCTAGACTACTAGACCACCCCAACGGTAGGTAGGCCGTTCCCATTCTCTGATCTACTTGTGCTCGAATGCAAACTGCACAGTAGGTAGATTTAACTAAAACCTAAATCCTCTCACAGTTAATTTTTCTTGAGATCCTGGGATCTCCAAAATTCTGTCATTCCCTCAGGTAAGCAAGGCCAGATTACACGATGTTTTCTGGAAGAGACACAAACAGGATTGATTTCAAGGAAAACACCAACTTTCATTGATAGGTCAAATAGAGGTACACAATTCAATTACACCTTGTAGTCATATATAGTACTAATTGCAGGGAGGTTGAGCTTCAATCAATCTTGCACAGCTTCAACTTCGTGCCCACTGCAACTAATTTTCCATTTTGCAACTGACCCCGTAAGTTTCTCGATTTACGGGAGGCAAAATTATGTCCCTCTCTTTTTCAATACCTTCTTCCTATTTCTATGTACACACCAAGCTAAGATGGTGGGAATGAATGTACAGTCCAACCTCTACAATATCCCTCCAGAATTTCCACCGCTACACTTAGAAAACCAACTTGTACTTGTCAATGCCCTTAGGGTTTACCTTGCCATCATCTGGTGCCATCCTTGTTGTTCTTGTTAACTCACAGCATGTCGAAGCTTCCTCTTCTCGGTCTGGTTGGATGTTCAGGTCGATTTGGCCTTTCAGTGGGGAGCATATTATTTTTTCCTTGGAATTGACATATCCTTGGCTTCCATTGTCCAAGATTTCAATCCTCCGCTCTAACTTTTCAGGTGATTTGGTGTTGTCTTGTATATTATGTTCTCGGGAGGCAGCTTCTTTCCCCATTTGATTTCTCCCATGATGCAGCGTAATTGTCTGGGACTGTTCCTTAACCATCATGCAGAAATTACATGTACAATTATGCTGGTGTCTGTGTCCAATCCCACTTGACGGTTGATTACACACAATACAAGAGCAGCCAGGTCTATGACGAGGGTGTTTTGATGTCAGCTGGGCAAGGTCTGGGCTAGCCTTAGTGTCCCCTTCAATGTTGGAATTGGCGAATGTATCCACAGCTCCAGAAGCAAGAGTGCCCAGCTGAGCCTCCTGCAGCTTTTGCAAAGCAGCTGTGGAAACAATCATAAGGGTTTGGTTAACGAATAGAATAGCATTAGATCAAAATGATTTATGGGAAGAGAAATGCCATGGCAATTATTAATTAATAGGTGATAATAACTCATCATAAAAAAACAGAGGTGAAAACAAGATCTCATAGTTATAGACTGAGATCATTGAAGCATCAGACAGGTTACTCAAACTCTTCAATTCACCTCAATTACCTATTTCAAATGCTTGATAATTTGACATTGAACATGCACAAGTAACCCTTTATTTTAGGCTTAAATCACATGATTTTGAGAAGAGTAATTGATTCTCCAGCATGGGTATGCAAGAGTCAGGATGACATTACTAATTAGCATATAGCAAAATGTCGTCTAAAACAATGACACAATCATCAAGAACGGGAGAGCAAAAATGTTTTCTGAAACAAAGACTCGATGGTCAATAGAAAAGGATAAGGGAGAGCAAGAAAGAATCATCGTGGGCTCTGAACCAAAGAAATTATGAAGAGAAATTATTTTCTTTCTGCATTAATGTTTGTATGATTCTAATTTTATAGAATCACATTGCAGTGCTTGTATCTTCAAGGAAATGGGATGAATAAGATACAAATACAAACATTGATTTTGATTTTTGACAAATATATGAAACATTTTTATGTAACTGCTTTGCATCTAGGAAACATTTTTATTCTGACAGATTCATGGAAAGCAATTTACCTTCAGATAATCAAATTTTAGGATCCACCAGTACCACCGAAGAGCTCTCCTGCTTGTATGTAATTCACTCACAATCAATAAGAACATGCAGTTGTAGTGTTTCTAATAGCCCCTTGCCCATGTAAATCATCCCGGTAACATACACAAGTCATTATCACTCAAAACCCCTGGCCCCTAAGGCATTAACTCTTCCAGCAAGGGAGTGCATACAAGCAAAAGATGTGTTGTAAAACAGTAAAGACACAAACATATCTATCTCAAGCAATTCATACCAGGACTGTTAGTGGATAAAAGATCTTCAAGCCGCCCTGATGTAAGCTCTTGTACCGCATCACAAGAGGACCTGGGTAGATGATGCCAACAATCTTGTAAGAAAACTAAAGATCTACCATATACGTCCAAATTAACTACCCCTGAGGTATTTCAGACAGCCTTTAGAAACAGAAAGCAATACAGCACTAACGATGAACAGCCAGCTATGCACTGGGAGTAAGAGAAGCATTTCTTCTAAGCTTTGTTACACATAATGGATACCCACAAAGAGAAACTTGTACAAGACTATCCTCCTAGTATTCACTTTTCTAACTACTGATTATTTCCTTTTTGTTTTCCCATCTTTGGAATTTGGATTAAACAGCCTCACTTTTTCTCCATGTGAAACAACTTCAAACGTCCCAAGTTTTTCTCCGCCTAACTCGCATGACTAGTGTGGCTTAACATTAAGATTTAAAACAAGACAAGCCAAAATTTGCACATCTAATAAAGATACCTATTTGGATCCCATGAGTTTTGAGAGCATGTCCAGCTTGCTGGAAGGAGAAACTCAGATGGTAATTTCCGCCATTTCAAACAATTGTCACATTGAGCCCATTGGATATTTTCACTGTAAGTAACAAAATGCAAACAAGTTCTTCAGATATTCAACAGAAATTTACTTAAAACAGCAAGCTGTTTGTAACCCAGGAGGTGTGGGGTATATCCCTCATATAATTCTGTGTGGTGTCCTCATTTTTCCATACCGGAATACCAAGTGAACCATATTAGCACCAAGCGCCTGTGAAGAATAAGCCCCTATGTCCAAAGAAAATTGCAGAACAGCAATTTCTTCAGATATATGAAGCTTAAAAAGAACGATAAAACATTCAACATAAAAGGAGTTTATATATGGTATTTCCAACCTTCAAAAGAACAACGAAGGCAAATATAGTGATGTGTACATTCAGATGGATCTCAAAGCAATTATAGTGCGACACAACCTGCTGGGAGCAGTGGTGATGGCCATCTATGTTTCCGACGACAAATGATGAAACAAATCTTCTGGATGAATGTTTTTGGGTCAAAGAGCATTATTTCATATGAAAACAGGATAATATATTGGCACAAGACACACTGATCATACCTATCATGCTCAGGTCACATCCATATTAAATGTTGACAACTAAGATATTGAGGCAAACCAACAAGTTACAAATAGAGTTGATATATACCCCATAGAACCTTTAGCAATAACTGTTGGCCTTCCAATGACTGGAGCATCCTAGCAAATAAAAGATAATCCATATTATGTACTCAGAGGATTCAGAGCCCAATATCAACATCCAAGATTATATAGATCTACTTCTCTAACAAAACCAATAAAAGTGGAAAGCAATGACTCCCGAACCACAAATGTGAAATCTTAAAATTCTCAACTTAACCTTGTTTATTCCCTCACCCAAAAAAACGGGTATTAATTATTTACATAATAATGTATTTATCATTCATTCACCCACATGTTACCATTCACGGCACTCGAACATGATACAAAAGGTTCTTATTTTTCAGATTGTTCATAAACGGTAACAATGTGGATTCAATTATAAACAAACCTAAAAATTACTATCATTTATGAATCCAGTTTGCGCAGGTGACTTCCACAGATGACAGAGAACCCCAAATTTCAGAATCACAAACAAGATACTGTCCAGAAAAGTCAATATTCTATATCAAGCCATCCATACTAGAATGAAACTTTTCCAGCAGTGAAAATACATTGATAACATTTCCGTACTGCTTTACAAACTAAAAACTTTCCTAACTCTGTATTCCCATTCCTACTCATCCAACCAGAAGGATATCTTAAAAACTTGTTATTACCGTAAGGCCATTAATGAAAAGTCTTTGAAAGGACTATTAAGTAAATATGATGTCTCTTAATGTTTAATTCAAGGTTCAACCGTTGGCCTATTAAGTATATGTTATGCAAAATTCAATTATCTTTCCACATATTTCACCAAACATTTAAAAAAGGAGATGAGAACTTAGAGCATAGTAAAAGCAACAAATGAAGCAACAGTTCGTATGTGAGTACCTCATATTCCTCAAACACAAAGTCTTCAATTATGACAACATTGGCAGCATGATCAACAGGTGCTCTGAACAGTCCTTGTGCTTCCTTGATAGTTACCATAACTTCCAGCAAGTCTGCATTATTAACCTTTAAGCACTTCCTTTTTGAGCACAGCACACCATTCTTCCTTTTACTAGGAATTGATGAGATGGTTCCAACAGCTTCATTCACTCCACATCCTAATTTTCCAGTTCTAGACAACACACTTGCCTTATCCACTGAATTCCATTGATCTCTTGATGAATGACATTCTGACAATAGATGACCTTTTAACTGACAATTGATCAAATCCTCATTAATCTTAGGCTTTTGGTTGCCAACATCTCCTGAACTCGCTTCATGGAAAGTTTTTGTAGAATGAGTGCCCCGCTAACAAAAAGCAAAAATAACTAGTGTTATAATCAGCCAACTCCAGCTCAAATGTGACCCAAATCATCAACTAATTCATTGGACAAAGTGTACAATCTGTAGAAAGAATAGTAATAAGCAATTGATCTCAATCAGTCAATCTTCCAAGTATTAAAGCAAGTCTAGACCCATGTGACTTTTAAAGTTTCCAATCCACAAGATGGCTTGGTCTAAACAAAAAGCAACAGTACACTTGCAGCTAATGATGCCCAAGTTTCTTAGCCTAAAAGTACACAACTCTTGGACATGTCAGAATCTTATAATAAAAAGTTTAATATACATTGACAACAACCAACAAGCTCCCACCTCTGGGAGGATTTGAAGTCAAAATGTGTGCGCACACACAAGAGCGTCAGCAGCACTAGTAGCCTGTAGTTGTAATGGAATACTACTAGTTGTGCTAAAACTACTAATAATAACCAGTATGAAACTAACAATGTAAAAATATTAAATTGAAATAACAGTACTATAAATGGACTAAACCAATTGTCTCACAAAATGGATCATTGCTTCTTCTCTATTTCAAAAATAGAAGGCCAATTAATGTCCTAGGCTAGTGTCTAAAGGAAACAGCTTCTTTCTAATTATATAAGGCAAAGCTAGTAAGCTAGGTACATCAATCCCATCCTCCAACCCCATCCGTGGTAGGAGATTCTTAAGAGGCACTTTAGTAATGGTATAATTATAGTAAATATATCATACGATATGGCGGCTTTGCTAGAGACTGTAGGCTATTTCCACACTCTAGTGGCAAGTCAACAGCTTATCAAATACATAACATGAGCCAGTCATGGTTCTCCATCCCAGAAAGAATAATAACAGGAGATTTGCAGAAAATGCAGCTACACCAATTGCAACAGCACCCACTCATGCACGTTGATAAATAGAATCAAAGAAACAGAAGGGGGATTAGATTGAAAACCTGCTCTGATTGGGGACCAGTTGAAGCCTTTCTAAACCCCATAATGAGCTTCCCTTCTGGCTCTATGCGGCTAAATGTGACTGAAGAAAGACCAGAAAAGGAAATCACCAAAAACAGCTATATATTGAAAAGTATATTGATATTTATACATACATTTCACTCACAAGGTTTTTTGTTGGTTGTCTCATCTTAAATTCACAAGAAACTGGATCAAAATACTTTTTAACAGGATGAAAAGCACAAAGGCAGAGGGAGAGAGAAACTTTGTCACAATAATGAGTGACATGGCCAAAACCATACAAGTTTCTGACTAACTGCTGATGCAACAACAAGAAGGATCTTTTACCTACGTCCCCGGCTCGCAATTGCAATGACTGAATACAATTAGTTATTCCTTCGAGAACATACATTCTGCTGTTATTGTTGGGCCAAAACCTGAACTGAAATATCCACTCTTTACCCTTTATATCTTGGACTTTAAGAGGTAACCCCTCCGGCTGAGAAATTGCTGGGAAGTAAATCTGTTTTGTTGTGAATAGACCCAGAAGATACTAATCATCAGCAAACGAAATGAAGTCAAGTAATCCACAATCTAAACTAAATGCAAGCAAGGAAGTTATCTCTTATCAGTGATGCATGCCAATCTAATTGCAAGCTAACGAAACAGAAAAGCATGCAGTCAAGCAGTAAATCATCCAAGACAACCCATGAAAGCCCCGAAAGCATGCAACCAAGAGTGAGATTGTGGAAACAACTCAATCCTACAAGGAAACACGTAGTAGCCCCTTTTCCATACTTAAAGCAGCTTACAGTTGTAAGAAGAGAATTCATACTCTAATGCATCACAAACATCTATGATGCTGTTGCAAGCAAAAGGAGTAAGAGATTTATTATTTATGAGATCAATATAATGGGTTTAGTAAATAATGTACTTTGATTTTTTAATTGTAATTTTCGGATATTATTTTAGGGAATTTTGTTTAGATAGTAATACTTTAGAATATAAGTCATAATAGGATTAGGAAAATACTTTTTTTTTTTTTTTTTAAGTCTTGTTAGGTGCTTCGGGCTGTAAATACCCTGCTATTGTTGTTTTATTTTAGAGTAGAGTATAGACTAAAATTGAGTTGTTAATTTTTGAGTAGATCTCCATCATTGTCATATCAAAGCCGGTTTTGTGCCAATGAAAGGCCTTTCTTTGGTATCACCTTTCATCAACAATTGTGAAGTTGTTCTCGTACAACAATCTGTACCAACCTCCACCACATTCCCATCATATCACCCATCTCCATAAACCCTAATATCCATTCCCAATTAAAATAAGTCTTAAGCCAAAGTTTTCCAGTCTACCATTTATCCAAGACCATTAGTTGCGTTATGGTAGAGTGGGAAGTATAGTCCTTTGTTCTGAAAGTATTAATAATCTAGAAAATTTCTCGTGCTATCAATTTACAGATACTTTTGGGTTAGTTTCTGGACATGGAGGCAAGGATGCTTGCAAAAGGTAAGACTGTCTACATTTAAATCACCCTATACGGCTACACCCAATGAAGGTGGGACCCACACTAGGAGTTATAGTTGTTATAGTCTAAACACGGAAGTATTGATCCTTATGAAACCAATATTTTGGAGCAGACTTTTATCTGCATCTTGTAGTCTTTAACAGTGTGACTAAAGCAAGATAGGGAATTCCATAAGCTGATATCTGCCGCCCCATATCTCTTTGTAGCTATAGTTTCTACCTTTGTCATATCAAGAAGAATAACAGAATTTTTATATGAAAATCATCATAGATATGCTGCAGAGTTAGGGAAGACACTCGTTGTGAACGAGAAAGTAAAATGAAGAAGCTTGTAGTTGCCATATCTAGGAAACCAGCTTCCAAATCTAACTAAGAAAGCAACGCCAAAAACAAAGATCATTCTTGAAGGATCTAAACCCAACAACACTCTAAAAGAAGCAAGCTCTTTTAAAGTCCACGAAGAAGCAACAACACTCAACTTCTATATAAACTTGAGTGATCCTATATTCTTAAGCCAAGTGGCCTATTCTTAGTGGTGAAATTTTACCAGTTCTAAATTATTTTTATTTTTTCTCACACAATTAATTTTTAATACTATCTTTAAAGACTTTCATATTCTCTCTAATTAACTACTTATACATGTTCTTAAGTACTAGTATGGTTAATAAAATAACAACAATTATTAATAATTAAATACGTATACAACATGATTGAAATTAGATAGTTTAGAAATAAAAGTGTAATTAAATATTTATTTTCAAATGTGAAAATAATGTATGCATAAAAAGAGCCCCAAAAGTTTCAAAATTAAGTAACTATACGCCGAACTCAAGAAGTAGTTTTGTTTTTATTTTTTAATTTTTATAAACTTTAACAGCAAAGAGAAGATATTGTTGATTGAGATAATTAAGTACTAATCACCATGAATATTTTCCTCATCCTGTTAAGAGTTTTTAGGCTATAATATAATATCCATCTATGGCTGTTTTATTTTCAGAGTTTGAGTTAGTTTTAGAGTGGATATCTGTCAGTCTATGTGTCATTGCCTCATTAACATTCTTCACATTGACTTTTCATCAATTCCAAGGACAAAATTTGACCAATCACTTGCAAAATATGTTGCATGAGAGGTTATAAAACTATAGGTTATATTCACAAACTATACAGATAACTTTCAAGTCCTATTTCAAGTGTCCAAGTCCATTATTTCTCCGATACTTTTGCATTACTTCAGTCTATTTGGAGAGTCGAACATTACAGATTGAAATTTCAAGTATCTTACAGAAGTACTTATCCAGGAAATATTTATCAAAACTCACAACTTCTAACATGTTACAAGTCACAACTTCCAAATCACACAAATTTGCTCGATAAGCCAGACCTAACTGTTACTTCAGTATCCCACCAAGGGTAGGGTGTGGGGACCAAAGGACACACAATAAACCCTCAACTTGACGTTAAGAAAATTGCAAATGTGAAATGCTGACAATCTCACTGGCATGGTGCATATTTCATTTCTATGGGGGCAGTTTCTGCATTGAATAAGACAGCAAAGAGAAATGAATTACCAATAAAACATGCAAAAGAAGGATATACTAAAGAAAATATAACATGAAAGAATTTAATTCAAAGAAGTTGAAACCACACCCCCAGAAAGACAATAAACACCCACAGCCAGCAACTTCATATATGTATCATCAAAATCATCCATCTACATAGTCCGATAATATTGTTCAAGTTCGGTTTCCATAAACTATTAACCAAAGACATTTAATGCTCGTTTTCAAGTATTTCCATAATTGGACAATATATAGAGGACAGAGGGAGTATAATGCTTATGACAACATTACCACCCAGTGTGGGTCCCATCACAATGGGGTCTAGGGATATTCAAGAGTAGGTAATCCCTACAAGCAAAAAGACAGATTCCAAGAAACAATAAAAATAGAATAAAAAAAAGCAAACAAAGTCATAGAAGGAATGACCGACAATCACCTCAGCACACTTCTTTGGTAGCACCAAACGCCCAATACGGCCAGTGTCACTAGCACTTAGTGTCTTCTCAAACAAAGGAGTGACGACAGAATTCGAACTAGCAAAAGTCAAGGCTTAATTTTGAAGCATGATGCTCATTCAAAAGTGAGATCATTGTGCATAAGAAATAAGAGACACAGAAAAAGATTAGAAACTCGTCAATGACAATGACAATAAGAAATTGATAAGGCACCTGACCAAATAGTGGTAACTAAAGGATACACCCCGGAAATATGTTGCAACACTTCATCAGATACCTTGGGCCAGTACTGGGGAAGCAACTCTTTCCAGACCCGCACATCTGCTGGCTTACCATTACGTATCTGAGGCTGATGAGAAGAGACAATTCCATCACAAGATTTACCACCAAGTTTCTTCCCCAGAAGATCCGACTGACAATGCTGCTCAGGATGCAAACCAGAAACCCTTCTCTGGTTGTCTGCTTGACAGCCTAATCCAGGATAAAAGCAATGGATTTATGCACAGGGTTTATAAGGCATAAGCGTTGCTTGTATTCGTGATTGAAAACTGAATGCTAAAGCTTTAGATAAATTTATTATCCATTAACCCAATCCCGAGAAGAAGAGAAGGGATCAAGGGAGAGGCAACATTCCCACATGAAACTAGATTATGAGAGAGAGAAAGAGTTTTGGATCACAGGGTTCAGGAAGTCTCCTGAAAGAGATTAACTGAGTACAGATAATTACCTGTTTTCCCATACTCAAGCATTTCTGCTCCATTATGCTTCAGGCCCCCATTACTGAAAGGCAAATTCTGAGTTCCATGTCTTCCTGATGTAAAGGTGGCAGGTTGATCATTACTACATAGTCTCTCAAACCCAATTGATACATCAGCTTCAAACGATGCCCTTGATTTCAAGTCAGAATGCGCAGCAGATTTATTAAATGCACTGACTGCTTGCAGCAAGGGCCCAGAAGAACCAGGTCCGGCAGTCTGGTTCCAGTTGCCAATAGGACCTTCATTCAGCCAACCAGTTAATGGTCGAGGTGGCCACATTGGATTGGATGTCTGAAAAGCATAAGCAGCTAATTACATAGTTGAACAAAAAATCAAAATTTGAAAACTTCCTCTAAGAATTGGATAGTGGTAAATATTATGCATTTCCATCACTTTTTCATTTTGGTTTATTTTCCTTGAGGTACTAAGCTCAGGCGCTAAAACTTCAACCATAAAACTTGATAGCTCCCCCACAAAGAATTTTGTCCAATTAGTATTTTTAATTTGACAACGTCATATGCTGTATTGATTACTTTGAAACCGAGAGACTAACTATGTCTATAGGACATCTGTATACTGATCCAAAGCCCCCAAAAAATGCAATCACAAAAGCAAAATCTTGATCAAAAGCACTGCAAATGCTATCCACAGATGTAGTGAGAGAAAAATTTCTGTGTAATCATTCGAGCACAATCCATGGTGTTATGCTAAAAGGGACGTGATGGTACCCTTAACTTCTCTTCGCTTGTGTACTTACCATAGTTAAGTTAACTGAATATTCCAAAACATTAAAACTTGATGTCTCCCCAACACCCACACACACAAAAGACAATCTCTCATCTCCAAATTTAAAACTTTATTATAGCCTTTAATATGCAGGGTGAGTTTTGCCATATACTAAGCAACAAGGAGTTAGTAGTGACTTTTGTATGACTGGATAAAACTAATGCCCAGCATTAGGAAATAACCTAGCTCATGCGACATGTTAGCTGAAAGTAATTTTTTTTTTTTAAAAAAAAAAAAAAAAGAGGTTTTCGGCCTCTCTGACATTAAAGTACAATTGTCAATCATCAATTGGTGTTTATTTGTTAGAAAACCATTGTAAAGAATAGAATTTCTTGTGTAATTTCATGTATTCTCAAAGATTCTTAGATATATATGAATAGATGAAGTACCAAGTTTTGAAATTCAATGTCATGCCCGTGGCACAGTCAGAATGAATGACCCCTATATCTTCCTATATTGAAGTCTTGAGAGAATTGCTACAGCTTACACAAGGTTCCTACCCAAATCCTTACCCCTTTGGTATATGAAATTAACAGGCAAATACAACCCTTCCTAATTAATCAGTTCCTATTTCCTAAACGCCACATAATGTTCAAGGCAGATTACTTCCTTTCACAAATATTACTGATACCCTCCAAAAAAATTTTTTAAAAATAGCAAATCAGACAACATGGCAGAATATTCACATTCTGAAGACATTCATGATAAACTTCCTATTTTCTCTTGGACAAGGGACATATGATGGAAGTGAAAAGTCTTGTAAATATCAACAAAAAAGGGGGGCTGGATGCAATGGATCCACCATACACAAGCATATTCTTCATATTGTCTGTGCTCACCAGAATTGCATTTTTCCTTGAACACATTATGCACTCAATCCCTCCAGCATCCAATACGACAAAAGCATGAATTGAGACAATGCACCCACAGTGAACTCGCTGCACAAAGAGTAATAGCTTTGTCAATGAAGCCAAAGATGTGTTGACAATTCCTGAAACTACAAGCAGGCAAAAGTGTAGATAATTTACATGTTTTCTGGCTAGAGACAATAAACTCTAAGACGAACAAAAATTATACAATCAAACTGGCTGGATTTAAACCCTGTCCTTCATTAATTCATACAAAGGATAAGTGAATCCCCAGTGGGACAGCTATATATGTCACCCTATCACATAGAAAAAAGCATCTTGATGGACTACACATCCAAAGTTCATAAACTGCAGAATCTCACCTTGTCACATGTCTCACAAGATCTCCAACCAGACGCGTATTTGTGGAATGTCTCACAAAATCTTCCGTCCTCATAAATTGATCTAAAGGAGTAAGAATGATTACTTATCCATAACATATAAGAGAAAATGCAACCACCAATCATTAGTCATCACATGCACAGACACATCTCTAGGTGAGAGGATAGGCCAGTCTATAAGAAGTAAACCAAAAGCCACACCAAGTTTTTTATTCAGACCTTTTGCCAACTGAAAGCAGCAAGGTACATTGACATGAAGGGTGTTCAACAAGCAACACGATGGAAGTTCACAATCAATGATCTAGACTTTGCAACTTCAGGAACACACACACATACACACTCACACACACACACACACATAAAAAGAAGAAGAAGAAGAAGATAACATCAAAGAGAAGGAATCGCTTTGGATGGTGGATGATATATGTAACCTTTGCATCATATATATGTAACCTTTGCATCATATATTCATCACATTCACTTCACCTATTATGTAAACATGAGCAGGGATTCAAATGCAGTTCCTGCATCGAGGAATAGCGCTCATATGGCAATCACATAATCAATCACAGTTGTCACACTGTCAATTTTTTTAAAAAAGACTCACCGACAATGTTTGGTGCTTAGCTACTTATACTTGAAAAAATGATTATGAATCCCGTGGGTAGCAAAAATATAATAGTTTGCCACAAGTAGATATGAATAATACTAAGATATATCATACAAATTACAAAAAAATCAATACACTGAAGTTATAGTTATCATTCTCCAATTTAGAATGGCTGTCGGCTATCGCGGTTGACGTCGCGATTGTTGGAGATGCTTCAAAGATAGAGAGAGAGAAACCCACTTGCCCCTCTTGTTTATTGTCCCACATAGAAAGATTACAAAGGTTCTCTTGGGCTTATATACCTCTCTTCAACTTGGATGACTAGAAGACTTGGTAAAGGGAGAATCTCTACACCACACCACCTACCATGCCGGGCTGGGCTACGGGCATGGGTGATTATAATTTTTAAGCCAAATCTGGCATTACATCTTTTGACGTCAGTCAACATTTATTCTCAGCAAGTGTTCGTTAGTCTTATTCACTACCACAATAATTGATTCAATCAACTTATGTTTAGCTAAGCTTGATTTGTTCCTAAATATCAGCCCTGCCTTGTTTACAATTTCAGAGGGGTCATTTCTTCTCCATTTTTGTACATAACTGAAAAATACTTCATCTCTAAAAATTGTTCTGGATAATTGTTCTAAGTCTCTCACTGTTGTTCGTCCATGTATGCCATTCGAACAACTTGCCTTGTACCCCTGGAGATTAATTGCTCATGACTCCCTAGTGTACGGAGTAGGGGAGAAAATTCGGTTTTAGGGTAGTGGATTACCTCGCCACGGCTGCCTTCCTTCAATCAAATAAATTTGTTTAATTTAGACATTAGTCCCATCTTGTTTAATTTTCCAACACTTAAAATCGAATTTGGTTTTTCTCACTTGTTGTGGCTAATGGCTAGAATAACAAACATGTTTGATACGTGCTTATCTTACCTGATATGTCTAAATTGGATGGACAAAATTTTCGCATGTGGTATGATAACTTAGAATTTTTGTTTGCACAATCTGGAAATGATTATTGTCTGAAAGCAACTGAACCTCCTAAGGGTAGTAGTAGAAATCTTGAAAGGGACAATAAGACTTGTCGTTGGTTGCTTTTGCATTATATGTCTAATCTGAGACTCTATATCGGATTTATAGTAAGAAAAATAATGCTAAGGATATTTAGGAGGCTCTTGAATCTAAGCATGGAACTAATGATACGGGTATTAATAGGTATGTATTAATAGGTATTAAGAAATATGCTTGTAGTAGGTGGTTGTCCAATAAGATGTCTAATGCTAAATTTGTCCTTGAACAAGTTCATGAGTATGAAAATTTATGTGTTGAAATTTTGGCTGATGGCTCATGGAATGAATATCCGTGACATTTTTCAAGCCAATTGTTTACCGCTGCCCCCTTTGTGGATAAATTATGCAAGCTCGATGAAATATAAAGAGAAGGATTTCCCTTAAGGAACTTATTGCTCATATTAAAATTAAAGACCATAATTCAATCCAACGGAAAGAATTTGGTATTCATTCTTCATCTGCTAATCTGGTGGAATCAAAGAACGATTCAAAGTTTGATAGGACTAAGGGACAAAGGGGAAAGGGAGCAAACCAGTTTCATGGAAAGAGGCAAAACTACAAAAGGTTCAAAAGACAAGGACCCCACCGGAAGAAATTTGAGGGGAACTGTTTCACCAGCGGGAAGTATGGCCATCCAGCAAAGGAGTGTAAAGAGGGATTTGGACCTGCCAGTAAACCAATAAACCCCACTAAAGATGTCGATTCTGGGCCACTCGACATATTTGCACCAACATATACGAAAGTTATGGAAAGGCTTCGAAAGCGAATATGTTTTTATGGGTGAGGCTACTTCTATTCGTATCCTTGGTAAGGGTAAAATTTCTTTGAAACTAACTCTAGAAAAACTCTTTTGAGGCAAAATGTATTTCATGTTCCAGATATGCTGAAACTTTTGATCAAGGCCGGATCTAAAGTTGTCCTTGATTATGGAAAAATGAATTTGTGGGAAAGCCTTTGAGTAATGGGGGTTGTTTGTTCTTGATATTATTGTTGAAAATAGGATGAATGTTTTTGTTGCTTACATTGTCGACTCTATTTCTTTATGGCATGCTAGATTAGGGCATGTGAAGATAGCTTCAATCAAGAGGCCAAAACAATGGACTTTAATTCTTGCATTCACTAATTATGATTTTACCAAATGTGAAGTTTGTGTAAAAGCTAAACACTCTAAGAAACCTTTTAGCAAAGTTGTGACTCAAACCTCCACTTTATTATAATCGATCCATAATGATTTCGAAGACTTCGAAATCAAAAACACCATGAATAGGGGTGGGAAGAAATACTATATGACCTTCATTGATGACTACTCCAGGTTCACTACAATGTATCTTTTGAGTAGTAAAGATGAGGTAAAACACAAATTCATACTTTATGAAGCAAAAGTAGATAATCAATTAGACCAAAAATTAAAAGGGACAGTTTCGATTAGAGGAGGGGAATATGACACCACCTCCCTTAAATTTTTTCTCGGAGAACACGGTATTATTCGTGAACTTACTGCCCCTTATGCACCTCAACAAAATGGTTCAAAGTAAAAATAGAACTCTCAAAGAGATGATGAATGTTATGTTTATCGGTTCAGGGATGTCTTCTAACATGTTGGGGAAGCTATTCTTCATGCTTGCTATGTGTTTAATAGAGTAAGCCATAAGAAAATTAACAAGATTCCTTTTGAATTATAGGGGGCTTTGCTCCTAACTTGAACTACATAAGAGTGTGGGGATGTTTGGCTAAAATTGGTCTTCCTGATTTTCAGAGAAGTAAAATTGAGCCTAAAACTATTTATGTTATTTATTGGTCATGTTCATAATAGCGTTGCTTACAAATTTATTTTGAAAGATGGTAATAAATTTTGGTGTTATTAAAGAGTCTAGAGATGAGCATATATGCTATGAAAGTTGTGGATAAATGCTCACCTTTTTGTTCCTATTTCCAATCATCATGTTGCTTTTTCTAGTAATTTGGAGCTAGAACTTAGGAGTAAGAGAGCTAGAACCGATACTAGCTTTGGACCTAATGATGTGACTTCTTTCTTGGTTGAGGCCAACATATTAGACGAACAAATTGTGAACGTGTATATCTCATAGAAAAGGATCCTAGGACTTATACGAAAGCTATAGATCCATAAACTCTTATGCTTTGAAAGAATCCATTAACAGTGAACTGTAGCCTCATATGAGCAATAGGACTTGGATCCTAACATACCTTTCTAAAGAATGTAAGGCTCTCGGGAATAAATGGATGTTTAAAACAAAAATAAGAGTTGATGGAATCATAGATAAGTTTAAGGCTACACTTATGACTCAAGGTTTTAACTAGACTACTTCGATAACTCGTGACTAAGGTGGCCACTATTCGTGATTTAGTAGCTATTGCATCTATACATAATCTTGTTATTCATCAAATGGATGTCAAATCAGCATTCCTAAATGGTGATCTCGTGAAAAAGATATGTGAAGCAACAAAAAAGATTTGTGATTACTCGTCAGGAATATAAGGTATGCAAGCATGAAAACCCCTTGCCCCTCTTGTTTTTTGTCCCACGTAGAAAGATTACAAAGAATCTCTTGGGTTTATATACCTCTCTTTAACTTGGATGTCCAGAGAACTTGATAGAGGGAGAATCTCTACACCACACGTGTGCGCACCCCACCCACCGCGTCGTGCCTTAATGGGTCCGACATGGGTGATTATAATTTTTAGCCAAATCTGATATTAAATCTTTTGACGTCGGTCAACGTTTACTCTTGGCAAGTGTCCGTTAGTCTTATTCTCTGCCACAATAATTGATTCAATTAGCTTATTTTTAGCTAAGCTTGAGTTTTTGTTCCTGCCTTGTTTACAATTTCAACCATCCATTTCTTCTCCATTTTCGTACACAACCGAAAAATACTTCATTTCTAAAATTGTTCACGGTAATTGTTCAAAGTTCCTCACGAGTGTTCATCCACGTAAGCCATTCGAACACGCTTGTCGTGTACCCCTAGCAATCAATTGTTGATTGCTCATTAGTCCCTAGAGTACTAAGAAGGGGAGCAAATTCGGTTTTAGGGCATTGGATTACCAAGCCACAGCTACCTCCCTTCAATTAGATAAGTTTGTTTAATTTAGTCATTAATGGCATCTTGTTTAATTTTCCAACAGCACCCATTCTCCGTTCTAGAACAGCCACCAAAAGGCTTTTCAACGTGAAACAAGAAATCAGTTCAACTTCCAAACCTTTCCCATAACAATGTGGTCAAAACTCTTTCTAGTACATTGTTAAGTGTTTTTAATCGATTAGAAATGCTATTTTTAACTACCACCACTAAGCAATTGCGTTTATTGCCTAATTCTATAGATGGTGATAGGGATATTGAGTCCAGACAACATTTTTGTGGGATGATTCAATCTAAATTTATGTGTTACATGCATTAAAATTTGCAAGACCGTAGGTAATCACAACCAGTTTTCAATTATTAGGTTGAAGAATCAAGCATAGATACAAAAGACGTCCTAACAAACCAACCCTGTCGTTAGAGCAAGAATTAAACGTTAATTTTGTAATTCGAAATAATAAATAATTTGGTGACATTACACAATATTTGAGTACTTACAAAATTGCATTATCAAATCCAACAATTTTTCATTCAGTTGCTGCATGATACGTTAATTTCATACTTGTTCAAAAATAAACAAGAAACATTTTCGTACTGAGTCAAGACTTCTATCATTTATCCTCTTAGTGTGGCTGGGAAGATCTATATGTATGCAGCCTTATCCCTACAAAAGTATTTCTTTCCAAGTGACCCACACAAAATAAAAATAAAAATTCGGAAATATTTTGATGGGTTGAAATCTAAAAGGTTTGAGATTTGGTAAGAGAATTTCACTTTATATATTAATAAATCTTTACTACGGGCCTCTTCAAATCGATTTCTACACACATGCTTGTAGGAGTAAGATTGCCTACTACCTAATCTAAATCTCCCTAGACCACGTGAAAACAGGACCTACACTGATAGGAGGAGTTGCTGTGATATATTAATAAATCTCCATAACATATGCATGTCTCTTGTCATTTGACATGCTGTTACATGTATACCGTGGCATATGATTAAACATAAAGTTATTTTGCTGAAAAAAAAAAAAGTGAAGAGAGGCATTAAAACAACAAAAGAGAAGTTTAGGCCCTCAAGTCAAAACGAAGTCAAAGTTCAAGTCCTTGGGGTTTATTATACAATCAGCTCAGAATTTTGGCAACATCACAAATTATGTCGATTACAGGAACCACAAGCCCGACCATTCTGTTTGGAAAACCTTGCCCAAGATAAACGTTGTCTGCCATCCTCTTGTTTCCATTTAATTAGATGGCCCAGATTTTAGAATTTTTAAAAAAATTTACGAAAAAACAACAATGACAAGGTGACAATCAGCGTGAGAGAGGGTTTCCTTTTCCCATGCCACTATATTGGAGTTGGACTACTAGACATGAAAGTTTTTACCACCTGCCTGCATTGATTACTTTACTACTCCACATGAAAAATAAATAAATAATTATAAGTTTTATTCAAACCCTCCTCGAGGAAAAAGTAGAAACAAAATAAATACCTCTCCCATTAACCCCATGTCACTTCCCATATGCAAATCCAGTAAAACAAGCCCCCAGAAGCTCAAACTAACACAGAAAAACAAACATGAAACTAAAAAATTGAAAAGTAACAACTGAATTGCTAAATAGAATCACCTGATGGAGTGAATTTCAACACAGAACAAAATCAATATCCGAAATGAAGATATACCAAACCACCATTAAGTGACTGAACTACTCCACAGAACGGAAAACAAAAAGGAAAAGAAAAAATGAAAAGCAGCATTTAAAACTCACCCGCAACGGTCACAAAGGTTAGCGAAGTCGTAGTTTCGAAGACGCCAGCCCTTTCTCCACCGTTGGGATTTCGGATCCCTACACTCCGGATTGAAGCAGATCATCGGCGCTGGACACGACATAGAAGCGAGAAGAAGTAACAGAGGAGAAAAATTTCGCAGCATAAACCCTAAAAAGTTAGGCTTTGCAAAGACCAGAAGAGGAGAGAGAAAATGGAGGAATGGCGGTCTGCAACTGATCAATCATGCGAAGCAGCTTCTACAATGGAGAGAGAGAGAGAGAGAGAGAGAGAAGTTGTGGTGGTTTTGCGGAAAAGGGCACAGAGAAAGTGAGAAAAGGGAATTTTGGGAACAAATGGCAGTACAGTGGGAGAAACGGAAAAAAATTTTAATTCATATTTACTGCTACTAAAAAAATCTTTTTAGGAATTAAAAAGAGCTTAAAAACACGCCCTCTAGACCGTCGTCGTTTTGTGTTTCTTTTTTCCACCCTCCCCTTCTTTTCTGTTGTTTCATGTTTGACTTGGGTCCCTCCCACAACCGAATGTAAGAGACTTAGAATTGGGGTGAGCATGAGCGACTTTTATGTAAGAAATGTACAAAATTTTAATGGGCTTCCAATTTGTTAGGTTGAAAGTTAAATATAAAAGTTGCCTGTAAATAAATTATATGCTATCCTTAAAAATTTCAATCTATTATTTTGTTAAATCTCTTACTTAAAGATAATTTGATATAATATCCTTTCAATTGAGTAAAACTCTAAAATATAAATATTTGGTTGTAAAAAATATTTCCTTTAAACTTTTGAATTCAAATATTTGTCTTTAAAACCCGTCAAAAGAGGATTTTTTTAAAAAATAAATATGAATATTTAATGTCTCCTTTAGCATATTTATTCAAAAGGTTTAAAATATCTTAACTATGAAAACAAAAGTTTGAAAAAATGTGAATTTTTAATGTCTAATATAGCATATTTATTCAAAAGGTTTAAAGTATCTTAATCATTAAAACAATTAATAAAATAGCATATATTTTTCAACACTTTAAGGTAGCTAATTTGTTAATATTCCAAACATTTCTGTAGACATGAGTAATTATTTAAAATTATTTTGAAGATACGATAGTTAACCCCACAAATCTCCACATAATTTTTAAATATGTTTATCGTCACTTTAAGCTATTTAGAATATTTATGAGGACCTCATTAATTGCAAGAGTGCTTCATGTTAAGCACGTTTAATTTCAAAACTCTTAGATATCGGCGCCGCCCTCAACAAGAAAATTTATATATTTATAATGTAAATAGTCAATTGATGTTTCTTGACCTTTTTGATCTTACATCAAAAGATATATTACATACATCCCTATTTGAAGAACACAATATGTTATATTTGCCTAACAAATTGGAGTTATGCCTCTTGACATGGAGTTCTATCTTAAAATCTCCTTTCGTTACATTGGCTAGGTTTTTATGTTCATGACTCAACTCACAATCGCATGTCGGCTCTAACTCCCCTATGTATCGCTACTAACCCACTCAAACAACTCAAACTTTAAAAATTATAGATTCACCCAATAAATCCCTATATTTATTTTCAATGTGCTTTGTTATAGTTTCTTTTTAGATACTCTTCTATTATAAGAGTTGTTTCAAACCAAACATATATAATTTGTCAAAAGTCCTTATAAATTAACTTCCTAAAAAGAAATTATTTTGATAATATAAGTAATCATTTAAATTCTTAAAATCTTTGTTGCACTCTATATTTCGTGTATTATATAATTAACCAACCATCTTGATTTTACAAAAGCAAAAATAAAATTTCTTACATAAAAGTCACACAATATCAATTATAAAATATCAATTAAATTAGCCGGATAGATAACAAACTGTCATTAGAAAAATATATTTTCTAATAATTTAACTCTTATGTTAATGACCGCTACACATACACAAACACTATAAATTTCGGTTTTATCAATAAACTTTAGTTTAATAGTATTAAGACTAAAGTTTTAAAGATATAAATTTTAGATTAATATTTTTTCTTATTATATTGTACTATTTTTATGACTTATTTATATAAAAAAATTAACAAAAAATTTAAATTCTAAGTCAGACAATGTAGGTAAAATAATGCAATTATAACGAGGGAAGAATGGTGAAGAATGAAAACCATGATTGAGGAGATTTTATTATTTTTGCGAGCAATCATATTTTCTACATTTATAAAAAGTTTGTTTCGAACTGTCATGCATGGCATGGCCCCACATAGCATTGCTCATGCATTCACGTGATGTAATGACTGACTGCCATTATATTCCACTTGTTTTTACTTTATTTTTTAGATATATATATATATATATATATATATATATATATATATATATATATATATATATATATATATATATATATATATATTTTACCAAATAGACTTTTATATGGCCAAATACACTCAGATTAGAGACCGAAAATAATAGATTCAAATGGGTCTCAATTAGAGATCGATTGAGCCGGAGTTCAATATTAATCGGTCTTAAGTTAAGACCGAATTTTAAATCGATTTCTTAATTTGAATTGCGACTAAGATTATTGAGACCAATGCAATTTGGTCTTTATCCTGTCCCTAATTTGAGTTTGAGAGCAATTATGGGCTTTTTAAGATTGTTTTTTATTTCAAAGCCGACGTTTTCTTGTAATGAATCATCTATTGAAAGTTGGTCTCACGAGTATTTGGAACCTCGAACTTTTAAAATAATTTATTAGATTATTATAAGTTCTTGGATGAGACTATCTCACAAAAGCGTTATAATAAGATAAATTTTTAAAAGAATTACTAATTTTCTTATAAATTTTAGAATGATTAAACACTTATTTTAGAGTGATTTTTTAATTTATGTGTGACAAATAAGGGTAATTTAATTAATAAAAGTTAGGCCAAATGAGTAATATTAGTCATTCCAAATTAATTTCTATAATCATTAAAAATTGCCCTTAGCTTATCTATCTCACAATATCTCTCAAGTAAGACAATTTTAAATAAGACAAAATAAAATAATAAAAATAATATTTATTATTATTATTATTATTATCATTATCATTATAATAATAATAATTATTATTATTATTACTACTACTACTACTACTATTATTATTATTATTATTATTATTATTATTATTATTATTATTATTATTATTATTATTATTATTATTATAAAAACTGTAATAGAAATCTAAAACTTATATAAATAAGTGCGCAATTTGCTGAGTTCTAAGAGTATTCTCAACAAAAATTTAAAATATTGGATTAGAATTATATAATTACTAAAGTAGTATTTTCTTCATAAATTTCACTCAAGAATTAAAAGATAAAAATGATCTACAATAAAAACATACAAAGCCACATGCCATGGTTTCTATCACTAACAAAGTTGATATAATTTTAAGCGAGTCAATAAACTATTAAATTAATTTTTGATAAATAAAATATATGATGATTTAATACTTCATACACGAGTCTTATAGATCGAACAAAGACAAAAAGAATAAATCTCTTTATTAAAGCCATCATTATCCTCTTTGTCAGCAACTCCACAATCTAAACATGCAAATCATCACTTATCTTGAAAAATGTAAAAGTTCTAATGTGTATATACTTCCATTCCGTGCTTTTCTAAATCCCGATTGGTCTTTAATTGTGGAAACGAACATATGACAAGTATTATCAAATTCTCTCTCGGTATCTCGTTGTGCTTCAATTGCACTTTCAAAACGCATCCAAAATTCCACCGAGCTAAGTTGTCTATTAACAAAGTTACCGAACATAGAGTTCTCACTCTCGATATTGAGGTTGTTCGTAGCAATCCGGCTAAGAATATCTCCCGAAAATAATATGGAATCCACAAATCCCTCATGCCATACATAAGATTGAACCAATTATTTTTCTCTAACCCATAATCAATAATAATAGATAACCAAGTTAGTTCAAATTCTTAGGGGTCTCGGAGGCGCAAACGCACGAGTTCAACCTATCATGAAATTTACTCGTCACTATTCAAAGAACCTCCCACCTTTTCGGATACTTTTCTCATTATATGTCATACATAATATCTATGAATAGAAGTATCAAAAACCTTCTCTATGACTTTCTTCATGGTAGGGTCTTGATCGGTGATAATACATATAGGTTTATGCCCCCCATAGCTTCTAAAATTTCTCAAATAACCACGTAAAACTTAAAACTTGCTCATTATCTAAAAAGGCAGCACCAAAACCGATAGATTGTTTATGGTGGTTTAAGCCCGTGAAAGGAGCAAAAATCAATGAGTATTATTAGTTTTAAACGTGGAATCAAAAGAAATGGTATTACCAAATAACGTATAGTTTTTCCTACCGATACCATCAGCCCAAAACACGTGTTTTTCCAATTCATATACATAATAGAATAAGGATTTTTATCTTTGAGTTGCGTAAAATTGTCGATAAACATATGGGCATATGAATTTTTATCAAGGCTTTCATATCTCAATGATAATTCTATAAATCCCTTCTCATGCAACCCACATTATCAAGCCCCCAAACTTGCTCTTTCATTACGTGAAATGCTTTAGATGTTCCAACATTTGATCGATGATGAGCACGCAACATACTCTTAAGCACGAAATTTACTTTCCTTATCGATCTTAACATTGGCTTTTTGAAGGGGTAGCCAAAGCATGTGTATGACCTTCATAAAATCTATCAATCACATAGTTACCTTCTGTGGTCCTTTTGAAAACAATAGTTGCCTTACAACCTTCCCTTGTAAGGCTTCTTCTTATTTTACAATTGGACTTTTTTTCATTTGTTTTTTCTTTCCCTTTGTTTGTCGCATCTTACACTAATGATAATTGTAATGCAATTGAATCAGACTTTTTAGCATCATACCAACCTTCTTTTGAACATACCACCTATTTTCATTATATAATTTCCCCATTCTTGGTTACTTGAAGAAAGACGCACACTAAAACCTACATGATGTGCATAACTTTTATAGTACTGGATTCCTTCTTCTACTTGAATCAAATAACATACCTGGCACGGGCTTTAATTCTTCCTCACAATTTGGATAAATTTTAGAATCCGCATTGGATTTTGTTGGTGTAAGAAATAAGGCAACATCATTTGGAAGATTGTCCATCGCTATAATGTTTATATAAATGGAATTAGCATGCTTGAATTAACAAAAAGATCTCGATACATGAATATATATTCTGATACATTGACGAGTGTGGCCGAAAAATAATAATGAAAATTAGAGGAAATAATAATGAAACAATTAAATCTCACCTGTAGAAAAGATATTGTTGGTGAAAAAAACAACTATAAACTATCATTTATTTGGCCTGGGCATAACTTTTATAGTACTTGGATTCTTTCTTCTAGTGAATCAAATAACATATCCGGCTCGGGCTTTAATTCTTCCTTGCAATTTGGATAAATTTCAGAATTCGCATTGGATTTTGTTGGTGTAAGAAATAAGGCAACATCATTGGGAAGATTGTCCATCACTATAATGTTTATATAAATGGAATTAGCATGCTGAATTAACAAGAAGATCTCGATACATGAATATATATTCGATACATTGATGAGTGCGGCCAAAAAATAATAATGAAAATTAGAGGAAATAACAATGAAACAATTAAATCTCACCTGTAGAAAAGATTTTGTTGGTGGAAAAAAACAACTATAAACTATCATTTATTTGGCATGGGCATAACTTTTATAGCATTGGATTCCTTCTTCTAGTGACAAATAACATATCCGGCCTAGGCTTTAATTCTTCCTCGCAATTTGGATAAATTTTAGAATCCGCATTGGATTTTGTTGGTGTAAGAAATAAGGCAACATCATTTGGAAGATTGTCTATCACTATAATGTTTATATAAATGGAATTAGCATGCTAAATTAACAAGAAGATCTCGATACATGAATATATATTCGATACATTGATGAGTGTGGCCAAAAAATAATAATGAAAATTAGAGGAAATAACAATGAAACAATTAAATCTCACCTGTAGAAAAGATTTTGTTGGTGGAAAAAAACAACTATAAACTATCATTTATTTGGCATGGGCATAACTTTTATAGCACTTGGATTCCTTCTTCTAGTGACAAATAACATATCTAGCTCGAGCTTTAATTCTTCCTCGCAATTTGGATAAATTTCAGAATTTACATTGGATTTTGTTGGTGTAAGAAATAAGGCAACATCATTTGGAAGATTGTCTATCACTATAATGTTTATATAAATGGAATTAGCATGCTAAATTAACAAGAAGATCTCGATACATGAATATATATTCGATACATTGATGAGTGTGCCCAAAAAATAATAATGAAAATTAGAGGAAATAACAAGGAAACAATTAAATCTCACCTGTAGAAAAGATTTTGTTGGTGAAAAATAACAACTATAAACTATCATTTACATCAAGTTTAAATCGGTAGCTAGTAGTTAATACTAATAAATAATGGAAAGAGAGTGATCTTTTTAATAGTGTTATAATTTTAGCTCTGTCGAGTGTGCTGATTTCTACCTATATTCAAAAAAATTGGTATTTGGGATATTCATATTTATATATATATATATGAAACTTGAGTTTACGGTTATGGATTTCACTTTATTATTCTTTTGTTATGGAAATTCCAAGGCTCTTACCCTGTACCACACAAAATAGAAGGCTGCAGGGGAGCTTTTCATCTTCAAAATAGAAGCTGCAGGGAAGCCTTATTATTCCATGTTGTCGCAATATCCCATGTAATCCATGTTATTAGCATCATTTGGAAGATTGTCCATCATATATATATTATTCTTGAGTTTTTGATTTCTACCCACATTCAACAAATTTGGTATTTTAGGCAATTTATTTTGTTATGGAAATCCAAAGAATATAATATGTGTTTGAACCGAGAACTTTATGCCCTAAATAAAAGGTAAAAGATAGTATCGAATAGTGTTCTTCTATTAACATTAATAGAATGGAGCAAATTCGATATATTATGAGTTCGTTCAAAAAATAACAATAAAAATTAGAGGAAATATTAATAAAAGAATTAAATTTGACCTGTAGAAAATATTTTAAACATGTCCAACAATAGTGACGTGACGATAATATTTCCAAATTAATTGCACAACTTAAAAAAGGGAATGAATTAGGAGAGCACAAAACCCAAAAATCGAGAGGGCATGACAATACTGCAGTAATGTGAGAGAGAGAGAGAGAGAGAGAGAGAGAGAGAGAGAGAGAGAGAGAGAGAGAGAGAGAGAGAGAGAGAGTAATGAGAAAGAAAGAGAGGTGCGTGGAAAGGGGGATCCGAAATATTATTAAAATTAGGGTTTTTAGGATATTAGAATCATTAATGTGTTGTCAATTTTTAGCCATCGGATCTAATCCAACGGTTACAAAATAATGCTCTCATATCTCATTCTATACCTTCCCTCTCATTTGATACATCCCCATAGGGGATGTATTCAATGAGAGGAGAGGGATAGGGTGAGAGATGAGAGGAGTGAATATTAGCCATTAGATCTAAATTAAAGGTGTAGATTTAATTTTAATACGAAAACCCTAATTAGATTTTCATTCATCTCCGCCACTTGAAACCACAACCAACCATGACCTACCGGCTTTCTTTACTTTTATGGCGGCAAAGCCGCTGGAATTTATGAAAATTCTATCCCAAATGCATCTAATTTAGGACATATTTAACCCCAAATCGAAAATTCATATCTTACACCCGCGAAATGGTAAGAAAATAAGGTGGGAGTTGTTTGTAATACCTAATTTTGGGGTTGGGCAGCGGTGGTCGAGGAAAGAGAAGTTAAGGAAAGAAGGCCTATGCAACAATTTTAGGGGCCAATGACTTCCATCAATGAGATTTAATTTTGACCCTTAAATTTAAAGTGAATGGTTGAGATTTAAATTTTTACTCTCACTTTGTCCCTTCCTCTCATTTGATACAATTCATATATATATATATATATATATATATATATATATAGAGAGAGAGAGAGAGAGAGAGAGAGAGAGAGAGAGAGAGAGAGAGAGAGAGAGAGAGAGAGAGAGAGAGAGAGAGAGAGAGAGTAAGAGGATTAAATCTCAACCATTCATTTCAATCTAAAGGTCAAAATTAAAACAAAGTTATTTTCTATCATTCGTGGGTGCAAGAAATAAATTTTCGATTTGGAGTTCAACAATCTCTAAATTAGATGCATTTGGGGTAGGGCTTTCATAAATTCCGACGGCAAAGTGAATAAAGTAATGGAGTATGGTAATTTTAGGGTGACATAGTGAAGAAGGAAGTAATTAGGGTTTTTAATTTGGTAGATTAATCTCAACCACTCATTTTAATCCAATAGCCCGCATTTAATGCTCTCACTCTCACCCTATCCCTCTCCTCTCATTATATATATATATATATATATATATAACTCTCTTTAACTTTATATATAACATACATATTGGTTTTGAGTTATACATAATTTCCTTCACCTGGGTTTAGGATAACACAAGATTGTGCCAACGTTTTATGCAAGAAAGTTTCGTTTTAGAGTTTGTGATTATCTTTGGGATGAGATTGATTGAAAAAAATATATAGAATTTTGTCAGGTGTGGACAAACTTGGAAATGGGAAATTAAGGATAACTATTGGCACTTGCTAGGTATCCATTCTTCCCCTCTCATCTCTTGCACAACTCTAAACACATTTTATTTATTTAATATGGTCTTCCTCTCCTTGCATGGTGAGCATATCTTTTAAGTTTAATTCTTAGGTGGATTTGGATATATGAAATCTTGCTTATTTCTCTTTTGTAATTAATTAAATCACATCACACCATATGTGAATAATATTTTATCAAGTTGTTTTCAACTACATACATTATTAAGGTATTCTTTTACTAACTAAATTTAATACCTAAATTTGTATATGAAATTTTACAGATCAAAATATATAGAGTAGAGTACATTTAAATACAATGTAGTTCAACGATCATTGACCATGTTACTTTGACTACAAAAATATTTTTAAACTAAAAGTACTATTATATTTATTGTTTATATAATAGTACCATTGTGAATCTTTAATTATATTTTGAACTTAATTTGTAAACTTATGTGCTTAATATTATTACAAACTTATTTACTAAATTTATTCTAGACTTATTTCTTAAATGTGATTATTGTTGTTGACTTTATAGTAAACTTAAACAACTTATCTAAACTTATTATGCAAAAAAAAAAAAAAGCAAAAGAAAACAAGGCCTTATTTAGCACATATAAGTTTAGATGAATTCAGTTCATCAAAAAATATATTCAAATAAATTAGATTTAGATAAGTTCTATAAATGTACATAAAAAAAAACTTATTTTACGAAAACAAAAAGGGATAAAAAATTACAGAAAATAAAATCACTTATAATCAATATGCTTTTAATAACCTTGCACGCATTGCGTATGATTCTAAGCTAATAAATACTAAAACGAATAGGTCTTATGATCAATAAATGAATTTTTTTCATCTTTGAATACTTTTAGGGGCCATAAAAAGCAACTAGCTTGGTGCCTAAGTATCGCTTTGCATGACTGATGGACTAAAATCCTTCTCTTGAGTCTTGGCACTTGACAGTAATACATTTTTCAATAATATGGCATTACATGGTCCAATGTGTGTAAACTTTCTATGACCATGGGCCATAGTCTTCATTCTAGCTTGCTAGGATTTAAGAAGATTATCCACTAAACTTTATCTCAATTTAAAAAGCAAAGTAGACAACAGTTCTTAGGTACCAATAACGACAAAGCAATATGTCTATCATCATTCAAACTTTTGCACTCAGAAATCAGTTTCTTTTTGCAGTAGCACACTAAAAAAAAAAGTGTGTTTAATTTATAATTTAATAAAAAAGTTTTTTTGCGTAATTCAAAAGTATAACTGCTATATTTAAGTGTCATATATATATTACATCACCTCAAAAAAGGTGAGGCAGCATCTTTTGAAATAACTTTAAAATTTTATTAAAATAGTTTGTAGTTAATTTTAGGTATGTACATGGGTTAAGGTTCAAGAGGAAATCCTCAACCCCTAGATGAAGGTGGCATTTTTTGAAATAACTTTAGAGTCTTGTTAAAAGGGTTTGTAGTCAATTTTAGGTATGTACATGAGTTAAGGTTGATTTCTACTAAAAGGATTAAGGCTTATTCAAGAAAAAGGTAAACTATTATTTCTATTAAAAGAGTTAACGCTTACTTGAGAAGAAAGTGTCTCATAATTATTAGCTCACATGGATTCATAGTTGGCGATGAAAAAGATAAATGTCCCGATAGAAAACATCAAACATATTACAACATTATTAAGGTTAATTACTAATCCTATATCCAAAATGGATGTTCTCCATTTCACAATATTATAAAGAGTCCAATAAAACAACCTATTATCTTGTCAATAGACCTAATAAAAATGAGGGTCAGTCAGAAGATCAACTAGACAGGATTTCTCAATCCCTAGTCCAACCCGACTATTGTGTGGGTTAGCATACTCGTGACTGTCACCCCAAACCTACAAGTAATTTGAGATCAGTATGTTAAACCCTCTCCCAAAAAAAGCACTCATAAACAATAACTTATTTATGATAGAATGAAGAGAATATGCCCCAAATCAAGCTGCTAATTCTCATCCTTTCATTTTTTATTGCTAATTTCTAACCAAACATTTCTTTTTAGGTGGGGATAATATTTCCTCCCAATCTATTTTATAAGATACCTTAAATGTTTTCTCTTAATTAAGCTATCTATATTATAATATATTACATTGAAAAAAAAATGATTGAATATTATAATGACGTTACAACTTATAATTTGTGTAAAATGATCTTTTTATTTATAATTGTTTACAATTATAAAATCATGTGACAGATATGTTGATCCGATTAAAATACCATTTTGTTCCCGTTGGCTTAACCAATGAATACTCTTCTTTAAGGAAGAGCACAATAATTGCATCAAATAAAACCTTCTGTGAACTGTACAGGCAATATAGAATCATAACTTTCATCTTCCAAACCAAAACCAAACAATTGTAAATCACACCTCGTGTCCATATAATCATAAATAAATAAAAATCAAGTCGTAATACATCTGATTTTTCTCAAATGGGAGGGGAAAACAGAGTAGCGAGGGCTTGATCAACAGTTATCTGCAGGTTGTCATAAGACATCAAGGATTTCTGGTCACATTTGTAAGTTCCATTGCCTCTGGCCAACACCTCCCCATCACAGTCTATGATTCCTCCTCTTGTTGAATCTTTGACAAGGGGACCAGGTTCCAGAACAAAGGCTTTCACCTACATTTTTGGTCACCACAAACAGAACAGAGAACATCAAACCTTATATCAATATAGGGTTCAGATTAGGTTAGGATACGGGGTTTCTTAAGAGGGTTCAGAAAAGGATACAAGGATTGCAATTTATCGGAAATCTGCAATCTGTGCATGGTAGCCAATGTTTATATAGATAACGTAATATAACAGTCTGTAACTAGTTACTAGGGACAAAATCCAGTATAGAATACTGTCCAAAGCACATGAGGTTTGCAGATGACCTTCTCCTATTCTGCATAGCAGAGCATTTCAGTGTTTACTGTCTAATGACTGCATTCAAGCACTTCTCTGACTGCTTAGGGCTTGAAGCTAACCATACAAAATCACATATTGTATGTGCTGGGATTAGCGCTGAACTGGCAACAACATTACAAAACAAATAAATGCCTGGCAGTAAAAAATTAGCATATGGATTCAGCTTATTGATCCTGTACTGCTGAACTAGTTCACATAGTGGAGCCAAATCTTCATCATACCAACTGGAGAGGCAGGATTCAGCTTATTGATCTTGTACTGCTGAACTTGTTCACATACTGGAGTCAAATCTTCATCATACCAACTGGAGTTATTCAGCAGATAGAAAGGAAGTGTAGAGACTTCTTATGGGGTGCAGACAATGAAAGGAAACCAGGCTTAATATCTTGGGACACAATATACTTGCTTAAGAAAGAGGGTGGCATGGGAAAGCAAACTATGAAGAGGAATATATATGGCATGTAGCTACAAAGAAGGATAGCTTGTGGGTTAGATGGATCAAACACTACTACCTGAAAAGGAGCACTATATGGCAATGCAGTAGCAAGTAGCAAGCAGAGCAGGACTGCTGATACTTGGAAAAAGTTCCTTAAAGTAAGGGACAAAGTGGAGATGGGATTTGACATGGTCACTGGGAACCTTCCAGCAACAAATGACCAATACACGACATCTGCTGGTTATGAATGGATTAGACAAAAAGCCCCACTATGAACTGGTATGCACTTGTTTGGCATATGAGCAGAATACCAAGATGTGCTTTCATAATGTGGCTAGCTCTACAGCACTTGCAACAAAAGATAGACTGCAGAAATTTTGAGAGCAATGTGACCAAGGTTGTGTCTTATGTGGCATAGACAATGAGACACATACACAACTCTTCTTCAGCTCTTCTTACACTAAATATGTCCACAAGCCAACACTGATGCAGCTGCAGCAACATGACATAATTGATACACAATGGGGACACTGGCAGGAGGACTTAAGGGAAGACTTAAGGCAGACTGGAGGCCCTAAAGGGAGATACATAGGAGCTACAGTGGTGATTTACATGTGTTGGCAATAGAGAAATCCCAGTGTTTGGCAAACAACTTTTTGGCCCCAAAAAGCTCTTTTTGAGCCAATTAGTTGTTTGACTTCAGTTAAAAAGCTGTTCAGTGAATTTTTGGAATAACTTTGTATACCCAAAAGCTCTTTTGTAAAAAGCTATTTGGATCAGCTTTTTATGATTAATATCTAAAATTACCACATTGTCCTCATGACTTCAACAAAATTACATTAAATTAAATGTCTTTAAAAAAGAAAACCCTATTAAATTTACTTTTTTAATATTAACTTTTCTAAATTACGAATAATTTCTATTAATTAGTCTTTCATAATTTGCGAGGAAATTGAATTCAAACCCATAGGTACCCGCCCGACTTACCCCTAATGAGATGAATTTGGGTTACTTTTAAATAGGTTAGTATGGATTTAAGCAAATAGCTTTGTTAGAAACTAACTAATTCAAACATCTTTTCAATAAACAACTTATGCAAATAGCTAAGTCAATAAGCCAATACAGACAACTACAAGCTCATTGCCAAAGAAGACCACAGTCCTACGGAATAGTCGGTGAGATGTCATTACACTAAGCATAGAATGTAGAAGGATTGGAAAGAGTAGAATCAAAAACTGATTTTGTGAAATCATTGTATACTCAGGGTATGCCTTGAGTAAACCATTGTGGTGTAATGACGTGAGCAAACATAATATGTATACAATACTAATATTTCTCCAACAAAATAAAAAAATACAAAAATCTGTAGCGGATTGTTTCAGCCCAATACTAGCTAGAGCTGACCTTAATATAAGTAATTTTTAAAAATTAAGCTTTTATTCTTTTATTTATAAAGTTCTAATGACACAAACCCCAGTAAAAGAGTAGAGATCCGGAACATTCCATTCCTGTGCAAAATTGGAAGATGACCAGTGCAATATTAGCTTTGATGCAAATACCAAACTTGAAGTTCTAGATAGATGTTTTAGATATATCGGCACTCGAAAAACAGGATGCATTTGGCATATCACATGAACCAGTCTCAGTACGTGGACAATAAGGAGAAAAAATGATGAATATGGTAGGATGTTACGGACTGAGATGGCAGGGGGTATAACCTAAACGTGATATTTATCACAGAGGAAAAATTAGGTTGAATCAACGTGAAACATTTCTTCTCATGCTTTCCCTCTTTCTTCCCCACTACTCTCCCTCGAAAAGAAGAGCAAAAAACAAACATCACATTTGTCATGATAGTATGAAGTAGCAGCTTTAGCGTGATGCATGAAAAGGAAGAATAAATCAATGGTACATCCAATTGAAGTTGAGGCCTTGAGGGCCATCAGTACTAGTTACTACAGGGTATAGACGAATTGACTCACCTTGAAGTAGAACACATGAGGAGATTTGACATGATTACCCTTGTTCACTTCTGTCAGTATTGACAGCAAACCCAATTTTGGGGAATCTTTAATAAGAATTACATCTAAGCACCCATCTGAAAACTGCAGATTAACCAACGTGAGAAAAACGTATGAACAAAATGAAATACAAGCAAGGAAAATGAAACACTTAATTGAATATTACCAGAAGCAAAAACACACAAGATAATTTAGGATCCAAACATTTTCCTCGACTTTCCTTTCATTGACCACTGCCCCTCGAGGGGGGCTTCAAACAATGCAACCAATTAGCTATTTTTCAGGTTGTGAACCGTTCTCAGTGGAAGTCTTTGACTTGAAATGAACAAAAACAAAAGGAAGGGATCATATTAACTTTTTTTTACCTTTGTGCTCATGATTAGATATGTTGTTGTCAACATGAAATGAGCATCCCTTTAAATAAAATTAAAAAGAGAAAAGAGAGGGGTGGGGGAGCAATTTCCCCTAGCCTTCCATAGCAACCTGGTCCAGAAGATGCATTGCCAGATTAGACAATTTTATGTCGAAGAACCAGACTAGGTACCCATATCTGGTCTCCATCTTGAGACAAAAATTTCATCAAATGTGCAGGTTGAGCTATTTCCAATTTAATTCCAGATTGCACAAAAAATGAGTTCAGCAGTTCGACTTTTTGCTTGCATATCATAAAAACCAACCTTCGCATTAGGAGCTGCCATAGCATCTTCACCACCCCAAGGCACATTATGGATCCAAACAGAAACAAATGGCCCATCTATGGTCCTCCAATTCATGGTTCCCAACTCAACATTAGGTCCTGTATAGCATCCTCGTTGGCCAGGAGCCTCTTTTTCACTTAAACTGCAGAATGGCACATTGTGAAGGGATTCAACTTTATGGCTGATTTTATCAACATAATCTTCATATCCGGATGCAGGGACAAAATGAATACGTCCATTATATTTTCTCAAGCTAAATATTCTTTGGATTGCCTGAGGGGAATAAGATGGTAACTGTGTCAATATGCTGTACTTTCACGCAATGGAATATATATCTAAAAGCGAGAACAAATAAAGTAGAGCCTAACAAGCCCAGGAAGGAAAGAAAGGGAATGAGGGAAAAAGGAAAAAATGATCTAACTTTCTAATCAATTGTAAATTCTACACTTGCAACAACAACCCTCAGGGCTATCCAAAAATTTCACTTCTTTTTATGAGACATTCGTATGAACCAGGCAACAAAGGAGGTGAGTGAGAACTGTTCATGGGGGATAAGAGCTTGATATGTAGTTGGTGAGGAGCAAGACCACTAATATAGGAACATCAATTCATGGCAATCAGTGGTTCATGGGCTGCACCATACCATCTTCCAAATAAGCTCACCTACACTCTTGAGAATGTCTTATAAGGTGTCCAAGGAACCAATTAACTTATTTATAAGGTGTCCAAGGAACCAATTAGCTTATGTATTGCGTTTCTAAATTTATGGCTCACACTAACATAGAAAAGGTTACAGTTGGACAGAAATCCAGGTCATTTATAATCCTGAGTTCAAAGGAACCCTGTTTTCATCCTAAGAAACCTGAGTAGTTTGACACTCTCCCTAACACTGGAACCTTGCTCTAATCTATTTAACAACCTTTTCAACTCCAACTTCTAAGAGAAACTACCTTAGAAATGCAAACTAGTGTACAACTCACCCAAAAAATAAATTGCTCCCTCACACCAGACCTAAGGTTCACCTCACCTAGAAAGACAGAATGAGAAGTTATACTTGTAGGATCGAATCAGTCAATTGCTCAACAGCAAGTAGGATATAGAAAAGGAAAGAAGTTGGCAACATTCGGGTTTTTGTGGTGGTTGCAACTGATCTTAAAAATAAATTACATGGAAAGGAACTTAAAAGAGTTAAGTGCAACATACATAGACATCTATACGAGCACTTCCCATCCACCTCCATTTCTCTGATTCAATGTCTATGTCTGCCACCAGACCTAGAACACCATAAAACATTTAAGAAAATAACTGGTCAGCAAGAGATATTTAAGGCCAAAATATAATGACACTGTGATAAAGTCTAAACAGGTGACGGCATCATACCCCAAGCAAGCATCAACACACTGAAAAACCTAGTCTTCCCTTGTGAGATAGTAACAACATCAAGTGAACGTTTATGACCTGTCACAGTGTTGGTGAGACAAAACAATAATAGCAGGATAGAAAGGGCAATATTGTGTGACAACAAAATAGCATGAACCTCGAATAATAGCCAGTGTAGCAGTAAATGCGGAACAAGGATCACCAACTGAATCTAAGAGAGATTTTGCCATACCATTTCCAGTACCTACATCAAAAAATGTTCAGCAGAGAAGTGAGAGAGGTATGTATAGGTGCAACTGAGCCGAGCCAAGCCTGAGCCTGTCGGTTAGGTTTGAGCTTGGCTAAGGCTCAGATGGACATTGCTCAAGCTCGGCATTTTTTTTTCTTAAAAATATTCCAAATTCAAGGCTAAATCCGAGTTAAATTCTAGATTTTTGAATTGGATTCAAGAAATAAGGGTTAGAATAAAATTTTGGTGACCCTAAAATTAATTTTGCATTCTCCACTTAAGCACAAGCACTTAAGAAAAAAACCTAATTAAGCTAAACTGAGGCTCAGCTCGGTATGTCATCCGTATGTCATCGAGCTCGATTTGAATTGAGCCCCAGTCGGCTCAGGTTCGGTACACCCTTAGGACAAATTATGGTATTGCCCTTAGGTAACCATTAATCGTGCTCAACTCTTGGATGTACAATTCTAAGATATATCAAACCCAAATGAACTTAGTTAAGATGCTAAGGTTATTGCCTTCCACCTTCAAGACCAAGGATCAAACCACAGAAGCCACTACCTCCCAGTTGAAAGGGGGCAGTGGATTGGTGGCATACACCTTGAATCTAAGTGGGCTACCCTACTATTGGATTGAGATGGATGGTAGACAGTTAGCGGGGATTTAAGAATTCCCAGGGTGAACTTCATGTCCCACAAACTTGAGCATTCACATCTGACAATTCCACAACAACTGGATAGAGCCAAAGTTCTATAATTCTATAAGGCTGTAACAGCAGCAGCAACCCCCAGAATAGATATCATAGAAGTGGGGATATGGCAGATCCCAAGAGGTTGTTTCCAAAATGAAGGAGACCATGCAGCCTTACTCCTAACAAGAAAAGAGGTTGCTCTCAGAAGAACCACAAATGGATTTTTTGAAGGAAGTTCCACGAGTCTCTTAAGTAATTTGGTGAACTTGTCAAACAATGACGAGATACTATTTCTTGGGATCAGAAAGGAAACCAAGTTAATAGTAAGGTACATATAGAGAATGAAGTTGATTATTAGTAGCAGACAGAAAGTAGCTACGGCGAATATGCATGTTGATGGATCGTTAACGGCTGAACTCGTTAGCTGCTAGTGTTTTAATTTGATTTCACTCAAGATAATGAACATAAGACTTCTCCATGAATCAAGTCAGAGATTAAGAATCCATATGTTACTCATTGTTCAAAATTGCCCCTTATATATTCAAGCACAATATAACAAAGTTCTGCTTGCAACTCAACCAATGTTTATTGAAGGATACATAACATACCTGCAGGAATCACTCCAATAGGCATTTTGATTGCAGTATGCCAATCATCTCTTTCCAGCAAGCCATTTACCACCTACTAAAGTTCCCAATGCTAGTAAATAGCATGCAATGTCATAATAACCCAGTATTTACCATAGAGATAGGTAGCATATAGTTGGAATTGGGCTTAGCGTATAATTGGAATTGGGCTTAGTTGTCAAGTACTAAATGTAAGTGTGAATAGGAATACAACGTGATTCACAAAGTATGAGTAAAGCTTTTCTTATTTCACAGATTTCACTGCCTTAGAACAAAATAATGATAAAGTTGCAAGCTTGCAAGCGGTAGCCATGTGCCCCCACAAAAAAATTAAAAAATAACAAAATATTACACAAGCATGTTGTTGATCCTTATGTATTCATAAGGCCCTGTTCCATTTAACTGTAAGGGGCTGTAGAGCTCTAAGGAGCTGTAAGGAGCTTTAAAATAGTTGTAAAGTTAATTATAAGGAATTATAAGGAGCTGTAAGGCTCTAAGCTAAAGCTAAATGGAACAATGCCTAAGACTCCTTTTATCTCTCCCTCCATTTTCTGCTGTAGCTATGTACCCCCACAAAAAAATATAAAAAATAACAAAAGATAACAAAAAATTCCACAGCATGTTGTTGATCCTGATGTATTCATAAGACTTCTTTGATCTCTCCCTCCATTGTCTTTGCATTAGCAGCTTGCTCTACTTTGATTCTTCTATTCCTTTGTTTACAAGTTTGTTGACATGGTTTTGTTTTGCTTTTTTTTTTCCTTTGCCCTTCTTTTGTTATTTTTGTACACTTCACACTACAATGAAAGACTAAAACTGTCCTTTGTCCAAAATGAGACTACTAATTATAAACCAACTATAATATTATTTCCTAAATTCTTTTTAAAAAACTCCTAATTATTCAATGAAACAGTCTCATATGCTACTTCAACGAGACTGACCACTTTCTTTTGGGTCTCTCATACAAAGGGCTAGCAGTTCTCCCTTATATTTCACAATTGTTTTAGAAGAGACGGTCTCTATTTTAAAACTAAGTTTAATACTAGAGTTTACTGGCTGTCCATACTTTCTGACAACGATTTCCCATTTACCAACCCCAATCGTCCCACCCCCTCCCCCCCAAAAAAAAAAAAAACAAAAGAGTTCCCTGGTTCACTCCTGCGCTGTGAAGACAAATAACTGTGACCCAACCATAGCACATACTTTACCGTGCAATCAATCACTTGCTCCGATAAAGCTAACAAATACAATAAAGGCAATAAAAGTTCTGCACCAGAGACATGTCTTACAGGAACAAATGAGTAACACCTACCTCAACCAAGATGCCATCTCCACTAACACAAACGATCCCGTCATACTTCGTAAGGTCTAGTCCATACACAAGCTCCTTTGCATGAAGCTGGTGTTTAGTTTCTACGAACATCAACACCAAAACCAACAGACATAAGCACTAATGGCAACTCTTCAGCCAGCTTGTAGAGACTGAAACACAAGACAAAGAAGAAACCTTGTAGTGTAAATTGGATTTCAGCATCCTCAAGCAGTGGCTTCACAGTATCAGCAAATATCTTGGATGCAGATTTTTCCCACCATATGGGTTCACCAAAACAAATAGCCTTTTGGGTCGATCTACATCAAGGTAAGCAAGATATTCACTACATCATTACATTTGCAAGTTCAACTCAGGCTCAAGCTAAAATCTGCTTGGTAAATAATAGAACCAAATTAACAAAACCTTAAAAGCACATGTCCACAAGCCATTCCAATAAGCAATGACTAGTATGCAATTAAATCACTTATTCCCAAACTTCACTGAACAAAATTAAACATATAATCCAAAGTTGGAAACCTGCCCAATGTTTACCATTTCAACTGAGAGTTGAAGAGCTCATCATTATTCAAGCACTACAAATTGTTCCATTACTGACTCTCTACGTAAAAATGCAATAATTCCTGCAGTTAGACATGGTACAACACCTTAGACGACTTAATCACGAAATCCACATTTCAAATGCCATCATAATGCAATCAACTAGCCATGCTATGCAACTAAACCCAAGTATGTCACGCCCCAATAATTTAACAAATGAAATGTATGCGTGCAAAAACTATAAGCCATATGTACACAGGTAACGTAACATCAAACTTTGGAAATAGCATTTTGTTATTTTGCAGACTTTAAATGAATTTTAAATTTTGTATGGGAAAAAGTATATATATATATATATATATATATTGGTCAAGAGGGTTTAAAAAACCCAGAAAATAATCCTCCTCTGCTGGGCTTTGATGATACCACCTGGTACAGCCACCGGTAGCTGCGCTTAAACTTGATCTCTCTCTCTCTCTCTCTCTCCCAAAAACATGCCTTGATTTCAATCATAACTGGTGTTTTCAATAACATTGCACCAAAAACACCCTTACCTGAATCATTCAACTACTCCATGAGAGTCAATGAACGTCATCTTCTACCCACTATCGTAAACCCAAGAACAACAAAACCCAAGAGAAAATCTACGAAACATACCAAGAGAATTGAGAAATTCTCGAATCTTCTGGAACCAAAGCTCTCGAAAATCATCCGAACAAGGCTGGAAACTGAACGTCCTCATCTTCAACATTGATGAACAACAGACGACCCCACCTCCGCTTTCGACGGCACACTTGAGGACGATTCTAGAATCTTCCAGAGAAACTCCGATGACCTCCTTCTTCAAATTCAAGCATCTATCTTTGCCCCCTCGAGCCACCGGAGGTTGCCGTCGGAGGACAGGCTTAACGACGTTGGGTTTCCGTCGATGATAACTTGATCGGATATGATTATGGCCGAATCCAAGGTGGGTTCATCCATCGTCAAGGGCGGAAAATTTCTGGGTAGGAGTAAAATTGGGAAATTTTTCTTGGGTTTTTGAAATTTATTAATGCTGGGTTTTTGAGACTAAGACCAGATTGTTGACTTTGAAGGAAAGTGACGGTTGGTGAATAATCGCGACATTTTCTCTTCCCTTGCAGAGATGGGGGCAGGCAAATTGTGTAAAATAATCTGGAAATCAATGGTGGGTTGACTCGTTGTCAACAAAAAACGATATTCAGCCCACGAAACATCAACTGCCACCCTGCCAAACACTCGTATGAACTGGTTGAAAAAATAATGAGCTAGATAATTTGTGTTTATCCCTTGGATTTTGGTTAAACTTCAACTTCGGTTAAAATACAACTTCCGTTATAATTGTTTTTTATCTCTTTTTTTAATAAATTTTTTTCAATTTTAATAAAATTTTAAGACAATTTAATTTTTAACACAAATTTTATTATGAATTTTATATTTTTAAAATTCCTCACGATTCCAACATAACAATTATTGTGAATTGGAGAGAGTATATGGAGGGAAAATTCCACCCCTTTATATGTCAATAATACGTTATAATAAGATAGAGGATTGAAGATCCAAATAGGGAAAAAAACTTCGATCGAAATAGTTTTTCCTTCTTTTTTCTTAATCGTCTTTGATGTAGATTTATTTAAATTGAGTTATTGTTGGTTCATATATGAATATGACTCATCTTTCTATGTTTACTGTATTTATTTGATGAGTGTCTCAAAAATAGAAAAAAGGAGAAGGATGCAACTTCTTTGTGACTGATCCCAATAACTATGTTTGCTATATTTACTTGATGAATGTCTTGTACTTTTTTTAATCTTCCAAATGCTTGTAATCATTCACGCTTGTGTTGCTGTTTTAGCAACATACACCTGTTCTCTCTCTTCTCTATCTCTCTCCGAACACTTTACAAAAAAAGTTAAAAAAATCACAAAAACTCAAATGGTGAAAACAACAGAGTACCCGGTCCTGGATCCAGCTTCCCACTGGGTCCGGATCGATTCCAAAATTGAGGACCCGCTTCTAACCTGGGTTCGAGATTGGGTCCAAATTTGCATGCCTGGTTCTAACCATGTCCAAGACCGGGTTCAGCCAAAATGATTGTGTACCCGATCCCAATCACCCCTACCCACATCCATTTAAAAATTATACCCGCATCTCGTACCCACACCCACCAAGTTTTGAAAACCTATACCCTACCCATATCCATTGGATTTTTATGAGTTTGCGGGTTTTATTCGGGTTCTATATAATTTTTCTTTACTTTTTGTTCCACTGAGCAAACACACAAAAAAGGGCACAAATTTCAGAGGTTGATACTTCCTTAAATGTGGTATAACCTCCAAATATAGGCAGATACACTTTTAATAAATAAAAAAACTTAATAAATGTGGTACAACCACAAATGAATAAAATTCGCCCGTTCAAAGAAAAAGATTAACAACCACACTTAATAATTAACGAAATGAACTGAAGATCCAAGAGATTAATAATGTAATGGCCCGACCCTAATCTAATACATTAAACGAGAATTGAGAAGGTTTAACGAGCGCGTGCACTTTAATTCACATTTTCATTTCTCATTAATATATATATATATATATATATATATATATATATATATATATATATATATATATATATTACGTACTTGTGCAAGTAAATATATTACGTGTTGCAAGACTTGGATGATAATAATGATGCATGATCAAAAAATAAATAAATAAATAAATAAATTATGTTCCGTGATAACTCGAGGAATAATAATAATAATAATAATAATAATAATAATAATAATAATAATAATAATAATAATAATAATAATAATAATAATAATAATATTATTATTATTATTATTATTATTATTATTATTATTATTATTATTATTATTATAATATAGATGTTATCGGAATCATTATGATTTTAATTTATACGTCCGAAGTTTGTGAATAATTATTCAAGTCGGGAATTTCTAAAACCGACATTTCAACTTGGGCATGGTTTATTAGGATAATTGGGTTTGAAGGTGAATGAAAGGCCCAATAAGCAAAAAAAAAAAAAAAAACAAAGAGTGGAAAACTGAAATTTTTTCGATTTTGAGGAGAGAGAAAAATTTATATTGAGGCTTGGCTTATTTAAACTTCAAACGCCCTCAAAACTCTCACTTCATCATTCATTTACCTTACCAAAGAATTCCACTCCCACATTCCACCTCTACCACTCCCAGTCGGTCGGCTGCCTGCTCACCACCAACCACCAGGTTACCGCCGACACCGCTGCCCCATCGCCGACCGCCCGTAACCGCCGGGAGTTTCAACAGTTTCTACACTTGCTGCCTCACGCCACTTGCTGCCTCCGCCTAGCTGATGCCGTCGTCATCCGCGGTCCGCCGCCACCTGCAGCCACTGCCGTTCTCGATCACCGAAGCTCAGCCATCCCTTCCACCTTCTTAAAAATATCATTTTCTTGTGGTTTTTGGGTAAAAACCTCAAACCTTCAACAAATCACTTAATTTTTAAAAATAATTAGTTAGATTTTGCATGCAAGGAATCATTATGTAAAAATCATATTTTGAATGGTTGATGTGAGGTTGTGTTAGTGAAAAATAAAGTGGCCTTGAATTATGTAGTTGGATGTTTATGAAAGTGGAAATTTGGATTTATGAAAGTTATTTAAGTTTCAAGAAAATTTTGTATGATTATCGATACTAGGATTATTGGATGAATGATTGTAGATTGTAAATTTTGGGAAAGAAATTTGGTTATTGTGATGATTGGAAGTTTGAATGAAAAATTTGGAAGTAGAGATAAAAGAAAATTGGCATGCATGTTAAGTTAAAGTAAAGCCTTGTAGAAAATGATATTGTGTGGAAAAAGTTTAAGAAAAATGGGTATGCATGTTGTTTTTCTTTGCACAATATATGTGCGTAAATGTAATTTAAAGAAAATAAGCGATTTTAACAATCACGGAAAAATAAGTGATCTTGATAATTTAAGAAAATTAAGTGATTTTCGTGATTTAAAGGAAATGAGCGAATTTGGTGATTTAAAGAAATTAAAGGGAATAAGTGAAATTAGTGATTTCATGAAACTAAAGAAAATAAGTGAAATTAGAGATTTCATGAAATTAAAGAAAATTAGTGAAATTAGTAATTTAAAAAATTAAAGGAAATAACTAAATTTAGTGATTTAAAGAAATTAAAGGAAATTAGTGAATTTAGTGATTTAAAGAAATTAAAGGAAATAAGCAAATACGAGTGATTTAAAGAAATTAAAGGAAACAAGTGAACTTAGGTAGTTTAGACTATCTCCAATGGCAAAACCTCAAGGAGAGTTGCTCCTACCGGAGGAAAGAGAAATAAAAAAAAAGGGAGGGGGCTGAGGTGGAGCAACTCCAAAGGAGTTTTTCCATGGAGTTGCTCCCCGGTGGAGAAGGAAAAAGGAAGAGAGAGAGGGAAAAGGAGGAAGCGTGAGCGTGAGGCACAACCCAGCTGGGCTGTGTCCGGCACATGTGCCTCACGCGCACGGAAGGACATGGGTGGCGAGAGCGGCGGGTCCCACACGTGTGAAAGTTGTTGCTTTTGTTTTTTTTTTGATTTTTAGTTGTTTTTTTCGATTTTCAAAGGCTTTTTTTTTGTTTTTGTTTTTGTGTAACGGCTATTAACGACTATATTTTGATAAAATTTAACCTATTTGTAACGGCTAGATTTTTTAATAATTATGTAACAACGGTCATATTTTTTCACCCAAAAACACTATAAATAAGGTGTATGATGGAATGTTAGATTTGTAATTTTTCACCTCACAAAGCTCTCCATACTCTCAAAATCCCAAATTATGGATACAAATTCCGAAAGTAGCCAACTAAATTCCCCAAATTCTCAACACCTTAATTTTCAAAATTATTACCCTCAAAATGACTCCTATTTTCAAAATAATTCAAACCCTCAATACTATCATAGTCAAACACCTGAATATTACCATAACCCAAACTCCCAAAAGTATAATGCCCTCAATTCTGAAAATTATTATTTTGTCCATCCTACATATTCATCCTCGCCGGGATCATTCACTAGGTGGATAGGTAATATGGGGATTCATGATAGCCTACAAAATGCGGGCTCCGGAGAATTCGTTCTTATGTTTCAACGGAAGAAACTCATTTAGATGAAGACGATCAAGTTGAAGCAAATAATGAAGTAGCAAATGTTATTTCACAAGCAACAAAGGCAAAAAGGGGTATTATGGAATGAGTTAGAAGATGAGGTTTTAATCGGTGCATGGTTAAATATGAGCAAGGATCCCATAGTTGGAACCGGCCAAAGAGCGATGACATTTAGGGACGGAATTTGGGAGTACTTTTGTGAAGCTAAAAACCAGTACCCAAGTTATAAGTGGCCAACCAAAAGATCATCGGAAAAGTGCAAAACTCGATGGACCGGATTATGTGCAGCTGTCACACATTTCTTAGGGTACTATGATGCTGCAGACTCGACGGCCGCTGAGTGGGCAAAGTGAGTCCGATTATCTAAAAGTTGCACATATCCAATACAAAGAGATGCATGGCCAAAATTTCGATTACGAGTATGCTTGGCGTCATTTGCACTATGAACCGAAATGGTTGAATCATGTTAATAACTCCAACAGAGGAAATGGAGATAAGTCGGTAAAAAGAACGAAGAATACAAGAGAAGGAGATTACAGTTCTTCCTTGAATCCCGATATGAGAGCAGAGGTTGAGGCACCCGTCGAAGATTTACCCCAACCAATTATCAATAGACCTATTGGAAGGGATGCTCGCCAAAAGTCTTAGAAAGGGAAAGCCAAAGCAACTTCATTTGAAATTAATGTCTCCAATGCTGAAGTTATGGAGGAGTTGGCAAGGGTCGGAGATACGGAATTAAAAAGAACAGAGACCCTAAATAGACTTGCAGATCCGAAGGTAAAAGAATTGGAAAAAAGAATGTGAAAATAGAAATTATGCGAAGGGATGCTTGAAAGAGCGGCCAGAGACACAGAATTGAAGGAGAGAGAATACGAAAGGACGATAATGTCAATGGATCCATCAAATATGGATGATGAAAAGAAGGAATGATATTATGCTCAACGGAGAGAGATCATTAAGAAGTGGAAGAATCGTAGGCAATAAAGTGTTTAGTTTAATATTGTTATCAATGTAATAGTTAATTATGTTGCTTTTTAAATTATTTGTACTTGTTTTTATATGTATTAACTTTGTTATCAATGCAATATGAGTTATGAGCACGCTGTCAGTCCTTACTAAATCAGTTGCTTTTGAAGCATGCTTGCATTGTCAATTCATTCAGTAGTACGTAGAGTACAATAATGCAAAGTATTGTCAATTTTTCATGTTTTCCTTCTTCATGCAGATTTGAAAAATACAATAATACAAAGTGTTGTCAATCATTCCAATATCGGTTGCTTTTGAAGCGTGCTTGCATTGTCAATTCATTCAAGTACTATGCAAAGTACAATAATGCAAAGTATTGTCAAATTTGTCATGTTTTTGTGTATTCGAGTAGGCAAAGTACAATAATGCAAATACTAACAATAACGAGACTACTAAATGAAGGCTTAATCAATTCAAAAGAATTATACATCTCTACACCTAAACAACATCTTAGCACAAACATCTTAACAACAATGCCAAACTCATCTCATGAAAATAGAGATTTTGATCTTGATCATCATTATCGATAAAGCAATTGACGAAGAAGTCTGCCTCAAGCTCTGCATTTCAAATGTGTGAAATGCTAGTGCACATGTACCTATCTAACTCAAAAGGTAATATGAGTTCCACACCCAGTAGACGACGAAGAAGGCACATAAACCGTGATCACATAGAAGGTCATAATCGCTTATATGCATATTACTTCTCCAAAAATCCTCGTGTATACTCGACGAACAATTTCGACAAAGGTTTAGAATGCGTAGACGCTTATTCCTTCGCATAGTGAACACATTAAAAACCGCAATGAGTTTTTCACTCGGAAGAGAGATGCTACTGGTAAGCTCTGAGCATCACCACTTCAAAAGTATACTCGCTACTATGCGTGCATTGGCTTATGGGGTTGCTGCAGATACATTGGATGAGTATTGTCGCATGAGGGAATCAATCATCAACTCATGCGTAGAGCATTTTGTTAACGGAGTGTTTGAATGTTTTGGTCCCTCTTACTTGCGAAAACCAACCCAAGAAGAACTACACCGACTACTATACTTTGCGGAACAACGAGGCTTCCCCGGAATGCTCGGACGAGTGTTGATTGTATGCACCGGCAATGGGACAAATGTCCCGTAGCTTGGAAAGGTATATCAAGGAGGACACTACGGGACGACAACTATGGTGTTCAAAGCTGTTGCTTCATTTGATACATGGATATGGCATGTATCCTTTGGCACAGCGAGGTCAAACAATGACAAACCCGTCCTTCATAAATCACCATTATTTGATGATTTACTAGAAGGACGAGCCCTCGAAGTACATTTCAATGTTGATGGGAAGCAGCTTGATATGGGTTATTATCTCAAAGATGGGATATATCCACAAGTGGCCTACGCTTGTTAAATCCATCTCTTATCCACAACTACCAAAACATAAGTTATTTGCAGCTCATCAAGAATCGGCTAGGAAGGATGTCGAACGAGCATTTGGAGTGTTGCAAGCACGCTTGCTAAGTTTGCCGCCCGACTCGCTTTTGGGAGGTTGCAACACCGAGAACAGCTTATGAGAGCATGTATCATTCTTCACAATATGATCATTGAAGACGAACGTGACATGTACAATTATAACTTCGGTCAACTCCAATATGATCAACTTGCAAACACGACCATTACACTCGCCCAACCCCGGACGAATTGCTGTTTTTGAGGACTAGTTATGAAGAAATATCAAGGTTCGTAACAAAAAACTGGTAAAGTACTCCAAGACGCACTAATTGAACATATTTGGAACTGTTATGGAGCCAACTACAATGGCAATTAATTCGCCATAAAATGCGGTCATAAATAAATTTATGTTTTAAAAGTAGTTTTATTTCGTATGTTTAAATGTATTATTTTTATTAGTTTTGGTTTGTATTATTTTATTTCGTACTTTTTATGGTTGTATGTGTATTATGTTGTATTTTTATATATATTATCAAGTTATTATTGTGCGAACTTCTTAATAAATAATAATTAATTAAAATTAATATTACCGCACATCTACAACACACACACACAAAATAGAAAAAATATTATTATTAACACGGACCTAAAATAATATAATACATTAATCATTTTATTATTTCGATCATATTATTTCATTATTATATAATCTAAAATTAATTTATTAGTACAACAATTATATTCATAAAATATTTCATGTGGGACCCATTTATAATATACATTATTATGGAGCAATTCGCATGAGTTGCTACCATTGACAATATACAATAAAAGAGAGCAACTCTCTTGCCTATGTGGCACTTGAAACAACTCAATGGGAGTTGCTATCATTGTGGATATCCTTATGAGAATTGTGTAAGATATTCAGGTATAGAATTAAGTAATGTTGGTGAATTAAACAATTATGTGAGTAAGAGACCTAAATTAAAAAGGGGCGGACTAAAATAATTGGGTGCCGATTTGAGGAGAAATGAATGATCGAATTTTGGGAAAGTTTTACTTGATAAGGGGGTTGTTTCAAACTACGGGCGTTATTTTAAACTTCAACTTATTGAGATTAACCCTCGCATTAACCAACTATGAAGTGTTTTGCTTAAGTAAATTCATTTAGGCATGGGAAGTTACAAAAAAAGATAATAAAAGTGATAATAATAATAATAATAATAATAATAATAATAATAATAATAATAATAACAATAATAATAATAATAATAATAATAATAATAATAATAATAATAATAATAATAATAATAATAATAATAATAATAATAATAATAATAATAACAACGATAGAAAAATTTAGTTATTAAAAGTATCGAATCTATTAATGAAACACTTTATTTTGTTAAACCCATCAACGTCGATCATCCGAGTCGACAATTGAAAAAGAATCAAAGGAAGGATAACACTAAGACTTAAGGTATATTTATTACTTGTACCTTACGAAAATCCACATGTTTATATATAACAATATCAAAATGGTTTGCTTAACGAAATATTATTTGTCATTAATTATGTGGCCCGCCCCATATCAATCATGCTATATCATGATCACATCATATCATATATTTGGCAATTATCAACCGGACTTCCCGATCAGTTTGGGTGTGTGTATATTTAAGCAAACCGATGATCGTAAGGAGTCACTCGGATAATAAATGAATAATTATTTTACTATATTCTTCCTATCTCGATTTAGAAATGAATTGAAATGTACACGCTCAAAAATATATATCTTCACTTATTTATTTACAAGTACATGAATAAGCGTGCTTTGGGTGATTATTTCAAAATGTTTTCTCTGTTTTGTTTTAGGTAAAGTTAACGTAGGAGGAAGCAAGAAGTAAGCTATCCGTTGGTCGAAATGTCTTAGGGGCTCACAAAGTGGTAGTGACATGTTATGTCTTGGTTCATCCTTGTAATGGTCAATAAGTCAGTACCATGTTGGCATGTTAACTTATTTCTCTACTCATGTTATTCAATGTTGGAGGTTTTTACTTTTTGAATTTGAAACCTATTAAGTAATATGTAACCTAGTTTGAATGCTGCCTTATTCCTTATTTGGAGCGGCGGTAACACCTTTAACCTTACTTTTCACCGTGCTAACTACTAGTTAATCAATCATTATGGTTAACCCGGTGATTATGGGGTTTGGGGTGTTACAAATAACCATCACAAAAATAAAAATTTAGAGAGAGAACTTGAGCGAACCGAGCCGACAAGAGGAGAGAGAGGCATAGCAAAGGTGAAGGCGAAGGCGACAACAATAGGTGGAGGACTTGGTCACCCGGCCGAGAGGAGTAGAGAAGTGGAGGCGTGCGAGAGAGCGAGAGACTTAGCCACGTAACTTAAACAACATGTTGCCCGACTTGAGATGGTGACAAGAGGAGAGAGAAGGACGAGGAATGACATAGTTGCTTGACCGAGAGGAGTAAAGTAGCGGGGTGGGTAGCAGCAAGTGGCTGGAGGAGAGCAAGGCAGGATGAGCGCCATGAGAGTAAATTATGGTTTGAGTAAATTAGGCCATGTGACAAGGAGAGGGTTCATTTTTTTGGGGGGGCTTCCCTCGAGACATGTGTAGGCATGCTCCCCAAAAAATTCCCATTTAAAACGGGTATGGGTCGAGTCTAGGTTTCAACAGAGTGAATGTTGTACCTAACCCGATTTTTTATACCCGACCCATACCTAAATTTTTACAATTTTTCATACTCATACCTAATTAAAAAGGTCAGCTTTATCGGGTTCGAGTTAAATTTCCAACCCTAATCTTCATTAACAAAATTTGAACTCGAAAATTTACTCATAAAAAACAAGTGTTAAACCACTCGATCCAAACTATATTATTTTTTTATTCTTAAGAAAAAGCTACATATAAAAATCAATTTAAAGTTCATAGTCACGATTGCCCTAAGGGCAAGTTATCAAAGTAGTGTTGCCGTTGGGGGGTGGGGAGGGGTTAGGAGCAACTTCCCACTTTATTTGATATAGTTGTGTGGGAGCTTGATGTTAGGCTTGGACTCTTGAGAAAATATCGCAAGCGCAGGATGTATCTCGTACTTAGCAACCGATGAGTATGGGTCGTGTCCTTGAGGAACTCGCTCTCAAGTACCAAAATTCACTTACAAGCTCTATTCTAGGTAAAACTCAAGTCAATTACGATTGATTTTTGATTAAATTAAACTAGTTGCTAAATTAACAATAAGAGAATTCAAATGATAAAAAGCCTTAGATTAGGATTAATAACACTATCATGCCCGAAACCAAAACCAAATTCCGCTTGAGACTTGTCTATACTTGCAATTTAGAAGGGGGAAACACCAATTAAGCTTTTCTTCGCCTACTTTTAGAGGTCAAAACTAATCTTGCTCAATATAACCGTCTATTTTCATGGGATTAACCTTTTAAAACGTCATTCTAGGTAAAGTTTCCGTCTTTCAATGTTCACAAAACCTGAATAAAAATGGATGATTCCTCTTTCGAGGCATTCATCGAATAGGTGATGAGCAAAGTGAATTCTAAACTAACAAGCATAGGACAACTCAATTGGAATTCAATTCATGATTATCAAGATATAATTTGGATCAATCCCAACCTAAGTAGGGGATCTAGCCTCTAAATATGATACCAAAAAAGTCACAAGATTTAATGAAAACAGACATGTGAGAAACTGTTAAGAAAAAGCAAAGAGGAAAAATTACGTTTACGTAATAGAAATCCTTGTGATTAAATTGTAAAAAATCTTGCAATTAACAATAATCCTTCCAAAGTTCTTGAGTGCTCTCTAAAAACTCTAATGAAAAACCCTAGCTAATACTTGGAATGGAAAAAAGATATCCCGAAAATAAATTTTAGAAATAGATAAATCGCGAAATCTTATAAGTCACTTGGCCGTGCGACTTCGCATGGGTAGCCATGTATGTCTTTGGCTGCAAATTCGCACGGATGTGCGGTTTCGCATGGGTAGCCGTGCGAAACCTCCGAAGTTCCTTCCTCCTTTTTGTGCTTCCGCATGGGTCTTGCAGGATTTGCATGGTTAGCTGTGCACAACTTCAACTTTATGTAACTTCCTGCACGGCCGTGTAGGGTATGCACGAGTAGTCGTACGACCTTCCTTGAGTTTGAGCCTTTGACCGATGCTCCGCATAGCCGTGCAACTTTGCACAACCGCCTATCAACTCGACTTGATGAGTTCTAAGCCCTTTTATTGCCACCTTTTAGGCTCGAACCCTTCTTTTCATCGCTTTTCATCAAATTTGCCTCGAATCTCCTCATTTAAGCTCAAATATCCGTAATTAAGATATTTATGAGCTTAGGTGAAGATAAAGAGGAAATTAGCATAATCTAACCAAAAACCAAACAAATATAATCAAAATCATCACGAAATTGGGTGAAATAATGCCGTAAAAAGTGATAAATATGAGGTTTAACAACTCAGCCATGCTTAGTTCTTGCTTTTCCGCAAGCAAGACTGTTAATTAATGATCCCATGGTTAATCCTCACATTCACCCTCCTCACGTCATGCGTTAACAGTTTAATCAATGGGTAATAACCACGCACATAAATAGCCTATTCAAAGTTAAGTACTTTTTAGGAAAACTTGCTTGATAAACTATGATGCTTGGTTACAATGCATGACTGTCTTCATATTGAATTACATTAACATTCATGACGCCCGAAACAAATGGCGAACTACTTTGACCGGTAGAACTTCACTTTAGGGAATGTGGATCACTCCAACTTATTTGAAATCTTTGAGGGTTCTCTCAATATCTCTTTCCAAAAACACAACGTACCATAGGCTTGGTCATATTCTCATCCTCCACCATTATAGAAGCAAAATGCAAATACAATCAAGAGGTCTTTTAAGGCTTGTAACTGGGTTAAAGTTCATGGGTAGAAAAGGAGAATCAATTTGGGAAATGTGGAGCTAAATAGCCGAGGCCTAACAACTAAGGAGCAAAAAAATTTCCAAACATGACTAAAACCTTTTTCTTAATTCACCTCTTTAAGTATAGGTAAGCTTTAAGAAAACTTAAGGAATAAGTATGAAACTTCTTGAACTTTCCACACACCAATTACTTATTTCTTTACTTTTTTCATTTTTTCTTTCTTTTTCTCTTTAATTTTTTTCAAAACTTTTTGGAACAAATAGCATTGGCATGGGAACTATAAATAATACTCAATTCCAAAAGAATCTAAAAGGGACTTATGATTGCTTTTTTGTTTTTCAACATGGATCCCAATTCCAAATTATGAACCAAATGGAACATTCCATCATTCAACCCAAAACTACCGAAGAAATATCGCTCCACTAGACTTGACTTAGGTATAGAAAATGTATATAGGCTAAAGGTAGAGTAGATACAGGTGTACCAAGAAACAAAGTTAAAGATCAAAAGGGTATAAATGAATAGGGTGGCCTTTTGGCTCATGTAGCTTGAAAATAAATGAATGTCTCTATCATATTACACAATGCACATGCCAAGTGTGGTCTCGAAGAGAAATAGAACAAGTTCTAAAGGTATGCATCAAGGAAGAGTCACACAAGGAATGAAATATGAGACTAAAAACCGATGAATTAGTCTATAAGGCTCAAAGTCTCACGAGTCTATCCAACACAAGTCAACAACTAGCTCAAAGAATTTACCATTTGCTCAAGTTTAACCAATTGTGCTATTAAATCCTCAAAGGAAACCGGCAAGCAACACAAAACAACACAATCAAATCCATTCGCAAGCTTACTTCCATAAAAAGTTTCCACTAAGAATGGGCAATCAAATCATGTATAATCACACCATTGATCAACTATCACACTTCATATCATTACCATAAGAGGGGTTTTGAAAACAGTTTTTTTTTTCTTTTTTGTCAAAGCAAAGAAAACAAACTAAAAAGAAATTCACGGAAAAGAAAACAAAGGAAGGGTCGAACGTGTTTACCTCAAATGCTTACAGATGCCCATCAAATCATATCTCTTCTTGTGATTAAAATAGGAAAAAGAAAAATAATATACAATGCATAAACCTAACTAATATGTTCATGCCGAGCCCTATATGCTTGTAAGAGAAAGAAAACAAAGAAAATGAAAACTAATGCAACTATATGAATGCAAATAATGCAACTATATATAACGATACTACCTAAATCATCCACTCAATTAACAAAAATCTCCCAAAATAGTCGATCATGGCCAACTCAATTTTCACCGAAACACCCCTCCCTCATGCTTGAGTTATTCATTGTCTCTAATGAAAATGTTATGTGAGAAAGAGAAGGGGAGGGGATAAAACTCACATCTAGACTTGGCAAAAACCGACCGACCCGAAAACCCGACTCCAAACCCGCCTGAAAATTTTGGGTTTTAGACACGATTTTCTCAATCCGAACCCAAAAAATTGAACCCTTAAAACCCACAAATTAGCAGGTCAAACTCAACCCGAACCCGTTCGACCCGTTGGGTCAAAGCAATAAAAATAACAATTTTATCTTTGTGTCTTGTTGATTGAATGTTTATACACATTATATAACTTTCTTTTCACTTTATCACTCTTTTATTAATGACTATTTATCATATCACATTATTTGGAGAGACATTACATATATTATCGCAATCATTTACAAACGAACACTAATACTTGTTTCATTTCTCAACTTCTTTCTCATAAAAAATATTATATATAAAAATATTCATAGTTAATTTTAATAAAATATATATAAATTCAAATGATGTGATATATTAAAAATACTAAAAGTGCACAAGTTATACTCGTAGTAATTTTGGTGAACTAAATATACCTAGTTACATTTTAACTAATATACTTTTGTTTCGAAGAAATAATATTACTACAATGATGTAAAATATTGATGTTATAATTAAAAATAATAATTTTATTTTATTGTAAATCTATAATTCTCATTAATTTAAAACTGTTTTAGTTGTATTTAAATCATAGCGCGTAGGATGGGTAATAGATCGGTTAAAATATAGTCAAATTTTTGTTAGTGAATAACATGGGTTAGTTACGCCTACCCGGATCAACCTTCTCTCGATTTATTTTAAATATAAAAATATACATATAAACCTCCTTAGTATAATAGAAGATGTGAAATAAACATAAGACCTTAACGAATCATGAAAAGAATAAGTCATTATTATTCAATCCATTATTAACCTAACCTTTAATTGCTCTAATTTAAATGGGTTAAGTAGTCAAGTGGTCAAGCCATTCGACTCAATGGAGTCCGCACACAAATATTATAATGAAGGTTTTGAATATTTTTGAATATTCTTTTAGAAAATACAAATACTATACTTTTTCATAAAACTTTGGGCAATTTTGAGCAAAAATATGCTGAATTTTTATAATTAAAAAATAATTGATAAAAAGGCGCCCACAACCCGTTGCATCGATCCAAAACCCGTATAACCCGATATACGACCACCCGTATTTTACCCAAACCCGAAATACACCCGACCTGTATTTTACCCGAACCCCGAATACACTCGACCCATATTTAACCCATCCACCGAATTGATAAGTCTACTCATAGTGCATTAGGGTGGGCTAGGTGGGCCATGAGGTTGCCACTCGGTGGGTCATAGGGGCATTGAAAATTCTCATAAGAATGAAGTATGAGGCGCTCCACCCTATCAATGCGGCTATCGAGGTGCTCAAACCCTTGTTGAGTCTCGGTTCGGTGTTACCGCACAGAATCTCTCGGACCGTCCTAATTAACCTCGAAGGCGGTTGAGATGGTCAAGGATCATCTGGTACATGAATTCGGTGGTGGAAGGAGTAACAATAAGGGGGTGCTAATCCCATCCGGTCGTGTAGGTTCCGCTCCTCGGGGTGCCCGGATGGCCTAAGTTCAACTCCAGAGATAAGGTGGGGCAGCGCTAGATCTACTCGATTGTGCAGCAAAATGACCATATGACCAATTTTTCTTGTTCGCGATAGTGATCTTGGCTGGATCTAGGAGACAAAACAGGGCTACCCCATGGTGGTTGACATAAAAGCGTTGCCTTGAAGCACGAATAGCTTCATGTATGTGCATGTGTCATAGTTGAGCGGACCACCAAGGTGTAGTAGCTTAAGGGATGGGAGGTCACCCTTGACCCTTAAATGCACAGGTAAGGTGGTAACGATGCTACCGGTTGCTAGCCAAGAGGTTTTGTGGCTAATTGGTCCCAAATGTGCTCAAAGAGCAAAACACCACAGCTAACGGGGACATTATGTAAGGCCGCCTATAATAGGAAGAACTCCTAGCTCCTAACTTTTTCCGGCTATCGTGGTGAGCAAAGATAGAATTGGCTACGAGTACATTGGAGATAGCGCATGATTGGGTTGCAAATGAAAGTGGTCTTGGTCTTTTGGGGGTTAAATGATCGGATACGCCCACCACTACAGGTATAGGTTGGTCTCACTCGCGCAACTAATAGATTCCCAAAAAGGTTCGGAGGAGTAGTCTCTATATAAACAGTGACGAGACCATGTTGAGGGAGGCCAATGGCGTTGTTAAAGTCGCCCAAACTCATCTCAAAGTCCAATTTCCTAAACAAAAATGTACAATAAAGTGGTCCTCCTTATCCAATGGGTTTGTATCAAGCCTAAAAGAGTTGTAGAACTCCCAACCAAACTTAACATAGACCTCAAATCGGCAAGTAACCAAGTCAAGCAAATCCAAATTTCTCAGCGAGTGAACACAAGTCATCCTACAAACCTAAAATTTTCATCGAATCCACATCAACAAATTTAGGTTCGCTAACCTCTCTAGATACAATCTCATCATAATTTGATTTTTGAGCATTGTTAAGGAATCAAATTTCATAAACATTAGTAAAATGAGGAGATTGAGAAGATTTACCTTGGGCCATAGGGGCCCGGCCGGATGAAGAAGCACCGACGGCAATTGTGGTACGTGGTTTATTCTTTGGCGGCATGGTTGAGCAAAAATAGAGATCTTTCTGCACCCAATTCCAAAGGTAGCACCAAAATCTCGAGTTTCGAGTCCAAAACCCAAAATCGAGCACCCAAATCGTCAAAACTAACTCCAAACACGAACACTCGATCAATTTTGTGGCCAAAAAGCAAAAAAAGAGAGGAATTTTTCTTGTTGAGGGCTTTTGGCCGGTGGTGGCAGTGGGTAGCAAGGAGAGAGAGAATGGCGATGTCGAGAGCGGCTAGGAGAAAGAGTGCAATGGCTGCGGTGGGAGGAGGTCGACGGCGGTCGTGTGGTGACTAGCGACAACGGATGTGGTGAAGGGTGGAGAGGATTTGGGGAGTGGAGAGGTTCTGAAGGTTTTTTTAGGAAGAGAACCGAGATAGTAAGGGGACAAAGCTGAAAATTGGGTTTCTAGGCATTGCAATTTAAAACACACACGATCGTGCGTGTCTCCTTTCTTCTTGTTGTACGCGTACGGCTAGTGCGGTTTCTACATAGCCAGCCATACGAAACAGCCAAAGTTTCTGGATGACTCGTACGGCTAGCCATGTGAAATGGCCATACTTTCTAGTTGTGCCACAAGGTTGTGCAATGTCTCGTAAAGGTAGTCGTGTGGTTGTGGGCTGAGCTTTGGCTCGCTGCACAGCTGTCCAAGATTGCACAACCGGTTATTTTTGCCCCATTTTTTGTCTTTTTTCTCACACGCTATTTTCTTTCCTCTCTTTTTTGAATTTTTCCCAAAGAAATTGTTTTTTATTTTCAAAAGCAAATAAAGGCTTGGGTTGCCTCCCGAAAAGGTACTTGCTTTAGGTCCCGAGCTTGACCTTTATTTGTTTTTTCAAGCGATTGGTGCATTGGGGAAGTTGTAAGAGACCTTACCCTTGATAGGCTCTCCATACATGTAATGCTTGAGTCTCAAACCGTTCACCTTAAAGGTGGCATCAACTTCGGTACCAATCTCCACAACCCCATATGGAAACACCTTGAAAACTCTAAATGGCCCTAACCATCATGAGCGGATTTTTCGAGAAATAGTTTCAGCCTTGAGTTGAATAAAAGGACTAGATCTCCTTTGCAAAATTCTCTTTTGTTGATACACTTGTCGTGCCACCTTTTCATTTTATCCTTGTAAATCCTAGAGTTCTCAAAGGCATCCATTCTAATCTCATGTAACTCATTCAGTAGCAACAATCTCCTTTCCCCAACAACTTTGAGATTAAAAGTTTGATGCATTATGGCCCAAAACACCAACTCCACTGGGAGGTGACATGGTTTCCCAAAACCAACCTAAACAGTGTTGTCCCAATAGGGGTCTTGAAGGTTGTCCTATAAGCCCATAGACCATCATCTAGCTTGTCCGCCCTATCTTTTCTCAACCTCAAAACCGTTTCCTCCAAAGTAGACTTCATTCTTGGTTTGAGATCTCTACTTGCCCACTAGTTTGGGGATGATAGCCTAAACTAACTTTGTAATGCACCCTATATTTCCTAAGCATGGCTTCAAACTTCTTTTCAATAAAATGTGTCCCTCCATCACCGATTAGAACTATGGATACTCCAAACCTCATAAAGATCACCTTTTAAAAGAACTTAGCTACCACTCTAGCATCATTAGTAGTAATCGCTTCTACCCATTTGAAACATAATCCACAACAACAAGGATGTATTGGTTACTTTTCGAAGGTGGGTATGGGCCCATGAAGTTAATACCCCGCCCCCAAAACATAAAAAATCTCCAACTCTAGGATTTAGAGGCATCTCATTCTTCCTTGAGATATTCCAAGTCTATTAGCATCTATCACAGGCATGAACGTACTTGTGCACATCCTTGAATAACGTAGGCCAAAAGAAGCCAGCTTGTAAGATTTTTTCTGCAGTCTTCAAAGTGCTAGGATGCCCACTGCAAGAAGAATCATGAAAGTGAGAAATAACGCTCCGAACCTCATCCTCGGGGAGACATATCCTATAAATCCCATCCTTGCACAACTTGTAAAGGAAAGGGTCTTCCCAAAAATAGAACTTAATGTCATGAAAGAACTTTTTCCTTTAGTGATAACTCAAATCAGGTAGGATAACTCCACTAGCTAGAAAGTTGGCAATATCGAGCAAACCAGGGAACTACACCCATATGGACAGCAATTAGATGCTTATTAAGAAAGGTATCATCAATGGGGGTACCTTGATTCTCAATGCCTAGACAGCTGATTAAAAACTAAATTCTTTGCTCATGTTTTGTCCCGAACCTCTATGTCAAACTCTTAGAGAAGTAGGATCCATCGAATAAGGCGAGCCTTGGCATCTTTCTTAGAGAGTAAATGGTTGAGTGTTGAGTAATCGATGTACACAATTACTTTAGAGCACAACAGATATGATCTAAATTTTTCAATTGCATACACCACCGCAAGCCACTCTTTTTCAGTAGTGGTGTAGTTCTGCTGAGCCTCATCAAGTGTCTTACTAGCATAGTAGATCATATGAGGCTTCTTGTCTATCTTATGCCCCAAAACTGCACCAACTACATGATCACTAGTATCAATCATCATCTTAAATGGCATGCTCCAATCTGGTGGTTGAATAATGGGGGCTAAAATCGAGCCTCTTTAATCCTACAAAAGCCTCATGACACTCATTAGTAAAAACAAAGGACACATATTTGGCGAGGAGCTGATTTAGAGGTTTAGCAATTTTAGAAAAGTCCTCGATAAAGCAACAATAAAATTTCGCATGACCAAGGAATCTTCTAACACCCTTTATAGAGGTGCGGGGTGGTAATCGTTCTATAACCTCAATCTTAGTCCTATCAATCTCAATGCCCCTATCGGAAATAACATGCCCAAAACAACACCTTTCCTACACTCGTAGAGTGACACTTCTCTCAATTCAAAACTAGATTGACTTCCTCACATCGATGGAGCACTTTAGCCAAATTTTCCAAACACAAATCAAAAGTTCCTTCATAGACAGAGAAGTCATCCATAAACTCTTCCATAATATTTTTAAAGAAATTAGAGAAGATAGCAGTCATGCATCGTTGTAAGGTAGTTGGGGTATTACATAACCCAAACGGCATCCTTCGATAGGTAAAGGTACCATAAGGGCATGTGAATGTTGTCTTGTCTTGATCAATTGGGTTGATAGGAATTTGGAAAAATCCCTAAAAACCATCCAAGTAACAAAAGAAGGAATGCTTTGCCGACCTTTCCAAGCATCCGATCAATGAAAGGGAGGGGGAAATCATCTTTTTGGGTGGCCTTATTCAATTTTCTGTAATTAATGCACATGCGGCACCCAAGTAACAATCCTAGTAGAAATGAGCTCATCATTTTCATTCTTAATGACAGTCATAACCCCTTTTTAGGAACTACTTGGACTGGACTGACCCAATTACTATTTGAGATAGGATAGATAATTCTAGCTTCAAGCAATTTCACAACTTCTTTTTCACAACCTTTTGCGTGTTTGGATTCAAACGCCTTTGAGGTTGTCTAGAGTGCTTATGACCATCATCAAGAAGAATTTTATGTATGCATAATGAAGGACTAATTCCCTTAATATCATCAATGCTATACCCAAAGGCTCCACGGTGTTTTCTAAGAACATCAAGAAATTTTTCAAGTTGTGGGCTTTCAAGTTTAACATTGACAATTACAGGAAAAGTAGAGTTGGGACCCAAGAATTCATACCTGAGGTGGGGAGATAGAGGCTTTAGCTCTACCTATGGGGCGCTCTTCTCACTTTCCTTTGTAGCCTGAACCTCCACATTAAGGACTGACTCTGGATGTGGCTCGTGCTCATAGATTGGAGCATCATCAAGGAGCCTAGCATACTCCATTGTCTCAACTTTTTCTGCACTTCAATCACCTCTTGCCCAGTCAACGAGTGCCTTAAGGTGATCATCTAGTGAACTCGTGGCTCACGCCATTTTTTGCTGATAATTCCATCCAAGATGTCGATTCGACATCATGAATCCTCTCAGGTAGGGGTAGCTATGGTTTTGGAGAGGTTGAACTCCATCTTTTCATCTCCCACATGAAGAGAAAACTTCCCATTCTTGACATCAATCATAGCACCAACTGTGGCTAGGAAAGGCCTCCTTATATTGATAGGTACTGGGCATCTTCTTCAATCTCCATCACCACAAAGTCACATGGGATCAAAATCTTACCTACTTGGAGAGGTACATCTTCTAGGAGCCCCACATGATACTTCATATAACGGTATGCAAGTTGGATGGATATAGAGGTGGGCTTGAGATCACCCATTTGAAGCCTCTTGCAGATGGAGAAGGGTATAACACTCACACTAGCTTCCAAATCATACAATGCCCTACTAATTGGCTTACGAGGTAACTTATTCTGAAAGCTTAGGGTGTAGCTTATTACGAAAAATAGTACTATACTTAGTTGTAAGAGACACGATTGCTTTCTCAATCAACTTGCCTTTGTTGGATAGTATGTCTTTCAAAAACTTTGCATAAGATGGTATCTCCACAATTGCTTCTAGGAATGGGATGTTGATGTGGAATTTTTGTAACATCTCTATGAACTTAGTATATTTCTTTTGATCCTTAACCTTTACTAACCTCTAAGGATATGGAACTAAAGATTTGTAAGACTCAACAGGTCTTGCTATAGCTTCACTTTGACCTTTATTCTTAGAACTTTCAGTCTCACCCTTAGCACCATGAATCTCATCTTGAATATCTCCATGTTTCTCCCCTTCTTCAACAACGAATATCCTCTCTTTCCTTGGTAATCATCCTGGGACCCTCTAACTCTTTCCCACTTCTCAAAGTGATAGCATTGACACGCCTCTTTGGATTTATCTTTGGTTGGCCCGGAAAATGCCCTTGATGTCTAGAAAGATGGCTCACCTGTTGGGCTATTTGGGCTATTTAGGTCTTAAGTATCTTCTGGTGGGTAGACATGCCCTCAAACTTAGAAGTTAACTAGTTGATCGATTCGCCTAATGTCTCATTCGTTCTATATTGTGTTTAAATGAAATCTTCAATGAAGCTCTCTAAATTTGACTTCGAGCTGGGGGTTGAGGTGATGGATTGAAGGGAGCCTTAGGATGAAAACCAGGTGGTGATGGATTATTATTCTTGTAGAGGAGTTGGGGTGATTTTTCCTTCCGGGGTTGTAGGTTTGGGAGTATGGGTTATTTTGTGGTCTTGAATTGAAGTTCGCAAAGCATTGACTTGTTCAATAGTATAAAGATCAATTTGGCACTCAGCAGCAACATACCCTTGCACTCCACATATCTCACAAACATGTTCCTCATTTGCAAGATCTTGGAGGAACCACCTGGAAGTAGACACCGCACTTAAGCGTTATAGTTTTGACTAAGCGCTTTGACCTTTCTAGCTAGGAGAGCTATAGAGTCAATTTGATGCACCCTCCTTTCTTTGGTACTCGACCTTTTCGGTGCCCTAATGGTAACTGTTGGCAGCCATGTTCCCAATGAGAGCCTTGGCCTTACCTTCATCCTTATCCATTAGAGCACTTCTTGCAGCTGTATCTATGGAAATTTGAATATGGGGAGGTAACCCATTGTAGAAAGTCCGTAGGAGCATCCACTCGGAATACCGTGGTGAGGACATTTTTTCGGAGATCCTTGTAATGCTCCCAAGCTTCGTAAAGTGACTCTCCATTTTCCAAGCATAAGGTGGAGATGACGTTTTGCAGCTTTGGTAGCATATTTATTAAGATCCTCATTCAGCAGCCAATCCTTGGCTCTATCCTTTAAAGAGAAGGGAAAGAGCTTTAGACAGATGGCTTTGTTGATGTGTCGGATAGAACTTTCACAGGGAAGCTCTCCAATGCATCTTGCCTCACAAAATATATGAGCGACATCTTCAGCTCAAAGTCCTCATCATCTATATTCGATCCAAAGATGGCCAATATTGCCCCGCACGCACTAGGAATGGCATAGTCCCCTAGTGGCTTCGATTGTGGTCCTTGCTCCGCCGTCCTTTCCTCTCTTCTCCGCCTTCTCACAGCTCCGTTTATTGCTCTTGCTGTTCCTTTGATTTCGGGGTCCAACGGGATAATTTCTCTCCCTCATCGACTCCTTCTACGCATGCAAAAACAAGAACTATACCAGGTATAAAAAGGTTCAAGCGGAAATCAAGAAAAGATTGGTATGGGAATAAGAACAAAAAAACTAGTTTCAAGTCTTAAAGCAAATACTCAAAAGAACAGAGTTCCCCGACAACAACGCTACAAAACTTGTTAAGAAAATACCGCAAGTGCACGGTAGCAATCGGTGAGTACAGTGTCGTGTCCTCGAGGAACTTGCTCTCAAGTACAAAAATCCACTAAGAGACTCTATTCTAGGTGAAACTTAGTTTGAAAACCATTGATTTTTGATCGAATTAAACTAGTTGCTAAATTGCTATAAGAGAAATCAAATGATTAGAAGTCTTAGATTGGGATTAATTATACTATCATGCATGAAATCAAAACCAAATTCCGCTTGAAACTTGTCTATGCTTGCAATTTAGAAGGGGAAACACCAACTAAGCTTCTCTTCACCTACTTTCGTAGGTCAAAGACTAATGTTGCTCAATCTAATCACCTATTTTCATGGGATTAACAAGAATAAAATCACAATATATGCATCTTATAACCCCGATAGAAAACCTTAATTATTTTCATATCAAAGTTTTAATCGTTGACAACGTTATTTTAGGTAAAGTTTTCATCTTTTAATGTTCACAAAACCTGAATAAAAATAGATGATTCCTCTTTTGTGCATTCATCGAATAGGTGATGAGCAAAGTGAATTCTAAACTAACAAGCATAAGACAACTCAATTGGAGTTTAATTCATGATTATCAAAACATAATAGAGATCAATCCCAACCTAAGTAGGGAATCTAGCCTCTAAATATGATACTAAACAATTCACAAGATTCAATGAAAATAAACATGGAGAGATAATGACAAGCTGTGAAGAAAAAGTAAAGAGGAGAAATTACGATTATTGAATAGAAATCGTTGCGATTAAATTGTAAAAATCTTGCAATTGACAATAATCTTTCTTTCTAGAGTTCTTGAGTGCTCTCTAAAAATTCTAGTGAAAAACCCTAGCTAAAACTTAAAATGGAAAAGAGGTATCCCGAAAATAAAATTTGGAAACAGATAAATTGTGAAATCTTATAAGTCGCACAGCTGTGCGACTCCGCACGAGTAGTCATGCATGTTTCTGGCCGCAAATTCGCACGGGCGTGTAGTTTTGCACGGGTAGTCGAGCCTCCTTTTTGTGCTTCTATGTGAGCCGTGCAGGATCTGCATTGTGAGCCGTGCACGACTTCAACTTTGTATAACTTCCTGCACGATCGTGCAGGGTATACACCGGTACTTGTGCTGCCTTCCTTGAGTTTATGCCTTTTGCCCGATGCTTCGCACGATCGTGTAGCTTTGCATTGCCACCTGTGCAACTCGATTTGATGAGTTCTAGGCCCTTTTTGCCTCCTTTTAGGCTCGAACCCTCCTTTTCATCGCTTTTCATCAAATTTGTTTCAAATCTCACTCATTTAAACTCAAATACCTGTAATTAAAAGATTTACGAGCTTAAAATAGGAAATGAGGATAATCTAACTCAAAACCAAACAAATATCATCGAAATCATCACGAAATTGGCTGAAATAATGTCATAAAAAGTGATAAATATGAGGTTTAAGATGGACACTCTCCCTCCCCTCCTTTTGTTACATTCGATAGGGCTCCCCGAGATAGAGGGTTCAATAGGTAGGCTTGCTTATCTAAAAAAATATAAGGGTAAGTTTTTTTTTTTTTTTTTTGTGCATAAAAATCCCAATTTCACATTTATTTTTAATCTATCACACCGTATCTCACCCTTCCTAATCAATCCCACCCTTTTAGGAAAATCTCACACCCTTCCAATCATTCCTATTCCACGCTCCAAATACTCCACTTCTTTTGTGTGGAAAATTTCACCTTTCATTCTCATTCTTTCTCATTCCTTCCCACTCCTCCCATAGATTTCACGAACTTCCTACTTATTCTTCCTCACAAACCTTTTCAATTGTGCAGTTCTTTTAACTTTAAAGGAGTCGTAAATGACAATACAATATAATTATAACAACGATGAGGAAGAAATCGTACCTATAACCTAATTTACCCTTGATTACGAGTGTTAATCATTAATCCAAAACTTCGTTGATAATCCTTGTATGATTCATGAATAGTACTAATTATTACTCAATATGTTGGATGACATCTTAAAAACATGCTAGATGTAAGTCCCAAATTCTAGTCTTGAGACTCCCAGCTTTTTTGATTGGACGTATTTCCTTGATGAAAAGTTAAGGATAACAACAAACTCGATGGGCTTGTCTTTACAAGCCATTCGGCTTGAATATGGGCTACCATATGCTCCCATGTCGGGATTATCAACTCCATTGCTTTTTTCCCTTGATACTAGCTCCTAACTTATTAATTAAAAAAAATTTACACACTCAATCAATTAAATATTTAATAATAACTAAAGTATTACGTAAAGGAAATTATTTACCGACAAAACGTACGTTCATTAGCTAACATAGTTAATTGTTCTTAAAGTTCTTGTTCAATATAATAATGTTTCTAACAAGACACATTAATTAGTGTAATGGAATTAGGCCTCCCTATATACCAAAAATAGTAATACAATGAGCAATTTATATAATTAATATACCTCTAAAATTTTTCGTTTGATACAACAAACCTTCATGTATGACTAAAAATCAAAACCTATATATTTATCGAAAATGGAACTATGAACTTAGAGCATCTCCAGTGGATGAGTCTATTTTAGGCTCACTCAGTGGGGACCTACAGATGACACATCAACAAAGAGCCTACTTTTTCTCTCTCCTAAATCCTTACTTCCACAATGCAAGACTCACCAACAAGGCTCACCTATTTAAATAATCCAACATATTTAATTATTTTCACATATTATATTTTGTATTGTTATTTATTTTATAAATATATAAAAAAATTATTTGGTGCACTATGAAAATTAAATTAATTAATTTAGGTTATGAAAATTTTTAAACAAGTGATACAATAATATTTTAAATAAAATTAAATACAAAAGATACAATAATAATTGCAATGTTACTACAATAATGCAACACGTAAATATGGGAAAAATAAAATACGAAAAAAATTCAACACTAACGAAATACTGGACAATATGAAAAAAATAAAAATAGATCACTCATTTCTCTGTCGCGCCAAATTTTGTTTCTATATTTCTTCAACCAAGTCCGTTTGCAGACGTGCATGAGTTCCGCTGTCTCTAATTTCAGCTGATTTTCGGAAGTAAGTTGTATAACATGGGTGATGGTCATGTTGGACATTAGATGCCGGGTGCATGCCTCCACTTGCTCATAATCGTAATCATAAGCAAGGTTGTATTGATCTCGCTCATCTTCGACGATCATGTTGTGGAGTATTATACAAGCTTTCATTACTTTACCTATGTCATCTTCCTCCATTAAGCGACAAGGGCCACGAATAATTCCAAAACGAGCTTGTAAGACACCAAACCCTCGTTCCACATCCTTCCTTACACCCTCTTGTCGCTCAGCAAATAATTTTGCTTTTCGACCTTGTGGTAGTGGGATCTTTTTGAAAAATGTAGCCCATTTTGGATATATACAATCCGACAGAAAATATGGGATGGTATACATATGACCATTGACAACATATTCACATTTCGGAGCTTGATTTTGATACAACTCTTGGAACACTGGGGACCGATCAAGGACGTTGATGTCATTGAGACTTCCTGGGCATCCGAAGAATGCATGTCATATCCAAAGATCGTATGAAGTACATGCTTCAAGAATAATTGTTGGCACTTTGTATATACCTTTAGCGAAGGTTGCTTTCCATGCTGTTGGACAATTTTTCCACTCCCAATGCATACAATCAATACTTCCCAACATTCCTGGGAAATCACGAGCATCCCCTACGGCTAAGAGACGATCGAAATCAGCTTGAGTTGGCTTTCTCAAGTACTCATGTCCAAAAACATCAATGACGCATTCCGCAAACTTCTTCATGCACTCAAGTGTTGTACTCTTACCTATTTTCAAGTATTCATCCACACAATCGGCAAATATACCATACGCCAACATCCTCATGGCTGCGGTACACTTAGTTAGCGGTGCAAGCCTGGCCGACCAAGTGCATCATACCTTAACTTAAAGTAATCGAGTAATTCTCGAGGACTTGTACTATGCGAACAAATAAATGTTTTCGCATTCGGAATCTACGACGAAATTGTTGCTCTGTATACACGGGTTCATCTGCAAAATAATCTTCATACAAGCGATTGTGAGCTTCTTCTCGATTTCTTCGAATATATCTTTTTTCTTATGTGGCCTGGATGAAGATGAAGGTTCTATCGATTCTGCAGCTTGTAAAATCTTAAGCATATGGTTGAATTCATTCTCATCGTCAAGTAATTCTTCCAGAAAAGGCATATCATCATCGGACTCTTCAATTATCCATGTCAAGCCGTCCGAAGATGGTGATGAAGATAAAGATAGATGATCCATTGTTCGACACATGTGCAAATATAATATTAATAGTGAAAATAACATTAGACAAAAGGTATGATGAAAAGCAAATTGAAAATTTTCATTACACAAATAAAAGATGTTACAAAAGTTTTCACACAAATGAAGCTGAGAAAATTACTTAGAAGCTAAGAAACATACATAAAGTTATGTCATATCTAATTTCAACTACAACTAAAATTAATTATACGACTAGTCCTATTCAAGGTAAGGAGAAAGATTTACTCGGACATTTGACGATACTTGCTCAAAATCTTCTCCTGCACACCTCTAAAATATTCTGCTTCTCTGTAAGACATGCTATCAAAGTTCATCCCCATAACATTTGTCTCCCATTCAAATTGTTTACGCTATTCATATTCACGTCGAGGCGAACCGACTCTTCAACTTCATCTCGCCTTCCTTGCCTGCTCCTTCACATAGTCATGCAATATCTCGCTCCTCTCCTTTGCGGTTGTGGTTATTGTAGATAGTTGATTAGCCACCAAATCAGTTGTGCTTGTTTCCTTCTCTTTCAGTTTCCTCTTGGCCGCTTTTCTACCAATAGGGCGAAAAAGATCACCCCCATCCTCACCGGATTGATCCTCACTGATAGGGGTAGATGAGTTAGAGTGTGCCCCCATCTCATTAAGCCTTATTCGTTTTGGGCAACTATCGTTACTTCCGAGCAGAAAGTCCTCCATTTCGGGTGTTCACGGAGTAGTTGCCACCATACCATATGTTCAAACTTTTTCCCATCCATTCTTTGAGAATACAACTCTTGTGCTTTGTCAATAACATCTTCCATACACGTCCCACTTTGATTGAGACGGTAAACTTCATCTACAATTCCCGTCCACTTAGACGTCAAAGGGGCACATCTCCTCCAACGTCCATTACAAGTCTTCCAGGATCGTCGGGCAGCTCCTGAAGGAAGGTGCTCATTGAAGGCTTTGGCCACATTCTTCCAAAACCCTTCCTTCTTTTGGTCCGCCCCACGAGGGGGTCTATGCTTGTGTTCATCCAACAACTAATCAAACGACGATCTTCATCCTCTGTCCACTTTCTTCCCCCTCCCGATGAGGGATCCTCCTCAAGCACTTCGATTTCATCATTGCTTGGGTTAATAGGAGATTCTGAATGTTGTTTAATCCTCCAACGTTGTTTAATTTTTCACTTGGATACCTAACCCAATTCTTATAAATCGCCTACGTTAACTTATTTTTCTTAAATTCTCAACCTCATTTATTTTTTTTAATTTACTTCAATAATCCAAATCACTTCTTTCCTTCAACCCTCAAAATGACTTATTTTCTTTAATCTTCCCAAAATTACTTATTGTCTTCAACTTCTTAAAATCACTCAACTTACCTATTCTCCTTAATTCACATTTTTAATCCATATCCTCATATCACAACATGCATGCCTATTTTTTTCTTAGATCCTCTCATAATATTGTACTTTTTTAAAGTTTCCTTTTAATTTTTTTTTTTACATGCATGCCCATTTTAGTTAATCTCTTCCTCCAAAATTTTCTAATAAACTTGAATCATCACAAAAACCAAATTTCCTTTGCTTTGGAAGCCACCATGGACCTCCCCACGGCCAGTGGGGTCAATAGTCGGCTCTAGAGGTCATCAAGGGCCTTCCCACGATCGGTGGGGACTTATAGTGGCCACCACGGGTTACCCCACGGCCTGTGGGAGCACCCGTGGTGGGTGTTTTGGGTCAATTACTCGTTGCTAGCCACCATGGCCTGCCCCACAGGCTATGGGGGCACCCGTGGTGGGTGGCAGAGTTTTCCAAACTCCACTTTCTTATGCTCAACGTATTTTGTCCTTGTGAGATATTTATGAAAGGTTTATCTTATAAATTTTCCATCATTGTAAGTATCATATTAGCTAACTAAAACTCATTAAAAGAGCATGTAAGATAATTACTTCTCATACCAAGATTTGGGCAACTCGAGTTAACGTTTCCAATCAACAATCCCCAAAAGCATAATACGGGCTATGTAATATGATTTTACACAATAAACCCTTGCATGCACATCTAACTAATTATTCTTAAAATTTAAAGAAATTCATTAGTTGAAGGTTGACGTTTTTACCCAAAACCCACAAGAAAAATGAGGGTTTTTATGGTGGAAGGGGTGGCTCATCGGAGCTCCGGTGGCTGCGGTGGTTGGCAACGACAACCAGCGGCAGCAACAGGCGGTGAACGACGATGACGGTGACTGGTCTGGCGGCAGTAGCTGGCGGCAGTGGTAGGCAGCAGCAGTGACGCAGCAGCAGGTCAGCAGCAGCAGGCGCAGAAGAGCAGCAGCAGTGGCCAACGTAATGGGTAGCCGGCGACTGGTGGCTCCTGCTCCGGCGAACGGTGGAGCTGGTGGTGGTGGCAGCCGGTGGCCTGGTTGGGCAGTAGGGAGGAGTTTGAGTGAGGGAGATGAGTTTATTTGGAAAGAAGAGCAAATGATGAAGGTGGGGTTTTTGAGATTTTTGGGGTTTAAATAGGCAAATTTTGAATCTGAATTTTCCCTCTTCTCAAATCTGAATCCAACCCCTTTTTTATTTTATTTTTATTTTTATTTGCTTGGTTATTGGGCCCTCTATTCTCTACAAGCCCAAATACCCTAATAGCCTAGCCTAAGTTAAAAGAATGTAGGTTTTAGGAATTTCCGACTTGAATAATTATTACAAACTTTAGGCATATGAATTATTATTATTATTATTATTATTATTATTATTATTATTATTATTATTATTATTATTATTATTATTATTATTATTATTATTATTATTCCTTGAATTATCACAAGGCATAATTTATTTGATCATTCATTTATTTATTTATTTCTTTGCCAAGCGTCGCTATCATCATACAAGTCCCGCAACACATAATATGGTTACTAGCACAAGCAAGGGAGGACCCAAGGGGGTCAGTGGGGTCAACTGACCCCCTCTCAAAAAAAATAAAGCTTTTATATAACAGAGAGTAATGTAAAAATGTAGCTAGCTGAGTTGGTAAGAGCCTTAGTACTCAAAAGGGAGGTATGCTGCAACCAATCTCCCCTTTTTTTATTTACTTTATTTCGACCCACCTTCGTAAATTCCTGGGTTCGCCACTGAGTACAAGTATATAATACACATGATAATGATGAATGAAAGTGTGAATTGAAGTGCACGCGCTCATTAATATTTATTAATCTTTGTTGATGTATTGGATTAAGGTCGGGCATTACAGCTTCCCCTTAAAATAAGTTTCGTCCCCGAAACTTGCAAGTAAGACAAGACGACACTACCTTAAAATAGGTAAGGATATTTCTTTTTCATGTCCTCCTTAGTTTCCCAAGTGGCTTCCGTGGAAGTATGGTTTGCCCACAATACCTTGACTAATGGGATGACCTTATTGCAGAGTTGTTTGATTGTCCAGTCCATTATCTCGTATGGGTTGTTCTTCGTATACTAAATTCTAGGCGACCATAATGGGTTTAGGCTCTATGATGTGGCTTAGATCGAATATATTTTTTCGAAGTTGAGATAGATAAAACACGTTGTGCACGTGTTCCAGGTCGGAAGGCAATGCTAGTTTGTAAGCCACGAGTTTAATTTCTTCCTAATCTCGTAAGCTCCGATGTATGTAGGGCTCAATTTACCTTTGATGTCGAATCCCTTTACACCTTTTGTTGGGGAAACTGTTAGGAACACCAGGTCTCCTCCTTGGACCTCTAAGGGTTTTCTCCGTTGGTCTCGCATAACTCTTTTGTCTCGCTCTAAGCTTCACCGATATGTTATTGTATCATCCGAATCCTTTTAATTGTATCTTGTGTCATTTCTGGCCCTATGGTAAATGCTTTATCCCGATCGTTCCAACTTAATATATCCTTCCATAAAGGCCTCCGATGGATCCATTTTGACGGTGGCTTGATAGTTGTTGTTCTATTTTCATTATTCCATGTTGGTATCTCAAGAGGTCATAGTTCCCTTATAGGGCACTCGTTGTTCCGCTTTCACCCTCCGACATGTAAGATATATATTCTTATATTCTAATACCTCCCTCTTTATTTTAGATCACCAAAAGTTTGCTTCAAATCTACGTACATCTTTGTTTCTCCATGGTGTATAAAGTACACGGTAGTGTACGCCTCATCTAAAATCCTCTTTTTAAGGTCTCCTTGATTAGCTATACACCAATAATTCTAAATTGTAAGCTGCCAGCCTCGTGTACCATTAAACCCAGGAGTGTACCCTCGTCTATGGTTAGCTCGATCTTCATTAGCTCTTCATCCTTCTCCTGCTCCATTTGATTTCCTCTAAGATTGGCGGTTTAACCTCCAAACCAATAACAATTCTCTACCTAATGCTTGATAATTGTAATCAATGCCTCTTCCAGCTCACAAATGAGAGTCGGTTGGTTATATCTATAGTGTTCAGACTAGGTTGAGTTTTTCTACCCAATACATATGTTACAACATTCGTTTTCCTTGGGTAGTACTGAATTTCTAAGTCATAGTCCTTCCATAGCTCTAACCAACGCATTTGCTTCAAGTTAACCTCTTTTGGGTGATGACATGCCTCAAACTTTGACGGTCAATGTATATCTTATAAGATACTTCATATAAGTAATGTCTCCATTTTTTTTATTTAAATAAACACCACTATAGCCAACTCTAATTCATGAGTGAGATAATTCCTTCCACATGGTTTTACTAACGTGAGGGATATGCTACAACCTTGCCATCCAACATCCATATGCAACCTAACTCATTTTTTTATACGTCACTAGAAATGGTATCCCCTTTGTCTTCCTTAGATGGCGTCAGTATTGAGGGTAACATCAATCTCTTTTTCATCTCCTAAGATGCCTTTTCACACTTATCGATCCGTTCGAACTTGGTGGTCTTTCTTAGAATTTTTTTTTTTTGAAAGGGTTACTTTCAAAAATCTTGAACAAACCTTCAATATTATCTAGCTAACCCTAGGAAATTCCTTAAATACCATGTGACCAAAAATGTCACTTCACGCAACCAAAATTTGCACTCTTGCAATTTGACATACGACTAATTCTCTCCGAAAACTTACAACAACATTCTCAAAAGATACGTATGCTCCTCCCTATCCTTAGAATATATCAAGATGTTATATATTGATACCACCACGAATTTAACTACGTAGGGTCTAAAATCTTATTCATCAAATCCATAATCTTTGTAGGTGTAATAGTCCACTCAAAGGGCATCACTATAAATTCGTAGTAGTCGTAACTTTTCTTAAATAAGGTCTTAAGCATGTCCTTAGACTTTATCAGAAGTTGGTGGTAGCCGAACCTCAAATCTATCTTTGAGAACACCCGGCGCTTGTAATTGATCCATTAGGTCATCAAGTCAAGCTGAAGGATACTTATTTCCGATCGTAATCTAATTCAACTCCCTATAATCTATGAACAATCTTAGCGTGTCATCATTCTTTTCTTTTTTTTTTTCACAATTACTCCTAGCGTTCATATAGAAGTGTGTAACTGGCATCGGTAGAAAAATATATTTTGATAAAGAGAGTTGGATTCTCAATTACAAGGATACTATTATTATATCCCTTTTTCTTTTTTTCTTTTTTGAAATGGGCTTATTTCTTTCAAAGAAGAATTACTAACATAACGCAGCAAGTTCAATATTTTGATATGAATGAATCATGTTTAAGAAAACTCCCTTTTATTAAAAAGAAGCGCATAATAATGGTAATTCAAAGGAAGTAACAAGATCAGCGATAGATAAAGATTTCCGAGGAGGGAAGTGAGTCATTAGATATTGAAAAATATAATAGCTACAAAATAAGCATCATAAGAATCATTAAGTAAGAGAAGGAAATTTTTGACGTTAATGGTTTAATGAAAGATAGGGAATAAGAATGAGAGGTTAGTATGACTCATATGGGTTTATGGGTTATTATGTGCTTAGGAATCAACAAAGGTGACAATAATATTTGAAATGGTTCCTTTTTTATTTAAGCAAACCATTTTGGTGTTGATATAAACAGGTGGATTTTCGTAAGGTACAAGCAATAAACGTAACTTAAATCGTGGAAATATTCCTTCTAATCCCTTTGAACTTGCTGACTCGGTTGAACGACATGAATGCCTTAACAAAATAAAGTGTTTCACTAATAGATTCAATACTCTTAGTAATAAAATTTATTATCGTTATTATTGCCATCGCTATTGTTGTTACTATTGTTATCACTTACATTATTTCCTTTTTTGTAACTTCCCATGATTAGATGAATTTATGAAGGCAAAATCACATCGTAGATTGCTAAATCAGTTGGTTAAATTTTATAGGTTGAAGTTTTAAAGTAACATTCATAACTTATACCAACCCCTCTTGACACGCAATATGATCATAAGGTTCACTTGACCGTTTCTCCATAAAACACCTACTATGTTAATCGGTCCCTTCCTAAATTAAGTCTCTCACTCACCTAATTGTTTAATCCTCCAACGTTGTTTAATTTTTCACTTGGATACCTAACCCAACGTTATAAAAGAAATCACATGGGCTTCTCATGACTTAGTAGAAATTGTCGGGCTTAAGGCATGGTTCTTGCTAGCCCTTATAACATCAAATTGACTCCCAAAAGGCTGAAGATACCCCTTTTACCATTTCTACACCGATTTCTATTACTTGCTCCAATTGATTATTATTTACAATAGTAAATAAAATAAGTAAAAGTCATAATCATTATAGTATTATTTTATGAGATAAAAAATAAATAAATAAATTTATTATAATCAACTTACAAATAACTAATACAAATTTTATATAAACTTCCGCCCCTCTAGACGAGAGAGAGTCCCTCTAGAGAGAGATGCTCGATGTTTCCTTTTCCCAACCCTAAAGAACCCCTTGATTTTCCTCCTTTTTTCCACCGTTTCTCTCTCCCTCCCCCTTAGGTCTCTCTCGGATCTACTCGGTTCAGCATATGTTCTTCTCAATTCTTCTTGGCTCCTCACTCTGTCAATATTAATCATGTTTATTTTGCCGTTTTGGAGGGTGTTAGCGTGGATTTTTCGATCTTGATTACAAGGGAACAGTGGCTTCACATCTCTAAGCGTCCGAAGTCGGGAGTCACCGATGATGTCAAGTGGTACTGTAGCACTCGTTTGTAATATTGTTCAAGCCATGGCTGCCCAACTTTCGCTCCTTTTCGAGGAGGTTATTGTATGGTTTGGGCCGTATATCTACTCGAGTCTTCTCTCAAAGGTTCGATTTGGCGATTACAAGCGGAATTCTAGATTCTTATGTGAGAACAAACTCATCGACGGCTACTGGTCGAGTAAGTATGATTTGTTTTTAGTTTTCGAGTCTAATGTGGGTTTGGTTTAGAAAAGGTTCTCAAATCTTCTTGTTGCGTTTAAGAGAGGTGGATTTGTTCGGATCTATCTCGTGGTTGTGCCCCCGAAAGTGTTTGTTTGGGTTTTTTTACTATTTCTATCATGGTTGATTACTCGTGCTTTGTTGGGCGTCTCTTCGTCTTTCTTCCTGTTTGTACCCTATGGATGGGACTCCATAACTCGGGATTTGGCCTTGGTTTTTTTCTTTGATTGCTTTGTTAGTCTTTATAGTAGCCATTTGTGCTTTGGCCCGGGTGATTATTTTTGCCGGTAGACTTTAGAACCTCTTTCTATGGCTCATGGTTCATGGCTATGTGTATGTACTTTGGGACAATTCAAGTATTCAGTGTTTTAGGTGGAGTGGATCTTTTTGGCTCATTCCACTTATTCTCATTCTTGTTTTCTTGCTGGTGCATATATTTCATGTTTGTGGCTTTGTTAAATGTCAATTTGGGCTTGAAAGGATTACCCTTTGTATTTATGCCATTAAGTTTTTTCCGGTGCAAGTGATAGTTGTTTTGATCCTGTAGAGAGATTGAATTCTTGGGGATTTGGATTTATATTTCGACCTAGTCTACTATTATTTTTGGACCCTTACATTACTACGGAGGCATGTCTTCAACTCTGTGTTGTCCCTAATAAGGGCTGTAAGTCAAAGTGGGTTATGCCACTTAGTAATCAAAAAGTCGATGACGACAACTTGGTCATATCTCGAGACTTTATTTATGAAATTTTTATGTCTTAAGTACGGCTATTCTCTTACGATTAGGGGACATGGGTTACCCATCTATGGCTTGTCTGTGGTTTCCCATAAACAGAGCTATTTATTTTTTGTTGTGTGAGTTTTTATTTTGCTAATACCGCTTATGTTGGTTGGTTTTCTTTTCAGGTACTAATGAAAGAGAAATCGTTGAAAGGAACGCTGGAGACAAGTGGAATCCCATACTGCATTGCTAAAATCTTCGAGAATTACTGGTGTATAGGGATTTTTATTGTAAATAAGTTATGCATTATTTATGGATTTTTGTTGTTCTTTTTTTTGGGCGAGAGGAAGTTTAGCAGTAGTTAGACTTCCCGAGGCCTTTACTTCGAATCACCCCTTTAGAGGAATGAATCTTGCGAAGCAAGCCGTAACTATCTCACTCGTACACGCACTTTACTTCTCAACAATGGGAGTTGTTGGGAGGACTAGGTGTTTATTAATTAATATTATTGCATGGAATGTAGAAGGTGCTAAAAAATACCAAGTGAAACAAGAGATTATGTTTTTGAACCGTAATTTAAGACCGGATATCATTTTTATTACGGAATCTTTGAACCAACACTCGAAAGTTCTATGAAAATTCTACCCATTTTAGGTTTCAATCATTTGATTTTGTTCTTCCTCATAACCACAAGTGGGGGTATATGGGTTTTATGGAATACTCATAATATCACAGCCTCAATTATTCCGAAAGAATAGCGATCCATTCCTCTTCATGTTGTTGATAAAGTATTTAACAAAGAATGCATAGTGTCGGTATTTATGGACCAGCGCAAGCTTTGGACAAACCGTCATTTTAGAACCATCTTTCGGATCTCAACTGTATTATTATTAATCTTCCCTAGTGTATTATTGGAGATTTTAATGAAATGGAATATCTCAATGAGAAATTAGGAGGTAACAAACTTTCACTCTATAATGTTCAAAGAATGCGGTCGTTCTTAGGCGATATTAGGGGTGAGAGTCTTCCTGCAACGGTAGAATTTTCACGTGGAAAAAGTTTATTAAAAGTCATCTTATTTATGAAAGGCTAGATAAGGCTATTGCACGAGAAGATTGGAATAATCTTTACCCAGATAGCATTGTGTCGCACGGTCCGTTCTCCTGTTCGGATCATTGTTATATTTTGCTGAATACTAATCCTAATGCTCGCAATTTTTACCATCTTAAATTCAGATACCAAAATAATTGGTCCATTTACCAAGAGGTGTCTAAGATCATTAAACAACAATAGAAAAAAACCCGCAGGGATCACCAACGTTTAAACTTGTAAGGAAACTTAAATATGTTAAAGAAAAGCTAAAGTTTTGGGCTTCTAGCACTTGCGAAAATTATTCACAGAAAGTAGAGAGGAACTCAACACTATTGATGAAAGTCGAGGAAAAGTTTTTGGATAATCCGTACAATTTAAGATTGATGCATTGGCATAATAGGCTTATTAGGCAAAGAGAGAAGCTCCTCCTTTTCAACTAGAAATATTGGGGAAAGTTCTTTCGAAAAGAATGGCTTACTCACGGGGACAGGAACTCCAAATTTTTTCATAGATGTTGCATTATTAAGAAACATAAGAGAAGGATATTCGGGTTACAGGATGAATCGGGGTTTGGACTGAGGATTCAAAAGATATCCAAAGGAAGTTTGTGGATGATTTCTCTCGAGTTTCACAGACTCAACATAGAGATAACAGTTTTCCTTTAAGAATTGATGTACCTTGCATGATCACCGACAATGAGAATGCTCAACTTATTTTGCCGTTACACTTGAGGAAATTAAAACAAGTAGTTTTTCAAATGAATCCAGCTAAAGCCCCAGGATCGGATGGGTTTGGGGCGGGATTTTTTAGCATCATTGGGAAATTATTGGTAACGACGTGATTTCTGTCCGATGGATATTTTCTGGTATGGGAAATTGCTTAAAGAAGTGAATAACACTCTCATCGCACTCGTTACCAAAAGTTGCTTGTCCTACTACTACTGCACATTTTAGACCTATCGGTCTTTGCAACTCGCCTTTACAAGATCATCTTTAAAGTTCTCGTTAAATAGGCTGAGACTAATTCTTCAAAGGATTGTTAGTCCTTATCAAAGTGCCTTTGTACCGATAGGGACATCCATGATAACATATTACTTACTCATGAAATTGTGAACAAATTAAGTAACATTAAAGGTAAGCGGGCTTATGTAGGACTAAAAGTCTGGACATGGAAAAAGCCTATGATCGTGTTGAATGAGATTTTGTTCTAGCATGTCTTAAGGAACTAGGTTTTCATCATGTCCGGATCAATTGGATTATGGAGTGTATTACTACTCGTTATATATTCTATTATTGTTAATGATGAAACTTGTGGCTTTCTGCATCCTTCAAGAAGGCTTAGGCAAGGAGATCCATTATCTCCTTACCTATTTATTCTTTCTATGGATGTTTTCACATACGAGACTTCACCGCTTGACACAGCGAGTCGAAGTCGGGATCGACATCAAAATCTGTCCTTAAGTAGATAAAATTCCCTGTCTTTTGTTTGCCGATGACGAGTCTCTGTTTTTCAAAGGGAGCTATGAAATGTGTCGAGGGTACAGAATCTGCTGAGTGAATTTTGCCATCAATCGAGTCAGCTTATTAACTTCCATAAGTCGTCTTTGACTTTCTCGAAAAATACCTTTGCAGCCACCAAGAGTTCAGTCTCCTCAATTTTTAATATACCACATTCGAACTCTTTGGGTAAATATTTGGGATGTCCGGTTTTCAAGGGGAGGCCTGCTAGATCTTTATTTGACGATCTCCTTAGAAGGGCGGATGCTAAATTGCAAAACCGAAAAGCCAATTCAATATCCAAATCAGGTAGAGTGGTTCTTATCCAATCGAATCTAGAAGCGCTTCGTCCCATACTATGCAAAGTTTTAAACTTCCAGCTAAGTACAACAAAATCGTTGAATAAACTTAATAGAGAATTTTTTTGGAGAAATTCCGAGGCAAATAAAGGGCCTACCTATGGTTGCACGGGATAAAATTTGTGCTCCTAAGAAATTAGGAGGGTCGGGTCTCGAGAAAACGAGTGTTGTTAATCGGGCCTTCCTTTGTAAACTTCTTTGGAAGTATTTGTACGATGGGAATAATTTTTGGGGAAAGATTATGTGTGCTAAATACCCTCTTACGGAGGACCTTTTCACGAGAAAAGTTAAAGCTACAGATTCTTGAGCTTAGAAGTGCCTTCTTAAGGAAAGAAAACTCTTCAAGAATGGACTCAGTTGGAAAATTGGGAATGGAAATAAAGCAAAATTTTAGGTTGATATTTGGTGTGGTAATATTTGCCTACGGGAGTTTTATGATAGCTCCTTTTGCCTTCCCTTGTCAGCCTCGGTTAGCGACTGTCTCACACGAGGATAAGGAATGTAATTTGAATCTTCTCCAATCTATGCTTGCCCAATGACATTTGCCAAAAGATCTTGTCCATCCACCTTCCCTCTCATGATATAGATGATTCCGTTTCTTGGGGACTTTCTAGTCGTGGTAATTTTACCACTAAGTCGGCTATATGGAATGCGCACGAGCACTCGCTATAACCTCCCGAATTGGGATTTTGCCTAGAATTGGAATCTGGATCCGATATCTAAATTAAAAATATTTTTATGTCAAATAGGACTTTCTAGTTCATTTATTATGGAGTATTTAGAATAGCAGAAACAAAGTTGTGTTTACGAACGAAACCTTCAATACTACTATTACGTGTATTCGAGCGAAAGCGACTTGGGTAGAATGGCGTGCAAGGAGCATGTTGGACTTTTTACACATAAGACTTCCTCTCCTTCATCATCTATTACCAACAATTCTCCCCATTTCGTCTGTTGGCACAAACCACGGGAGGCTTAGTTAAAGTCAATTTGGACGGGTCCAGATCTTCTTCGGTTCGCATCCGGGTTTGTTATCGAAGTTGGGATGGAAGATTCTACAAGTCGGAACCTCGCAGCTTGGTCAAGCATCGCATCGGTAGCCGAGGTGACCGCCATGAGAGACGGAGTCGAGCAAGCAGCTCGAGCTGGTTATATAACTATATGGTATTAGAAGGAGATAACCTCACGGTTATCGGGGCCATCAAATGAGAGATTCGGATTCAGTGGGAAATTCACACGCCGATCCAAGATACTTGGAACTTCCTCAATCAATGCAAAAGGGTTGTCATTCAAGCACACATTCGGAGAAGGAAATAGAGCGGCGGATTGGGTAGCGAGATTTGAGCTTAGTATCGCTTCTAATTCTTGTTGGTTTAATACTCCATCTTCCCTTCCTTTCTCTCCATTCTCATGGAGGACCACTTAGGTAGAACCCTCATGAGAAGGAATACCTTTTAGTTGATGTACTTACCCCTTCCAAAAAAAAAAAAAAACTAATACAAATTTTATTTACATTCACTTCCAAAACCATAAATTCCTAAATCCATTATAATCCAAAATAGGATCACCATATATAAACCTTGGTCATTTTAATGTTTCACACTATGTCATAATTATTTCTAATTTGTTTAATTGAAATGGTCAAATAATTTAACCTTTTATTGAACTTGAACCCATACTTTTTGTTAGAACTTGAAAGATAGGTCTTCTTCTAATACAACACCACTTTGATGGTTACAAACAATATTATCTACAAAAAGCGAAAATGTACAAAAAAACAAAATTTAAATTTAAATGTTAGGCTAATTTTGTACCAAAATAATATTTGCCATAAGTTAGCCTAACAAATAGGCTGTTCACCACATGCAGCACAAAACACAGCTCCCTTTTTAACAATTTCTGCCAGAACCAACAGAGCGCGGCTGAGTTGCCGGCGGCGGGTGTGGGTGTCGATGGAAGAAGAGGTGGAAGGAGTGGCGGTGGTGGGGCAACCGCCGATCGCCAGAGGACAGCGCATCAGGAAGAGGGCTCTTCGGGACAAATCTGTCTCCGTCACTTTCAACGAGAAAGACTTGAGGTACTGGAAACAACTAAAATTAGTTTCAATGTTCGAAAAACCCTGCCTTCATAAATTTTTAGGGTTTTCGCACGATGGAAATTTACAATTTTTTGTTTTGTTGACGAGTGGTTAATTTTATGAATCGGGTTCATGGAACTGAAGAGTTATCTTCTGCTTTACAGAATTGATTGGGCATTTGATTCTTGATAGAACTTATGAGTATAAGAAGATGGTGCATGTTAGGGTTTATTATCGAGGGAATGGTGGTAGGGTGGAAGGTCTGTTAATTGTGTAATTGCTTGTACACCCCCCCCGCCAAAAAAAAAAAAAAGGGTATTCGTGAATGCTTAATTACTGATTCGAAATGAAGTAAAAGGAGAAGCTTCATGGCAATTAGTCGGGCGTCATTTAGTTCGCTAGATATATTTTCTTTTAAGAAAAAGGATTTTTAGTGTTGTTGTAGTTGTTCTTATTATGTTGGTTATATATCTTTTGTGGTTTGTGCTGAAACATGAATTCCCTTTATTTGGGTTTTGAAGAATTCGTGAGATGGTTGATATTGGAGATTAAACTTGAGATGAAATTTGCACAATACTAGCTTGGGCATAAGCATCACTTGGTTTAACTTGCTTAATTAGTGCAAACAACAGCAACAAAAAGTTACAAATGAGGTCTAGGAGCTCAAGATGTATGAAGCTGAATGGTCTACTTAATAAAGAGGAAACTTATACTAGAGCATTTGGTAAAAGCTTCCACTGGGGTAATAGGGGCACGGGTACGGGTATCAACTTGCTAAGTAGGAAAGTGAAGAAATATTTGAGATATGTTAGGTACTTAATTAGGGTTTTGATTTAAACAGGGACTTTGTTAGTGGCTTCCACAAGAGAAAGAAGAAGAGGAGAAAGGAAGCTCTAAAGAAGCAGGAAGAAGCAGAACGGCGCAGACGTCTTGAAGAACGTAAAAGGGTTAGATTCTTTATTTTTCTTTATGAATTTAGGACGTATATTTTCACATGTTTGTCTATGTGTTTGTCAAGTTTAGTTGCCACTTCTCATATTTCTAAAAGGCTGGTTTCCCTGTGCCAAAATGTGCTGTAATGGGGAATGATCAAAATTTGTAGGTGGTTAGCCATAATTGAGATGGAAGTTATTTTGGAAATTTATCCTCTTTAGTAGCAGTTTGCAGATTTTCTATTGCCTTTTGATGGGGAATTGTTAGCTGTTTGGATGGGTGATTACACTAAGGAAGTTCTGTGAGATTACAGTGGAGCTAGCTGATGAATGTAAGTCACATGAAAGGACATTGGTTGTTGCCTGAAGAAAGGACACATGATAAAGTAATTTCCCTTTTTTTTTTTTAACCAAAGTAACAAATGGAAAGCACTGGCTTAAGCAAACTAGTCTTTGGAAAAGAGTACTAAAGACTAACCTCCACCCAGGTATATTTATCTGCCAAACTGGTCATTGAGAGAAATCAAAACACTAATTCCTATTCCAAAAGCTATTTCTGAACATGGCAACCAGCCAACAACTCTCTTGTGCTTCTGGTGTTTACTTTTGTGACTTAAAGGCTTCATCTTGATACGGTTGGGAAAAAAGGGATAAATTTAGAAAAATGAAGTCTTAATATTTTCTCTTTTGTGGGCACTCTCCTGTTTCACATGCTTTTAAAGGACTAGGAATACTGGACATATATTGGTAAATATAACAGAAAATGAAATGATAAATGTTATATATTGTCTAAATATGTGATTGCCTTTCCCTTTTCTTATAGCTTTCTAGATCCAAATCAATTATGAATTCTTTTCCTTTTGTTTTAAGTTTGAAAATTTGGGCCTTTCATCTTCTCCATGTTGGCGCTAGATTTGCTTGGTACAATATGGTTCTGTCCAATGAAATATATCAGACACGAGATTATGGAGACTCTTTTCTTGCATGCTGCACTACACACTCTAACATGTAAAAAAATACAGATTCTCTGAAGTTCCATGGAGAACTACTTCCCATAGAGAACTTTAGATACCAATTCCAAGGCCTCATTTGTTTCTGCTCAAAGATAAGATAGGAGGACCTTTTTGATTCATGAAGACACTTTTAAGATTATCCAGCTTTTGGATGTCAAATTGTTCCAGTACTGGTGTGAATTTGATTTAGTCTGCGATTTACTATGTGATCCTGTCTTTTCAATCAGATCTGGCTGAGATGATATCTCTCTTCCTGCTTGATTTGGTGCTTACTTGTTCAAAGTTATCCTTTGAAGATATGATAGTTAGCATTCTTTTTTTCCAATAATCTTGTGACTGTCATTAACAATTTCGTCTCTGTGACAGAGGAGATTGGAAAAAGAATATGCATTGTATGGTGGTGCGCCACCTGCAAAAGATGCTGAATCTGATGGTGAAGATCTGGAGCTGGATGATGAACCTGAACTGAACCCATCTGTTTCTGGTATCATATCTTGTCCTTGGAGTTCATTCTCTTGCATATTATAGCTAATATTGTGAAGCTATGCACATTTCACTATTTTGTATATGGGTTAAGGAAATCCTCATCTTAACCCTTGTTCTCTTCGCAGTTGTTTGTTTATTGTCGGTCCATTATGCTGCTAAGGTTTTTCGTCTGTCAATGAATAATAGAAAACTTTGGTAGACAATTCCAAATGTCAGTGTTTGGCCTAGAAAGAAAGGCAACATGGGGAAATTAAGAATTAAAATGTCATAAATGGGTATAGCAAGACATGATTTTGAGGCATGAGTAGGGATTGATATAATTCGTAGTCTAAGGAGCATATTATCGAGCCTGCTTTGTGTGATTAGAATCTCTGAGATGTTAACCGCGTCAGACCGTCCTTTTATGTTTACCTAGCAGCGCTGGATAATGCCAGCAGTGAATGCTGGAGATACATATCTGATTTATTTATTTAATAATTGGATTTGACAATATGTTCTCAACGTGGGTGTGATAAAACTGTGGGTAACTGTGAAGTCATCAATCAATATTGTCTTCTATTTTGTTCATTGACAAACCAATCAAAGCTACCGAAGAGATTTTATTACAATTTCCTTATAGCTCCAACTTGATGTTGATACTGACTTGGGACCTCAGAAAGGAACTTTATCTAAAGTTGAGATGCCAAAGATAATAGTGACAAGATTCTTATCTAAAAATAGCCTATGTATCCTTTAGGATGAATGATCTCGGTTGAAATTCTCCTAGGATACTCATTACACCTGCTGGGCTTTTGTTTTCCTAATGCTGTTTGGGTGCATGTGAGATATAAGACCCTTTAGCATAAAGCAGATGCCCATAGGTTTTGGATAAAATACACAATCTCATACTCTTAGTTTATAAGGAGACCAATACTTTACCATATAAGCATCTGCTTTACATTTTCTTCTTCCTTTTCTTTGAAGGGACAACAACATATGAAAATGGCGATGTCATGGTCACTGTAACTACAAGTGATATCACTCCTGAAGAAGCTGAGCATCCAAGGGAAAAGTCAGCTGTGCCATCACCACCATTGTCGACTGGAGGAGCTGGGAAAAAGCGTAATATTCCCGTTAGCAAGAAGAAGCCTTTTAAAAAAGCAACCAAAGGTAAATCCCGCCCAAAGCTACATACTAAAAGGGACCGAAAGAAAGGCAAGAAAAGGAACTAGCTTTGTAACAGTGTGATTTTGTCACTTCCATTTACTTGCTCAAGCCCTACATCTATGCCCTTTGAGTAAATGATGTTTGCAAGTTGCGACTGCTGTTGCTTTCTCTTGCTAAACTTACTGTTACCAGAATTGAAAGGAAATCAACTTATTTTGTGTCATATTCTCTGGAATCTGGATAGTTTTAACTTACACCATGTGGTCCATGGAGAATATTTTTGTGGTCATCACTTTATGCAACAATTGGGAAGCTATGTCTTGGTGATATACTCAGTTGACGGTGATTACTCATTGCCTCACCATTTAGCCTCCTTGTTGCATAGTCTGATTGTAGGGGCGGATCTATGTGTTGAGGGGGACCGTGTGGGAAAAGGGCCCCTTAACGGCTTATAGGCAAATGACAGACAGAAAGAAATCTCTAAGGTAGAAGACTTTGTATGCCTTGCTGTAAATTTTCCTGCAGCATTATCATATTTGAATTGCATTGCCTCAACAATGAATACATAGTTCACAATAATTGTCTGAAAAATGGATTGGTCTTTTCGGTTTCCCAAGTTATATGGCATTTTCCGTGCCGCTGCCCGTCTCTTTCTCATGGACACACACATACATACGAACGTGTGTGAACACAAGACACAAAAAAAAAAGCATACATTCTCTCTCTTTCTCGGCTTTTATCCACCCCACCGTTGGGTCAATGTTAGTCCGACCTGGGCGAGCTAATTGATTTGAACAACTAATGGCCTAGTAGTCTGGCCGTTTGTTCGTACTATGGCTCAAGGACTAGTCCTTTTAGTTCAACTGGACATACTCGTACCTTGGACAGAGAAACAGTTATTGGAATAGCTCATCTTATCACTCCCGAATTGTTGCTCTTTCTCCAAATCTTCTGATGTGGGATAGATCATGCTCCCTGGAGCACTTTACAATTAGTCAACTACATTCTACCATACCATTCTTTTAATTTCTGTAAGGGAGAAATTAGTTTTTTTTTGCTTTAATGGATCGGTCAAAAGATTATACTAATAAAGTTGTAATACATGAAATGGCTTCAGATGCTCCAGATTCCGCATCAAAAGTTTAATATAGATCACCAACCAATTCTTGGTTATCTAGCATAATGCTTGTTTTTCGAGGGTTTTACAATCCACACGCCTTTCAAAAAAGAAAATGGATCCATACATTAGGAATGGTCAACCACAGTTATACCATTCATTCTTATTTACCATGAAGGACTAAACACATTTTTCTTAGTGGATGACAATACAATTATCTTACAATCTGCCAAGAAATATCAACATATTTTATAAGATTTACTTTCTCCGTCTAAAAAAGAATGTTTTTTATTCCTTTTTGAAATATGTTCAAACTACTCTTGTTTTGAATTTAAAAACAAAATTAGTGAAAAAGATGGACGATTAAAATGACTTTTTGAATTCAAATGTCATGGATATTTTGTCCTTAAAAGAGATCAAATCGTGAGGAAAAGAAAACCGAAATGAAATTGAAGAGTTTGTAAACTTTGCGCAGGATGTAATGAGATTGAGGCGGTGTCATAGAGTGAAATGAGGCAAAAAGGTTGGGTGTTTCCAGTGATAAAGGTGGCTTTGACCTGACCTGAGCTGACCCCCACATCTCCAAGATAATAAATTTTTGGATTCTAAGAACGCATTTGTATCCTTAAGCCAAGCTGAAAGCCACATGCCTTAGTGATTTTGTTTAGTAAGACCAATGCCCCCTCCCTCCCTCCCTCACACATAATTACATACCCAACTGTCATTAACTCTAATATTCTTTTCTACGCCCATATTTATTCATTGATTCGCTCATTAATACTTCGGCATCTTTACACTAACTGTCATGCACTTATTTTTTGTCAGATTCCAATCATCATTAACTGCTTGCACTTAGTTTCAAGTAATCAAAGGGTTGACCCTCACTTGACCTATATCTTTAGTATAACTAACCCTCTTAACTTCTTTAATGATCTCACCCAAAAAAATGTTCATTGGACATATAATGTTCAAGTAATCAAAGAGGAAATATAATGTTCATATGAGAAATTTATTAATGTACTTGGTTTTTGCTCCAAATAAATTTGGTTATGAGAGCTAAACAAGAATTTGCTACGGTAACAACAGTACTCCAAGGACAAATCTTGTTGAAGTATATGTTAGAATGATCCAAATATCGACAATCTAAAATCTTTTGGTAGAGAGGTAGAATCTATTCGACAATGTTTTTTAAGATTATTAATGATATATTGATTTAATATGATTGATAGAATATAATTTAATAGGTTCATCTAGTCATTCATTGTATTGCTTAAACTCTCACTCTAACTAGGTTAATATTAATTTCTATGCAATGGGTTTATCTTCTTTTTTTTTTTTTTACTTTTGGCGCATATGAGGCGCAAAAGCGACATATGTGGGATTCAAATTTTGGAATGACTTTGTTAATTTCACCTTCTAATATATAGATTTGTAGATAGACGCAAAGTGGGACATATTTTACTTTGCTTTTTATACTATGTTGATTTTAGCTTTACACATTTTAATCTTTTAGAAGATCTTATGACACTCTAACCAGCACTCAATTGTAATACATTAATAAAATGGCCACCAAATATTATTATTAATGCGACACAACTAAATAAAAATATAAAAATATCAGCGCAAAAATCCGATCTCTAGGAAATAAACCAATAGTTATTGGGGGAGTGTTGTGACTCGTAATTAATTCTTTGAATGTTTAGATCAAGTTGCACTTGTAGCGTTAGTCAACGAGGCATCCTGTTTGTACTATATTTACAAACTTACTTCAAAAGTTCTGTTTACTTTCTCTCTTCTTTATGTTATAAATTATGTTTTGACTCCATGAGGGTGTCCAATATATAATACATAATAGACTTATTTTGAGTCAAATGATTAGACCTAATAAAAAAATTATTTATCTTATGCAAGATATCTTATCAAAAAATATTTTAGAGATACTGTAATATTTGGGCTAAGGATAATAATTTATTTACAAATTATTTTTATTTACATCCTTAAATACTATATATTAGTAGCCTCTAAATAACAAGTTATGTTTTTCTTTGTTCAGATAAGACAAAAAAAAAGTATAATATAATAAAGGAGACAAAAATCGAACTTCAAACTTAATATAAGTCAAGATCTCAATCTTAACACTTGATGATCACTTAATTAATACCTTATTTATAAATAAAAGTTATCTTAATAGTAATACACTACGGTAAAAATAAAAATTATCTTAATAGTAATACACTACCGTAAGAGACTAATTAGGGAAAAACTTTTTGTTAAAATTTTTGGATTGAAATAGTAGATTCAAAATATATTTTAAAAAATTAAGAAGCATTAATGGTCACTAACTATAACCTACAATCATGTTGCTATGGGTGGAGTCATGTGCCCCAATGAAATAAATATTCAATTATTTGCACCACTCTCGTGGGACCCAACTATATTTCTTTTAATTTCGAAATCAAATCATTAAATATTAACCATTTTTAATTAAATTATTATTATTTTTCATAGCTTGTCAATTGCCTGCTCGTGTACTTTTTATTTTTTTAATCGTGATGATTAGAGATTGGATCAAGCCGACAAAGAATCTCTTAATCGAACGGCAGGTGGCCAATTAATTGTCAAACTAACCACCAATCAAAAACCCCGTCCACACGGAGATTACGTAGTCTGCACCGCACACGATAATTCCCCTCTCCAATAGCCACGTGCGTCAGCCTTGAAATTAGTGAAAATTTTGTCTGATTGGCGCTTTAATCAACGGCCCTGATTTATTCGGCACTCAACTAAGTCCAGATCATTTCAGCGCCGCCCCAAACCAAACGGATTCAGCTGACTCAGCTCAAAGACTCAAAAGTAAAATTTAAAAACAATGCGCCACTATTTATTTATTTTCCTTCCAAAGTATATATAAATATTTTTCCTTTTGTGGGTTTTGCTTTACATAGATGGATGGAAAAATGAAATTGTTTTGTCATTTACACCCTAATTGGATTTTCATATGTTATCTAGCTTGAGTCGTGTTTCACACAATTTTGTGTTCGTAGCTTATAACAACTCCCGCTGTATTTCTTCATATATTATTATTGATTATTTTTTAAAAAAATATAAACAAAACAGTTAAAATAATAATTATAGATAAATTATTGTACTTCTTATGTACTTCATTAGTTACTTATTAACAATTGGATGAACCATGTAACTTTTATATTAATAATCACCATAAGTCTATATTTACAATTGGATGAACCATGTAACTTTTATATTAATATGGTAATATAAAACACATGATATGATACTATCATAATTGTCGGATGTAGTTATAGCTAGCTTTATGGATAATTTAGACAATAATAAGTATGTGAAAATAAAACTTTTAAAAATAAAATTTGTATGGAAATAACAATTCAGTTATTCCAATTACTGTGTATAATTTCTATCAAAAAAATCATTGTCTATAATAAATTTTTTAATATAATACTTCACTTTTGATAGTTATGAAATACTAATGTTACATTAGTTGTATAAAAAATTAAAAGAAAAAAATACTCATATCAAATATTTCATATATATTTATCATAACTCTCTTTAACCCATCAATTTTTACATTAAAAAATAAAATTATTGTTATTATGTGCATATATGTCACTTCATCTACATGGTATAGTTCTGCACCCAAAAAAAAATCTGCATGGTATAGTCTATTAATATATTTTTTATTTGCATTTGCAAAGTTTATACAAAATTTTATTTAGACCAATAAATTATTTTAACATTGTACTTGGATTGACGGAAGAGAAGTCATTTAATTTAGTTAATTTATTTTGGGATATTAAGTGTTAGTTAATGTAGGTGAAATTATCTTATAAAAACTTATCATAAATATCAATGTAATGCAAAACACAACTTACTTTAGTATGTCTTTTATTTTATATCATGTTCATTATCTCACAATAATTTATCATAAGATCAATTACACCTAAAATTTTGCATTTAAATAGAGAAAAATTAAGGAGAATCTTTCACCGCGTACCCCAATACCTCAATTTTCATTCACACCAAAATTAAAAGTACTATAAGGCTCTGCTCGACAATAGCGTTTGGAGTAACTTTTAACGTTTTGACTAAGTCAAGATACTAAGCAACCAAATATTAGTGTTAGTAAAGTAATGTTTTAACTAGCATTTATAATAGCTTATAACGTTTCAAATAATTTTTCCGAAAAGTTAAGAATATTAGTTTTTCACATTTAAAAGTAGCGTTTCATAATTTTTTGACAAAAACATTCCTTCATTAATTTATATTTGGTAAATTATTTATATCTCGTTTACGTCAATTTATAATAATCAACTAATTTAACCGCAAAATTTACTCGAACACATTTATTCAACAACTTAGTTGAACAACTATTCGCTAACGACTAAAATCTAACCCCTATCGGCTACTTAAATAGCTATCAATTACACAAACAACTATTCGTTACTCAAACAACTTATTTTGTCAAACATGATCCAAGTCAAGTCATCCACCTACCTTTCTTATTTCTATTCATCATTTACCTTTGACCTATTTCATTCTAATAAGGAAAATAAGCTTGAGATGTGCATCATCATGTGAAGTGCGATTCACAATACTTTTAGAAAGAGCATAACACAGTGCATTTCAAAAAAAGCTACCTTCATTTAACGAACTATGAGATTGAAAAAATACAACTTTAACATGGAGTTATATAAGATAGGGAGTGATAGTGAATCTTACAACAAACGTACATATTTCTATGTTCTAAGTTTAGGATGACTTTTTAGTTATTATTCTATCATTTGAATTACGAATAAAATTAGACCACAAATTTTAATCTATTGATCCTCATTTACAAATCATATAATAGACGTGGGTTTATATATTTAAGTTAACATATATGATATTTTGTTCTAATTTTTTAACATCTACTCCTTATTTTTACGGTCCTTATTGTAAATAAAAATAAATTTTATCTTCCAAATTATACATGTCTGTGTACCTATAAATTTAAGTCTATCCATCCTCATTTGGCTCAAATACGCTGATTTTCATATTAGAAATCAACTCGTTTTGTACGGTATTATTTTCCAAAGAAGGGCATTCTTGTCCTTCGTAGATCAACAAATGTAGACTTGAGTGATACTACTTTTTTTCTTTTCCTTTTTTTTGGAATGAACAGTGAGCACAAACTCAAACAGCTCCCCTGGTCTCTCTCTCTCTCTCCAAAATCATTTTAAACGCGGTATTCCCCAGCCCCTGTATTGAAGCCGTCAGTGCTCAAGGAAAATTCGCAGAGCTTTCGTTGAACATTCTCACCCCCTTCAAAAAAGACCGCTCTCTGTTTCAGGTATTGCCTTTTCCCGCTCTCTTTTCTCTCTCTCTCCTCTCTTGTTAAATTTGTTGAAATTCCGTTTCACCGATTATGTAGAGTTTAAATTTTCTGTTTCTCTTGTCCGGGGTTGGATCAGATAAGGCTTAAAGAAGCTTTGATATAAAAGACTAGTTAAAGAGAACAAAAAGCTTTGATTCCTTTGGATTTTTGCTATTATTTTTTACCCCCTCCCCAGATCCGTTTTGTTTTAAGGAGCTGAGAATAATGCAGACTAGGTACATGGAGAGATCGAATAGTATGCTGGGGAGAGAGAAACGAGCTCTAGATTCAAGCTCTACTGCTGATGAAGACGGTCAACCTGAGCGGAAGCGCCCTGCTTTAGCTAGGTTTCATTCTCTCTCTCTCTCTAAATTTGGTTTAGTCGATTGATTTGATTATTACTAAACATGGGTGTTGGATTTTTCTGGGTTTTGATTGGTGTTGTTGATTCTCTTGATAAATGCCGACAATGGGCAATTAATGCTTGAGATTTCATTTTAGTAGTTTTTTGGACATTCTGGTGTGGGGGCTTTGTTTGTTCGATTTCCTGATTAAGTAAGAATTATGTTCATTTAGTGTGTCAATTTCAGATGAACGGTTGAAAAACAAAGAAATTTGTCATTTCATGTCATGTTTTTTGGGTGGGGTGAGTGGTTGGGTTGGTGGGTGAGAGATAATAATTGGCAACATGGGAGTTCTTCAAGCCAAAGGGACCTTTTTTTATTGCTATTGTAGATAACTTATGGTTATAGATGAGATTTACCAATTATATACATTAATTTGAAATCAAGTTTTCTAGTCACCCTCAAGAGAAAAATTTAAAAAAAAAGGAAGAAATTTTCGAGTCATCTTGGCTACTAACCGAAGTATAAGTTCTCTCTTGGCCTTGAATTTTCTCTTTACTTTGTGGTTCATGGATTGTTAAAGATTGTGAAGAGGTTTTATATTGATGGGGTGGAATAATTTGTATGAGTTTCTTGAGACTGTGGTCTGGGGAGGTTTAGGTGTATTGAGCTCATTTTCTCATAATATGAGATTTTCACTCTCTTTGGGTTGATAATGCATTTGAGCTGCGTAATTGCTTGGTGGTTTCTGATGCTTATATTTTCAAATTTTATTACTGTGCAGTGTGATTGTTGAAGCTCTTAAGGTGGATAGTCTGCAGAGGCTATGCTCATCACTGGAACCTATTCTTCGGAGAGTTGTAAGATTATTAAACTTATGTATGAATCTTTTCTTAACAAATGGGGGCAGTTTTGCGCAAAAATGTTTGAAATTAATGGTTGAAGAGTTTAAAAGTATCAGTAGCATAGAAGGCGCTGTTTGCATATACACATAAATAATAGTATATTTTAGTTTAGGGTAGCTATCACATCCATGTTTGAACATCTCTGATGCCGTGCTTATCCCCAATAATGAGCAGGTTAGTGAAGAAGTTGAGCGTGCTTTGGCAAAGTTGGGGCCTGCAAAGCTTGGTGGCAGGTATTGTTTACTTCTGCCTTATTGGAGTTTTAGCTTAATTGACTTACATATGCTGCATTTATTATATTGTATCTTGTCTTGTATGTTAATGAACATGTTTTGGAATTTTCACATACGAAAGCTCACGAGCATGTCAACTTCTGATTTTGAGAGTCAAATAATTCCTTTTTTTTCTTCAATGTTCCCTTTCAAACGGAAAAAAACAATTCTTAACAATGTTAACTCGCTTCCAAAGACTTCCAATGTAATTTTATGGATGCTTTATTCATGTTTTACTTGGCCTATTCTCTGACTTCTGATAGTCCCCTTTATGCACAAGAAATATACTTATTTTCAATTTGTTGAAGAACTTTGACAACTTCTTGCTTCTCATTTCATTCTTTTGACTTGCTTGTGGCTCTTTAATGTCTTGTTGTCATAAACGTTATGTGTTGCACCCGGGAGCATGGTACATGATGCCTCCAGGTGCTGTATTTATGCACATTGGTAGAGAACGTTCTTCCAGGTGCTATTTCATAAACCTAAAAACATGCATGTTATTCCCCTTTTCCTCTGTTATGTTCATTCTGAAAATTGAACTTTGGAGTTAATTAAATGTAGGTCTTCTCCCAAGCGGATAGAAGGGCCTGATGGGAGGAATTTGCAGCTGCACTTCAGGACTAGGTTGTCGTTACCCCTTTTCACTGGTGGAAAAGTGGAAGGAGAACAAGGGGCTGCGGTTCACATTGTCTTAATTGATTCCACTACTGGACAGCTTGTCACAACAGGTCAAGAGTCCGCTGCAAAACTGGATATTGTTGTGCTCGAGGGTGATTTCAACAATGAAGATGATGATAATTGGACGGAAGAGGAGTTTGAGAGTCATGTAGTTAAGGAGCGTGAAGGAAAGAGACCCCTTCTAACTGGAGACTTGCAGGTGATACTGAAAGAGGGTGTAGGAACTCTAGGGGAGCTCACATTCACCGATAACTCTAGTTGGATAAGAAGCAGACAATTCAGACTGGGTCTGAAGTTGGCTTCTGGTTGTTGTGAAGGTATTCGCATTCGTGAGGCAAAGACCGAAGCCTTTACGGTCAAGGATCACAGAGGAGAATGTAAGTCTATAGACCAAAATTTATATTATCTTTTACATGTAGATTTGTACTTCTGCCACCTGGTTGTTTGCTTAGTGACTCTCCCTTCCATCTCATTATATCGTCAAATTATCAGCTAGGGTGCTCTTATTCCCCACCCCCTCCCCAGAAGAAAAAGGAAAGAAAATTGCATGTATGTTACTTCTCTCCCTTCCAGGTTTTTTCCATTGATTTTTGGTTGCACAGAATACTTTCAACTGCTTTTAAATTAGATTTTCACTAGTTTAGTTTGCTGTAGATATATTTTCAAAGACTGAAAATGTTTCGCCTCATATGGAACCAGCCTCTTTGCTTACCAAGGTTAAGGTTCTGTACATCTGGGTCTTCGCAAACTCTGCTTTGGTGGGGTCCATATTGCATTTTGCTGTTGTTTGTTTTTTATTGTGCAATTCTCTCTGCATATCTGCATATGTTCCTATCCTTGTCTCTCTGAGCTCCTTGCTAATTGAGCAACCTGGTCGGTTATTTGTCTGCTGTAGTGTATAAGAAACATTATCCTCCAGCACTGAATGATGAAGTCTGGAGATTGGAGAAAATCGGGAAAGATGGGGCTTTCCACAAGAGGCTGAATAAAGCTGGAATTGTTACAGTAGAAGATTTCTTGCGTTTTGTTGTCCGTGATCCACAGAGACTGCGAAATGTAAGAATGTTAAATTTTCCCTTCAATGGTAATCCGATCTTGGTGGTTCAATTTAACTTATCTGAAAAATACTTGTAGATACTTGGAAGTGGCATGTCAAATAAGATGTGGGATGCTCTTGTGGAGCATGCAAAGACGTGCGTACTAAGCGGGAAGCTCTACATCTACTATCCTGATGGTCCACAAGGCATTGGTGTAATTTTTAACAGCATCTATGAGTTTAGCGGTTTAATTGCCAGTGGTCAATACTTCTCAGCTGATTCTCTCAGTGACAGTCAGAAGGTTGGTACATTATGGTCCCTTTGCAACTACCATTTTGCCCTTAGTTTTGTTCAAGTTTTGGAATCCGGTGTATTGCTTGCTACTCTTGCTGTCCCGTTGGCCACCATGGTTTCCTTATATGAAAGGTGATAAACTTCATGGAACATTTAATTGGTTTTAGTTTTACATGCCTATAAGTTCGGGGACTTAGAACAAGTGACGAGGTGGGGACAAATTGCTTTTCTTGGAAGTGGACCAAATCCATTGCTAAAACTTGGACAGTGTGCTTCATGTTTACTTGAGTAAGAATGGTGGCTATTAGGGGTTTAGAAGAGCGGCATACTTTTGGGAAATCTGATCACTTTATAAATATTCTAATGCTAGATTCTTCTTGAATACTAGGGCTGAAAAACCTCATTTTTATTGCAGATCTATGCAGACACATTAATAAAAAAAGCATATGACAATTGGATGCATGTTGTGGAGTATGATGGGAAGTCTCTCTTGAGCTTAAAACAGAGCAAGAGTGGAGATTCTTCGAGGACTGAAGCTCCAATTGCCCAGCCAAATCCCAACTTCTACGCCCATCAACTCCCTTTACCAAGTGTACCAGTTCCAGCTGCTCCTGAGCAGCCTTCCATAGATTCTGGTCTCAAGATTGGAGGTACAAATGAATATGTTTTAAGCAACTGCAAGTATCGAAGAGCTCCTTGCTCCCCTTTCACGTTGCCAACTGCAATAATAGTGAATGATACATGGAGCAAACACAGCTAGATCTGGAAAAATTCATTGGTCCTTGGCCTGGAAGACCTGAAGTCATACCCAAATCAAACGTGAAATAACTCAGCCTGATTCTGACTAGATACAAACCAAATTTGACATCTTCATTACTAGTTTTCGTTGTATTTTTCTTGACAAGCTTATTTCTCAAATGAATGGTGAACCCTATCAACTGAATCCTAAATAATCTGAACTGGATATTTCGTCAACCATTTTGATATGAAGCGACCATATCCAAATATGAAGTTTTACGGAAATGTTTGAAGCCGAACTATGAACAGTTTCTCGAAGACATCGTAGCTAATTGGTCTAAGAGTCCTTTCCATTGCTTTTCTTGCACAAAGGTATATAGTGTCATATCATTATCATAACTCCTAATATGGTTGAAGTCTAAAAAAATCTCTGGTTGATTTTATTGGCATGGTTACGGTTAATAATCTGAAACTTAGTTCATGTAATTGCATTTGTATCTGCTGCATTGGTTTTTGGACGCTGACATACCTCTCACTTTCAGGTTTAAGTGATGTCGTAGGTGCAAGATACAATATTCAGGGACAGACAATTAACCTGAATGGATCTGCTCAGTTCAATGCTGCCTCACTTCTACCTCAAAATCAGTTCATTGGTGCTTCTGGTCTAAGCCAACCTTCTAGAAACAACAATGCATTATCTCTTGGACCTCCCCAAGCATCCTTGACAGGATTCCAGCCTGTTGGAACAATAAATTTCCCAAATAATTACAGGGGTAGTGACGATATGTTATCAGAGGAAGAGATTCGTATGAGAAGCCATGAAATGCTTGAACATGAAGATATGCAGCACTTGCTTCGCATATTTGGGATGGGTGGCCATGCTCAGACTTCTGTCAATGAGCCTGAAAATGGGTATCCGTATTCTGCGCCTTATGCACCCTCACCAGCAATAAACTTCAACTTTGATGAAGATAAGGTTCGGTCATCAGGAAAAGCTGTTGTGGGATGGCTCAAGCTTAAAGCAGCCCTTAGGTGGGGAATCTTTATCAGGAAGAAAGCTGCTGAGAGACGAGCTCAACTTGTCGAGTTGGAAGACACATAGATATATGGCCTATAATACCAGAGGTCTCCAAATTTAATTATGATATGGTAAGGCACCTCTTCTTCTTGCTCATGTTGCTAATTCTCCTTCAAATATGCTTTAGCATGAGCAAAGAGCTATCTCCCTCTCTCACGGTGCCAGAAGTCCAAGTCCTTGTTTGTGCTGGCTATGCTTAAGATCAATGGCACAAACTGGGATAAGCAAGCTCGGGTGAAAATGCCGGATATCAGAGAGTTGGTTTAACCTTCTACCAAAATGAGAGGGTTTGAGATCTACTTGGTCTCCCTCCAATGCTTGCCAAGGTCTTAATCGCACCTTGCCTTTTAAAGGTCTGCCTTGTCTCTGGAGTGTTCTTGTGTACTTTATGTATTATGACTAGTTAGATATGATCTAACATAGCAAATATCAGTTGTATTTATTGTTTAATTCTATAGTTTTCAGTGGTAGTTGACTCAATTACCCACATCAACTCTATGCTTGCTTGAAAGTTGAATCAATTCATGATTTTGCCTTTTGAATCCATGTGATAATTTGAATGATATTATGGCATGTTCGACTTTATATGAAAAATAGAGTTTATTTATGTTTTATATTTGTTTATGTTTTTTTATGTTCATTTATTTACGTCCGTTTATGTTCGTTTCTTATTTAATAACTCATTTCTGTTATGTTTGTTTTTGTACCGTTTATGTTCGTTTATGTTTATTTTTCTATTTTTGTGTGTTTTGTATGTAAGTTCGAACATGTCCTATGTGTCCCTTCGGTTACTTATTTTTGCTTAACGTTATCCGAACTAACTTATTTTTATGGAATGAAATTAACTTTTTTAAAAGTAAACTTATGTTTCTTGAACTAAATTAAATTTAACTAGAGTGGACATGAAATGTCCATAATGTGTCAACCAATCCAATATACAATTTGCATCTCTAAAAACTAGTCTGGACCCTTTTATGTGAAGAGTAATTTAGTATACCTTAAAAAGTTATGGATTAAGAAGGAAAACATTTAACAACTACATTTATAAATGAGATTAATAATCGAAAATACTGTAATGGTAGAAGTCATCCAATATATTTGACAAATAAAAGGAAATGAGTAAGTAGTTGAAAATGATATCATGGTAAAGATGTGATTAATCTAAGTTTATGTTCACTGTTATAACATAAACAATGTTAGGAAGATATTAAAATAAATTTTATTTGTAACAAAAAAATAATGATCTTTAATTGTACATTTCGAAGTTCTACGAGGTTAGAATTTGACATATTCGAGTTTTCATCCCTTAAAACATGTGTATACACCTAAAAATGTTATCCCTTATTTATTTATTTTGTTGCTCTGGTGATGATATTTCAATCCTCGTTTCCGAACTTGCATTATGGTCGGAGTCCGATTTGCGTGACGTAAGCCGATAAACCACAAAAAAACTCATTAGCACCACAAAAACAAGTCTTTTTATTTGGGTTGACCCACAAACCCGTTTTCTTTCTATCGAACCAAACCCTGTTTGGGGTACCAACCAAGAAACCCAAACTAACGCCGCGTTTCATTCAAGACTCGTGCATTAAACGCAACGTTTCATTTCCGATGATCAAGTGTGACACGGAACTCAACGCTCGTATGACATCGTCAAGACCGGCGCCTTGTTTTCAAGTCGAACTTACGAAAACACCACATTTTGTTGCTAAAAGCCAACCAAGGCAGGAAACCCAATACGTCCATATGACGTCTGTATGAGACCAGCAACGTTCTTCTTGGCTCCCGAGCGGGATTCTCCGGTTCGTAAGATTTTGTCCGATCTATTTCCATGATCCTTGCCTGGCAACCGGGCCCAATTCATATGCTTCGACGGCGAACTTGGTGTTTAGGTTGATTTTTGTGACCTAAATTTCTTATATAAATAGGGGGCTACTCCCCTCATTTTTGGTCGCTCCATTTTCAGCTGGCCAAACCTCCTAAGCTAAAGATACCATATCCTACTCTCCACTCTCGTCACTTCATCGCGCCATCACACATTTTTCCAACTCTTAAAACCTATAAACAACCTTATTTGCCCTTCATTCGAGCTTACTACCCTGCCGTTACGCTATTAGATTTCGTTCGTGATCCAAGTTCAGCGGGTTGGACAACCTGAGTGCGTTAGATCCATTTTCCACTCCTCTTTACAATTTATTTATTTATGTTATTTAATGCTTTCCGTATTGTGAACCAAATTAGACAAATTTATATATTAAAACAAAAAACAGAAAATAGGTAGCTAAACTCATAATTTAATAATAGCAGACTTCCGACCCGATCCTCTATTGAGCTCACCAAAATTCAAATTACATATCCAAATACTCTTAAACCAAACATAATTGAACGTTATCATAATTATAAATTGTCATTATTCACAATAAATAGTCAAATTTTGAAACTTTAAAGAAATACTATTATGCAAGTTAAAGAACAATACATTTAAAATTTGAACATCAGATAAAGATAGCTAGCATGATGCAAATACCCAAACTTTCATAATATCTATTCAAATATATTTTTAACAAAACAATATGTTGATACATCATATATGCATATATAAAATTCAAACAGCACATAAGAAAAAGTGCAATTGTTGATTTTCTCTTTTAATTGCTTAATTTAAAAAAAAAAAAGATCCTAAAAATAACATAAACATAAATCAATGTAGGAAACATATGGGTCAATACAAAATGTATTAAACGAATCAAACAAAATATGAATAAAGGAATTAAAACTTCCATATTACCATTATTTTGAATAAACAATTATGCACATGATATCATAATACCAATGCCACAAAAGGTTCAATCACTTCCAAGTCTTAAAATTAGTTTGAAATTGATACTCTCTTCTTTAGCGACCTCAACCTCATATTTCTAACAAACCAATAAATCAAACAATGACATAAACTATTGTTACATATTTGCAATATATATTAGTGAAAAAGAAGGATCAAATTTTCCCAACTAATGAAATATTTCATTTATTCATAAAAAAATATATAATTAAATATGTACAATGTTGATTTCTCACACTCAAAGTACAATTTAGCCAAAAAGACAATAACACAACTTGATTCTTTGATGGATTATGATTTTTAGGTTAAAAATATTGGTGAGTTAACCTTAACACCGTTAAAAATAATGAAATATCCTTTAATTATATTTAAACATATTATCCTATAATTTCTCCTAAATAAAATTACATTTAATTACATCCCTTCTTTAAGATCATTTTATATATTTTTTGACATCAATATACTTTTTTGAATTTCACATCAATCTCTATGATATAAATATATTTTTTAAATTTGCATACAATCATAAATAAACTTTTACTAATAGTTAACGTGAGAGTGAATTAAATCAATTGATAATAGTATAGATATCTCAATAATTTTATATTAACTTTGTTTTCAGTATTAATATATTTAATTTTCATATTATTTTTATTATTTTTTGTCAATTTCTTAGAAATTAGGTTAAAATTAGTTTCTTTTGGTTTTTATTTTTTTATATTATTGAAGGTTTTAGTTAGAGTATTAATATGTTAATATTAATTTTTAAATTTTTATAATTGATTTGATTATTTTTCTATTTATTTTCTAATTTAGATTAAAGAAAATTTTCAATTTAATAAAATTTTAAATTTAGTTTTTGTATTTTAATTTTAGATTTTTAGGGTATATTTAGGTCCAAAAAATAATTTTAATATTCTGCTTAGTTTAATTATTTATTTTTGTATTTATTTTAGTACAATTTATTATTTGTTTTAACTTTCTTTTTTAGATTCTATTTTTTTTGTTTTTAATTTTTTAATTTTCTAAAAAATTATTAAAAAATTATTTTTGGGTTTCAGGTTAGTTATGTTATGTCTAGATTTTTAATTAAATTTATTATATAATTTTTATTATTTTTTGTTTATTAATTCTCTCCTTATTTTTATTTTATATTTTATATTTTTCTAAATTAATTAAGCTTATTATTTACTGTTTAATTTTCAGATTAAGATTAGATTATTTCATAATATTATTTATTAATTTTTTAATAAGGGGACCTAATATTACCTAAGAGTCCACTTATAAAAGGAAACCTGATTTTTTTTCTTTTCAATGAATTTTTTGTTAATAGACAAATAATTTTTATGATTGAGATTACACTAAGTTTTTAAAATCACTCCCGTTGCACTATTTGACTAATTTGAAAGATTATTATTATATATAGATTTGATTAATCGTACAACTTGTTAATTTTGTCATCATAAGAACAATATCTTTAATAATGTAGTCAACTTAACAAAGCAGTTTAAAATTTCTTTTGATCCATTCAATGATGACTTTATTGCCACCTTCTATTTAGATTTTGCTTTCATTGCTTTTTAAAAGTCTAAATCTAAGGGCACTAACTTCTACTGCCAAAATGGATGTAGGGTCTATGTTGGATGCTCCTGCTTCCACGAGATTGCCATTTTCATTTCACACCAAAAGAACCTATAGATGCATTGTCGTTGCTTAAGAACCCATCAAAATTCAGCTTGATACATCCATTTGAAGGTTTATTTTATTTGACGAGATGAGTTCGCTTCATAATGGTTCTATGATTATTATTGTAATGATCTGCTCGAGAGTATCTGTTTTAATTTCCATTTTGCAAATGCTATGTACATAGAGAATCAAGATGGATCTCTCTCTTAGTGTGTGTCTACCTAAGAGAAATTCCATCATGGAGAAATTATCATATCCACTAACCTTCCGAATTAATTATCATGCCTTTGTACATTCTGTGCTAGCCAAGTGGCAGATTTGATAGTAAATAAACAATTCCTCGAGAGTTCCCAACATTTCTCGTATGGTTATGAGTATACTAGCAATGGTTTACTTGTGATGAGATCAATATCATTAGTAGGTAATATAGAATTAAGCTTAGGGATATCCAGATCATTATCATTAGTAATAAAATCTTGCTTGATTGATTTTGATACTAATTTGCTTAATTTACTTTTACATAAAAGCTTAGGGATTTCATATGATAGACCCATAGATTGTCTAGTTCTTTAAACAATTTTCAGAATTAAACTTAATTTACTTTTACATAATTAAATTGAATTGAACTCATTTTTATGATGGATTGGACTTATTTTTCTTTGAACTGAACTTATTTTTAAAAAATAAGTTGAAGAGAGCAGATATAAGAATAAGATCATATAACTTACATGGTTGAACCTTCATTGCTAATGCCCTAATTGGTCATTTGTGTATTGCAAGACCCATTTGTTTGTTACAAATATATTGTAGTCTAAAATACTGTATAGATATAAGACTGTAATGTTCTCCTCATACATGTGTTTATTTGCCCACATACTGTATATATGGTAACTTGAGGTCTGTAATTTAATGTAATAATATTATATGCTTTTTTATTATCTTGCTTGATTGATTTTGATACTAATTTGCTTGCTTTATCCAAACTTATTAGCTTAATCAAAAGTAATTATCAATTAGTTTATGAATTTATGAATTTACCGTAATAATATTATATGGTAATTTGAGGTCTATAATGTAACATTCATAAATATTTATAAAAATTCAGTACAACTATACTCTGTCGAAAACTTTGATACAAAATATAATTATCCGTATCTACTTTATGAATTTTATTTAGAATTATAGAATTAAATTCTAATGAATCGAGGATCGTAGCATAGTAAAATAATTTTACAATTCTACCGTACATTTTTGAATTAAATTAGGATCATAAGATTCCAATGAATCGTAGAATCGTAGGATTGTAGGATTGTTATATCCGGATCGAGAATTTAATAACCATTATTAAAATGCTGATACATATGAGTATAAATTATCAATAATAGGCTAGCATATATCATCATAATACTAACACACAAAACTTCACTTCTACCCTCCCAATAAGGTGAATAGATATTTAGCTTGAAAATAATCCTTTTAAAATTATAAAATTTATAAGCATACAATTTATAACACATAAGGAGTACATTTTTATTAAAGTTTTCATATATATAAATATTATACCTTGGTAGTTTAATTCAAATGAATGTTTAGTCTTCCAACATTGTAAAAAAAAAAACTTTAAGGAATACATATAATTCAACCATCATAACAATCCAATTATTTAAAATCTACAATAAAGTTTGAATACTTATATTTTTATTGGTAATTAAAATCGCTAATAAATAATATAATAATATAATCATTCATTGATAAAAGTTTGTGGCACGAAACGGATTATGGGCACGTTCGACTTTACATGGAAAAACATAATTTATTTATGTTTATGTTCGTTTATGTTCTTTTATGTTCGTTTATGTTATTTTATTTTTTAATGTTTTTTAATGTTTTTTTATGTTCTTTTATGTTCATTTATGTTCGTTCCTTTCTTATTTTAACAACTTATCTCTGTTCGTTTATGTTCATTTACTGTTCGTCTATGTTCGTTTTGCTCTTTTATGTTTATTTCTGTTTGTTTATGTGCATTTCGTTTATGTTATGTTTATGTGCGTCTTGTATGTAAGTTCGAACTGACCCTATATCCTTGGTCAAACAAAAAAAAAAACACACATACACACACATTGATGAATGTAAACTATTAACTAAAGATTAGACAATAATTTCCTATTAACAATTTTCTTTATACATCCATTGATTTATTTGGAGAGAAATGTAAGGAATATTAAATTTTTAGAATATAAAAGTATATCAAAAGTTGGAAATACTCATAAAAAACCACAAAATGGAAATAAAAATTTAATCAAAATATTCACTTATAAAAGTTGAAATATTTAAATATAATGATGAGACAATATACAAAATCATGATCATGTTTATGAGAAATTGTAGACCCACTTAAATACTATCTTGTGGGGTTGTTGTCATGACATGATAATGATATAAAATATGAAAAAAGAAAAAATTATAATTCAAGTTGTATTTAAAGATATAAAAGCTTCTAATTAAAACAATATGGAATTTGAGCTAAAATAAATAATTTTTACATACAAAGAGATTCCATCCCAACAATGGCCTAATTAAATATGTAGAGAGCTTAGTTTAAAAGCGCGCCCGAGGCGCACCCATGTGGGCTTTTGGAGGGTCGGGAGCGAGGCCCTCCAAAAGCCCCAGAAGCACGCGCCTCACGTGCTTTGCCCAGGGCACGCGTTTTCTGGATATGACTTTAAAAAAAAAACGTTCACTTACCGACTGGTGGGAACCTCGTGAATGGAAGCCCGATACTTCCTTGCAAAAACCCTAGCTTTCGTTGTTTCGCCTTCTCCTCCCTCCTCTCGCTCCTCCTGCAACCTTCCGGTGACTTCTTGGACATTTCCGACACCAAGCTTGGTGTTTTTCGGCAACTTCTTGCTCCACCCTTCCACCGACTAATAGGTACTTTTCCTTCTTCTTCTTCTTTTTCTTTCCTCTTCCTTCTTTTCCTTCTTCTTCTTTCCTTTTCCTTCTTCTCTTCTTATGGTTCCGTTTTCCTCTTCCTCCTTTTTTCCTCTTCCTTCTACTCTGCTCTTTCTTCCTCTGGTTTCACTCCTCTATGTTTTTTACCTTTTCCAGCCTTATAATATAAGGCAGGTCCACTTCAATTTTTTTTCACGGTTTTCCTCTTCCTCTTACAACTTTCTGTTTTTTTTCTTTTTCGCAGCTTTAATATAAAGCGAGCCGGTCTTCACCGACTCGACTCCAAATTTTTTTTCAGCCTTATAATCCTAGGTGTTTTTGTGTTAGATTTTAATTGTTTTTCATTGTTATAATTGTTTGTATTTTGTAGTGAGTGAATTGTGTTCATTATTGTCATTTGAATGGAGGATCAACCCGATATGAGTTTGGGTTCGGGTTCGGGTTCAATCTCCTCTAGATCGTTAGACCCTGGAAGAAAGTATGGCACACAAGATGAGAGCAATAAAAATAGTTTCTTTTGCAACTTTTGTGGAGTTAAGACCATGGGGGAGTGTTTCGATTTAAACAACATTTGGTTGGTGGATATCGAAATACATTAGGTTGTAAGAAGGTCCCCGAGCATGTTAGGGAAAAATTCAAGAATTCATGGATAAAAAGAAATTATTGAAAAAGAGTTTTGAAATGTCGAGGAAAATGTAACAAAACTACGATGTTGATGATGATGAAGAATGTATTGAGATGAATCCTAGAAGTGGTGGGAATGGGGCAAAGAAGGGAAGTAATAACATGCCTCATAAGACATCAAAGCAAAAAGGTCCGATGGATATGTATTTTACTCCTAAGCCGACCAATGTGAAGGGCAAAAGGATCAAGGGAGGCAAAGAACACTTAATGAGTTATGCAAGAAAGAGTTGAGAGAAAAGGCTTGCAGAGACTTAGCTAGGTGGTTTATGATGTTGGCATTCCTTTCCATTGCCATGGAATCGGTTGGTCATGGATTAAAACCACCTTCTATGTATGAGTTAAGAGTTCCATTCCTCAAGAAAGAAGTGGAGGACACCCATAAGGTAATCAATGAGCATAAGAAAGAAGGGGCATAAGTAGGTTGTTCTATCTTATCCGATGGATGGCGTCCAAAAGGATATTATCAAATTTCTTGTGAGCTCTCCAAAAGGGTCGAGTCTTCATTAGATCAATGGATGTTTGTGAAGTTGTAAAAGATTCAAATCTTTTATTCAACGTTCTTGATCGGATGGTGGAAGAGATTGGAGAGGAGAATATGGTCCAAGTGGTGATCGACAATGCATCAAATTACGTTAAGGCGGGTAAGAAAAATTGTTCCCCAATGTTATAATATATAATTTACGTAACTTAGCTACTTAATATAAATTTCTAAAATTATAATTTCTATTAAAATTTTATTTTAGGAAAATTGTTGATGGCTTGGAGGAAGCATTTCTTTTAGACTCCATGCGCCGCACATTGCATTGATCCGATGTTGGAAGATATTGGAAAACATATTGGAAAAGTCAATAGTGCTCTAAAGAAGAGTATGACCATCAATGTCTATATCCATAGCTCTGTTGCCCTTGTGAATTTGATGAGGTGATTCACTAATAAAAGGAACCTACATAGGCCTGTCGTGACTAGATTTGCAACATCATTTATCACTCTTTCCTCTATTCACAAACAAAAAAACAATTTGAGTAAGACTCAAGAGTGGAGCATAAGCAAATGGGCAAAGGATGGTAGAGGAAAGAAGATAGCAAGTTATATCTTGCAAGATAACTATTGGAAGAATGTCCTTTATGCTCTTAAATTGGCGGGGCCTCTTGTCAAGGTTATTCGCATAGTTGATGGAGAGAAAAAACCACCCATGGGTTATATATATGAGGCTATAGATAGAGCTAAGGAAGCTATTGCTAATAGCTTTCAACACAAGGAGGAGAACTATGAGGAGGCATTCAAGTATATTGATAAAAGATGGGAATGTCAACTTCATCAACCTTTTACATGCGGTGGGCCACTATTTGAATCCAGAGATTTATTATCCAAATGCAAGTCTTGTTGAAGAGAGTCATGAAGTTAAAGATGATTTATTTGATTGCATTTTAAGGATGATTCCGGATATCACAATCCAAGACAAGGTGACTTCGGAATTGCAATCATACAAAAATGCTGAGGGTCTCTTTGGAAAGCCATTGGCTATAAGGCAAAGGAATACAATACCTCCGGTAAGAAATTTTATTGCCAAAGCTAATCTTCACAACTAATCAACCTTACAAAGTTGTTAATTAAACTAAGGTTTTTGTGAATAGGTAAATGGTGGACTCAATATGGATCATCGACACCAAATTTGAGGAAGTTTGCCATTAGGATTCTTAGCCTCACTTGTAGTGCAATGGGATGCGAGAGGAATTGGGGTGTTTTTCGAGCACGTAAGTTATAATTTTCAAAATTTTTATATGAGGATATTAAATAAATTAGTTTATTAGTGAATAATTATGCCTACTTACTTTGTTAACGACTTCACACCAAGAAGAGAAATAGATTGGCACAATCCAGATTGAATGATTTGGTATTTGTCAAATCAAATCGTGCACTCGAAGTGTAGACGCCAAGAAAATTCCAAAGATCCCATTCTCTTGAGAGAAATTGATGAGAGCAATGAATGGTTGTTGGGAAGGATGGAAGATGATTCGAGATGGTGATGATTTTGTATTTGAGGGGGATACTTTGACTTGAGCAAGCTGTTGCTCAAGCTTTTAGGGCAAATGAGTTTCGTTATGATATGAGGAGGGGTAGAGGATCATCTAGTACCATTAGAACATCGGCGAAGGACAAAGGGAAAGCTCCTGCCCAAACCTCCGGTTCTAAATCTTCTCGAGTTCAATTGGAATTCATTGATGAAGAAGAGGAAGAGGAATTTCAAGAGGAAGAGGAAGAGGAAGAAGATGAAGAGAGTTGGATTTGGAATTAGATGATGATGATGATGATGATGATGTGGAGGCGAGCATGTGGTGTTAGATGATAATGATGGAGCTTAGTTCACCTATGGGGAGGGACTTACAAACCATGCTTTGTGTGTTGTTTTCTATGACTATGTTTGCTTGTTTGTTTTTTAGACTTTCAAATGTGTGTTTTGAGATATTTGAATGTCAGATTTGATTTTTAAGACTATGTGGTGCTTTTAGTGAGTAAAATGTTGTCTAAACATTATTTTGACCTGCTATCTTATTTATCAAAAATATAGGTTAGAGAATGAATTTTAAGGTATTTTTATGTAAAGCGCGCTCGCTTCAAAAGGCCTTCGGCATCGCTCAAGCCCAAGCCCAGCAGCCTGTAGGACCTATGCACTTTTTTGCATGTCGGCTGTTTTAATCTAAGGTAGAGAGTAAGAGATGAATATAACTATACTAATATATTTAAAGTGCAGAACTAATCCCGAAACTCACAAAGAAAAAGGAAGTGAGTTAGACAAAGAGAAGCTAACTTGGACAAAAAAGAAGTGACTTGGACAAAAAGAAGCGAAGTGACTTAGATAAATCTTTTTGTCGATAACTTGCGACCAATCAATCGAATATTGATTAATACGTAATCAATCGAACACACTACGACATGACTCTTACCGCTCGTAAAGCGAAAATATTCACGGGAAATTCTGCTCCTATTGAACCATTTTGTATCTATATGCAATCAGATCCCGATTCATGAATCTCTCGGTTGAGAAATCAAAATAAGAGGATTGAACCATTTCTTCGACTCTTTTTCAAATTTGATAAATGTTGAGTTGATCCTATATTTCCATTTTAAAGTAAAAATTAATTTGGAAGGAAAATTAAATTTAAGAGCTAATTAGAGGAAAAAATTATCTATGTTATATATTTATAAAGGAATAAATTAAAATTTTTTTTATCACTGGACTAATTTTTAAGTTAGATTTACATTTATTTAAATGATAATTTTGAACTTAGTATTTGCATAATTATTGCTAGCCATATAATATTTTCAATGATTATTTTTTTATAAATAAATATTTATAATAATATTTAGTAAAGTGTACTAAATAAATGCTTAGTAATATATATATATATATATATTAGATATTTTTGATAAAATAAAAATAATTTAGTTTGAATTTCAAAAGGATAGAAAAAGGAGGAAAATAATTTAAGAGGGAGTCATTTAGCGGAATTTAATGTGGTGTAAGTAATAATTCAAAAAAAATATTTCAATTATAGTATTAGATATGAATAATTATGAACCTAAAGCAAATAATTTTTATTTTTAAAGGTCCAAATATGTGTACAATATTTTGATATCTATGAATATGACGCGATTATGTATTTTTTTAAATTTTAAAGAAAATAATAGGCACACATACAATAACAAATTTTAGTGGTTCCGCGCATTTCTACCCCAAATTGCTCGCCAAAAAATTTGCCGAAAGTTCGTGAAAGAAATATGTTTACTCAATATCCATTTTTGAATTTGATCTGTTACAATTCTCATTTTGTAAATGCAAAAACCCCCAAAATCTCCTATTTATAGAAGCAGATTAGCTCTAAATTACGTGGCTAAATCTAGACCATCCATATCATCTATTCACAAAACTATCTTACGAAGAACCCGGGTTCGGGTTGAAATCAATCAAAGACGAGTAAAGAAAGTCGCAAAGTAATGAGAATCGAACATACGGGTGGGTCGGTGTATGATCCGAAACGGCCTTCTGGATCTTTCGCGTTGTTCCTCTCTTTCTCTCTCCTCTTTATCTCTCTTGCGATTCACAATGAAAACTCTTCCCTTCTCCTTCTTCTCCTTCTCCCTCTCTTACCCTTTTCCCTCGTCCAAGCGTACTTGCCGCCTCGCCATCTTCAGATCTGCGATCGCCTCTTGGGTTTCTCTCTCCTCCCCTCCCCTACAAATACTCGACTCGATTCCCGGATTATTCGGACTCCTTGGTGGTGGATTTTGGCTCGGAAATCATCGGTTTCGTTGTCGCCAGCGTGAGGTAATTGTTCTTATTGATTTTGGCTTTTTGATGTTTCTTTGTTTAATTCGTGAAATTTTCGATCTTTTGTGTTTGTTATGGTTGTTGAATAGTGATTGATTGTGGTGAAATTAGGGTTTCAGAAGTTTATACGTCGTTGACGGCGAATTGCGATTCGTGGGTGCACTTTCTTGAAATTAGGGTTTTTGATTCCCTCTGGAATGCTCCTCAGCGGCTCACGGAATATGCGTGGGAACGGTCGGGTAAGCGAAAATCGATACAAGAGTAGAATTGGAATTCATTCATGGTAAAATTTGAAATTGAATGATTTTGGTGGTCGATTGTTTGATTTTTCTCCCTTATCTTTTTGAGTTGGTTGTTAGGTCGATGAGGATATGGATGAATATGAGGATGAATATGGAGATGAATATGAATATGGAGATGCCGGCGTTGACGAATATGAAGATGAAGAAGAAGAGGAGGAAGACCAGGAAGACGAGCCGTTGTCAGAAGAAGCGATGAAATACCTTGATCTTAGGCAAAAACTGAAAGAACGAATGAGGTCCAAGTTGAGGAAAGAGAATGGTGTCCGTGCAAAGGATCAATTGAGGGCTGCCCCATTGGAGAGGTATAATTTATGCCCTAATTCATGGGTTCAAAACCCCACCCCCTTTTCCCTCGTAATTAGTGAGAATTGGCGTGCATTGTTCCCGGATATGACTATATGGTTGTTCTGCTTAGAAGATGGCTAAACTAATTTCTAAGTTGCAGGTTTGGATCCTTTTTGGGCCTTCTAAGCCAGTGATTGCTGAGAGAGTTATCCAAGAAAGCAAATCATTGTTAGAGACTCAGCATCTGGCAGCTAAAGCATCGACTTCTCAAAATGATGTATGTCACTCTATTTGATGAAACAATTTCTCTAGGAGCTACTAAGAAAGTTTGTGTTTTCACTGTGGTTTATGTGAAAGCTTAATTGGTGAAATCTTCATAATGATGGTTGGATAAATGGTACATAGGGCTTAGTATTTTTTGGTACAGATTTAGGGCTTAAATTTGGATGACAGTTTGCGGTGCATCAGATAGTCGTTACCCTATTAGTTTTGATTGACAATTGACAAGTTAGATATGGAATAACCAATATACGTTATTCTAAAAGTAAAGAGCGCACCTGTATGGACAATGTGAACCAATGGATTATTGTTTGTGTTTCCTGGAAACATAATTTCAGATGTTCTTTATTCCTGTTGCAGGTGAAAAAGGTCTCCGTGTCGTCAAGCTCTGGAACAAAAAATGGAGTGATTAACAAGCTTCGTCCACCTCCGGTTGGTACTTGGGACTGGACTGCATACTTTTTGATTTTTGTTGTGTGTCTCCTGCTTCTAGAAAGTCATAATTGATTGGGACTTTTTCCATGTCCAGGTGAAATCAAAAGCTCAGATAATTAAGGCCACTAGAGATTATTCTTTTCTTCTATCTGATGATGCTGAGCTTCCAAAGCAATCAAAAGATCCTGGTCCTTCAAAAGTTCGGCCGCAGAGCCTGGTTTGTTTCTTTTCACTACATGAAATGTGTTTATTAGCCAAATCTCAGCTATATGCATGCTATTTCTTATTTTCATAACCTAATACAGGGTTTTTGCTGATCTTGAAGATGCAAGATCAGCGCAGGTGCCAACAAAGAGCAATCAGCCATCTTCTAATCCCGCCGTAAAAGGGTGAATGGCCATGAACAAAGGAATGGTCGTGATCAAAGGAAGCCATCTTCAGGGGTTGGCCATGCACGTCCTTCTCAAGCTGCAGCTCCTCAGAAGTTGACTTCTGGTAGTAATAAAGGAAGTCTTTCTGATTCCAGACGGCAGGTGGATTCAAGAAAGCAACCACAACCCAATAAGCAGCTTGGAAGTAGTAATGGAAATGGACCTGCTAGATCCAATGGACCTGTTAGACCTGTGGCTCCAAGAGTCTTGCCTCCGAAAAACCATTGCCTTCCAGTGAGAGAAGAGTGTCTGTTGGTTCTGCAGAGAGAAGGATGCCTGTTGGTTCCGTTGAAAAAGGGGGCCTGATGCTTCTGCAGGGAATAAGACACTGGTAGTTTCGAAGAATTCTACCTTCAATGGGCAAAGGATGCCCATTGTGAAATCACAGAACTTCTGGTGTAAATAATCGTTTGGATCATAAGCCTAATATGCAAAGGAATAGTGACGGAAGGATCTTGAAGAAAGGGAATGCGGTAGATCCCAGAAATCAGGTGTGCCTATCTGTTTTGTAATCTCCACCCCCCCAACAAAAAAAACCAGATTCTACTTAGTTGTAGAGTTGACAGGGCTTTTGAACGATTCTGGAATACCTTCTTCTAATGTTGTCTTTGCTTGGTTTTTTCTTAACTTTACCAGATGGCAAGGCCTCAAAAGCAAGATCCTTACCGAGCTAGTTCACACAATGATGCATACATTAAGAAGCCAAAACCTGTTGGACAGTCCAGTCTACAGCGCCCTGTTGCTTCAAGTAAAGAGCAGTACAATAAAAACGAAAGGCTGAAGAGGCATTCTCTGATGACGAGGGGTTCGATTTCAGATCTGAGATTAGGAAGATGTTTCGGTAAAGTTTCTACACCCTTTGCTTTTCAGTTTGGTTAAAGATTTCTGCTTGATCTGTGGTCATCACAGGCCATTGTATTTTACTGGTCTGAACTCATACTTTTCTGTGTTTTAGTTTTGAAAATGCTGGGCTTGAAAAATTGTGTCTGTCACTGATGAAATCAACATCTTTTTTCACCTGTGGAACTTCAGATCCAACAGCAAATAGAATGTTAAGCAGTTGCGTTTTATTCATTATGACTTCATGATGTATTGAGAAAGCCATAGTGATGAGACCTTGACGTAGACATACTCACTCAAAGTTGAAATTCTTATTCTTTTATGACACTTCTGAGGCTTACACCGGTATTGTACTGTATGTCTTCCCCTGCCTTCTTCGAGAAGGGGTTAGGTCTTGGGACCAGTTCGGATATTTCTGTGCATTTGGTTTTGAAGCACTTGTTTCTGTAGCCTTACATGTTGATTGTCGTTTAGGCGTCCCACACGGTACTATGACGACGACGACGACGTCGACGACATGGTAGCCACCTTCGACACTATAATGCAGGAGGAAAAGAGAAGGTATGTGTGTTCCATTCCTTTTTTTGTTTTAATTATACGCCTTTATATAGTTTTTGCCTCCAATTTGTATTTACCTGCTTTCTGTATTTTTGTTTCCATATTGCTGACTTTCTAGTGGTAAAGAAATTAGTCTACTCATCCTAACTTTTTGACATTGTGTTAAACATTTCTTCATTAATGAATTAGCTTGTAGAATAATGGCTGTGCACTTTAATCTGATGTTGCATAGTCTTTGCCGGACAAAAAACTTTTCTACTGGACGAGCTATTTGTTCATGTCTTTTCATTAATGCTCATTGCATCGCGTTTGTTACATCAAGGTTTCTGTCTTACCTAAATATATTTTCTCTTGTGATGCAGTGCAAGGATAGCTAAGAAAGAAGATGATGAAGAACTCATCAAGATTATGGAGGAAGAGAGACGAGAAAGGCTAAGAAAGCAAGCCAAGATGCGTAAGATGAGCCAACGGTGATCGGAATCACAGTGGTTCTTGCATGTATTCTCTTGTTAATTTCCCATGTTGGCTTAAATTGTGGTCATCTCAGAAAATGGCACTGAAATCTGAAGTTACTTTGGGTAACAGTGGTTATCAATGGAAGTGCCTCCTCGTGGTGCCATTGGTTTCTGGGCACAAAAAGTCTTGACTTTGGGAGGACTTTCTGATCCAGTTTAAATCCATGTAAAGATTATCTGATGCTAATTGTTGCCATTTTCTGAGATAGAAGGGTGCTCCAGGCACATGTTTTTTGGCCAATGTTGACATCGGTGAAGATGAAATTAGCATTGCCTGCTGCCCTGTTGAAGGGATTTAATGAGAGGAAGACAGTCCCTGACTAGATTATTGATATTTTTGTATTGGTTCCATTGGACAAGCTGTTATTGGATTGTCACAAATGAGTGATGGCAGGCAGTTGGCCTTTTAATCTTCTGGTTAGGTTTTTCTTTCTTTTTTGTTATTTTTTTTTTTTTGGGTGGGGTGGGAAGAGAGAGAATGGACAAGGGAGGGAGCATTGAATTCAATTTAGTACCTAGCTTCTTCAGTTGCTTTCCTTCCTACATAATAAAGTGTACATTTTTATTGGTAAAGACTTTCTAGACTTTATCAGATCGATACTTCGAAACACTTCACACCCTTCTTACACCCCAAACACCCCTCCCCAACAAAAACAAGGAATACTGGTTAGTGCATAATCCTCGAAAATTAGATACGTTCAAGAGTAACCTGAGCATCCGAGTTTTTGTATTTTTTTTTGAAGTTTTGATTTGGTTCCCATGTTTCGCAAACTATAAAATTTTACTAGTCTAATAATAATATCAAACTAAAAGTACATGATATAATTATGATTCCTAAAGAGGAGCTACTAACTTGAGCGACTAATTACTAGTGTTAGTGTCAGGTACTGCAGTGGTAATATTTCATTTTGGTTCATCAGTAGTGGAATGGAATGAAATGAAACCTGAAATCTGAGAAGAATGAAATGAGACTTTATTCATGAAATCGGGTGTTTGGTTTAATTGTGAAATGAAATCAAAACTCTTTTTAATACATTCCCCTAAACTAAAATTATGTTTTTCCTTATAAATGTAAACCTCTTCTAGACCTTTATTTTTTAAAAATAAATTATATTTGTTATCTTTAATTAATTTTTTTAATCAAATTTACAGACCAAAATTATATACCATTATAATAAAAAAATATGATAACAAAATCAAAATGACAACAAATGAACTTCATAAGCTTTATTTGAAAATAATTATTTCACAACGTACTCCAATTAAAATAAACAAATAAGATTCATGTTAACTTTCATATATGTGCAAAAGTGACATTTTCTACATAAAATTTACCATTTATGTAACATTTGAAAAATTTAAGTTACATATCACAAAATAAAAATAAACATAAATACATTTTATTAATAATTAGCATTTAATGAAAAAATGGAAGAAAATGGGATTTCATGAATATTTTTTTAGAAAAAAATCCGATTCCTTGGAGGAATGAGATTTGATACATCTAAAAAATGGGAGAAATCAAAATCTTGGGATTTGAGGGGGATTTGATACCCCTAAAAATCAAATCACATTCCTTAAAAGTTCGACCAAACACAAGTTATGCAAACTTGACACCTAAAGATATCAAATTTCATTCCTAAACCTCCAACCAAACACCAATATTAGAATTATTTTAATTTTTGTTTTTTAGTGAACAATATATTAGTTTGAATTGAAGATTATAATAGCTTTTAATATTTCCCTCTTATTTTTAGTTTCATTGTTTAATTTTTACCTTATATATTTTTTTTTCTTACGTAGTATTTGGAATTACGTTAAAATTTTTTAGTGCTTGATAGATTATTATTTAGTGTATGATAGGTTCATGTTTAGTGTTTAGTTTTATATTTATAATCTTGTTGTATAATAAGTTAGTGTTTAGTGTATAATAGTTCAATGTTTAATGTTTAGGTTTGTATGAGCAGTATTGTTGTATGGTAAATCGGTGTTTAGTATATGATAGACCAATATTTAGAAGACCTATATTTTGTGTTTAGCTTTTATATCAATAAGTTGTTGTATGATATGTTGGCATTTAGTGTATAATATGTTAGCATTTAGTATAAGTTTTAAATTTTTTCATTGACAATTACAATTGAGTAGGCAAAGCATGTATATGAGATGCAAACCAACATGAAATATAAACGCATTAGCACAATAGGTTAATTTTTTGTGTACGATATGTTGGTATTTAGTGTTTGCTTTTATATCAATAATGTTGTGTGATATATCAGTGTAGTGTGTGATATACCATTATTTAGTATTTAGTTTTATATTAAATAGAAAAAATTAGTGTAAATTTCAAGTTTTTTCGTTTACAATTAAAACTAAGTAGAAAAAAATTATAGAATTCTAGAACACTAAAGAATAATAAGTTAGTTTTTGGTGAATAATATATCACTGTTTTGTGATTAAATTTTTGTAAATAAAATTTAACTAATAGAGTAAATTCCTTTTAAAAAAGTAAAAACTAAGAAAACGTTGCAAAAAAGAAAAATTAATTAGTATGGTAATTTTTTTAAAAAATTTTTTCCCTTCACTGATTTGCGGTTGGTGAGTCTCGAACTTTATACCTTATTAAAATCAACCCTATGTTTTATCATGCCCCAACTTAGCCATGTTGATATTTGGGCAAATAAATATTCATTAGTTATACGGGGCATGTGTTTTGCATTGTAATTTACATTTGGGCTGTGCTTTTTGTGTATATGTTGGGCCTGAGTCATGGTGAACTGTGTATAGAGTATTACTGTGCCTTTGGATGTACAATATAAGAATTGCATGAATTGGTACAATAATTTTTCGGTACCAAAGTTAACTTTTCGGTCAATTTTTCAACTTATCATATAAATATGTCATGCTACCCCCTCATTAAAAACAATATTATTCTTGTTTGAAAATTGATTTTAAGGTGCTTCAATGGAGCAAAGTAGTGAGAGAGGAAGGGGAGGGCTCGTGGGAGACATTTGATTTTGTAAGTTATTGTTTTTAATGTAGGGCAAAATGACCAATTTACATGAGAATAAATTGGTCAGAAATTAACTTTGGTATCAAAAAGGGTCAAAAAATTATTGTAACCAATTTTATGATGGTTGCAAAAATTATTACACCAAACCTAAGTTGAGTCATAACCAAAATTTTCCATGATAAGGGCATTTGTATTAATAGAGGTATGCATGCCAAAGGAATTGCACATATTTAAGGCTCTTGAACGAGAATAATCATATCTTCAAATTTGGAACCCAACATTCTAATCTTTGAGGTTATTTATTGTTGTTGATGTGTTTCTACAAAGTCAACTCCTCTCGTTAATTTGACGACTTGCTGACCTTTTGTCACATATTGATATTTTTCTTCATTTTTTCCAACACCAATTAGAAGTAATTAAAAAGGTACAATATTGTTATTTTCTCAATTCCAGTTATTTATTTTATTTGCAGCATATTAAGTCAAACACTTTTATTCATCAACTTAAGAGTTGATAAAAAGCGTGATTAATGTATTTTCGTTCATTTTTCCAACACAAATTTTGAACGCCTATTTTGAAGGCCAGATTATTCATATCCGAATATCCCAAATGTAAGATTACTGGCTTACACTCCTTAGAATAAAGCACATTTGTGCAAAGTATAAAACCACATTTATCATGGACCTGTTAAAAAGGATAAATTGATTTTGTTTCAGAAATGTAGCATTTCGAATATGACAAGCTCTTCACTTGTCTAGGGGAATCAGACCTACAGAAGTCTATTTATCTAGCTAGTATTCCTTGGATCTCTTTACATGCTACGTAGCACAACCCATAGCCACAGGGAGAAGGGATGGCACAGAGATGATGGCAATATTGCAACTCATCTTTTCTTCCATTCAGCCATTACAAACATGCCTATCCTATGAGGCTTGAGGTTCAAGCACTGGTACTTTCTCCATTTCCCAGGAGGGGAGAGAGACGATGACGTAGCATTTAATCCATATCTGAGGCTTCTTCCTCTTCTTCGTCTTCCTCCAAAATGTAAACCAATGCACGCCTTCTTGTGGCAAAAACACAAGCCACACCTCTGGAAGCTGTTGCCATGTTATCAGAGTAAAGTAACACGGTTAAAATCAAAATTACAAAAATTAACCTAAGCGTTTGTGCATCATCATAATGGAGTTGTAAAATCATCCAATACAGCAAGCAACTGCTATTTAGGTAAGAGGTTAGATATGATAGTGTCGTTATTATACACGTAACAAAAGAATAGACTGGATGACAAATCCATTATTTCAGAAGGTAAGAAATAGCAGCTAGGGAAGCCTCTGGAGGGTCGGTCCTGACGTCAGTAGTAGTTCCAGTAAGGTCTCGACATGGTGAGAAAGACTAGTGCAAAGCAGCAACCGAACCCCCCTCCTTGAGGGCTGTTTTTTTTAAATACAGGGAAGGCTCTAGGGAGAGGCATAGCAAAGGTTTCTTCCTGGTGCAGAAGATAACTTGGCATGTGAGTGCAGTGTAACTGTGTAAGTGAATAACCTTGACTGGGTAAACCTCAACTGAAATTCCTCAGGAAGGACAGGCATATCTTGTCTTCTCACATATGAGCCCCATTCCCATATAGCGGTTAGGAAGCCCATATAGGGGCCACATTACTTAGCAGACACTCCAGTGGGGAAAGGTTCGAGGGGGAGGGGGAGTACATTCCTTCCAATTGCCTTCAGTGGGATTTGAACCCCACACATTCATGGTGAGTCAAACGCTAGTAGAACTTGTGGTTTATTAGTTGTGCTATACGTTAATTCCAAGTGAACAAATTTCCTTCCTCCTCCCACCCCTTGTGTTGGGCCTCAAGCCCCCAACAGATTAAAATGGGAAACAGTCTCTGGAGTCCAATCAAGGGTAAAGCAAAAGGGATTCAAACAAAGCCAAGCATAACCCACTGACCACCCCACATTTCTCCATTATGGAGGAAATGTGCACCCCTAGTAAAACTGGGACACTTGTTCAAAATTTTCTAGATATTATCAAAACAGGTGCCCTTTAGCAATCAAACATAGAAAAGCGACAGGTTTGACAAGCATTTTTTGGGGGGATTGGGTTAGGTTGGGGTAGAGGATGGAAGCTGCTGAGAAACATTAAAGATGCTATTCTTCACATGCTAATAAATTTGGCCGATCTGTTTAGAACCAAATTTCAGAAACACGTTCCTACTCTCAATTTTAATTCATAGATCAGCATCATGGCAGGAACTGGCAAGAAGAGGAAGTGTTACAGCAGATAGTACTTACAGCTTACTGCCAGTGGTGGCGTCACATTGTGAGGAATACTTGAACCTTCGCGCATTCCATTTGCAGCGGCAATATGGACTCCTAAATATGAATAATATCAAGGTACACATTTAAAAAATTAACTTCATGTATCCATCAGTCTAATCTTGAACGCAAATGAATGTGTAAACACCTTGTTAAATAATAAATAAAGGAAATAAGTCTCAAAGCAGTGAACAAGCCAATATGGCATCCTCCAATTGACTTGGTTGAATGTGCTCCAGGAATGTTTGATTATCGAGGTTCATGGATTATTAAGATTTAAACCCTGATACATTCACTAGACAATAAAATGGGCAACCATTACAATCTAATTTTGGCTATTATATTTTATGACTTTGGAAAAAATTCAGGCTCCTTGAACAGATAGTGAAAACCAATAGTACGGGTCAATTTGGAACAAGTGTTGGGTTAAGCAAAGAAATACATATGCTAGCACTTCTGAATCTGGTTAGTAATCATATGCGTCCTGAACGAAATTACTGCAGACTAGAACAAGGATTCAGATTTGCTGTTCCTGTAGGTAATTCTGGTAATCCTTTAAGGTAGTAACCCTCCAAAATACGTACTTAGATTCCAATTTTGGAAGCAGTTCCTCGTGAATAAGGTTGCCAATTCTTATATTAGAGAGACCTTGTGGCTACAACTTACAAGGGCCCTAATAATTTCTGAAAGCATGGAAAAGAAAGTCTTAACTCTTAAATGTAGGGAGTATCCAGCATGAGAAAGAGATACCTGCAACTGATCCACAATCCAAAAGTTTGGAGTGGTTGACCTTGAAACAGATGCAAAAGGAAGATCACTTTCTTGGACCATCATCAGAAGAGCATTTTCACTGCTATCAGAAGTACCTGTCCTTTCATTCAATAACAATACAATCTGACGTTCCTGTATTAAAAAGTAGATGCCCTGTCAGTATGAATCAAAATTTTTCCAAATGAAGGATATATTAGGTCGAATTAATAGGATGCAAACCACAGTGTTATCGAATATACTTTGTACAGGGATAAATCCATGCAATTGAAATCTTCAGAGACAGATAACAACAATGCTTCCATTTTGGTGTATCCTTTTCTGATAGTGCCAGCCTCATTCATAAACCCTCGTAATATACATATACAATTTGAAACATCTGAAGAGGACCACTCAGGTATTTGGAAAGCAATGTAATCCATAAGCTTTTCTTGACTGGTTTCACATGGTTGGACATCAGAACCTGCATCCTGATGACATCAAGATATTAGAAAAGGAACACCCATTGTGGAAAGAGCAAATTGTCCAGAAGAAGCTGCTAACTAGAATGACTAGGTCGAGCCAAATTTTCATAAGTTGGCTGTGGCTGAGCAACTAAGCAGATTCAAAGTAGGCTAAGAACTAGACAGGAAGTGTCCAAATAAAGTTGTGCATTCTGGACTACAGATGTGAAACAGCTGACATATTACACAGCACTACAGTGTCACTTTTATTTCTAGAGTTACAGACCTTGAAAGCGGGAAATAGATATCATAAGATCATTTTCTTCCAGCAAGCACATTCAGACAAAAAAGCAGGCTTTTCTTTATGCTCATTTACTTGCATCTCAACAGTAGATAAGCAAATAAAAGACACCTGATGGTTTAGTGCAAGCCCATGTTATTTCTTCCCATCCCTCCCATGCAAAAAGAATCAGACACAGGGCAAGCGTCCCTTTATCTTTAATAAATTCTTCTTTTATTCAAGACATCCCTTAAATAATAAAAGAACTTTGAGATGGACAGAATAATGCAAATAGGACAAGAAGTCATGAAAAAGGGGGAAAATACACACGGAATATGTCAATGAAAAAAAGTTCAACCTGTCCCTAAATAAATGAATAAGCATGAGCCTCAAAGGAGATCCTCGGAACCTTTCTATGTCCTCAGATTTACTGGACAAAATTTGTAAGAGAACACAGGACTCTCATATATGGTACAAATCAATTGTGCATGGGTTAGTAGCTGTTCATGCTTCACAGCTGACATCATTCTTCCTGATTTGCAATCACTTTCAATAAAGTCAGAGCATTCTTATCCGAATTGATTTCCTCCTATGACAAAAGCAAGAAGCGAAATTGGCTAGACCAGAACCCACAGAACGAAATTGCCTTTTCGCACAGAAAATTCAGCAGGGATCTATGAGTATATAGCCAGTCAGTGTGGACTACATGTTTGGCCAAGAGCTTTCTCTAATCATATCATAGCAAGTATTTCAAGTCTAATGAAAATGATTTTTCAAGTCTAATGAAAATAATCTAAGCATGAAATTGGTGTAGCAGATCGCATATACCCAATAAAATGACACTGATGTAGGAACATTGCTGAGGAGGGATTGCGTTGAAGATGGCAAAGGAAACAGTGGTAGCAACTGTTCACATATGATCTCCTTTGAAATTCTGACATGAGGCATATTGAAAGCCTCCTTGAAACTGAAACATGAGACATATGCATCAATGTAGATAACAGAATAAAAGGTGTCCAAATGAAGGGCCAACCTATAAATTCTTCTACATAGCATGCAAAGTTAACACAGGAAAATAATTTTTGTAGCTAAAATCATATCAACAGCAATGTTACATCCCCATAAAAAAAAGCTTTTTCGGGAATTTCACATTACTAGATGAACTTTTTCACATTAAGAATTGATTTCTATTATCAAGCATTAATATGTAGTCATTGTGACACCCAGTTTACCAAGATGGCTTCAAGTAAGTTGTACACCACAATTGAAGGACTAAGACACTGTCTTTTTAGCTTTAAGGTAGTTGTAAATTTAGTTGTAAAAAGTTGCAAGGAGGTGTAAGAGTTGTAAGGAGTTATAAGGAGCTATAAGTAACTGTAAGGAGCTATAAGAGTTGTAGGTTTAGTTGTAAAAAGTTAGAAGGAGCTCCAAGGAACAGTCACTGTTTACAACTGTTACAAGACTATAAGGTAAAGCTAAAAAAGTACCATAGGGAATTTTTGTTTCATTGCGTAACTGTTTACCGAATGAGAATGACCTCATAATGGCAAAAAAAAATAAAATTCTTTGACCTATTATCTATTATATGTACATGTATTATGTTCCAAGGACAAAATTCATACTTCAAAAGAATGACATCCACAAGCATATGGAATAGTATATGCTCATAAGTATATTTACAATAACAAAAATATGGGTAAACAGGAAACAGAAATGAATTAAGATAGGATTCTTACATAATGTTCCATTCATACAATTTTTAAGTCAAATACTTTAAGTAATGGGCACATTATCTTCAAGACTAGTGAATTTAATCATAATAGGTACCTTGCACACTAAAAGGTGCATGTTTAAGCATCTTTCACAGATACAGAAGAAGCAGTACGGCAAAAATTACTAACAAGTGCAGTTTGTACCTGGATTCCAAATACTGGAATTCTTTAGCTAAAGTTCTGTGCAAACAGTCAGCATCAGCAAACCCCTAGTTTAACAAGTTCTTCAACTCGTTGTATTGTTTCCCTGAAGCATTAATGAAACCACATTGTCAAGTCAAGCAAAAACTATCTATACATTCTGATAGAAGAATGTTTTTTATTACTACCTCACATTTTCATTGGGCTGCTAACAGAGAATTCCAATATAAAATGCTTATCAATATGGAACAACTGTATATCTCCCTTCGTATCACCAAAATAAGCGATGTGTACTGGCCACCGCCCTCCCCCAACAACAAAGAAAAGAATAAATAAACACTAAAGGCTTCCACAGCTGGTTGGCCAGAATTAGGATTCCTACCCGCATAAACAATAGGTTTTTACTTTTTACGTCTAACACGGTCACTGCACAGCATTCAAATTTCCTTGTGTATATACATGACAAATATTTAAAAAATCTGAACTCCATGAAAAAATTATTGCTAATTGACCAGAGAGTAAAAGTGTTATTGATATATCAACAATTTCATCATGACACTCAGAAAGCAACGTATAGTAAGAAATACCAAACTAATACAATGCATAATGTGGTCAGCAAACTTTGTGAAAACGTGGAAATCTTAATGCCATAAGACCTTCCCCAGCTACCAAAATGTTGTAAATATTTCATCTTCTAGTAATAGTCTAACGAACATGGAATTATGCCAAATCCATCAAAAAGGTAACTGATCACAGACCCATCTTTGTCTGTGCCGTTGGCTTTCAGTTGATTTAAAGGCCTTATTGAAGCTGGGAACTACTTTTCAGCCTTCAAAAGACAAATAATCTGGTGACTTGGTGTAAATCTAATAAAACAGAGATGCTTATGCAGTGTTTGGTAGGCATGATTAAGATAATTTCAGAACTGTTTCTTCCACACTCAGGACTGAGCTCAAGGGGACTAATGTACATCTAATCTTCAAATGCCGCTTCCCGTAGGTTGTAGCTAGTCTAGCATCAGCTCTGAGGTAATTGTCAGTGAACAATTCTAGCAACACAAGCACAGAATGCTCAAGCCCAAGGGATAACCTGGTAGGAGGAATCCCACATTCCACACAAAGGAGGTGGGTTCAAATCATACTAGTAGCTAGAGGTATGCCTGTTCGGGAAGAGGAGAGCTGGGGGGGGTCTGTCTCCATGTAACTCATGTTAAGAGAACAGTGATTCCTAGTGACAGAAGTGAGCCAATGGGTCAACCGGTCAGCTGTGGAACCAACATGACCAACTTGATCCCATCACAAATGTTAAAACTGATCTAGATAGTGATCCTGATTTCCAAATTAGCAAATTTTGCTTATACAAACCTTATCATGTTTATCCAATTTTTTTGGAAAAGTGAAATTTTACTACTTTCCAAGGCAGTCAAGTACAAGAAAGGCAATAAACACAAGCCCCCAAACCAACTCACAGGTATCACGTTCCCACAAGAACAACCAACAACATTATTGGCAGTAGCTTTCGGCACTTCTGTGTTTGGACACAGAAGCTCTCACATATATATTCCGACTAATCTACTATACCACAGTTCTATCATCCACAGTTCCTTGTCTAATGATTATCTGATTCCTGAAAGACCATATACCATAATTGTAGCTTCCAGCACAGCCAGGAACACTGCATTGTAAACTCTTTTAGAGTTATGCAAAAACCATGGAAGAATTTTCCCTAAGTCATCACTACCTGAACCTGCAACCATCTGCCAAGAGAGATCCAAATTTTCTGAGAAAACTGACACTCAAAAAATAAATGATCATGAGACTCATCATCCCCATTACATAAAGAACAAAACTTAATTTGCAGCAAGCCAAATTTCATCACTCTATCTCGAGTAGGTAACTTTTGTTTGATTGCCATCCATAAAAAAAACATATGCTTAGGAATAACCAAGGATGACCACAGAAGACTAGAATATTCCCATCTCTGACCATTTCTCAGCATAGAACAGGCCTTCTTGATACTGCACATTCCATTGGATTGACTGAGAATCACAGATTTCATTCTCTCTGCAGCAATACACTTTTTGGATAATCGAGGCAGCTCTCTCAGGAGTATCCACTTGCCAAAAATCCTTTTTCATAATGTAATGAGAATGAATCCATTAAATCCAAAGTTTTTCCTTATTGCAACTAACTGCCGAAAGTAGCCATTTTCATAATCATTGTTGTATTCCCTTACATTTCATATAACTTTTTATCCTTTATTCTAAAAAAATTATTGCATGCATAATACACAAAGATAAAGAAAGCACAATTAAAATTAGCCTAAATAAGTTCACAAGGCAAATTGTGTGTGTGTGTGTAGAGAGAGAGAGAGAGCTAGAGTGAGAGCGAGAGAGAGAGAGAGAGAGAGAGAGAGAGAGAGAGAGAGGCATATTGCATGACCAAATAGGAGCAAAAACAGACAGACCCATACACCACAAAGCCACCCAAAAGAAAAAAAAAAAGAGAATCCAATAATGGAATAGTGAGTTAAGAACAATAGAACTTTTACTCGTCCTCTCCAGCCACCGGCTTCACGTTCTATTTCACAATTTCGATTTTCACTGTCCTTTCTCTCCCTTGACTCTACCCTCTTTCTTCCTCTAGTCTCTTCCACTACTTTTCTCTCCTCTAAGCCTCAAGGCCCTCCTCTGTTCTACCTGCACTTTCTCTTTATCCTATTCTCAGACCCAAGGCCCCTGTCTCTTCTGCCATCTCTCTCTCTGCCTTCTTAGATCAATGCCTGGGTGCAAGACCAGTAAGTCAAAGCATAGAATGAAAAGGACTTAACAGATGCCAGAGAAGACATCCGAACCATAAGCACAATTGGTTCTGTTTTTCCCTTTCTTTTGTACTTAATAATTTTTTAGTAGTGAATATCTTTTTGGGTAGTACTGAGATGTTCAAAAAAAAAACAGGGGAATTCGCAATTCATATCAGCTCTAAGCAAATGGTAAGCAATAACTATCAGGTTATAACATACTTAGATGGTGGGGATGGGGATGGAGATGCAGATGGTGATGAGGGTGGGGAAGCGAAAGACAGATTACTAAAATTATCCATGCCTAGGAAGGTGACTTACATATCAACTTGTACGTAATGATCAACCCCAGATGGGTCCAGGAGCAGCCTGACTGGATCTCGATGATAAAGGAACTTCAAAAACAGAATTACAAGTTCACTGCAAACCCAGAAACGTCACTACAAAGGAAATATATGATCATGCAAGTCCTCAAACAGTATTTAGGAAAAAAGAAAAATTATAACCTGTTGTATTGTGGAAGCTGATCACTTGATTCTGACATAAGAATCTTAATACATCTAAGCAGCCAGCTGAAGAAATTTGAAAACTGAAACAGAAGATTAGATCCACAGGATGAGTTGGTTAAAGGAAGACAAATTTAATATGCATTCCAGGTTCTGCAATGAGTATTACTAGACACAATGTACTTAGGTAGGTAAGCCAATCATGAACATACTATTACTAGCAAATGATTGAACTCCAAATCAAATGAATAAGCTCACCATCTTTTAACGACAATTTCTAGTATTGAATGCTGTTCAAATGTAAGTAGAGATGAAATTTTCACCATCTCTTTGTAGGTTTGAAATTAGAATATTCCAGTACTATAAATATAATAATAATAGCACTATAATTCAGTACAAGAAATTGTCATCAGAAGAAAAATTGTGGTTGTGATGACAATTTCCGTTACTGAAATGTCCAAATATAATTCAATACTAGAAATTGTACTTATGCAGTTAATCCAAGCTCATCATCTCTTTCTAGTTTGATATTTAAAGATGAACATAGCCATATAATCTCAAAGATACAAACATTTCATTGAAGTTTATTTTAATTTAAAGGTCACACATATTTTCCAAGACTGGAAGTTATGTTGTAGTAATTATGTATTCACCCTAAAGGAAAATCCTTATTTGCTACAGTCAGATGACGTGTTTATGTGAAGGCTCATCCTTGGGATGAGTGGGGTTGGAGGATGATTGTTACTTTAAAGGATGAGCTGATTTCTAAGCTTGGCAGTCTAGATACTGCTAGGAACTGGCTTCATTTTGGTCATGCTGATAAGTTTAACATTAGCAAATCCTGTGATTTATTCTGTTCTGGCCAGCAGCATGTACGTTGATGGAAGGCTGTCTGGAAGAGCTGGGTTTGGGATAGGCATAAGTTTGTTTTAGGCATGGCTGCGTATAATAGACAAGCTACAGTAGAGCTCCTAAGGAACAGGGGCATTGATGCACCTGATCAGTGTGCTGTGTGTAGTTTCAGGTCAGGACTGTTGCAGTCAATTGTTTTTCCAGTGTCCAGTGTCTAATGCAGTTTGATGAGAGCTTTTGATTTGGTCCAAGCAAAGAGACAGACGCTGGTCCATCCAACAGGAACTACACTGGTATGCCTATAAGTGCGAAGGTAAATCACAATGTTGCAGATGAAGAAAAAGACCTTACATGCTGGAGCAATTTACGGGATCTGGGGAGAAATTTGAGAGAATTAGAAGATCCAGTGGAGCAGTAGAGAAATGGTTCAGCATATTCAACACATTACTTGTGTAATTGTGTTCAGAGCTGGTAGTCATATATTTGAGTGGAAAGATTTGATCTTTTGAGCTGATGTAATCACACTATATAATTGCTTTATTGGGAAACTAATGATAATTTATTTACTTTTTCCTAAAAAACTATTTAAATCATAACCTGAATCATGGATGTTTATTACATTCGTTGTACAACTTAACATGAAATCTTTCTCCAATATTTGATTGTTTTGCTCATTTCCAAAATAACATTTGATTTTTTTGTTTTGATAAAAATTAATCATTTCAGGAGGGAAACTAAAAAAGAAAAATCAAGTAATCGTGTTACGTGGATAATTGGATTGGGTAGAACCTTTAATCCAAATCCGATCTCATTCAACCCGGATTTAAATATACCTGTCAAATTCCTAGACTTAGATTGGAAAACTTTCGCTTGGATTAGATTGGATTTGCCTACAATCTGGACTAAATCGCAATCCCTCTCATGGGTCGGGTTACACACGTGCGCACGTGTGTAGTGTTGTGTGTTTTGTTTAACATCTTAAGCGAGCCCACCTAGAGGTCCATATCTCATGGGAGCTTCCAAGGTGGGGGAAGGGGGAACAAGGGTAAGGGAATGTCTGCATAATGTGTGTATATATGTTAGAATAACTTTATTTTTTAAAAATGAAGCTTATATAAGATACCCTTTTTCAATGAAAAATGACTTAAAATAATGAACAAAATAATCCTAACTACAAATTCGCAAAATATATCAAAGTTCCAACTCATTTATCCGGTACATGCCATTCTATTAGAATTCACATTCCATCATTTGAAGCATTAATTTGATCCGTATTTGGTTATATGTGGTCCCTGTGGACATTATCTTGAATGTTCAAGGCATGACTTCAAAAATGGAACATTTATTGCTTTAGATATTTGGTTTTATTTCAAATATTCTTTTAAATGAATATATTTTCCTTTCCATATTGTTAGGCCTCTTTCTTCACATTTTTTATGTATTGGTTTATTAAAACATTTAAAAATATCCATGTGTATCAATATATACCCAATGTAAACATCTTTAATGATGAAAGTTAAATTTTTAGTTAATGGGGTGTCTACCTGGCAACAGGTTTGAAAGTTTGACACATATAGTACATTAATCATAGTTTGGTTCATATTGCACATTTTCCTTATACTTTGGATTATCTTGAGCCACTGTTTCCTTCATCTGCTGTACTGACTGTAGCTTATATAGGATCTGTCTTTTTTATGGGCTGTACAAATCATTGTTCAGCTAAGAAAATTCTGTACTCCTCACATATAAATAAAATCTTTTTGACCATAATAATCACACAAATAATTTCTCACCTTAAAACTTACAAATTCCGAAATTCCAAGTTGGCACAAAAAAAATTAGGAAATTTTATGCAGAAAGAGTGAAAAAAGTTGTATAAAGTTGGGAAGAGTTTAAAAATTGGTGCACTGATGTAACTAAAAGGAGCTAAGCTAGAGAGAACATGCCCATAAACTTTAGGAAACTGAAGCAAGCATAAAGCAAAATAAGCTGGTTTCCACACAAATTGCATAAAATGGGGAGTGGCTTAAAGTCCATAATTTTCAGAATATACTTTTTAAGGGACAGCATGATACACAAGGTAGCATGTCACATTTAGAGAACTCCCATTAACAACAGAAATGACACAGCAATCAGTATTACAAAATGACAATTGTTTGTTAATTGTATGAGGCAAGATCACAATATTTCAGTAAATCATTCCTCAATATACTTGGAATTATGAATGACATAGTAATTCAATAATTTGTGTGACAGCAACAGTAATTTTTCTACTGACTTACTTTCATGAGATTTGTGTAGAAACTGAAATCTAACAAGTGTGAAGACTAAAATCATGACAGTGGACAAAATGTATTAGCAGATACCTGTTGAATGACAGATGAAAGAATCTGCATGAAGCGCACAATTTGTACAAGCAACATCCCTAATCTTTCTGTTGCATTGTCGATGAGTTTTTCATCAAGGCCAATGCTCCCATACTGTGAACGCCACCTTGAAAGGCCTCTTAGCTCACCCATCCTAAATCCGATTATTTCTGCTGCTGGCTGGCCATAGTGGACATACAAATTTCCAGAAATGAGTTGTGGATGAAGTCAAGCTGTTTTGGAAGGCCTAGTTGTCTGATATATCTATCCAGGATGATATCAGCAACAGGAATCTTTCAACATGCAAATCCAGTCGAGTAAGGGGTATTTTTCCTTTAATTCTTCTGGTGAGTATCCCAAAAGACCTCTTTTCTCCCACTATTAAAAATGGCAGGCCAGCCGGGCCGGGAGCGCGGTGGGAACGGGCCCCGGTGGCTGCTGGTGTGTGGTTGGCGGAAGCTCTGTTCTGAGCAACTGCATGAAGGCCTATCTAACGACTGTCTAGGATCCGTGATATATCACATCTCAACATATTTCAAATAATCTTGCTCATTCTTGCATGCATGTCACAGATTTTCTTGAATGCAATCTGATAGAATTATTAAAACTGATTTTAAGATTCATGAGATCCATGCTCAAAATAGAACAGTTCCTTCATAAGTGTACATATTCAAAGAATAAGAATATCATGCGCAGAAAACAAGACAAAGTATGCCTTGTTCTCAGCAGCAGGCAGATTTTTATCCTTTTTCCTGCAATTTCTTTTCTATTTCCTCTTACTTTCCATTTTTGTTTTCTTTTCAGTTTCTATATTTCCCTCTATAAATTTAAGTAGATATTCCTCAATACTGTGTCCCAAAAAAGAAGAAGCTCGATTCAGTAAAAGCAAGTCTTAGAGATGGTCCAGGGACCAGGAAGCTCCCATTGAAATTGTTCAGCATACACTGGTACTGCACTGTTGAGAAATCTGTGGTGCAGCAGGCGATGACACCTGCTTCAGGGAGTAATTCTCCCATATTTTTTGGAGCTTGATTCACAGGGCACAAGTTTATCAAGGAATCAGCTCTAAGCCAATTCTAAACCCTCTGGTATCCCATAATCAACAATTCTCTCTCTCTATGATCCTCATTTAAGGAATCCATCATGAAAGAAAAAATGGGACGAATCTAATCTCTATATTTTGGAGCTTCTCTTTTTGGAAGATCTTACACCTTGGTAAAATCTTCTTTGGAACAAAGATCAGAAAGTTTGATTCTGTCCTCCTCCAGCTAAGTATTGTAAGACTTCTCTTTGGAGGGGAGAAACAAAGCATTTTTTCTCCCTCTAATCACCTCCTAATAAGTGCGAATAAATTTTTACGCGGTATCCACTTTAAAAACAAAAAAGAATTTTTAAACGATGTTTCATTTGTCTTTTTGGGATAAGGGGCACCTGGGACCGCCATCAGACTATAGTGGATCTGCCCCTGATCACAATTCCGTGGAAGTTGTAAGTGACAAAAAGCTGGATTTTTGCCAATGGCTCTCATTATATGCACTCCTTCAACTTCAAGACACAAGCTTGTCTCTCTTGATATTCCTTCATTAAAAGCCTTTACGACAATAAATCTAAAGACTAGATTAAGTTTTTCCCCAATGCCTCTGATGGTATCACAAGATCTGGACCCTGAAATCCAAGGTTTGCTTCAATATAGTAGCCCTACATGGTCTTATATCAGTTTTCTGGATATCAGGTACAGGTTAATGGTGGTTTACTTCTAATTTGTTTGTCATCCCAGAAGAATCTTTTGGTTTTGCCTCTTTATAGTTGGATTCTTTTAGGGGTGTCTTAATTATAAGGCAAATCTTTCAATAGTTGCAACACTATATTGATAATATGTGCAATCAAACTGTCATTGTTCGGCACTGCCACACAATCAACTTGCATGGCAGTGCAGTACCCACATGAATAAACCTGGTCTTAATTTATGCTAAACAGCAGTTGCTTTCTCTGTTTAACCACTTCCTCTGGTGCAAACTATGAAAAGCCACTCTCAGGAAATTGTTTCTAGCTTGTATTATGGCGGACTACAGCAAATTGCTGCACTACACAATGGAAAGAGCCTCACTGCACTTGAGGGATAAGGCTGCTGCATCTAACACCCATCCACCCCAAGTCCCAATTCTGGCAGGCTGGAGTTCGATGTTAATTATGACAAGTCTTTGGACTCTACTAGTGGGATTTTCGTGCCATATATTTAGATTGTTGAGTTGTTGTCAAAAAAATAAGATTGTTGAGTTGGAATGTAAGAGGTATCCATGATCGTAGTAAGAGGATTGTGCTTAAAATTTTTTAAAGGATTGGAAATGTGATATCATTTGTATTCAGGAGACGAAATTAGAAGAAGTTTCTATTTCTGATGTGCGTAGTTTGTGGGGTAATTATAGCGGAGGTGCAGCGCGGGCTATCCTAGTTATGTGGGATAAGAGTACCTTCCAGTTAATCTCCTCTACTAGGGCGTAGTTCTCTGTTACTTGCATCCTTTAATTGGCCGATGGTGGTTTGTTGTGGGATTTACGGGGTTCATGGTCCTCAAGCTGTGGTTGACAAACTTAGGTTTTGGGAAGAGCTTCGTCAAATTAGAGATGGTTGGCAGGGTCCTCGGTGTGTGGCAGGAGATTTCAATGAGATTTTGCATCCTCATGAAAGGTCTTCGGGAGCGTGTCTTGCCAATACGATGGGAGAGTTCCATGATTTTATCAATTATCCAACTTTGGCGGATCTCTTGTTACATTCTAGATTAGACTGTTTCCTTGTTTCTGAGGAGTGGGAGGAAGCTTACCCGGATTTATTTCAAAAGAGATTACCTAGACCTTTGTGAGATCACTTCCCTATTTGCCTTGAAAATATGTTCATGGAGAGGGGAGGATTCAAATTTTGAGAACATTTGGGCTGAAGTGGAAGGCTTCACAGGTCTCATTAAAAAGTGGCAGAAAGAGGTAGAAGTTCATGGTTATGCCAGTTTTGTAGGGGCAAGAAAATTGAAGCTTGTTAAAGAAGAGCTCAAGAAATGGAATAAAGATGTTTTTGGTGATGTCAAGTCACGTAAGTATAATCTGATGGGCACAATTAACTCTTTGGATGTTAAGGAAGAGTCTTGGGGTCTTAATAGCGAAGATATTAAGTACAGATTTGTTGCTAAGATGAGTTAGCCAAGGTCATTATCATGGAAGAGATTTCCTGGGCATTATGGCTTAGAGCTGGTGATCATAATACAAGTGTTTTACATAGGGTGGCTAATCTTCATCAGAAACGCAACTTTATGCCTTCTCTTGTTGTGAATGGGGATTGGTTTGCTACAATTGACAACAAGAAGTTTGTTGTCCAAGGCTTTTACAGGGAAATTTGTGGCCTCTCTCAATGTGACTTTCACCGAAAGCACATCACCTTGATTTTCCATTACTCCATGATTTTGCTAGGCAAGATATTGAGTTGGAGTTTACTAGGGAGAAAATCTCTAAAGCTCTTCACAATTGTTGTGGTAATATAGCTCCAAGCCCCGATGGCATGACTATGGCTTTCGTTCAGGCAAATTGGAAAACTCTCAAAGCTGATGTTCTCATAATGTTTTAGAGTTTTTTTTTCCACATGGAAATTTGTGGCCTCTCTCAATGCGACTTTCATTGGTCTTACTCCTAAGAAAAATAATGTCGAGAATACAAGAGACTTCCATCCTATTAGTTACTTAGGCTGCATTTACAAGTTGATTTCAAAGGTTCTAGTGAATAGATTGAAAGGCGTTACCAAGGGATGTTGGTTTCCGAGAATTAGAATGCTTTTGGGAGGGCACCAAATTTTGGATGGAGTGCTTATTGCTAATGCACTTATTAATCCTAGGACGAAAATAAGGATATCGGGGTTGTGTGCAAATTGGATATAGAGAAGGCATATGTCAATTGGGAGTTTCTCATTTATGTCATGACAAGAATGGGTTTTGGGCGGAAGTGGTGTACTTGGATTTTCCAATGCATCTCTACGACTTCCTTGTGCTTGTTAATGGCTTACTCACAAAGTTCTTCAAAGTTCTTCACCGCATCTAGAGGTCTTCGCTAGGGGGACCCTTTATCTCCTCTTCTTTTCCATTGGTTATGGAGTTTTTACGAGGTTTCATCGATCGGCGTCTAAAGCTAGCCTCACTTCATCTTTTATTTGCTTGATCATCCGGTCTAAAAGTTAATTTGGCTAAAAGCTCCATCGTTCCCGATGGACATGTTGACAACATTAAGTTGCTTGCTAGTGTTTTAGGTTGTGGTGTTGAGTCGCTTCCTACTTCTTACCTTGGTCTACACTGTCGGAGCAAAAATCAAGGAGATAGACATTTGGCAACCAGGTGTTGAGAAGTTTGAAAGAAGGCTTTCTAGGTGGAACTCAAAGTATCTTTCCGAGAGGAGGAAGATTGACTCTCATCAAATGTGTCCTTTCTATCATTCCTACGTTCTTCCTTTCCCTCTTCCATATTCCTTCTTCAGTGGCTACTAAGTTAGAGGCCATTCAAAGAAAGTTTCTTTTGGGCTCTTTTGGGAGTGATTTCAAGTACCATCTGGTTAGATGGAACATTGTTAAGCTCCTAGTTCAAGAGGAGGGATTAGGTGTCAAAGACTTAAAGATCTTTAATAAGGCTTTGCTTGGGAAATGGTTGTCGAGATTCATGAATGAGAAGGAGAATCTTTGGCGCAAGGTGGTGACAATTAAATATGGAGAGGACGATTTTGGGTGGTATCCTTCTAGACGGAATGGTTCTTATGGACAACGCTTTAGGAGGTATATTTCTTTAGGATGGGATAATTTTCTACCCTACTTTTCCTTTGAGGTGGAGGTAGGCTTCTCCGTTTATTTTTGGCATGATCATGATCGGTGGTGTGAAAGTGCTCCCTTGAGCATTCTTTTCCCTTCTCTTTTGCCTTGGCGAGGAACAAGGATGCTTCGTGGCTGATTATTTGGAAAGAACGTATGAAAATATACTTTGGCCTCCGGTTTTTATTTGAGAAGCCCTTACCGATGATGATGCTATTCTTAGCCTCCTCGTCAAACTCAATGAGATTACTATAGGGAGTTCCTCTCATGATATGGTTAGATGGGATCTCAATCACAAAGGGGTTTTCTCTGTTAAGTCTTTCTATTTGAAGCTCGCTTCCGATCAGGCCCTATCTTTACATCTCCCTCATATTTGCATCTACCTTGGAAGCTCATTTGGAAGTTTGTGGCACCTTCAAAAGTTTCTTTTTTGTGTGGGAAGCTTGTCATGGGAGTATTTTAACTTGTGATGATTTACAAAGGGACAAATTTTGGCGAACAGATGTCCTATGTGCAAAGCCGGAATCCACTAATCATTTGCCTTTGCATTGCCCTTTTGCTAGAGCTTTGAGGGAGTTAGCCTTTAGTTGTTTGGGAGTCTCTTGGGTTGTTTCTAGTTCTAATAAGGAACATCTTGTGGCTTGGGAAGGCTACTTTGGGAGAAAAGCTAAAGAGAAGAAAGCCTTGCTTATCCCACATGCCATTTTTTAGAGCATTTGGTGTGACAGAAATAGGAGAGTCTTCGAGGGAGTGAAAACTTCTCTCAGTCACTTTAAGGATAAGATTCTCAAGACTCTACTTTTGGGATAGTGACAATTTTTGCCAATCTTCTTTTGATATAGTAGATTTTGTGGATAGTCTACATTTTGGTTGTACATAGTCCTTTTGTAGGATGCTTGCTTTGCATCCATCTTTTTCATTTATATTTATATATATTTCGATTTTTCTTATCAAAAAAGTTGAAGACCCTGAGGTATGCGCTTGGTTGTGCATGCAATTCTTCTGATGCCAAGACCTTTATCAGGGTATCATTGTGTTGCTATCTCATAAGACAAACAGTAAGCTGTTCTTGATCAACCATGAATAATATCCACGACATCAAACCTGCCTTTCAAGAGGAAGCTGTGGATTGACTTTAAAAGAACAGAAGCTGGCAATTAACTTTTCTCTCTCTATTTTGGCTAAAATTTGGATACAAAATACAAGCTTTAACTCTTAATAATTCAACCCTATTTCCCATCATCCGGATGGATTCAGCTGGAATCTGCAGGCATATGTGATGAGACGACAAATAAAGGACGGAAAGCTAAAACAAAAATATAAGCAATATTCTAATATTCAGAAATATACTGTATTTTGATATTTTTACATGATCCTCGTATACAATATTATAGGGTTATTTTAGATGAGTCAACATAGGTCGTTCAGGAGTATCGTAATAAGACTGGATTCCTATTCCATTCAGGATAGATTTTTATGCAAGTTTTTAGCTTGTTTTTTACTCCCTCCACTTCAACTTCTTTGTCGCTTTAACTAATTTTTTTGTTTCATAATATATGTCGCTTTATAATCCTGATGACATACTAGTTTATCAATTTTGCCCTTGCTAGTTACTTTTCTTCTCCCTACTTCCTCGTTTTCAATGAAATCTTAAGGATATTTAGGTCTTTTAGTCACTAATTTGTTTGAAGTTAACTCCACCTTGGTATTCCCTTAATAACTCAAAATGACAAATAGATTAAAATGGAGGGAGTAAGTCTTAGGATCTTATAAATAGATTACACGTCCTAGGTACTCATTATGTTTTGATGAATATTGATAATTGATAATTGATAATTGATAATAAAATTCACAAATTCTTTATATTTCTCCCTCCTTCTGTTCCACTTTTTCTACTCTCCCTCTCTGATCCTTCTTCCTTCCTCCCTCTATTCCTTCTCTTTCCCCATTGTGAGTTCGAAATTAGAGCATGTTGTTCTGCCTTCTTAGGTTACCGACAGAGGAGTAAGGAACTCTCACCCAAATGCTATCCGAAGTTATCTATAAAAGGTTGCCCAAGAAAGGAAATGGATACAAACGAGAAAGATGCAAGCAAGAGGTGTACCTGGATATGATCAAGGACAATGAATTGAAGTTCTTTTCCTGTATTAGAAACAGACTTCATCACACGCCTGAGTCCCTAATCAAAATAATTAATAGTCAAATACTATTTACTTGCCCATCGCAGCAGCGACATTACAAGAAGCTAATCATACCGATTCACCAAGATCAGTAACCAAAAATTGATGAACTGGTGGGCTAGTTCGAGCACCTCCTAAAAGACTGAGAAACTCTTCTACAGGAGATGAATCCAGTCCTATAAAAAAGACAGAAACATAGACATGGAATCAAATAATATTCCATCCCATAATTTCTTCCCAAATCATGAATTATTTTGTCTCAAATTAGCTTCCTTATAAGTTAATTAAATGCTATTTCAACCAATCACATTTCACTATCTCCACTAAATTATCATCTATTGGTTAATATTTCAATTTCTTTAACTCTGAGCTTTTCCCATTAGGGCCTGTTCGAACTTACATACAAAACGCACATAAACATAAACGAACATAAACGAACATAAACGAACATAAAAGAATATAAAAAAATAAAAGAGTAGAAACGAACATAAACGAACGTAAACGAACGTAAACGAACGTAAACGAACGTAAACGAACGTAAACGAACGTAAACGAACGTAAACGAACATAAACGAACATAAATGAGTTGTTAAATAAGAAACGAACAAACATAAACGAACATAAAAGAACATAAACGAACATAAAATAACATAAACTAACATAAAACATAAATAGATTCTATTTTTTCATGTAAAGTCCAACAGGCCCTTAGGAAAAAATTATGGCACGGAGGGAGTAATATATTAAAATTGCAACAACGTCAGATATGTTGATACAGGCTCTTGTATTCATTAGCATTACCGTGGTTTACAATTAGTGTCGCCAGAGGATGAAATTTGTCATGAAATGTCTGCATAGAATCACACCATTGCTTGTGCATGATCGAAAGTGATGCTCGGATAACCTCTGTCAAATCTTCAATGTTAGTTGCCTGTAGAGCAACTTGGTGAAGTTCTTTTTCCTGCAGAAGTAAGTTCTTCAGTGAACTGGAATTCTTGGTATCACTAAAGCTTATTTGAAAGAACACTGAACTTTGAGGATCAAAACCATTAGCTCCCAGCCTGCTAGGGAGCATATTAAGTGTGTATAAATAGAGATTCTCAGCAACAATCCCTTATATTTCTTTCCCTGAAATTAATCAATTCTGTCGATTCCACAAAGTACTGTAAGTGCAAACTAGTAGTGTAATATGAACCAGCCAGCAATCAGTCATGTGGCACTCATGAGGGAAGAGGGTGAGCTGGCATAAAAACAGTCATATGGAGAATCCAGCTGAGAGCAGCCTCCATTCTGAGATTCTTTTTCTGCGTCATTTAGTTGTTTTGTCATCTAGCTCAGTTTCCTGTCTGCAAAATCAGGTACAGAGGGAGAGAGAGAGAAAAAGAGGGAATATTGCTATAAACATATGTAATGCTAAAGGGGGTATCACCAATGAAAAATCAATCCTCTATTGCTCTCATTATTCTCTCTAAAACTCTCTTATTTACAGCTTATTCCACCAGTCCAGGGGCTTTTGTTTCTAAAACCAGGTTCCTCACTTAGCACCCAAAAAATAAAGTAAAAACACCACATTTCTCACAAGCTGGAATTTGAGATTATCTTCACCACCATATAGTGGTTGGGTCCTCTCTTCTCCTCAACACTCTGCTGTCTCAAGAGAGCACATGATAGCAGGAACAAGTGAACTTAGGCAAAACAAACCTAAAACACATATACAATAGATAAATTGTATCAGATGGAGATACTCTTAGAAACAGGTAACATTATATAGCATCTTGCCATCTTTCAATGGATTCCAGGCACAAACTCTCTACACCTTCCAAAAATACCTATTTTACTCCTAATTGCAACCAGCCCTAGATAATTAGTATATAACTACAGGATTTAAAACAGGTCTGGTATATTGCAACCAGGAAGGGGGAAAGCAAGACTATCTTAGCAAACCATGAAATAGATAACCTACCAAGATGGATATTGGTGCAACATAAACCTAAAAGATAGCTTTGCCAAATTACTGAAGTGTTTCTCTTAGTTGTAAGTCCTAACTTCACACTTAATTCTCAAGTAATTGATGAGTCTATACTAACATTAAAAACAAAGCAATCAACACTAAGTAATCGAGCCAACATATAACCCAATTTTGCTTCCATGTTCATGAAATATCTGGGTTTATCTCACAAGAAATACTTCCAATAGTGAATGGGACACACGAAAATTCAAGAAATGACACCTGTACCCTTCCTGCAAGGTACCCAAGTGGTTCTCTCTGATGCTTAACGGCAAGGGCATTAGGTGTCTTGAACATATAGCTTGTAGCAATAGCTGTGGCAGGTATCCTTTTTGGCGCATCATGCTACAGCTCATGCCTAGATTTTTATACTCATTGACATATTTCTCAATAGAATTAAAATACAAAACAAAATCAATCAAAAACGTCTTTGGAAATTTCTTTTGTGGGCCTCTTGGAATAGGTCTCTCTGTTTGCATAGATAAGTCTGCTTACATCTACATCTTCCTAGACCTACTAAGCAGGACCCACACTGGGGGATACTATTGTTGTACCATCAAATAAAAGCACAAAATTGACCATGTAGCTTTAGATACCCATAAGTAGAGATCTTTAATCCCATATCCTTGTCCTCAACAGAAAGCAAAGTACCAACATAGCAAGCAATGACAACACAACGAACCAGAGTGGATCCCTCCCTAGCAAGGGCTGTGGAGATCTAAATGTAGGAAGCCATATCCCTATAGTCAAGGAAAGTAAGTGATTTTTTTTTTTAATCACAAAAGTGAGTGATTTTGAGAGACCCACAGGAAAATTTTGCATTAAAAGGTATTTTATGGCTTAAAATCTCTAGTAAGGAAACAAAGCATCAACATAGATGGCCATCAACTCGCTTGATGTAATACCTTGCTATCTTTTGTGAAGAAACATCGCACCAAACCTTTGCAAACAAAGTAATTTCAAAAAAAAAAAAAAAAGTATCACTAAACCTTGAGATAGCAAAGAGGAGACCAAATACATCCCACCAGCATCACCATGTAGTTCAAGTCACTGAATGGTGTGTATTTGGAGAAAGAAAGAAGAGAGCACTTGCAGAATGATCTGAACCACAACATGTACTTGCAAACTATATTCCATCAAACACAAATACAATAGTAACTACAAATTACCTCTTCTGAAAAATAGAGGTGTCCAACACTAAGCAATGCAAACCCTGTGTACTACGATCAGAAAATTCAGCACAGTCATTCGCAGATTCTCCGGAGCATATGATGATCAAACGACAAAGGTCTCTTGACAAAGCAACCTGATGCCAAAAGGAGGAAAGAACCATTCTTAATTAATTGACGTAACTGATCTAAAAAGAAGCCCAAATAAAGTAACATCCGAGGAAAACAGAAAGGCACGAATTATACATACAACACAGATGTAGTAGTAACTCATCCAAGATCAAAACAGGACTCAAAAAAAAAAAAAAAAAAGAACAAAAAAGAATTCCCAAAATCAAGGCACCTCATTTCTAGTCACCTCAGAAAACATTCTCCACTTTCAGTTAGAATAGTATTTTACTCTTTTCACATACACAGTAGAGCTTCCCAGTTGCATGTTAAAATTAATCACATTTAGAAGTAATTAAACACAAATAGACAGCTATAAGCCTATAACCACCAGAGAACTGCAATCACAAAGAAGCATAAGCTCCTGCACACTAACTATAGATAAACAACAACTCTTTGTTTCAAGCTGAACATTTAAACAAATCTCAACTACAGAGTGCAAAGTAAAGAACAACAATGATGTGGTGATGCAGTTGGCAAGAAAAGGAACAAAGAGATTTATTGTTCATGGTATTAATCATTAGGTTTAGAAAATTGATTGTATTTTGATATTTATTAGGCATACAATTGTGTTTTCGGATTTTATTTCAAGGGTATTTTTAGGATAGTTAATCTATGATTAGGGAAGTGGTATTTTAGGAATACAAGGATATTTTCTATATTTTGTTAGCTTATGTTAGGCAATAGAAACCCCTCATAGTAGTTTAATTTTTAGAGTTGAATTTGACTAAAATCGAGTTGGCTACTTTGGGAGTGATTCTCCATAACCAATATAAACATCAATGCTTGATCTTTAACCTCATTCATCTGTAAAAACTCAGCTAGACAACATAATGTTTAACCACGAATTGTGTTAGATTACGAGATACACACCTTAAAAATTGAAGCCTGCAGCATACTAAATGCCTCTTGATCACCAACCAGAGGAAGAGACAAATTGTGTATATTCTGGAAGAAATTCAGTACATTTAGAAAGAGCCATTATCAGTAGAAAATACAAAGTATTTCAATAACTAGAGAACCCAAGAGAACAATCCCCCCCCAAAAAAAAAAAAAAAGAGAACTGAATGTGTAAAATGTAGCAAATATATATCAAGCTTTTAAAGCTATTACAATAACTTGTGCTCTACAACGTCAACAAAAGATGCAAAAAGATCCTAAGGCTATGATTCAAGTGATAAGGCTCAGGCGATGGGTCAGATGTACACTTTCTGATTCAAGATGCCCATGGCATCTGCTCAAAGGAGGCTAGAATATGGCAATTTTAAATTGCCAAATTGATTAGCCTATGACCAAAGTAACATCAATATTCACACTTATGTACAATTGAAAGAACATTCACAAGTTCTCCTAAATTCTTAGGTCTTAGAAAGGTAATAGCTGCCTAAATATAGTTCAAAATACTAAGATCCAGGTGATTTTATTTTAGAATGATGAAATCACAATCTAGTGGCACTGATTTCGGAAGAAAACTCAGTAGAGGTACCAAGCTTTGTACAGTTTGGTCCTTGGGTATAAGAGCCTAATGTAACAAGATTTTTTAATGTCTGGAACTGAGATTGTATTTAGACATTGGTCTAATGCACAGTTCACAAAATCCACCACGGACACAGTCACAATACATAGTACGAAGAGAATAATGCATGATGTTGAAGTGTTGAACTAGATATTAATTTATTGCATATCATATCATTCTACTGAGTCAATGGTACACTGGACATCATGATTTGAAATTTTGCAAACTCATGGATGTCAGGTCACTCACAATGTTCCCAATGGGAAATATACCAAATATACTGAAGCATATGCCTCCATCTTTATCTGTACTGCAAAGGATGTTAAAATTTTGATGTGAAGTATTTAGAAAATCCTGAAATGAATCTTCACTATTATCCATTAAGGTAGAATCCCCAGCTACCACTCCTGACATTCGTGGGATTCTTGGAGCAGGAGAAAAAAACGTGATGTACGGTCCTCATAAGATGCCACATTTCCAGAATCCTGCAAAAATTAGAGAGTGGATGGAGTAAATATCAAAAGGGAAATGATGACATTGATCAGATAAGTACAATTTATATACAGGGGGAAAAGGATACTCATGTAACATAATAGAATAACGCCTGTGCTGTATAAAATTTAGTAATGCAGACCCACCAGAATGGAAAATAATTTTTGTAACAAGAGCCAAAAGATTGAAGAAGACAAGAACACAAACTTTATTCAGTTCTCCATTTCCACCATCCTCCACCCAGTTAAGACAAAGCACAGCCGCATTGTGAGTCTTCACGCTTCTTAGTGACTTCCCATTCTGCATCCATATAAACAGCATTCATAAGTAAAATGTCTTTATATTGCACAGAAAATCAGGCAAAGGTTACCTATTACAAAGCAAAAGAAGCATTATATAATATGATAATTATCTCATATTACAATTAGAAGCGATGAGGGCACTGTGTCGCTGATTTTTAGAAGCTACACCAATAAGAGGCTGTTTGGGAGGGGGTTAAGGAAGGGTAAGGGGAGTAAATAACAGTAACTACTCCCATTACCCATGCTAGGGAGCTAATAGTAGGAGAGTAAATAATAATAAGGAGTAATCCTTACCCTTCCTTACTCCTCTTTACTCTCATTTTCTAAACTCCCCCTCCAACTTGGGGTATAAAGAGGAGTAATATCATTTATCAAAACAAAAAAATAAAATTCACGTTACTAAATTCCGTGATAAACCCTCCTTTTATCAACATAGATGTATATGTATGTAAATTAATTTTCTTATTTACGAATTCTCATACAATTTCAATTAATGTAGGCTACTTACTCTTGTTTACTAGTGCCTTACTCTTATCAAAGTCTTCAGCATGGGTTACACTATTTACCTTTAATTACAATCCCTCACTCTTACTCCTCCTTACTCTATGAACTCTTACTCATCTATCTTACTCTATCATTTTTGGGAGTTGAAGTACTCGTAACAATCTTGATGGGGGTTGGTCTAAAACTACAGCCAACACATTCAAACCGCATTTCTCAACCTTCATGATGAACTCACTCAGTAGTATAGATGCTGGATATTTTCAATATCTTTGTCCATGATGTCCACTAAATTCTGCTTTGTAAACCAGTTGCCATTCCACAACTGGGATTTTGGTCCCACCACCACTTTCCACCTAATCCCTTTTCTAAAATTTCTTTGTCCTTCAACACGCACTTCCAAAACCATGAGTTCGCAGCTCTAGCTTTAAATAATATAATGGCTCCTGGTAAAAATATTTGTTCTCATCTGTTCCACCCAGAAATTATATGCATTAGTAAGATATCTCCATCCTGTTTGGCTGTTTTCTGAGGAAATCACTATTAACAGCTTCCATTTTACATAAGCCTAGGCCTCCAACTTCTTTGGCCCTGCATCTTTATCTCTTTCAAAAAGGAGTAAGCCCTTTTCTGTAATATATTAGATTTCTTCCAAAAGTATTGAGCCTGTACTGTTTGTTCGGGAAAGTAGAACTGCATACTGTAGGCTCGAAGAAACTCAAGAATATACTATATTCATGGAACTCTGCCCACTTTGGAGAGTGTGTTTGCTTCCATGTTTGCATTGCAGCCCATGACTGGCCCTAATGAAGAGGTCTGTAAAGTTTCTTTTGTTTGCTCAACTAACAGAGAACTGAGCATACCAAATATTCCAAGTGTATCACTTCAAGTTTATGGTTTATTAAATACTGCAGAAACAATTCGCTCGCCAATCTTTTTTATTTCTAGAGAACACTAACCACTACAACAGATCTATGAAAATTGACCACATTCACTATTGAAGTTGCCTTTCCGTGTAGAAGATGAACCATCGATCATTAATTCAATCTGACACCTGGCAGCACCCTTAAATCTCTTATGGCAATATGCCCACCAATTTGTATGACGACTCACATGAATTAGAAATCAAAGAGTATGGTAAACAACGAAAAGGAAAAAGAATATTATTATGCGAAAGAACTTCCTCAAACTAGAAAATGAAATGTTATCACACATAGTAGTCAATCCAATACTTCACATGATCAACAACATCGTCATGGTAATAACACGAGTTATAGCACACAATGAAGCCACCAGAGACGAGAGAAATGAATGACCAGGGGCAGAGTAATAATAATAAACTGTTTATTCCCCAACATCTTAGGTTACTAACTTCAACATCATGCAATGAAATGGCTCCATCTTCAAGCCCAACAGCAATTGCTTTACCATCAGGACGCCAACATAATGATGTGACACACTTTCCTACAAAAAGTTTACAACCACCAATCAATATACCTAAAATAGCAAGACACCCGGGCATATGTATGTTTTACAAGCAATGGTCATATTTGATAAGAATGAGAAACAAAGCCCAAAAGAAAAAGCATAAAAATATGACTAAGCTTAAGCTACTTAGAAACTTATCGCCACACAGAAGACAGAGATGTGTCCCCAGGATGGAAATGAACTATTTCATTTAGCACGTTAGCAAGTTTGAAATGCAAAGTACTCAGCACAGGCATCAATCACATGCAGACAAAAGTTTCTTGGATTCAACAGCTTAAAAATCAGAAAAATAAATCATGGTAAAAGATAATACTCTTCTTGGGATACAATTTGGAAAAACCATTTATATACAAAAATTCAAAATACACCGTGAAGCAACACGTTTTATGCCCAAATAAGCCAGTGACGGAAACAATTATAACAGATTGAACTTTCAAATACCTAAAAACAGGAAAAAAAAAAAGAAGAATATTTGAACAGGAGTGTTAAAGAGACAGGATTGGACAGTCGACCTATATAGCTTAACATAGCAATTTATCTGAATGATCATATCAGCCATTTAACTTATAAACCTGACTTTAAAAAATTTGAATAGCTCACATTCACGAAGGACAAAGAACTAAGAACTGAGAGTCAATGCAGATTCTACATTTAACCCCCAATATAGGTCCACTTATGCATGAAGACAGTTGTCTCAAACAAGGTACTATATCACCAAGTCACGAGCTCTCCTAACATGATGATTATGAAAGCAAAGCAAAGCACTTTAAGCCTTATGGAAGCATATAAATCTTTGCATCCATTGAACTCCATCAAACGTAAAATCCTTGTGCAACGAGAACAGTCTCCTTGGCTTTCTCCCTTTTCCAAGAAAACAGCAATACTTGTTCGAAAAGAGTTCCATAAACTTAACACATGATGAACATAGACTTGAAGGCAACAATGGATCCATGAAAATAAATTGCAGATTATTTCAGCTCATAAGTTCAAAAACAAATAGGGAAAAAAAGAAAAGAAAAGAAAAACACTGGACCAAAAACCTAAATCAATTCTATAGGCATAATCAGAAAGGCTCCCTAGTACAAGGCCCGCATATTAGCAATTAGTGCCACTGATATCATAAACTAGAATCTGTTGCTAGCCATTGAATTGTACAGCGAAACTTTGACATAATTAGGCTAAAATACACATACAACATGCTCAGATAGAATATGCTAAGATGAAAGCCAAAACTTGAAACAAACCGGGTGAAACCGTCCATAATTAGGCTAAATTACATAAACTAGAATCTGTTGCTAGCCATTGAATTGCCAATACAGTGCAGCCCAAAAGCAACATTCTCAATCAGAGGGTAACAAAAGGCAAGAAACGAACCGGGTGAAACGGTCCATAATCTCTGCCAATTGAAACGGTGGAGGATGATCTTGGAGTCCTCGGTCACCATAGCCAACAAATCTTTCTCGGGGTTCCATTCCGCCATTTTAATCTAGTCAATTACACAAACAAGATTCAATTTTCCTTGCATTCAAAAGAACTACGACATTCACAGCCACCAATGACAGTAGGGAAAGACATGACCAACCTGAGATGGCGCTGGTTTGTCGAACTGAAGCTGAAAAGGAACCACTCGCTGCGATTCATCAGTTTCCATTGCTGAAGAGCCACAAAAACCCCTCAACCTTTACTTTAAAAAATCACATGAACAAGAACAATGAGCAACCATAGAAGGCCTAACTAACATCCAGCGCAGTTCCAGAAAGGTACAATATCAATCAATATCACGAAAAAACAGAAAATCGGCAATCATTCTTTGAAAGCGTATCCTGAGCTGTGCCGAACGTATGAAGAAATTGAATCGTGAAAAAATGAGGAGAGAGAGAGAGAGAGAGAGAGAGAAGCAGAATTTGGGCATACCTGTGCTAAGAACAGTGTGAAACAAAGGGAAAAAAGAGCAGAAATTAAAGTGAAGGGCGGGATTTTGGGTTTATATTCTTGGGTGGAAAGTTGTAGTAAGCAGAATTGAGAGTTGCAGAATTATGAGTTGAACAGCTCGCTTCAATGTGGAGGGAGGACTGAGGAGAGGGAGAGAATTGGGCCCTATAATTTCAGCCCGTTCTGCTGGTCTCCAAGAAAAAAACTAAAAAGTAAATCGCCCCGGGTCGCCCGCGTGACAGGCGGGAATACTCACCACTACACTACAACGACCTTATCGTAGAAATCATAAAATTAATTAATTAAAAAATATAAACTAAGAGTATATTAGTAAAAAATGAATCCACGATAGTCTGGGATTTTGAACCCGACGTGCAACTCAAAATTCAGACGCGCTACCATTGCGCCACGGATCCGCGGAATACTCAAAATTCAACAATTTTATTATAAATCTAGATTTTGTGTTTTGTATCCCACGATTCCGCCATTTACGTTACTCGAACCGAATTTACTGAAATAAAATTATTTAAATATGAAAAAATTCCATGGGTAGAAATAAAAAGAGTAAGTACAATTTTCAATGCTTTGATTATATACGAAGTAAGAAACATTAGAATTATTCTTTACAATCCTCATCCTATTTCTTTTGTTTTCGACCAATTATTTATCGATACATTTCCAAGTACAAGTGCCATGTCCCTACCGATAGTATAGTCTAACCAATATACAGGTCCAAATAATATAGTGGTGTGTTTGGTTATGGGGAAATATTTTATTAGAAAATTATTTTTTATAGAAATAAATTTTTAAGGAAAATTATTTTTTACTCACATTTTTCTTTGTTTGGCGTAAGCAAATTTATTTTCCATTGTTTGGTAGGAAGGAAATTAATATCATAACCTTATACCCCAACCCTAAACCCTAAATCCCCCAAACTCTAACCCTAAACCCTATATCCCATACTATAACCCTAAATCCCCAAACCTTAAACCCTAAAATCCAAAACCCTAACCCTAAACCCTAAATCCTAAACTCATACCTTAACCCTAAACTCTTAACCCTAAACCCTAAATCCTAAACTCATACCTTAACCCTAAACACCCAAACCCTAACCCTAAACCCTAAACCCCATACCCTAACCCTAACCCTAAACAAATATACCTCAACCTCCCCTCCCCCAAAAAAGAAAGAGAAAAAGAAAAATGTGGTAAAATTAACAAATTACCCAACACAAGTCCTCTAAAAACAGAGCAAAAATAGAAGTAGAGGACGAAAGAGAAAACAATGGAGCAAACAAAAAGGAAAAGCAAGTTAGTCGACTTGGCCTCAATTTGAGTGTCACGGACTGGACAAGCATTCGAACGCCAACACTCATTGGTTAATAGAATCTAGCAACTTCCTCATAAGTCATATCCAAATTCAATAATAGGGAACCTTAAGGCATGAAAATAATAAACTAAAAAGTTTGAAAAGAAAAATACAATACAGAGTTTGAATAATATTTCTAGAAGGAAAAGCATGAAAAAGAGAAGTTATATTCCAACAACAAGCCAAAGTTTTCTAGAAGGGAAAGCATGAGAAAGAGAAGTCATATTCCGCAAAAGTTTGTTTGTCACGAGCAAATGCCAAACAATACTATCGAGTCATTTTGTTCTTCTTCATGAAGTTTTGAAACCAAATTTTACGAAACTTCTCATTTTTCACTAGAAAGCCCTTGCCTTGACTTTCGTTTTCAATCAAATAATCGAATGCGTAAGCTAAGAACTCATCTTCATAACCTTTAATCTTCATAACTTCTTCAAAAAGTAGCTCAACATCAAGCTTGGATTTGGAGAATTTTTCAAGTGCCGTAGCAACTTGACCAAGTTGAGCAATCATTACTTGTATTTTCGAGTCGACCTCACAAGCTCTCTTTCAATTTTTCATTGACCCCGATGGTACACTAATAGAAGAAACCGATTGTTTGTCATTTTCTTTCACGGTTTTACTTTCACCATTACTTTTCTCTTCTATATTTATCGCATGATCATAAGACTCCACTTCAACATCTAGCACAACGTCCTCTAGCTACATCTTTCCCAATAACAATGGCCATTTCATCATATATCTTATTTTTTTATTCAAATACTTGTCATGCGTATGATTTGCCTATTAAAAAAAACATAAAAAAATCACAAACATCATAACTTAATCTCAGCACCAAAGTTACTCAAATAACCAACCAAAACTTAGCAAAGTTTTTGATTTTACTACATTCGAAGAGAGACGAGGATCGAGAGTAGAACATAAAAAAGGGGTGATTTTAAAAACTAAATAAAAGATAGTCAAAGAGTGATTGAAAGTATATAAAAGCGAAAAGGGGGAGGGAGGGGATTGTACCATACCTCAATGTATGAGTCTAGCGCTAGAAAAAATCGGGTTCGGACAATTCGGACATTCGGACAAAAAACCATACTCGGACCCCTGTCCGAATTGCGGATTTGGACGCGCCGACTGCACCCAAACTCGAACCCAAACCCAAATGTCCGAATTTTTGATATGAAATTTTGATAATTGAACTAAAATTATGTATGTGACGAACCCGAACCCGAACCCGAATTTCGGATGTCCGAACTCGAATGTCCAAATATTTTATTAAAAATTTTGTAGATTTTGGACTAAATTATACCTAAACTTGAATGACCGAATGTCCAAACGTGATTGTCCAATTGTCCGAATTTGTTCGAACCCGAATAAGTCACAAAGTTCGGACAACCCAAACCCGACCCGAATTTAATTCGGACATAACCGATTGTCTAAATTTAAAATTCGGACAGAAAATTTGTGATTGGACCCGATTTTTTTCAGGTCGGACAAATTCGGACTATTGGGTCGGATGGATTTTGTGCCAGCGCTATATGAATCATACAAAGTACATGATGCTTGGATCATCTTAAGATTTTCATCCCACCCAAAGCCGGAATCTTTATTTCGAAGTTTTGATATCACTCCCTATGTAGCTTTCACTATCTTCGGATGATTATCAACATACTCATACAAGCATTTAACATTATACTTCTTTGATATGAAATCTGCTGCTGCAGCAAAGGAGATAGACTCGAAAGTATGGTTTGGTCGATTTCCCTTGTTAACTTCATTAGCCAAAAATTCCAAGTAACTCTTTCGACATCGCCTTTGGCCACTTGGAATTGAGTTATTTTCTCATGAACTTCATTATTCTTCCTTTGTCCATGCTAGTACAAGACAACTATTTGCAACACATACAAATTGCCGTTATACATGAATTAGAAGAGGTGAAACACAATCACAAATTCATGAAATATTAATTAAAGATCTAGATACACCTTATGAACACAATAATTAAACATTAACATTAGAAAAACAATCATTGGCATTACTAATGATGCAATTATCAAAGTTTTTTTCTCCCAATTATTTGTTATGAATGTGAATGAGACAACTTACATATGGCATAACTCAAGAATTATTGGATTAACATGATAAGTGAGAACAAATGGCAACGCATAGATGAATATTAAGATAATGCTTAAAAAAGTAGAATAATCCAATCAAAAACCCATGGCTTGTCTAATGATGCTTGTTTGAGCTTGAAATGGGATTTGACAGATCCTTTACATGATGGGATTAAATTACACTAAACAAAGAGAATAATCCACAAAAGATGCTTCAACCAAAAGGGAACTTATGGACACTATTCATGGTGCAATTCTGGCCATGTATTGGATTTCCCTTACGTAAGCTTCACTTTGATTGGCTCTAGCATTTGATCCCCTTCTCCAAATTAAGTGAATTTTGAATCTCTAGAAAGCTCTATGCCAGCTATGCAGCCAACATGCTAGTCAATTCAATTGACCTTCCGAACATAGACTTTTAGGCCTCCAAAGTCAAACGTGCGAAATGCTCCAAAGCCGAAAGTATTCTTACTCGATATTCTCTCCTCAACTTGATCTTTTTCTTAAGATTGACTCGGATGAAATTTGAGTATAATGAATATTAGACTTAGAAAATTCCATTCTTCTCGGACTCGAGATAATTATGCACTTAATCATCTTAATTAAATTGTTATCTCGTGTCTAATCATGGACCAAATTATTTTATACTTTGAGAATCAAAATTGGTTTACTTTTGAAGGTTATCTAAACGAGGTTATCCTACTTTTGAATTACAAAATTAACTAGCTTCAAGGTGTCAAATCGCCGCGAGATAAGACTTTTTCTACTTCGATGAAGGCCCGGACACCGTGTCGGGGTTGTCTGTTTCGAAACCGGAAATCTTCAACGCTAAGCTCAACGGTGGTTTCCACCTTACTTTTCGGACACCACCAGTGGATTGGGACATCCTAAGGAGTCAAGAGCCGTTGCACAACGTTCACATCTCAACGGATCTTTTCGAGTGATTGAGAAGAACGAGTCATAACGGTCACGAGAGGACTTCTAGTCGAAGATAGTCACAACGGCTAATATGCTTGGTCATCTATAAATAGAAGCCAACTCTCAAGACTTGAAGATTCGCTGGAATTATTGTTAATATACATTACTTAAGCAAAAGTCTTTATATTCATACTCAATCTTCTACTTACAACTCCAAGTTTGTACTTAGCATCTTTATGAGTTGTAAGGTCTTGTAATCGATTACAAATTCTCTTTCTTACTTTCCGAGAAAAGTCCCTTTACTGAGCTATAAGGGTTATCTCAGCTTAGTTGTCCCTAGTCGTAAAGGTTACCTCGGTTAGGAAGTACTAGATCGAGATAAGGGAATTTCTGAGTCTAGGACAATCTTGTAAGGAATTGTCTAAGGGAGCAATTCTGGTTAAGTCTCGTCTACTGTATTTTGTGGATTCAAAATAGAGGATTTGACTTGGTGCTTAGATTAGCATTGGCCGTGGTTTTCTCGCCCTAGGAGGGTTTCCACGTAATTCGAGTTCATACTTTTCCGAGTTCAATCTAGACTCGGAATTAACCGATTATCCTTTTCAAGCAAAAGATTCTAAGTTTGTTCTAATTTCCTCATCACCCTATTCACCCCCTCCGGGGTGACTAAGACTCTCCAAGAACAAACCTTCAATTGGTGTCAAAGATTAGCCTTTCGAAAGGATCTAACCATCCAAAGGTTTAAAGATCAAATGGCTCGGAACAATGGATAGTTCGATGAAGGAAGATCTTCCAAGCATACCACCAAAGTTTAAAGGATCAAACTTCGTATACTAGAAGAAGCTCATGGAATGCTTTCTACTTGGATCACGATGAAGATGTATGGAACATCATATGAGAAGGTAACTACATTCCAATGAGGATGGAGGAAACAAGACTTGTGCCTAAAGCAAAGATCGAGTACACTCATCGAAGAGGCGAAAAGTTCGGAAAGAACTTTAAAGGAATGAACATTCTAATGTGCGCCATCAACTCGGAAGAATACAACGAGTGTCGACTTATGACACAGCAAAAGAAGTGTGGGACACTCTTGTCAACACTTATGAAGGCACTAGCCAAGTCGGACAAGCGAAGATAAGCCAATATCTTCACAAATACGAGTCGTTCAAGATGGAGCCGAAGAAAACATCACTCGAGATGTTCATCCGCTTCACCGAGATTACTAACAATCTCAAATCTCTAGGTAGAAAGATTTCCCATGAGGAAATGTGCGGAAAGATACTAAGAAGCCTACCTAAGAGAAGATGGGGTCCAAAAGTAACCGCCATCGAGGAAGCTCGGAACCTCTCTCTGTTAAAGCCGGACGAACTCATTGGGAAGCTACTCACCCATGAGATCCATCTCGAAAGAAGAGGACGCCGAGGTCAACACTAAAAATAATATTGCGCTAAAGGCCTCGGAAAGTAGAGAAGAAAATCCGAGTTCATCGGACTCAAAAGAAGATCCCATGGCACTTATCACTAGAGGCTTCAAAAGCATTATGAAGCATAATAGATGGGATAAACGGCCAAAAGAAGAGTTCTACAAGAAAGACAAGAAGGATAGAAAAGGTAAACACTCTTCCCCTTCAAAATTATCTTTAACTAAGAACTCGGTCTGTTTTGAATATGGCATCAAAGATCATATAGTCAAAGACTCGTCCAAGGAGAAAGAGGGACAGAAAGAAGAAGAGGGCTATGATGGCCACATGGAGCGATGAAGATTCATCCGAAGAAGATAAAGACTTAGATGACGCAAAGTGTCCGATGGCACTATCGGACTCGGAAGCCGAATCCGAGTCAAACTCGGATCATTCGGACAATGAGGAAACGAATCCTCGGGAGGTAATTGAATATTTCCTCAAGTTTTCCAAAGTTGATTTAGCTAAATATATTTATACTTTGGAAGAGAAGTCCAATTCCGATTCTTCTCAATTTAAAGAACAACTTGAGTCTATCACTTCGAGAGCATTTCTTTGAAAAATGAATTAGAAAAGCCGAGACTTACTCTAAGAGAACCCAAGACTAGTGCTCAAGCTAATGAGACTGAGTCTGAGTCACTCGAGAAGAAAAATGAGCATCCGAAGCAAAAGCTCGGTGAGTCTCAAGAACTTGTTTTGAAGTTTACTTAAGGTTAAAAAACCTTGACATGCTCTTAGTGTCTCAATGTGTCTCCTTCGAAAAGAAGGACTTGGTTTTAACAAGGAGGAGGAATCTAACTCCTACCCAGAGCTTTAAAAAATGACTCCAGAATTGTGAAGTTCAGGAAGGCTGAGCACGGTCCCATTCATAAGAATGAAAAGAGGACTGAACCCGGACCATCGTACAGGAGAAAACCTTCTCCACCAATTTATAAAAGGAAAGATTTTCAAAAGAAAGAGACACAAACTCAGTTCTCTAAAAGGAAGACTCGGAGTCAGGCCAAACCCAAAGTTATTCAAATCTGGGTTCCCAAGAGTCTTCTTCCTCAAAAAGACCACGAGTAAAGGAAGTTACTGGGATCGTTAGAGGAAGTGAGAAGGGGTAGTTTGTTTCGACTTGCGAGTAACTCGGAAAAGGACAAAAAGGCATTGGTATCTTGACGGTGGATGCTCACGCCACATGTTAGGAGATTCAAGACTCTTTTATGAGTTAGAAGAGTACAAAGGAGGCAAAGTCACATTTGGAGATGATAGCAAGGGCAAGATAATTGGAATAGGCAAGATTGGAAAAGGAGACAATCTAGTCAACCCAGATCTACCTTGTCAAGGGATTGAAGTCCAATCTACTTAGCATCTCTCAATTGTGTGACAAAGGTCAAGAGGTAAGATTCACTCGGACCAACTGCTATATTTTTGATGAAACTACTAAGGAGACTAATCTCTCGGGTAAGAGATCGGGTAATACCTACACTATTCCTCTCTCCGACCCAAGTCGAATTTATCTTGTTTAAAAGCATCTCTACATGATGATTCTTGGACATGGCATCGTAGACTAGGTCATGGTATGCACACCATTAAGAAGCTTGCATCTCATGGTTTAGTCGGAGGATTGCCTAACTGTGCATTTAAGAAAGATAAAATTTGTGAAGCATGCACAAAAGGGAAACAAGTCAGATCATCTTTCAAATCTCTCAAAATTGTTTCCACATCCAAAGTGTTTGAAATGTTGCATATGGACTTATGTGGTGAAATCCCTATCAAGAGTCTTGGAGGTAAATCATATGTACTTGTGATTATTGATGACTACTTAAGATTTACTTGGGTTTGTTTTCTTAAGCACAAAAATGAAGCTTTCAAAGAGTTCAACAAGCTCTGCAGAAAAATTCAAGTTGTGTCTTAGACTCGGATCAAAAGAATTCGAACAGACCATGGAAGGGAGTTCAACTACTTAGAATTTGTAGAGTTCTCGTGATAAGAATGGCATCTCCCACAACTTCTCAGCACCAAGAACCCCTCAACAAAATGGAGTAGTGGAGAGAAAGAATCGAACTCTTGAAGAAATAGGAAGGACAGTGATGATTGAACATGATCTACCTTACTATTTCCGGGCTGAGGTAGTCAACACAGGAAACTACACACTGAATAGATGCCTTATCGGACCCATCCTGAAGAAAACTCCATACGAGCTCTACAAAGGGAAGAAACCCAATATTTCATACTTTAAACCCTTTGGATGTAAGTGTTATGTTCATAACAATGGTAAGGATCACCTGACCATGTTTGATGCTTGGTCGAGATGAAGGTATTTTCCTTAGTTATTCATCTCATAGTAAAGCATATCGCATTTTCAATAAAAGAACTAACAAAGTGGAAGAAAGCATCCACATTGTTTTTGATGAGATTGATCAAGGAAAACCAAGTGAGTCAACATTTTCAGATCTGAAGCTCGGTCGAGATGATGATGTTATCGAAGATGAGCTTAGAAAGGGTAAAGGAAAAGTCACTCGAATGAAGTAGCTCGGAACACCTTGATTCATAATGAAATAACTCAAGGGCCAGCTCAGAATGTCGAAGGTCAATCGGATGAACAAGCTCAATCGGAACATACTTCGAAGATCAACCAATTCAACCTACAAATCTGGTGAACCAACGAACGGTAGAGCATTCAAATATGCTTCGAGCCACCCACTCAAAAACATCCTGTCTGATATCAATAGTGGGGTAAGAACTCGTTCCTCTATACAAAATCTATGTGAATTCACTACATTCATACCATTAATTGAACCCGGAAATGCACTAGGAGCCCCAAATGAACCTGAATGGGTAAAGGCCATACAAGAGGAACTCAATCAATTTGAAAGAAACCAAGTCCGGACTCGATCAAACGACCTTCCGACCACCCAGTCATAGGAACCAAATGGGTTTTCAAGAACAAACTGGATGAAGGTGGGTTGGTAGTCAGAAATAAGGCTAGACTTGTGGCTCAAGGTTACAATCAAGAAGAAGGAATTGATTGTGGGGAAACCTTTGCACCAATGGCTAGGATTGAAGCAATTAGAATCCTATTGGCATTTACATCAAGCATGAATATCAAACTGTATCAAATGGATGTTAAATGTGCTTTCCTTAATGGTTTCATTGAAGAGGAAGTCTATGTTGAGCAACCCCCTGGATTTGAAAACTCGGAATTTCCAAATCATGCTTTCAAGATAGAAAAAGCTCTTTATGTTCTTAAACAAGCTCCCTGAGCTTGGTATGAAAGACTAAGCAATTTCTTGGTTGAAAATGATTTTAGAAGAGGTCGATTGACAAGACTCTTTTATAAAAACCAAGAGGAAAGACTTTCTTATTGGTCAAATCTATGTTGATGACATAATATTTGGAGCTACTAATGAAAATCTCTGTCGAGAATTTTCCGAGTTAATGAGACAAGAGTTCTAAATGAGCATGATGGGAGAACTTAATTTCTTCCTTGGTCTACAAATCAAGCAAGACAAAGATGGAATCTATGTCCATCAATCAAAGTATACCAAGGAACTACTGAAGAAGTACAAACTTCAAGATGCAAAACATGCAACAACACCTATGAGCAGTAGTATAAAAGCTGGACTCGGACGAAAAAGATAAAGCGAAGAGTACCGAGGTATGCTTGGATCTCTATCGTATCTTACTTCCAGTGAGGCTAGACATAATGTTTAATGTATGTTTGTGTGCAAGATTCCAAGCTAATCCAAAAGAATCACATCTCACTGCGGTGAAGAGAATTTTCGAGATATCTTGCAGGGACTCGGAATCTAGGTCTATGGTACTCAAGAGATTCGGAACAAACTCTTCATCGGACACTCGGATGCTGACTATGCTGGATACAAAGTTGATAGAAAGAGCACCTCCGGAGCCTGCTAGTTTCGGGTCAATCCTTTATATCTTGGCACTCAAAGAAACAGAACTCAGTAGCTCTATCAATTGCTAAAGCTGAGTACATTGCAACCGGAGCATGCTCGTGCTCGGATTTTATAGATCAAGCAAAACTTGAAAGATCTTGGATTGTCATTCAAATCAATTCCAATCAAGTGTGACAATCAAAGCGCAATCGAGCATCACCAAGAATCCAATTCAGCACTAAAAAACAAAGCATATTGAGGTCGGGTATCATTTTCTAAGAGACCATTCCGAGAAAGGTGATATTGAGCTTGAATTCATACCTACCAAACTTCAATTAGCTGATATCTTTACTAAGCCACTTAGTGAGGATCGGCTTTACTTTATTAGGAATGAACTTGGCATGATTAATGCATGATTATGTGCTTTTCTTAAGAGAAATTACTTTGCATGATTATGTGTTAAATGTTTCTTTTCCGTGCTTAAATAACAATTAGTTCAGTTGACCCAGTGATACTCGAGCTATGAGTTATCGATTGCTTGCAGCTTCGAGTCACTCAAAAACTTTACTGAGTCGGACTCGACTTTTGAGAAAAATGGGCATCAAACTTCGAAATCATCTCTAGATTAGTGGAGAATTTCAGAAATTTCTTTTAAAATCTTTTTTCTCTCTCTCTCACGCATATTGATAAGAGAACTAGCCATTGCGTGACAAACACTCGGAATTCTAACTGTTGGAGAGCAGTAACAGTCACACCGGTTTGAGGTGATCGTTGGAGAGTTGGGTCGAACGAATATCGAAGGATAATTCTTTCTCTATAAATAGCATCATTTTCTTTCATTTTGCTACTTTACTCTCTATTCACTCACTCTCTCGCATACAACCTCACGAGCAAGTTCAATTTTTCGAAGATAAAACCTTCTCTCTCAAGCAAAGCAAGAATTATCTCAAGTAAGCACCGAAAGCTCTCAGCTCTCTCTACTCTTTCATTTTCTTTTTACTCTCTACTTTCTCAGCTCTCTCTCTCTCTCTCTCTCTCTCTGTCTCTGTCTCTCATAGTTCATCTCCTCTTCCTTCCACATCCAAATATGCCAAAAAGAGGTTCCCACCCGGACTTTCTTGGTTCTCGCAACGAAGAAACCCCGCACTAAAAGCCAAGAGGGTCCTTCCAACCCCTCTAAAATCGTTGTCACCCAACACCTAATGTTGGATGACGATTTCTTCCCAACCACAAAATTTTCGTGGTTGAATCACATCAAAACCACAGGGGTTTATAATTTTCTCTGTTTCAGCGAGTTCATTTACCCGAACTTGTTTATGAGTTTTACTCCAATCTCTTTAGCTCGAAGGTATCCTCACCTCCAGAGTTCAAGACATCGTTGTTCGAGTCAACGTCTCTCTCCTCCACCGCCTTTTCAAAGTCTCTTCTTTTTTCCTCAATAGCAACCCTATTCCTTTCAACGAGGTTGCTGATGAATTCTTTGAAAAATATTCAAAAGAAATACCCGAGTCACGCAAAACTTCTCAGTGACTCGGATGAAGTTAGAGGCCCGTTTTACGTGTTTTCTGCGATGAGAACCTTCTTTCCTCGACATTCGAGCAAAGAAAACCAAAAGCTCTCTTTAACATCCTCGAGGGCTACGAAGTAGACCTCTTTCCAGCTATTATCGAGCGGATGGCCGCTGTGCGGCTCGGACTAAGAAATCCACCCTCTTCCTTTTGGGGCTCTTCTTACCTTTATTTTTAAGCAATTCAAAGTTCCCTCCCCTCGGATCCTAATGCGGTTTCGAGGCTGCCATAGTTGTTGGCGAAAAGAACTTCTTGGGTATGGATACCAGGAGACCCAACCGGGTGTCCGGGTCCATAGCTCGAACCGAGGCAACCTTCCCCTCCGCCTTAGACTCGGACTCAAACTCAAACTCCTCTCTTTCTACCTCCTCCACCTGGTGGTGCCTCTACTTCAGGTGTTTCTCATGTCCTTTCTTCCGCCTTGTCCACCGCCATAATGGACAAGAGCTCCTCTGTGTCCACCGAATTTAAGGACACCCTCCGGTCATTCAAGACTGTTCTTCGATCAATGACCATCAACCAAAAGACTGCTCGATCCCAAATCCAAGAGCAGCAAGACGTGCTTCTTGAGATAAAGGCACGCGTCAAGGAGCAGAAGGAGTTGATTGAGCTCCTCCAGGAAAGGCGCTCCAAAGCGGCTCGGGACCCGATCAACTCGGACACATCCAAGGAGTCCTCGAGCCCTGTCAAATCCCTTTTCGGAGAGGCGTAAGAAGAAGAAGAGGAGACTGCGGCTTAGGGAGCCCCTCTCGAGGAGGAGGCAGAGGAGAAGGAAGAAGAAGGAGCAGAACAAGAAGCAAGCAAAAGGACAAGGTGCTCCCACCCTCCAACCGGAACCGATAAGCTCGGACAGTGAGTCCGAGTGAGTCGAAGACCTGCCGACAAAGGTCGGTCGATAGCTGATCAAGCTCGAGCAAGCACCTCCCTCCCTTGAGTTCTAAGAGGATGAACCTCCGGACGACCTCGTTCCGGGTCGGCCACTCGGAACTAAGCCCATCCCGGAGATCCCAATGCTGCCCCGCCTAGATCTACCACATTTTCTCGCTCATACCAGCGAAGGCGCACTTCCCGTTTATCCACTTCGACTCGGATCGCTCCCACTCCACCATCCTAACTTTTTTTCAGTTTTAATTTTAATTTTTTTGTCCGGACAAACAAATTCTATCTTCTTGATACATTCTGCATCCTTTTGTTTTTTTATGCTGAAAGGAAATGGGGAGAATAATTAGAAAATTTATTGTCTTATTTAGGGGAGTTTTCTCTCACCTTTCGTATATATTTTCCTATGTTTATGTGAATATTAATGAAGTATCCGATTTCGTGCTTATTGATCTCTAAGTGTAATTGCCTTCCGAGTTTTAATTTTTCTGAGTTCATCTTGGTTTAATATTTTGTGCTCTGGTATATTAACTCGCTTACATATTGTTTTTGCTCCGATATAAGCAATTCTCTAAGCTCGAAACACTTCATCTCTATGCGATATCTCATTCTTAGCTCGACACATTCTTGGCATAATAGCTCGATAAAATCTAAGTTTGAATTATGTTAGCTATTATCTCAAAACTATGTTATACCTTTCGAGAAAAAGAATGAAAACTAAGTATTATATCACTAACAAAGTTTCTATTTGAGTACGGAATGCCTTTCATCAAAAAGTGGGAGATTGAGGACTCGGACCTTGCATGTATATCATTCCGAGTACTATCAAGAATTCAGGTACAAACTTCATCTTTTATAAGTTTTGATTACAAGTCATTCCGAGTAGTATATAAACTTTTTGAGTGTTACGAAACTATTGCATGTGTTTTCATTTGTTTCGATCGACTCGTAAAGCATACTCTTGCTCATCATTTCACACTTATGGTTGTGAGTCACTCACACAAAACTCGGACTTATCGTAAGTTCAAACAATCTCACTAACACTTTTAAAATCAGGTCCGACTTCATATTCTAAGTTCAAATGAATTACAACGTTAATTCATCTTTCTAAGTCGACATGTTTTGTTAGAACTATATATGTCTAAGATCAAGTATTCTTACTCGATATTCTCTCCTCAACTTGATCTTTTCTTAAGATCGACTCGGATGGAATTTGAGTATAATGAATATTAGACTCGGAAAATTCCATTCTTCTCGGACTCGGATAATTATGCACTTAATCATCTTAATTAAATTATTATCTCGTGTTTAATCATGGACCAACATATTTTATACTTTGAGAACCAAAATTGGTTTACTTTTGAAGGTTATCTAAATGAGTTTATCCTACTTTTGAATTACAAAATTAATCGGCTTCAAGGTGTCAAATCGCCAGCAGACAACGCTTTTCTACTTCGATGAAGGCCCGGACATCGTGTCGGGGTTGTCCGTTTCGAAACTGGAAATCTTCAACGCTAAGCTCAATGGTGGTTTCCACCTTACTTTTCGAGACACTACTAGTGGATTGGGACATCCTAAGGAGTCAAGAGCCGTTGCGCAACGTTCACATCTCAACGGATCTTTTCGAGCGATTAAGAAGAATCGTTACAATGGTCACGAGAGGACTTCTAGTAAGAAGATAGTCACAATGGCTAATCTACTTGGTCATCTATAAATAGAAGCCAACTTTCAAGACTTGAAGATTGCTAGAATTATTATCAATACACATTACTTAAGCAAAAGTCTTTATATTCATACTCAATCTTCTACTTACAACTCCAAGTTTGTACTTAACATCTTTCCGAGTTATAAGGTCTTGTAATCGGTTAGAAATTCTCTTTCTTACTTTCTGAGTAAGGTCTCTTGACTGAGCCGTAAGGGTTATCTCTGCTCGGTTGTCTCTAGCTGTAAAGGTTACCTCGGTTAGGAAGTACTAGATTAGATAAGGGAATTTTTGAGTCGAAAATCTTGTAAGGATTGTCTAAGGGAGCAATTCGGTTAAGTCTGTCTACTCGTATTTTGTGGATTGAAAATAGTGGATTTGACTTGGTGCTTGGATTAGCACTGGCCGTGGTTTTCTGCCCCACGAGGGTTTCCACCTAATTCTAACTTCATACTTTTCTAAGTCCAATTTAGAGTCGAATCACTGATTATCCTTTTCAAGGAAAAAGATTCTAAGTTTGTTCTAATTTTCTCATCACCCTATTCACGCCCATCTAGGGTGACTAAGACTCTCCAAGAGCAAACCTTCAAGAAGGAAAAACAATAAAAAACTATTAAAAAAATAAAGACCTATTATGACGGTTCTTACATTAGAACCGTCGTCATAAGCTTCGAATAAATTTGGCTTTTGGGCAGGACCTATGATGACGGTTTGTCAAAGAGAACCGTCGTCATATGTAAATATACAACTACGGTTCTCTTTGGAAAACCATCGTCATATAGGTACCTCCGACAACGGTTTTTCATGAAAACCGTCGTCAAAGTGACCTATGACGACACGTGTTGAACCATAGTTAAAAATGGTACATACAACGATGCCCAAATACACGACGCCTGTTAACCGTCATTAAAGGTCATTTTTAACCGTAGTTAAAAATGGTTTCTAGAGTAGTGAGTCTCTGTCTCTCGGTCCCTAGATCTGAAATTCACCCTTCTTCTCTCAGTCACTCTCTTTATCGCTAGCCTCCCCAGTCTCTCTATCTTGCTCGCCTCATACTCTCATTGACGGCTAGTTGTTCTCCTCGCTCGCTCTCACGGCTTACCGGACCCGAGTTGTTGGTGGTCTCTCACTTTCGTAGCTCAACGGGGTTCTCTATTGCTGAATGTTTTCCTTGTTGATGGTTCCTTGCTCTCGCCGATGGTAGTGCTCAAGTTGAGGAACTTTCTTCTCCTTATCATCCACTATCATCGGCCGTTTTGGGAAGGGAATGGGGAAAAATCCTTGTTTAGGTGTTCGGCGTAAATATTACGTCCTTTTTACCCTCATTTATCTAGTTTTTATCTCGTAAAATAATACATTTTTAGGGTTTTTACTATTATTATTTATTTTTGTAGGTAATAAATTAAGTACGACAAGTTGAAGACAATTATTGCAAAAATAATAAAAATTTAGCAATTCGAAGCCTTTTTGCTCCAAATTTCTCCTAACAATTTTCTAGGCCCAACCCATAATTGTTCTCCGCAAAGGTCCCATGGCAATAAAAAAAAAAAAGGACGAATCAATTTTGTGAGATTTGGGCGGTGATGTTATTATGATGTCGGCATGACATCATCGCTGAATTTTCAGCGAGGCTTCCGGCGAAGATATAAAAGGGGGCAGCAGGAGCATCGGATATAAAAAAGGGCGAGGGCTTCGAAGTTGGAGTAGATTTTCTTTTAGGTCATAGATTATTTTAGTTTCCCTAGGGTTAATTCTAGTTTCATATAATTTTGTTCCTTTTATAAATATTGAGATTCAATTTGTTTTAGTTTTAATTATTAGTTCGTAAAGTTCGGTTTCTCATATTTTTCAGTTTTGTTCCTGGTAACTTTTTCCCTTTTGTCTCTCCCTACTCTCTAGTTGATTTATTTTAGTTTAAAGGTTCAATTTTTATTATCTCGTTGATGTTAGTATTAGTTATATTATTTGTTTAATTTTATGTTTAATTTTATTTTGCTAGTTTATATTGTTATTTGAGTCGATCTTTATTAATTTAATTGTTAGATTAATTGTGTTTCATGTTAATTAGTTATTAGTTTGTGTCACTTTGGTTGTGATTAGCCTCTTAATGGATAATTGATCTTGTCTCGAGCCTTTATTTACCTAATTTATGCTAATATTTTGGGGTTGTTTCTCTTACCTGCCACAGGTTCGATGAGATGACTAAAAGTGTCTTTTCATCTTGATTTTTAGGCGGTTGATCTATTATTGAAAGGTGGAGTCAATTTGCTAGTATGGGTATAGAGAATAGTTGGGATTTTGGCATGAAAATAGCTTGAATCCTAGGTAGGTCTAAGGTTGCTATTTTTGTAGTCTAGTTGGGCTAACCCCACGAAAGTAGGTGGTTAGAATAACTAGATTAGCTCATGACCGTTGAAAGTGTGGCTTGAGTAGGTTTTGATGGTGCAACCGACCACTCCTAAATACTTGTATAAACTTGGTAGGTTTGGATTTGGCTTGATTAATTAGTTTATTAAGTGGTAAAATCACAACTCGAGTATATTTCTATTGCTTTTTAGGTTAGTTTAATCATCATATGTATCTCATCCGTGTTGATTTGCCTAGACAGAAAGTTTAAGTTAACTTTGATATTTGAAACACAACTCTCTTTAGACATGACCCATGCTTGCTGGCTAGTTACAACTATGATGTGCACTTGCGGTAATAAATTTTAAGACTTAATTCTTCCTAACATCGGGATTGTTAGGACAGCGAGGCCCCTTTAGGGGCTGGAACGGGCGGAGACAAGGAGCGAGAATTTGAGTAGGGATGGGGATGGGGACAAGGAATATGCCCCATGTCTCCAACCCGTCCCGTTGTCATCCCTACTTGGGCTTGTGCAAGTATTTGATAATTTCTCGCCTCATGTTGATTCTTTTGGGTACTTTAGATTCATTGGCTTGTTGTATCAAATATCAAAGAGTTGGTTTGCTTGTAAGAAAATTGAGCAATATCTTGCATTTTTAGACATTAGATAAAGTATTGAAAAGTAAAATTTGATGTTAAAAAATCATATTTGACTTGCTTGTGTGATTATTTGGGAAAGACTTGCCGTTAAAGTGATCTAAATTGAGAATTACATGCTTAATGAACCTGAATAAAATAAGAACACTTGAGAAATGACAATTGGTTAAATTTAGATAATTCACTCCACCTTGAAAGAGGAGTTTGATATTTTAATTATTGACTATGAAACAACCAATTGAGTAAGAAATGGTTGATTGATACTTGAATAGGGAGGATTATTTGAATTGAATAATTCTTATACCGTTAATCATATCAATATGTTGGTATTAAAAATTTTTATCATAAACTTTTTGTTACCATTGATCTCTTGGCAATGTAAACATTTCTTGTACTACAAAGATCCTTTATTATTTCTTGTTTGTGGTTAATCTATGATATGATATAGCACTTCCAAGAGAGATAATCTTTCGACATCAAATATCATATTTGAAAAATCTAAGTCTATTAAATAGTCGCTTCAAAATATACAATTAATGCATCTACTCCAAATTTTCATAACAACATAGTAAGAAAATGAAAAAAATAAAATAAAATAAATTCTTACAATGGGAGGTAGACCATTTAGATTGCATGTTCCTCTCCCTCTAGGAGCCAACTATTTGGTTGGAGAATCTGTTGGAGGACAAAGTCGTGATTTGTGGGCCAGTAGTCATTGATCGTTAAAATTGTTCTTAGTAACCGATCGTGGCACGTAAAGGGGCTGGGTATTATATTATTAGCTTTTTGGTGTGTTAGATTATTCGTCCAAACCTAATTGATTTTGAATTAGGAGATTTGGTTAGGTTTATGGGGCTTATTTTAGGGAATTTTTATTAGGGTTTTTACCCTATATATAGAATGCTTTTTGTGTGACTTAGATGGGCCATTTTTGTATGTGCCTTTGTGTACCAACGAGTGCCTTTGTAGCCGTCTTTGCTATCCGAAATTTAAGAATGATTTCTTTGTGGTGACAGAGCTTTGTTTGAGAGATTATGTGAGTTGTAATAACTTTGCAATTGATCTCTTTCGGGATATTGAGATATTTCATTCTACTGTCTTTCATATAATAGATTCGTTTTTCTAATTGTAATATGGTTGGTTTTTCTTGTTTTGAGTTTTTATATTATAATATTGTCTCCAAATTTTATTTTTTATCTTAGTTATTTTTCTCGATTTGGTTTGATAACTTATTTTGGCTTCTACAATAATTGCTCAAATTATCCTTAATAAATAATATAAGAATCGGGTTTAATCAGATTAAGATCCTACAAGAGTGAGGTCAGATCCTTTTAAAGTTAGTTTCATTCAAAGTTTGCTTTCAAATGTTTTCATTTATTTTCATCTTTAGGAGCTCTACTTTTGGGTTGCGATTGGTGGAGGCAAGAATAAATTGTTTCCACAAATTAGAAAAACATTAAAGTTAACTTTACTTAGAAAGATGAATTCCTCCCAAGATATTTATCAAGCACAATTCGGCTTTTTCGAACTTTGAAAAGTACCTTAGAAAGAAAAAGCATGAAGAATTACTTTTTTTTCTTTTGTTTGGATTGAGAAAAATTGGTTGGAAAAAACGTTCACAGTAAAATGGGATGGGAAATAAATTATTTTAGGCTCTATTTGGACTTAGGAAAATAGCTAGGAAAGAAAAAAATTTGGAAAATTACTTTTTTCCTTTGTTTGGATTAAAGAAAAAGAGATGGAAAAAACTTAAAAGAAAACTATGGGAAAAGGTTAGGGAAAGTTAGTGTAAAATATTTTCTCCACAAAAACATAAGGAAAATCAGTGGAAAATGAACTTGAGGCCTCCCGAGCCCATTCGCTCTTCGCTTTTACCTTTCTTCACTCTATCATCTTAGGCACTCCTCTTCTCCTCCACCGGAGTGCTTCTTCACCTGAATTAAGGAGGCCTCCCCGGCCTCTTTCCTCTCACTTTCGCTCGCCTCAACCGAGCTCTTGCTTCTCCTCAGGCTTTCATCTCCTCGCTCTCCTCGTGTTCGTCTCTGCTCGGCGTTCTCTCTACCTCGCGACCTCTCTCCTTCGGCCTCCTCTTTCATCTGGTAAATATGTTGCTGTCTCTCTCTCTCGCTCTCTCTATCTCTCTTTCCCCTCCCACTCTAGTAACCCGTCCCTTCTCATATGTCGAAAACTAGGGTTTTAGAGTTAAATTTGGATTCAAGCGTTTTGGGTTCATTTGTACAAATTATGTGAATTTGTGGGAATTTGATGTTGTGTATTTGTGATTGTGTGGATTTATCCATCCGGGTTGGTTCAATTTCTCGTAGATAGCTATACTTTGTGTAGTTCATCCTTGAGAAATGAGAACGTTTTGTTTGTGCTTGAATGCTCGATATTCCAAAGATGTGACACTTTCCGTATCTAGAGACCCGAATTATTATACGTTCTCCATTGCAGTGGGTCCTTGTGTGAATTTTCCATCTCGTGGTCATACCCCGAGGATCCATCAAAATGTCCTAGTACGGATCACACTTCCTCTCATTCTACTTTGTATTATATCATCCTCCCACTATCAATCACCACCAGTAAAAGCATCTTTACATTTGCATTGGAAAATTCTTTTGTTTCTTTCTATCTACCAGCTGTACGTAACGCGTGTAATTACCATATATAGGATTAATCTCTTCCTTCTTGAACCTGGAATGTGCACAACATCCGCATTAATATGCAATTGTACGTAACGACTATGACTACCATATGTAGGATAAATTGTGTTGATATACGCACTCTCAAATAATAGGTGAGTGTGCTTTCTTCTGCCTTAATGCATTGTGAATTCCCCAACTTCACTAATCTATCTCTCGGTGAGTAATCTTCTATTTAGTGTGACTACCATATATAGGATAAACCGTAGCATAAGCGGATGGATACCGATTCATTTGCTTTGCCTTCTGTCCGAGCCAATTATACTCTAGTGATGCTGAATACTGAACTTTGCCTAAGTCCAACCATTGATTATATCTCTAGCCTTCAATTATTTCTTCTAATACTAACTATCTTCTACTCCGGAGACTCAAGTAGAGTGGACCAATTAATCAATTATTTCTGTTCATAGGCTTCATGAGCTGTGGTATTCCGGTTTGCAATTCTTGCACTTGAGATCGGCCAGGTATATTTTAAGCCTTCACTAGTCCGTTTAGACACAGCAGATCCCTCTGTTTGCCTATTAAAATAATTGGTTCTTGTCATCTATGATTGCGGACATACACCACAAAGTGTTCTCTTGCATATTGGATATGTAACTTTTTGCAGGTATTCTCCATAATTCTTGAAAGACGCATGTTTCTATGGTATTGGACTTGGTGAACTGGTCGAGTCATTCAAGTCTAGTTATAGGTTAGTTCGGAACAAGTTGATGGCCATTCCAGATCAAATTTGTACTAGGTCACATCAATTCCGGTCATGTGAAAATCAAGTTGCCATATATCAAGTTTGGGTTGAGTTGGGTTTTGTGTCATTTAAGTGGGCAATTGCGTCTCGGGTTTTGATAATATATGCATAATACGCTTTTATTGATAGGATTGATTCAATAATATATGCATAATATGCTTTTTTGGACTGCCTTGCTGCATATACGAGTTCTAGCCGCAACTAGCACCTACATTAATTGATTTTATTGGACAAATTGTAGTCACTTGTGAAGGTGGACGCTTGCTTACACAGATTGCATTAACATAGATACATAAATATATATATTCATGTGTTTTGTAGTTTAATCATCAATGGCATCAAACAAAATGAGGAACACTTCACTCCCTCAAGCGAATTGCCCCAAGTTGCCCTCCAGCCTCCTCCTCAAGCGCTCAACTTCCGAGAAATTGTCGATAAGAAGAAATTCAAAGCAGTCACGAGCTCCTTATTAAATTTGGTTTTTGGCGACAATGTTTAAAACAGTTATGAGTTCCTCGTCAAATTTGGTTTTTGATTTTTTCAACGTGATGGTAATTTCTTATTGATTATTATATGTTGTAAGTGATTAGTTTAGTCATGGTTAATTTACATAATTGGTATGAGAGCTTGCATACAATAGTTTAATGAAGTTAGAAACTTACTAGGTTAGTTTTTTTCAATTTTTCCAATCAATTTTCCTACTTCCAAACAATGGAAAAAATGTTAGTTGGAAAATCAAAATTTTTCCTTGTGTTTTTCTCTAATCCAAACAAGGGAAAAAAAAGTTTCTCTCAACTTTTTTCCTTCTTATTTTTTTCCTCTGAATTTTCTTTCCAACCTACTTTCCTAGGTCCAAACAGAGCCTTAGACATTCAAAATTTTCCTCAAAAAATGTGAGGAAAATTTAGGGAAAGTTTTTATTTCCCTCTTCGATGCCCCTACCCACCCCTATTCTCTCTCTCTTCCATCTCTCTCTTATGTCCTCAACTTCGCTTCTTCATCTCTCTCTTACTCTTTCTTTCTCTCTCTCTCTCTCTTTCTCTCTCTCTCTCTCTCTCTCTCTCTCTCTCTCTGTGTGTGTGTGTAATTGATTTCTTGAAAACATTAGTGATCCACAATTCCTTTCAATGCTACTCTATCTTGCAGGACAAGCTTCCCCACCAAAAGCGGAAACTGGAGCTATCATTAAGCATAAGGAAGAAACTTTCATAGGTACCCCTTGATAAGAATTTATTTTCCGATTTAAGGGGGAATGAGAGAATAAGACAAAGGAGAGAGAAAGTTTAAGGTGGAATGAAAGAATGAGCTAGAGGAGAGACAAGGTTTGAGGGGTTGAGGGGAGGGGTGATGGAGACCTTCCTACTAATCAAGCTACTAAGGGTCATGGCTTATTAGCTAAAGTACAAGAGGAGCTACCTTTGAGCATGGATCAACTTTGGGTTTCTAAGTCACTCATTCTGGTTCGGATTGAGCAAGTTGGCAATGGGTTAGGAGAGCCCTAAAACTCCCTATATCAAGACCATGTTAATACCAATAAATGGTCCTTAGGAGTTGAACCAGAAATAATAATGGAAGAAGCTAGAAAAGGCAAAACAAGCAAAACAGCCGGTTGTGGAACGTTTCTACACGTCCGCTTTGAGGGTCAAAAAGTCTATACTCGGAGGGTCAATTGTGGAGACTAGCTGCATGGGTGCATAGCTGACTTGTGGAACTTTCTAGAGAATCCGAAATCATTTGATTTGGTGGAGGGAATCAAATGCTAGAGACAATCAAAGTGAAGCTTGGAGGAGAGGAAATCTAATACTTGGCGAGAATTGCACCATGAATAGTGTCCACGTGTTCCGTCTTAGAGGAGGCATCTTTTTGGATTATTCTCTTTGCTTAGTATAATCACATCCCTTGATCATGTAAGGCTTCTAATGGCCATTAGATTATGCTTTGATTAAACTCTTTGTAAGCACTACAAATAGTGCCCCATACCCGGTTGTAATGCATTATTGAATGAATGAGAAAGCTGAATGAGCTAAGTGCTCTTTACCCCCAAAATCCTTGATTGCTTATCATAGTGTGGCAAACTACGTGGTGACCTCAAACACAAATAGCTAGAAACCCACAAGAAAACCCGATTACTAATGAGTGCTAGCATGACTTTGGAGGAGCGATTTGAGATGCTCATGAAGGATAATGGTGAGCTGAGAGCTCAAAATGAATATCTACGGAAGCAACTTGGAAACTCCATAAAAGATAGGCGTGATCAACTAAGGAGTGCATCTCCATACTCTGGGAGTACTCCTAGCTCAAATGAAGAGGATGATGAGGATAATCCGTTTGCTTCTTCGATGATCCTAGTGAGAGGAGATCAAGAAGAGGATTTAGACGCTTTAAACACCATTCTCACGATTTTAAAGTGGAAATCCTTGAATTTGAAAGCCGTCTAAACCTGGATGAGTTCTTGGATTGGCTAAGAACCGTGGAGAGGATCTTTGATTATAAAGATGTGGTCGAAGATAAGAAGGTTAAGCTTGTTGCTCTCAAGCTTAGGGTATTTGCTTATACTTGGTGGGAGAACCTTGTGCATAATAGGAAACGAAAGAGGAAGTCTAAAATCAGAAGTTGGGAGAAAATGAGGTCAAAACTCAAGGCTCGTTTCTTGCCCCCAACTTACATCCAAGACAGTTACTCTCAACTCCACAACCTACACCAAGGTAGCATGAATATAGAGGAGTATACGCGTGAATTTGAAAGGCTTTTGATCAAATGTGACATTCAAGAGAATGAGGATCAAACTATAATACATTACCTTGGTGGCCTAGATCCAAAGTATGCTTAAGTAGTGGAGCTACAACAATACTCTACTTTTGATGAAGTGTGTCATTTGGCTCATAAGGTTGAGCAGCAAAAGAAGGCTCGCTTTGCCTGGAGAGAACCACCAAAACCATCCCACAAAAGAACCCACCCTTTTACAAGGGGAACCCCAACCAACCCCACAAAAGAACCCAACCACCACAAAACAGCTTACTCCCCAATCTATCCCAAATGTGCCTAAAATCCCTTCTAACTCCAACTCCACCAGAAGGTATTACAAGTGCCAAGGTTTGGGTCATATTGCTTCGAATGCCCAAACAGAAGAGTAGTCACTTTGGCCGACTACCAAGAATTGCCAATGGAGGAAGAAGAATCCGAAAAGGAGCTTTACCTTATGGAGGAAATAGAGGAAGTGGTGGAGGAAGTGGATGAAGGAGAGCTTCTAGTTTTGAGAAGGGCTTTGAGTGGCTTCAAAGACCCTAAAGAAGAGCAAAGGGGAACATCTTCCACACTAGAGGCACGGTTCATGGGAAAGTTTGTTCTATCATTGTGGATAGTGGGAGTTGCACCAATGTTGCCGCCTCAAGCATGGTGGAGAAACTTAGACTCATAGCCTCGGTTCATCCTCATCCATAGAACATACAATGGCTAAATCAAGGTAAAGGTCTCCAAGTCAATTCTAGATGTCTTATTTCATTTAGTATTGGCAAGAATTATCATAATGAGTTATGGTGTGATATTATACCAATGGATGCTTGTCATTTGTTGCTTGGGAGACCTTGGCTATTTGATATGAGAGTAATTCATGATGGGTTCTTGAACACTTACAATTTTACCAAGGATGGAAAGAAAATCACCTTAGCCCCCGAACCCCGAGCCAACTCACAAAAACTAAGCCACAAAAAGCCCCAACCAAACCGACCTCCTTCTCACCTTAGGAGAGTCGTTTCTCAAATCAAAACAATATGAGTTTAGGCCTATACAAGAGTTGATTCTACTAGCTCTGAATGAGGCTGAAACTCCATCCCCAAACCTAATACCCTAGCCTAAGCCTTGCTATCCCGTTTTTCTCATGTGTTCCTCGAAGACATACCCCTCGACCTACCCCCACAAAGAACCATTCGACACCACATTGATCTAATCTTGGGGTCCATCATCCCCAACAAACCTGCATACCGAATGAACCCCAAGGATGCCATGGAGATTCAAAGGCAAGTTGATGAGCTAATGGCTAAAGGGCTTGTGAGAGAAAGTAGAAGTCCATGTGCGATCCCAACTATTTCAGTCCCAAAGAAAGATTGAACCATGAGAATGTGTGTGGACAACCAAGCTATAAACAAAATAACCATCAAGTATAGGCATCCAATCCCTAGACTTTAGGATATGCTTGATGAGCTCCATGGGTCACAAGTGTTTTCAAAAGTGGACTTGAGGAGTGGGTATTATCAAATCAGAATCCGTGAAGGAGATGAGTGGAAAACCGCATTTAATACCAAGGGAGGATTGTATGAGTCGCTTGTCATGCCATTCGGATTGTCAAATTCCCTTAGCACTTTCATGAGACTCATGAACCAAGTGTTTAGACCTTTTCTTGGCAAATTCGTGGTGGTATACTTTGATGATTTTTGGTGTATAGCAAGAGTAAAGAAGAGCATCTAAGACACCTCACACATGATCTTGAGTTGTTGGAAAAGAGAAGCTATATGGTAACTTTAAAAGTGTACCTTCTTCATTTCGGAGGTAACTTTTCTTGGCTACATAGTCTCGGCCCAAGGTGTGAAGGTGGATGAAAGCAAAGTGGAAGCTATAAGATCTTGGCCTATTCCAACGAGTATTCATGATGTCCGAAGCTTCCATGGTTTAACCAGCACAGCCCCCATGACGAAGTGCTAAAAGAAGTTCATTCAAGTGGAATTCTAAGGCTCAAGAGGCCTTTGAGACAATCAAGCTCAAGCTTACCCAAGCATCGGTTCTAGCTCTACCAAGTTTTGACAAGGTCTTTGAGGTTGAGTGTGATGCCTCCAGAGTTGGCATTGGTGGAGTTCTTTCTCGAGAAGGTCGACCTCTAGCCTTCTTTAGTGAGAAGCTTTATGATTCAAGGAGAAAATACTCAACTTATGACAAGGAGTTTTATGCCATTATTCGGTCACTTGAGCATTGGAGCCATTACTTAGTGGCTAGTGAGTTTATTCTCCATTCGACCACGAGGCACTCAAGTATATACAAGGGAAACATAAGCTAAATCCTCGGTATGGCAAATGGGTGGAATACCTCCAAACATTCCACTTCACCATCAAGCACAAATCAGGCATGATGAACAAAGGGACGGACGCCTTATCCAAAAGGTATCTCTTGTTATTTCAATTGGAAACTCAAATTCTTGGTTTTGAGCATTTAAAGTCCTTGTATATTGAAGATAAGGATTTGGGAAAACTATACCAAGACTACCAAAAACATCTCAAGGGCGAGTTTTTAGTTTAAGATGGCTTTCTCTTCAAAGGCACTCGGTTGTGCATTCCCCATTGTGGTACAAGAGAGCTCTTGATCCGAGAAGTGCATAGTGGAGCATTGTCTAGCCATTTCGAGTTAACAAGATAGTATGCATCCTTAGAGAGCATTATTTTTGGCCTAACATGGAGAAGGATGTGCAAGATATATTGAAAAGGTGCGCGGTGCGTCAAATGGAAAAGAGCCACTCTCTTGCTCAAGGGCTCTACACCCCTCTTCTTACACCCAACCAGCCATGGGAAGACGTGAGCTTAGACTTCATACTAGGCTTACCAAGGACTCAAAGGAACAAGGATTCAATTCTGGTGGTAGTGGATAGATTTTCCAAGATGACTCATTTCATTCCATGCAACAAAATGAATGATGCAACTTATGTGGCTGACTCGTATTTCAAGGAGATTGTTAGACTCCATGGCATTCCAAAATCCATGGTTTCGGACCGAGACAAAAAGTTCTTGAGCCATTTTTGGATCACTCTAGGGAAGAAATTGGGAACCAAGCTACAATTCAGTACTACATGTCATCCTTAAACAAATGCACAAGCCGAACGTTGGGAGTGCTTTGATCAAGACCGACGTGAAAGCTTAGGGTCAACTTCTTGCTCATGTTGAATTTGCATACAATGGTGCTCCAAGCAAGGCTACGGGCATGAGTCCCTTCAAGATAGTCTATGGAGTTGAACCATTTACTCCTCTAGACTTAACACCGAGAGGCATGGATGGAAAGCCTTGTGTGGAGGCTGCCAAAAGGGTACAAGAAATCCAGAATATGCATGAAAAGTAAGGGCCAAAATTGAGCAAACCAATCTTGCACATAAGCAATGAGTTGATAAGGGAAGAAAGAAGAAGGTTTTTCAACCTGGAGATCTAATTTGTGTGAACCTAAGGAAGGAGCACTTTCCTTCCAAAAGAAAAAGAAAGCTATTGCCAAGGATCGAAGGTCTATTTGAGGTGCTTGAGAGGATAAATGACAACGCTTATCTTCCGGACATTATGGAGTCTCGGCGAGCTTTAATGTGGCTGACCTTTGTTCTTATTTTAAAGATGACACCTTAGAGAATTTGAGGGCAAATTCTTCTCTACAAGGGAGGATGTTGGAGAGCTTCATACTAATCAAGCTACTAAGGGTCATGGCTTATTAGCTAAAGTACAAGAGGAGCTACCTTTGAGCAAGGATCAACTTTGGGTTTCTAAGTCGCCCATTCCGGTTCGGATTGAGCAAGTTGGCAATGGGTTAAGAGAGCCCTAAAACTCCCTAGATTAAGACCATATTAACACCAATAAATGGTCCCTAGGAGTAGAACCAGAAATAACAATGGAAGAGGCTAGAAAAGGCAAAATAAGCAAAGCAGTTGGTTGTGGAACGTTTACGCACGTCCGACTTTGAGGGTCAAAAAGTCTATGCTCGGAGGATCAATTAAAGAGACTAGCTGGATGGGTGCATAGCTGACTTGTGGAACTTTCTGGAGAATCCAAAATCACTTGATTTGGTAGAGGGAATCAAATTCTAGAGACAATGAAAGTGAAGCTTGGAGGAGAGGAAATCTAATACTTAACGAGAATTGCACCATGAATAGTGTCCACATGTTCCCTCTCGGTGGAGGCATCTTTTGGATTATTCTCTTTGCTTAGTATAATCACATCCCTTGATCATGTAAGGCTTCTAATGGCCATTAGATTATGCTTTACTTAAACTCTTTGTAAGCATTACAAATAGTGCCCCATACCCTAGTTGTAATGCATTATTGAATGAATGAGAATGCCAAATGAGGTAAGTGCTCTTTACCCCCAAAATCCTTGATTGCTTATCTTAGTGTGGCAAACTAAGTGGTGACCTTTCAAGTCCTTGCAGTAAGCTGGTGATGTTTCTTATCTAGTCCATACCTTGGTGCCTCAAGTAGTCAATGGTGGTGATTTCTTATCCATTGAAGACTTGGTCTCTATCCCTTTGTGTTCATCATTTTGGTGCTTGTTTTTGGTGCTATTTTTGCGTGGCAATACCAATCCCGTCTAATGTGTTGCTTGCTAGCTCGCTCGACACTCACTCACCTCTTTCTCCCATCTCTTTCCCTTGTTCTACAATCAACTCCTATATCTCTTTTTGGCCAGATTGCTCTTGCCCTAGAGAGATACATTGGGGGGAGGGGTAAATTTTGCACACGCAAGTGTTAGGTGCCAGGGGACGGGGTTGGCTTAGGGTTTTACAAATGGAGATTTTTCTTTTTTTCCTCAATCTAAATAAGAGAAAAAATCGACTTTCTTCATCCTTTTTTTCCTTCATATTTTTTCCCTACAATTTTCTTTCCCTTATATTTTATAAGAATCAAATACGACTTTCGAGCGTGAAAGTAGGATACCCCAAATTCGAGGGTCAAAGAGGTTTATAAAATGTTCTTGGTGGAAAAATATGTGAATGAAAGATCCCACTGAATTGAATTGGGTCCATGAATCTAAGAAATAGTGAGAATTCTTGATCTCTCTCTATATCTCTCTCAATTCGAAAATCCAGGATTTGAACTTTGTTAAGGGTTATGTTGGAAGGTACCTTCCTTCCACGCTCGGTCCACAAACTATGAGCGATTTTGATGGTGGCTTCATGAATCCCATGCCTCCTCGGTGAAGTATTGAAGGCATAGTAGCCCTCCTCAATGGCAGTTTTTGATTGTACGGAAATGATTATTTCGTTCTTTTTATCCTAGCTAATGTAAAAACTAGTGTTAATTAGCATAATTGGTGAAAATTGTGAAAGTTATCATTAAAGACCTAGGTTTAAATCACTTGTATATCGACTTTCGTGACTAGTATAAATTTTTTTCTCAAATTGCTTGTAAATCCTAAATTTTAACACACTACTTTGATCATAAAGATTCTGTTGAATGTTCAAATAAACTAGAAATGTAATGCATAAAGATATACAGTTGTTGATACTTTTTGTTTATTTTTTTTGGAGGAGGAAGCCCCTCCTAAGCATGAATTCCAAAAATAGAACTTAGAGCCTTGGAAGGGAATAAGAAATTTACACAACCAAATGATTCTATAAATAAGAGAACAAAAAACTTCAATCTTGAAAATTTAAGGAAACCCACCAACAATTAAAACATGACGACCTTCAATTATGTTCGTAAATCTTAACTCTAATTCATTAACCATTTACTGCAAATCCTTTGCATAAATTAGTACAATTTGTGTAGAGAGTGACTCAATTATCATTTAGCTACAATCATAACTAATAAATTATTTTTCAATGGGATACATACTAGGATTGCCTCAAAGATAAACAGACTTATTTGATGGAGCAAAAGATATAGCTACTAGCATGTATTCCTCATGACTTTAAGCCCATTAATTATTAGCAAAATTTATAAGTTACGATATGTTTCAAGCCTACATTAAAGATTAAGTTCAAAAATATTACCTGTTTTAATAACTTTTAAATAAGGTAATAATATCCCTAAAAGGGAAAATCATATAATAATTTGGTCATTGTTTTAATTTCTCTACAAACTAATTGAATCAAATATATATCAAGCAAAAATAGATATCCTTGTTTATTGACCACTTATTTTTTATCAACAAAGTGTTGGTTGAGATGGTAGTAGTCTTGCCTCACTAAGGAGGGGAATGCAATTTTGAATCCTTGAAGCACAATTGTAAGGAGAGATTTTACCTTAAAATGCTCGTGACCCAGAAAATATATTACACCCTTGCTCAAATAAAAAAAAAAAGAGACAACGTAACTTCTTATGTAGACATTAACAATGTATATTGAAAAAATAAATTTGAATTCAATTGAAAACTTAATTTGCTCTGCTTCAATGAAAGGTATGCCAACCCTGATTGTAGCTCTAACACCCAAAGCAAAAGAAACACTAGCGTGCCAGATCTTGAAAAGTGGTCTCTTTGTAAGAGAATCTGATTTTTTTTTCTTCAAAAGAGTAAATGACAAAACAAAAGTATATTTAGGCAGCTCTTCTCACAAGGATTATGTCTAAATTATCACCTTCCAAAATAGCCAATAGAGAGGGGGACATACAACATATCCAAATAATTGAGGTAGTAACGGAATGACCAAAACACGTTAATTAGTTTGCAACACAATTGACTTCCCTAAAATTGTGTTTGATTCTAAAACTAGTAAACTTGCTCATAAACAGGATGATATCTTTGATGATGAAATCGACTTGACATGGTGGCTAAAACTTCCCTTTTATTCCGTCAATAATAATTTCGTGGTCGTATTTCACACATAACATATAATGACCTACTTTAAGTGCTTCTTGCAACCCAAATCTAAGGGCACTACTTTCAACAACCAATATAAAGGTGTAACCACGGTTGGAAGTTCCCGCTTGCAATAACTTTCCATTTTCGTCTCGTATCATAAATCCTATAGTTGTATTACCAGATCTTGAGTTATCCATCACAATTAAGTTTAATATATATCCTCCTCGTGGTTTATCCTATCTAACAAGATGAATTTTCTTTTCCCAAAACTTTGTGATTTTTCCTGTGGAGTTCCATGGAGAGCATCTTAAACTAGCCTTTCACTCTACAAAAGATCTTTTAGCTCTAATTATAAGTCTAATGACATTGAAGGCTTCAGTTTTAAAAATTACGGTGTTTCTCTCATTCCATATGCTCCACATTATGAAAATGAGTTTCTAGAATTGATCCAACCGAAGAATGTAGTGGCGGGAATGTAGGATGCATTTTCCGTCATATTGATTGATCTAGTTTCCTTTGATATAGATCCATTGGTAGCTTGCAGCATTAGCCCAAACTTTTTGTACTGTAAGGCGAGTCAAAGAATAGACGACCCGCTATTTCTTCTTCGTTTTGACAAAGTTTGAAAAGAGGGTCAATATCCAGTCTTCTCGTGGCAAGGATCTTCTTTAGAGGGATTCCACCATTGTATAATTACCATAAGAAGATTTCAATTTTAAGAGGAACATTAGTTTTCTAAATCCAACTTTTTCTCCATATACTTTTGATCTTAGCTTTATGATATAACCAAGTTGCCAATTTTATGTTGAAAAGCCCACTCCTTGAAATATCCTAACAAGATTTATCATTTATGGGATGAATTGGTAAGGAAGTGCTAGTAATTAGATCCATCATATTTTGCGACATGATTACACTGAGCTTGAGTTTATCCCAAGTATTCTCATTAGTAATATACTCTTTTACATGAGTTTGTAAATGTGGATCAAACCTAATTAAGCTGGATCAGGTTACGGTGGTAGCAAAAAAATTAGTCTAACACATAATATCTTTACAATCACCAAATTTTCAATGCATGCCCTTGTAAAAAATGGGTATAACTTTTTGAAAATGTTTTCTTAATCCATAAATCAACATTATTTGGGGTTTAACTAACCAATTTACCTTGAACACCATATTTAGCTTTCATGTGTTAAGCCCACACATTTTTGGTTGTTTTAACAATTTTCAAATGAGTTTGCATTGAAAGGTAAGATTAAGGGCTTTGGTTTTACATAGACCAAGACCTCCTTTTGTTTACATTAATATATCTTATCCCATGTAATTATAAGTTCATTGGAGGATTTCCAGAAAAAGAACTATGTTGTTAATCTTATTGAGAGAACCGAACGGGTCCTAATTTGGTTAGAATTAGTAGTGAATCGGTGATTAAAATCGTTAAATTTATCCTAAATGATTGATTTATCTTTGACCCAAACACCCGATAAGTCTTTTAAACGTGTAATAGAATTTTGTCTTTCAATGAGTGACACTATCGTGAGAAAATTTTGAATTTCTATGTCCTTATGTTAGCCACTTGTTTTGAGAGAATTTTCCCTAGTAACATTGGTTAAAGACGAGTTTTTCTCGTTGCTTGATCAACCTTTTATCTCATTAATTGTATTTGAAACTAAGGTCGAGTGTTGTGGATCTACTCCAATCTCTAAAGTCAATGTTGATACGTTTAAGCATGTTAGCAATTCTAAACAAAGTAGAACCTTGAAAAGTTTGGGCCCAATTTTGGCAACAAAATTAATGATTTGGGATTAGAAGCCTAGTATGGTCGAAACCGAAAGCTTCCATTTTTTTCCCGCCTGGAACAATTTGGTTTTGTATAGAAGAATATAATAATTATTCAAAAAGAGAATGGATCATGGTTTACTTTTGCGCTTGGATAACTAGTTCCCAATCCTTTTTAGCAATTGCTCTATCAAGTTGTTCCTACATCGGATAACCTTTAAGAAACTTTTTCTAAGTAAATATTCGAATTTATGATCATAAATTAATGGCATCAATTTGTTGAACAAATTGATTGAACCGTTAGGTTTATCTATGTTGAGTACTAACCCTCCCTCTCATATAAGTTTAGCAGTTCATTAAAATCACTTATGATACACCAAGAGAGGTAAAATTTAGTAATCTATTCCAAAAGACAACCTTATTTCTTTCTTGGGTGGATCCATAAACACTTGAGATGATATATTCTTTATTTTCGGAGTATATTATTAGCATTAGTCGAGTTGAGCATTATTTAAGGAACATAATATCCGGATGATAATAGTTCTTAAGAAATTTGATTTAAGTAAGAATTTCCTTCCTTTTACCACCACTGCATATTCCAATTAAGGACTTTCACAAACGAACAATTTTTAAAAATTTGAATGTTCTTTCCCTTGTGAATGTTCACAATAGTTGTTGTAACTTAACTATTGGCAATCGTATCGATATTTATGTACGTATAGTAAGAGATTACATTCAATAAAATAATGTATATCTGTAGACACCTAAAACGTGTCATCCTTATCTCTTTTATTTATGTATTTTATTTTGTTAGCATCGATGATGAAATCCTCGGTCCTGTTTGAGGATTCGGATCACGGTCGTTATTTGATTAGCGTGACGGAAGCCAGTAAACCACAAAAACCATTTAGCCTAAAAAAATGAACTTTTTACCTTGGGTTAGTCCAAAAATCCATTTCTTTTAGATGGTCAAAGCCTGGGTCAACCCTCCAAAGTCAACGGTGGCCGGCACCATATACAAGGCCTTACTCGCGCTCAAAACGTCGCGTTTCATCACCAACGTCCAACCCGAGATACGGAGCTAACTCGTCTGTACAATGTCGTATGGCCGGCGCCGCATTTTATGGTCGAAGCACAAAAACGCTCGTGTTTTGCTCTAGAAAGTCCAACCGAGACATGAAGCTTATTTTCTCAAAACGAAGTCACTTATGGCCGGCGCCGTGTTTCATGGTCGAAGTACCAAAATGTCTGTGTTTTGCTTAGAGTTCAGTTGCAACATGGAAGGAAGCGAAGAACCGAACGACATCATTTTGTGTACGGCGCCGCACACCATGGCTCGAATCCGGGATCCGGTCTTATCCTGATTTTTGGCCGGTTTTTATGATTTTCTCAGTCAATTTCTGCTCATTTTGGATGGTCGCTTAAGTCTGTAAACCTAGGTCATTTGTGACCTAATCTTCTCCTATGAATAGAGAGCTTAGGCTTTCATTTGCATACGAATTTTTCTAAGGCGTTATCGTTGTTGAATGCTAACCCGATACGGCTTCTTTCCTAAGCATCACGCTCGTCGAATACTAACTTAATACAACTCATTCCTGCTGAAGCTAAATTAAGAGCTACTGAATACACCCTCTTGTATTCTCATCTCTTGGTTTCTTTTTAGCCTACTCTCCCTACTCCACATACATTCAATCCCTAATACTCCATCAACCACGTACATCTCCCTGTTCACCTTCACAAAAATTCATAAAAAGCCTCATCTAGTCACCACCATCAAGCCTTCGGATCCAGGTTTGAGATACTGGATCGGCAGGTGTTACAACTTGAGGGCACCAATTCGGCCTTTACTATGGTTTATTTAATTTTATTATTTTTTGTTTTGGTATTGTGGAGAAAAGATGTATCATATTTAATTCCTCCTCGCTCGATGTAACTTTTTATTTTCGCTTTCGTTTTTCTTTCGCTTTTCTTTTTGTTTCTTTATCGCTTTTCATATTTGCTTTTATTGTTTTTGTTAGCATGACTTGATTGTTAAATTTTGTATCTTATTATGCTGTGTGCCTATTTGTTTTAATATGTTATCTAAACTTACCTCTCAAATCACTAAAGGTCTTCTTTTAACGGGCGGAACGGAAGGGCTTATCGCTCCGTTTTGTACCTCGCCCCTAAATCTGGATTCTCGTTTCTAGACCGATGGAGTTAAAATTTAACTTTTTTAAGCTTAGTTTTCCCATACTAAGATTGGAAGAGTATTTCTTTATTTTATTTTTTATAGTTTTTGTTCTTAAAACCGATCGGCGACTTTGTTTTCTTATTTATTTCTTCTAACTTGCTTCTCGGCTTTTCCGATTGAAAAATGACACAAAAAGGATTTTTAAATCTAACGGTCAGAGCCACGGACTGAGATTGATCACCTTAGTCCGGGCCCTGGCCGGCGCCGCCATCTGTACGGCATTGGATCTTGCCGACTTCGAACGATCGGTGGGTGGGGCTTCGTCCAAGCTGGTATTTTCACACTAGTTTGGCCCTAAAGCCCATGGCAGAACCTAATTAGCCCTAATTTATTTTATTTTCTTTTAGTTGTGAAATAATATCCTAGGATTCCAAAAAATAATTCCTAAAATAAAATGATTAATAAAATCGCCACTTTAAAAAACTATTACCTTTCCAAAAATCAAATCATATCCACTTCGAAAAAAGTAAAATCTTGCCAATTCGTTGGGAAACTCGGGGCCTAGCTTTCGGGACATGGCCCGTGCGTTCCTACGAGTGGCGACTCCGCTAGGGATGATCACTCATTAAGAGGGCGAAACTTAAAAGTTGAGTTGTGAGTTTTTGTAATGTATTTGCATTAGGCATCCTGCATTTAAGCAACCTCTAACATAATTGTTTTTAATATTATTTGAGTTTTAGGTTTTACCTTTCAAAAACAATTTTTGGAAGAGGTTCGAACTGCTAACCTGCAGACGGGCCCAACTAGGCTTGATTGTCAAGGAGCTGGTACTTCTTCCCTCATAGCACGCTCTTTTCGAAGGCACCGAGGATTCATGTTTTTCCTATCATGCACCTCACGGAGGACTAAATGCTCGGACTATGAGACACCATGTATCCTACCTAGATTAATCCCTCTTTTGACCATAGACCCTTGGTTGTGTAGGTGATCCCTTGTTACGTTTGTGTGTTTGGATGAGTGTCGTTGCTTTTAGTTTTTAATCTTCTACTTGTGAACCTTTAAGATTAGGTAAGGAGTATTGGTTAGCCCTTGCATGGGTGCAAATAAAATACCATAATTCATTTTTAGAGTCGGTCCATTATATGCATGTTAGCTAAAAGTCAAAATTACCTTTTCTTTTTTTTAGGTCGGTCCATTAATTGCATTTCGTGTCATCCTAAAATTCATCTTAGCCAGTTTAAATTTCAGGCGGCCACCACTAGCCAGTCCGGAAGGGTCCTACCAGGGACCCCTCTATCTTTTAGTCGGTCTCGTCTGTTTTAGGGTTTTGACTTTTTTGTTTTAATTTTTGCATTTCATTTTGCATTTTTAATTTTTCATTTAGCCAAAATAAATTCATCTCAAATTAAGTGAGTCCATTTTGCATTTTTCATTTTTCATCAGCCAAAATAAATTCATCTCAAATTAGGTGTAACACCCCAAAACACCCCTAGGAGTATTACATCGCCGAGTTCCTTAAAGGAACTCCCAAGGCTCTTTCTCGGTGTTGGTTTGGTTGTCTAAACTCAACTCAAGGACAATAAGGATGGTTTTCCAAAAGGATCTAAGATTTCCTAAAAATTTCGGCAAAGTTCTGTTTGTAATATGGACTATCCCATAGGCTTAAAGCCTTACAACCCTGCATGAAAAGCATAATATAACTCAACGAGCCACACGCTCGGAGTATACAGCTCAATGGCCGCACGCCGGAGTCCAACCAATCATGCTATAAAGCTGGAAATAATCTAAATGGTTTCCGGTACATCGGGTACAACTATATGAACTAAATTACAAATACAACATTTAGAATCATAACAATGCATGTCGGTTCCTTGAGTCACTCTAGCACTCAGCGAGTCGATAAGGGTCCGGATTGAGCTACGCGTAGATCCTACCTTCCGATAATGTACCTGCACACCGGGGTGGAAAGGGGGATTTGTGGGGGTGAGCAATAAACCACGGGCTCACCGGAGTCTTATACCCTTAAAATGGAAATTCTTTACACATAATACTCATAATAATGAAATCTGCGAAAGCATAATAAGTGTGATACAAATCTATATACTTTTCACTCGAAATCTCTTGCAATGAAAAAGATCATGACTCTTCAACCACTTAAAAACACAATTACACATTCACGAACAATTCTTTTGGGATTGAATCAACATTCTAGGCCTTCGAGGACTCGAACTAGCACTTCTTTAATTCGTGGCGCAACCTCGACAAAAAGGCTCCGGGACCTATCTTCGGAAGTCTCGGAGCGAGCATCCCGCCTCTGCAAGACTCCCGTTAGAACCCTTCCCTCGAAGTCTCTAGCTGGGCGTTCCCGGTTCGAACCCTTCGGTATGCTAAACGATCCGTAGCCGGTCGATTCAAAACAATTTGCACATACTCATTCATCACATTCACTTCACAGCTTTCTCAATCGATTTGGTATCAAGGAAGGCATGACACCACGTGTCACCCTTATAAATTCACTTTCTCAAATCAGCTTTACTTCTTTAGAATAGAATCACGTTTGAAAGACATTTTGCAGGAAATTGCATTCAAGGATCATTTCACGTAAAATACAAAACTCCTTTCGAAACTACTTTTGAGCATCACGTAAAAGCAATCACATAGCACGAATAATCACCATTCAATGCAAGCAATCATTCTCAACTCTTTCCAACTATGCCTTTCTCGATTCATCGGTTTAGTACGATTGATTCCACTTTCCGAGCCACAATAACCACAAGCGGACACCACTTGATTCAACGTCCGAACTTCTCACAATTCTTTATTTTTGCTTCAATCCTTCATTCTAGCACTCTGCTTTATCAATCAACTTCCTTTGCTCATATTCGGCCATATAATTCCTAATCTCACTTTATCACTTAAGTTTCTTGTTGCTAAGCTTATCTTCCAACTTAATTTCAACTCAAGGCTTAGATAGATTCCAAACTCAGCTTAACCTTACTATTCCTAACTCGTCATTAACCTTACTATTCCTAGCCCGTCATTTCCCGTCATTTCCTCGCCTCAAATTCCTATTGTATATCTCTATCTCATTATTCAACTTTTGTTCGTCCGTCCTTAGTTATATAACTCTTAATTACTTTTCATTATTCAGCTTAACTTTACTTACTTTCATGCTCGGTTCAACCTTGAGGATTTAATTACCTTTGGAACTCATTTAATCCGACAATCACCCGTTTCTCACTCTCGTGCCTCAACCGTGCAACATTTGCTATGAATTCACACTCCTCTTTTATGCTTAACTCGCTATTTCCCGATATTGGCAATCATCCCGTAATGTCGTAAATTCAATAAATCTCTAAGAGTCAATCTGAAATATCAATTCCATAACTTATGCCCAAACCACATGTGCTTATCCCCGTCCCCAACTCGACTGTATTCCCGATACTACTCATTATACCCAAGCAACTCAACTCCATCCGAATTTCCTGGTTTCAATTTCAGGCCTTGAGAACTACCATTTCCCCTCACAACTCCTAATTCAACTTCCAACAACTACTAACTCATTCAATAGCATACATATTCAATATTCACAATCACATTCAACAATCACGATAAACTCATTTGGATTTCGAATTTACTAATAGTTTAGAGTATAAGACTACCCACCTCGGTTTCACGATTTGAGAAACGGATTGAGTATATTGTGTGTGCCGCTTCGGCCTCTCGCTTCCCCGTTCGCCTTGCCGTTTTCGGCCTCCGCCGGCTCTCGATCCGGGCCCTCGCGCGTTCGTCACCGGTACTTCTCCCTTGCCGCCATTATTTTCCTGGTTTCGGCCTCCCGGACCCTCTCGCGCTAATGCTCGCTCGGTTCCTTCCTTCGCTCTCGTTCTACCTCGGTCTCTCGCTTTCTTCTCCCTTCGCTCGCGTCTGCTCGCGGCATCGGCAGCCGCCTTCGGTCCTACAGTGGTCGCCGGCCACTCCTCGGTCTCCTCGACCCTCGCACCGCTCGCTTTCTCTCTCAGTGCGTTCTTGCAGCGGTGGCCCTTTCCTTCTCTCGCTCCTTTGTTTCCCTTGCGTGCGCCGGCCGCCTTCCCCGTTCGCCGCTCGGCTTGCCGGCCTCCGACCTCGGCTCGGGTCCGGGGTCCCGCACACCCTCTCTCTCTCTTTCTTGGTCCTCCCTCTCGCGTTTCCCTTTCCTATTTCCTCTGCTCGGGCCTCTCGAGCCCCCTTTTATTATCTCGTCTCTCTCTCCACCACTTAATTGGCGGTTAATGATCCTAATTGGACCCCAATTTTGATTTCTATCTCATTTCTCCAGTTAAACCAAAACCCACCTCTTCATTTTCTTTCTCTTGCTAAACGTAATAATAATTAAACCCACGATTTATCTTTCTCATCTCTTGATTATTCAGCCAAAGTACTCACCGGCCCGTATACGACAAGTCCATATCTCTTCCCTTCCGTCCTCTTACGCTGCATCCTAACTTATTTTAATACGCCGGCCACGATAATTCCTAATCACCCAACAGTTTAGTTCGGATGGAAAGGGAGGCAATTTGCTTGATTTAATTTACTCAACACCAGCCTCCAAAGGGATACTAACGTAATATGTCTAGCCATAAATAAAATCGAGTCACTCAACCCCCAACTCCGGGAATAATATTCAATAATTCTATGCTTTTCAACCGCTTTTCTTTAAAATTCCGGGTATTACATTAGGTGAGTCCATTTTTCATTTTTCATTTTGCCAAAATAAATGTATCCCAAATTAGGTGGGTCTAATTTTGCATTTTGTATTTTTTATCTAGCCAAAACAAATTCATCTTTAATTAGAAATAATCATTTGTGCATTTTAATTATGCATTAGCCTAATCACAAAATCATCCCAAACTAAGTCTTGAGCATCATTACATTTCATTTCATTTGTTCCGCATGCCTTATGTGCATCCAAATAAAAGGCCTTCTTAGTTCCTTCGAGTGTTGCACTTAAGTCCCTTCCTCCCAAATGTTCATTCACATGGTCCTTCAAGACTCGGACTTTGCATGTATAACATTATGAGTACCATCAAGAAATCAGTTTAAACTTCATCTCTTATAAGTTTCGATTACAAGTCATTCTAAGTGATATAGAAACTTTTCCGAGTGATACAAAACCTTCTCTCGAGTGTTACGTAAACTATTGCATATGTTTTCACTTGATTCTAACCGGCTCGGAAAGCATGCTCTTGCTCGTCTTTCGACATTGATAGTTCCGAGTCACTCGGACAACGCTCAGATTTATCACATGTTCAAGCAGTCACTCTAACACGTTTAAACTTAGGTCCGACTCGTATTCCAAGTTCGGGTGAATTATTGCATTAGTTTATCTCTTCTAGTCGACTTGTTTTGTTTGAACTTTATCCGCCTAGATCAAGCACTCTCACTCTGATATTCTTTATCTAACTTGATATTTCTCTAGACAAAGTCAGATGGAATTTGAATATAATGAATATTAGACTTAGAAAATTCCATTCCTTTCGACTCGGATAATTATACACTTAATTATCTTAATTAAATTATTATCTGCGTTTAATCTTGGACCAAAGTATTTTGTACTTTGAAAACCAAAATTTGATTTACTTTTGTAAGTTATCTAAATGAGGCTATCCTACTTTTGAACTACAAAAGTAACCTAGCTTCAAGACGTCAAATCACCAGCAGACAAGGCTTTTTCTACTTCGACCAAGGCCTAGAAATTGTGTCTCTTTCCAAAATTGGAAATCTTCAATGCTAAGCTCAACGGTGGTTTCCACCTTACTTTTCAGACACCACCAGTGGATTGGGATATCCTAAGGAGTCAAGAGATGTTGCACAACGTTCACATCTCAACGGATCTTTCCGAGCGACTCGAAGAACGAGTTACTAACGGTTATAGAGGACTTCTAATCGAAGCTAGTCACAACAACTAATCGCTTGGTCATCTATAAATAGCAGCCAACTCTCAAGACTTGAAGATTGCTGGAACCATTATCAATACACATACTTAAGCAAAATTCTTTGTATTCATATTCAATCTTCTACTTATAACTCCAACTCTGTACTTAACATCTTTCTAAGTTGTAAGGTCCTGTAATCGGTTACAACTTTCATTCTTACTTTCGAGTAAGGTCCCTTGACTGAGCTGTAAGGGTTAACTCAACTTAGTTGTCCCTAGGTGTAAAGGTTACCTCGGTTAGGAAGTACTATATCGGATAAGGGAATTTCTAAATCTAGGAAAACCTTGTTAGGAATTATCTAAGAGAGCAATTCTGGTTGAGTTTATCTACTATATTTTGTGGATTCAAAATAGTGGATTTGACTTGGTGCTTGGATTAGCACTGACTATGGTTTTTGCCCTAGGGGGTTTCCACGTACATTCCGAGTTCATGCTTTTCCGAGTCCAATCTAGACTCCAACAAGTGTCAAAGTTTGTTTTAAACTTTAATCTTCCATTTATTGTTTAAATTTCCTCATCACCCTATTCACCCCCTATAGGGTGATTAATTCTCTCCAAGAGCAAACCTTCAATTGGTATCGAGCCTAGCCTTTTAGAACGAATCTAACCATCCAAAGGTCTAAAGATCAAATGGCTCAAAACAATGGAAAGTTTGATGAAGGAAGATCTTACAGCAGACCAATGGAAAGTTCGATGAAGGAAGATCTTACAACGAGACCACCAAAGTTTAAAGGATCAAATTTTGTACACTCGAAGAAGCTCATGGAATGTTTTTTACTGGATCACGAGGAAGATGTATGGAATATCATACAAGAAGGCAACTACATTCTAATGAAGATGGAAGAAACAAGACTTGTGCCTAAAGCAAAGGTCGAGTACACCATCGAAGAGGCAGAAAAGTTCGTAAAGAACTTCAAGGCCATGAACATTCTAATGTGCGCTATCGCTCGGAGGAATACAACAGAGTATCAGCTTGTGACACAGCCAAAGAAGTGTGGGACACTCTTGTCAACACATATGAAGGCACAAGCCAAGTCAAACAAGCGAAGATAAGCCAATATCTTCACAAGTATGAGCTGTTCAAGATGGAGCCAGAAGAAAACATCACTCGGATGTTCATCCTCTTCACTAAGATTACTAACAATCTCAAATCTCTGAGTCGAAAGATTTCCCATGAGGAAATGTGCAGAAAGATACTAAGAAGCTTGCCCAAGAGAATATGGGGTCCAAAGTTGACAACCATCGAGGCAGCTCGTAACCTCTCTTTATTAAAGCCGAGCGAACTCATTTGGAAGCTACTCACCCATGAGATCCATCTGGAAGAAGAGGACACTAAGGTCAGCACCAAAAAGAATATTGCATCGAAGACCTTAGAAAGCAAAGAAGAAAATCTGATTTCATCGGACTCACAAGAAGATCCCATGGCACTTATTGCTAGAGGCTTCAAAAGAATGGTGCAGCACAAAAGATGGGATAAACGAGTCAAGAGAAGAGTTCTACAAGAAAGACAAAAAGGATAGAAAAGGTAAACACTCTTCCCCTTCAAAATTATCTTTAACTAAGAACTCTGGCTGTTTTGAATGTGGCAAGCAAGGATCATATAGTCAAAGACTCGTCCAAGAAGAAAAAGGGACAGAAAGAAGAAGAAGGCTATGATGGCCACATGGAGTGATGAAGATTCATCTGAAGAAGATGAAGACTCGGATGACTCAAAGTGTCCGATGGCACTATCGGACTCGGAATCCGAATCCGAGTCAAATTTCGATCACTCGGACAATGAGGAAACTAATCCTCAGGAGGTAATTGAATATTTCCTCAAGTTTTCCAAAGTTGATTTAGCTAAATACATCTACACTTTGGAACAAAATTCCAATTCGATTCTTCTCGGCTTAACGAACAACTTGAGTCTATCACTTCGAGAGTATTTCTTTGAAAAATGAATTAGAAAACCGAGACTTACTCTAAGGGAACTCAAGACTAGTGCTCAATCTAATGAGACCGAGTCCGAGTCCCTCGAAGAGAAAATGAGCATCTTAAGAAAAAGCTCAATGAGTCTCAAGAACTTGTTTTGAAATTTACTCAAGGTCGAAAAACCTTGACATGCTCTTAGGGTCTCAATGTGTCTCCTTCGAAAAGAAGGACACGGTTTTAACAAAGAGGACTAAGCTCGGACCAACTTACAGGAGAAAATCTTCTCTACCGGTTTATGAAAGAAAAAATTTTCGAAAGAAAGAGACACAAACTCGCTTCTCTAAAAGAAAGACTCGGAATCGGACCAAACCCAAAGTTATTCAAATCTGGGTTCCCAAGAGTCTTCTTCCTCGAAAAGGACCACAAGTAAAGGGAGTTACTAGTTTCGTTAGAGGAAGTAAGAAAGGTTAGTTTGTTTCGATTTGCAGGTGGCTCGAAAAGAACAAAAGGACACCGGTACTGGACAGTGGATGCTCACGCCACATGTCGGAAATCCAAGACTCTTTTCTAAGTTAGAAGATTGCAAGGGAGGCAAAGTCACATTTGGAGATGACAGCAAAGGCAAGATAATTGGGATAGGCAAGATTGGAAAAGGAGACAATCCGGTCGGCCTTGTTTACATTGTTAAGGGATTGAAGTACAATCTACTTAGCATCTCTCAATTATGTGACAAAGGTCAAGAGGCAAGATTCACTCGCACTAACCGCTATATCTCGTGATGAAACTACCAAGGTGACTAAGCTCTTAGGTAATACCTACACTGTTCCTCTTTCTAACCCAAGTCGGAATCTATCTTATTTAAAAGCATCCTTACATGATGATTGTTAGACATGGCATCGTAAACTAGGTCATGTTAGCATGCACACCATTAAGAAGCTTGCATCTCATGGTTTAGTCAGAGGATTACCTAACTGTGCATTTAAGAAAGATAAGATTTGTGAAGCATGCACGAGAGGGAAATAGGTTAGATCATCTTCCAAATCTCTCAAAACTGTTTCCACATCGAAGGTGCTTGAAATGTTGCATATACTTATGTGGTGAAATCCCTATCAAGAGTCTCGGAGCTAAATCATATGTGCTTGTGATTGTTGATGATTACTCACGATTTACCTGGGTTTGTTTTCTTAAGCACAAAAATAAAGCATTCAGAGAGTTCAAGCAAGCTCTGCAAGAAAATTCAAGTTGAGTCTCGATTCATATCAAAAGAATTCGAACCGACCATGGAAGGGAGTGCGACTACTTAGAATTTACAGAGTTCCGTGATAAGAATTGTATCTCCCACAACTTCTCAGCACCAAGAACTACTCAACAAAATGGAGTAGTGGAGAGAAAGAAACGAACTCTTGAAGAAATAAGAAGGACAATGATGATTGAATATGATCTACTTTACTATTTCAGGCCGAGGCAATCAACATAGCAAACTATACCCCGAATAGATGCCTTATTAGACCCATCATGAAGAAAACTCCATACGACTTTACAAAGGAAAGAAACTCAACATTTTATACTTCAAACCATTTGGATGTAAGTGTTACGTTCATAACAATGGTAAGGATCACTCGACCAAGTTTGATGCTCGGTCGGATGAAGGTATTTTTCTTAGTTATTCATCTCATAGTAAAGCATATCGCATTTTCAATAAAAGAACTAACAAAGTGGAAGAAAGCATCCACGGTGTTTTTGATGAGATTTAACAAGGAAAACTAAGTGAGTCAACATTCTCGGATCTGAAGCTCAATCAAGATGATGATGTTAGTGAAGATGAGCTCAAAAGAGTCCAGGAAAAGTCACTCGTAACGAAGTGACTCGTAATCACTCGACTTAGAATGAAACAAGAGCCAGCTCGTAATGTTGAAGGTCAATAAGATGACCAAGCTCAATTAGAACAGACTTCTAAAGACCAACTAATTCATCCTACAAATCGGGTAAATCGGAGGACAGGTAGAGCTTTCAAATATGTTTCGAGCCACCCACTCAAAAACATCTTGTCTCGATATCAACCGTGGGGTAAGAACTCGTTCCTCTCTACAAAATCTATATGCATTCACTACATTCATTTCATTAAGTGAACCCAAAAATGCACTAGAGGCCCTAAATGAAGCATAATAGGTAGAGGCCATGCAAGAGGAACTCAATAAATTTAAAAGAAACCAAGTCCGGACTCGACCAAACGACCTTCCGACCATCCAGTCATACGAACCAAATGGGTTTTCAAGAACAAACTGGATGAAGGTAGGTTGCTAGTTAGAAATAAGGCTAGACTTGTGGCTCAAGGTTACAATCAAGAAGAAGGAATTGATTTTGGGGAAACCTTTGCACCGGTGACTAGGGTTAAAGCAATTAGAATCCTATTGGTATTTGCATCAAGCATGAATATCAAACTGTATCAAATGGATGTTAAATGTGCTTTCCTTAATGGTTTCATTGAAGAGGAAGTCTATGTTAAGCAACCCCTGGATTTGAAAACTCTGAATTTCCAAATCATGTTTTCAAGTTGTAAAAACCTCTTTATGGTCTTAAACAAGCTCCCAAAGCTTGGTATGAAAGACTCGAGCAATTTCTTGGTTGAAAATGATTTTAGAAGAGGTCAGATTGACAAGACTCTTTTTATAAAAACCAAGGGGAAAGACTTTCTTATTGCTCAAATCTATGTTGATGACATAATTTTTGGAGCCACTAATGAAATTCTATATCGTGATTTTTCCGAGTTAATGAGACAGAATTTCAAATGGGCATGATGGGAGAACTCAATTTCTTCCTTGGTCTACAAATCAAGCAAGACAAAGATGGCATCTATGTCCATCAATTAAAGTATACCAAGGAGCTGCTGAAGAAGTACAAACTTCAGGATGTAAAACATGCAAGCAACCCCTAAGAGCAGCGAAGATAAAACTGGATTTAAACGGAAAAGGTAAAGCAAGTAGATCAAAACTTTATCGAGGTATGATTAGATCTCTGCTATATCTTACTTCCAAGTAGACTAGACATAATGTTTAGTTTATGTCTCGTGTGCAAGATTTCAAGCTAATCCAAAAGAATCACATCTCATTGCGGTGAAGAGAATTTTCGGATATCTTTTAGGGACTCGGAATCTAGGTGTATGGTACTTAAGAGACTCGTAACCGACTCTCACCGGATACTCGGATGCCGACTATGATGGGTACAAAGTTGATAGAAAAAGCACTTCAGAGCATGCCGCTTCGGGTCAATCCCTTATATCCTGGCACTCAAAGAAGCAAAATTCAGTAGCTCTATCAACTGCCGAAGTTGAATACATTGCAGCTGAAGCATCCTGTGCTCGGATCTTATGGATCAAGCAACACTTGAGAGATCTTGGACTTACATCCAAATCAATTCCAATCAAGTGTGATAATCAAAGTGCGATCAGCATCACCAAGAATCCAGCTTTAGCACTCAAAGACAAAGCACATTGAGGTCGGTATCATTTTCTAAGAGATCATTCTGAGAAAGGTGACATTGAACTTGATTTTATTCCTACCAAACTTCAATTAGCTGATATCTTTACTAAGCCACTTAGTGAGGATCAGCTTTGTTTTATTAGGAATGAGCTTGGCATGATTAATGCATAATTATGTGCTTCTCTCGAGTGGAATTACTTTGCATGACTATGTGTTAAATGTCTCGTCTTTATGCTTTAATAACAATTAGTTCAGTTAATCTAGTGATACCGATGACCTATGAGTTATTACTTATTTGTGGTGTTCGAGTCACTCGAAACTTTATCGAGTCGACTCGCATTTTGAGAAAAATGGACATCAAACTGCTGAAATCATCTCTAGATCAGTGGAGAATTTCATAAACTTCTTTTAAAATCTCTCTTTTCTCTCTATCTCTCATGCGCATCAATAAGAGAACTAGCCGTTGGAAGACAAACACTGGAATTCTAACCGTTGGAGAGCAGAATGGTCACACCGGTCCGAGGCGACCGTTTGAGAGTCAGGTCGAACGAACATTGAAGGAAAATTCTTTCTCTATAAATAGCATCCTTTTTCCTTCATTTCGATACTTTACTCTCTACATACTCTCTCTCTCGCTTACTACATATTGAGCAAGTTCACTATTATCGAGAAACGAACCGACTCTCAAGTCAAGTGAAAGACATCTCAAGTAAGCACCGATTGGTCTCGACTCTCTTGCTACTCTTTCATTTTCTTTTTACTCTCTCTCTCTTCGAGCTTTCTCTCTATCTCTCTCTCAAAGTTCATCCCCTCTCTTTTCTCACTCAAAATGCCGAAAAGAGGTTCCCACCTAGACTTTCTTGGTTCTACAACCAAGAAACCTCGAACAAAAAGCCAAGAGGGTCCTTCCAACCCTTCTAAAATCATTGTCACCCGACACCTAACGTTGGATGACAAATTCTTTCCGACCACTAAGTTTTCATGGTTAAACAACATGAAAACCACAAGGGTTTATAATTTCCTCTGTTTCCACGAGTTCATCTACCCGTAACTCATTTCTAAGTTTTACTCTAACCTCTCCAACTCTGAGGGTATACTCACCTCCAGAGTTCAAGACATTGTTGTCCGAGTCAACGTGTCTCTCCTCCATCGCCTTTTCAAAGTATCTTCTCTTTCCTCAACAAGCAACCCCATACCTTTTAACAAGGTTGCTGATGAATTCTTTGAGAAGTACGTAAAAGAATTTCCCGAGTCACACAAAAACTTCTCAGTGACTCAACTAAAGTCAAAAGCCCGACTTCGTGTTTCTTGTTGATGAGAACTTCTTCTCTCAAGCATTCAAGTAAGGAGAACCCTAACCCCAAGAATCTCAAAGCTCTTTATGATATACTTGAGGGCTACAAAGCAGACCTCTTTCCAACTATAATCGAGCGGATGGCCACTATGCTAGCTCGGACTCAATCTAAGAAATCCACCCCACTTCCTTTCGGGGCTCTTCTCACATTCATCTTTAAGTAATTCAATGTTCCTCTCCCTTCGCATCCTAATGCGGTTTCGAGGTCGTCATTGTTTTTGGCGTAAAAGAACTTCTTGGGTATGGATACTAAGATACCCAACCGGGTGTCCGGGTCCATAGCTCGAACTTAGGCCACCTTCTCCGCCTCGCACTCGGACACAAACTCCTCTCTCTCTATCTCCTCCTCCTGGTGGTGCCTCCACCTCAGGTGTCTCTTAGGTCCTATCTTCTGCCTTGTCCACTGCCATAATGGACAAGATCTCCTCGTGTCCACTAAACTTAAGGACACCCTCCGATCATTCAAGACTATCCTCCAGCCTATGACCATCAATCAAAAGACTCGCTCAATCCCAAATCGAGAGTAGCAAGATGTGCTTCTTGAGCTGAAGGCCCTCATCAAGGAGCAGAAGGAGATGATCGAGCTCCTCCAAGAAAGGCGCTCAAAGGCTACGCAGGATCTAGTTCACTCGGACACATCCGAGGAATCCTCGAGCCCAGCCAAATCCTCCTCTAGAGGAGAGGAAGAAGAAGAAAAGAAGAAGAGCTCGCGGTCGAGGCAGCTCCATCTCGAGGAGAAGGAGGAAGGGGAGAAGGAAGAAGAAGAGAAGGAAGAAGCCGAAGGAGCTGAAGCAGCAGAGAGACAAGGTGCTCCAAGCACTCCAACCGGAACCGATCAGCTTAGACAGTGAGTCCGAGTGGGTCGAAAACCCCGCCGACAAAGGTCGGCTAGCAGCCCTCCAGCCCGAGCCAAGCACTCCCTCGGCCGATTTCCAAGAGGATGAACCTCTGGACGACCTGGTTCTGGGTCATCCATTCAAAGCCGAGCCTGTCCCGGAGATCCTAGTGCTGCCCCGCCTCAATCTTTAACATCATCCCGCTCTTACCGGCGAAGGTGCACCGCTCGGTCCTCCACCTCGACTCGATCGCTTCATCTCCACCTTCTTAAAATTTTCTCTTTTCCTTTTTTTGTCCAAACATAAAAATTTGTATCTTCTTGATACATTCTTCCCCTGTTTGTTTTTTTGTTTTGGTTTCTGTTGAAAGGCAAGGGGGAGAATAGTTAGAAAATTTGTGTTGTCTTGTTTAGGGGAGATTTTCTCTCACCTCTTTTGTGTATATATCTTTTCTATGTGAATATTAATGAAGTGATTTCTGAGTTTCAATCTATTTTTTCGAGTTCATCTTAGTTACATATCATATTATTCTTTCTTGCTCCGATCTATCAACCCAGTTACATTTTTTTATGCTCCGATATACGCATTACTCTAAGTTTGATTTACCTCATTTCTATTCAATATTTCAGCTTTTAGCTCGATGCAAACTAAATTTTAATTGCTCCGACATGTTCATTAAGAAAGAATGAAAACTCGGGGTTTTAACAATAACAAAGTTACTATCCGAGTAAAGAATGCCTTTCATCAAAAAGCGGAGATTGAAGACTCGGACTTTGCATGTATAACATTCTTAGTACTATCAAGAAATCAGGTACAAACTTCATCTCTTATAAGTTTTGATTACAAGTCATTCTAAATTATATAGAAACTTTTCTAAGTGATACGTAACCTTCTCTCGAGTGTTACGTAAAATATTGCATATGCTTTCATTTGATTCTGACCGACTTAGAAAGTATACTCTTACTCGTCTTTTCACATTGGTAGTTCCGAGTCACTCGGACAACACTCGCATTTATCACATGTTCAAGCACTCACTCTAACACGTTTAAACTCGAGTCCGACTCGTATTCTAAGTTCAGGTGAATTACTACATTAGTTTATCTCTTCTAGTCGGCCTGTTTTGTTTGAACTTTATCTCGTTTAGATCAAGCACTCTCACTCGATATTCTTTATCTAACTAGATATTTCTCTAGACAAACTCAGATGGAATTTGAGTATAATGAATATTAGACTTAGAAATTTCATTCCTTTCGACTCGTATAATTATACAGTTAATTATCTAAATTAAATTATTATCTATGTCTAATCTTGGACCAAAGTATTTTGTACTTTGAGAACCAAAATTTGATTTACTTTTGTAGGTTATCTAAACGAGGTTATCCTAATTTTGAACTACAAAAGTAACGGGCTTCAAGATGTCAAATCACCAGCAGACAAGGATTTTTCTACTTCTAACCAAGGCCTAGAAACCGTGTAAGGGTTGTCTCGTTTCCAAAACTGGAAATCTTCAACGCTAAGCTCAACAAGTGGTTTCCACCTTACTTTTCGAGACACTACCAGTGGATTCGGACATCCTAAGGAGTTAAGAGCCATTGCACAACGTTCACATCTCAACGGATCTTTTCCGAGCGACTTCTTCAACTAATCAGGAGTTAGTCACAACAACTAATCTGCTTGGTCATCTATAAATAGAAGCCAACTCTCAAGACTTGAAGATTGTTAGAACCATTTTAAATACACATACTTAAGCAAAAGTCTTTGTATTCATATTCAATCTTCTACTTATAACTCCAACTCTGTACTTAACATCTTTCCGAGTTTTAAGGTCCGGCAATCAGTCACAACTTTCATTCTTACTTTCGAGTAAGGTTCCTTGACTGAGCTGTAAGGGTTAACTCATCTCAGTTGTCCCTAGCTGTAACGGTTGCCTCGGTTAGAAAGTACTAGATTAGATAAGGAAATTCCCGAGTCTAGGAAAGCCTTGTTATGAATTGTCTAAGGGAGCAATTCTGGTTGAGTCTATCTACCGTATGTTGTGGATTCAAAATAGTTGATTTGACTTGGTGCTTGGATTAGCACTAGCCGTGGTTTTCCGCCCCAGGAGGGTTTCCACATAAATTCCGAGTTCATACGTTTCGAGTCCAATCTAGACTCGGACAGTCTCAAAGTTTGTTTTAAACTTTAATCTTCTATTTATTGTTCAAATTTCCTCACCACCCTATTCACCCCCTCGAGGGTGATTAATTCTCTTCAAGAGCAAACCTTCGATCCTAAGCATTATCCTTTGGGTTATGGAATAGGGAAGTCTACTACCATTGAGTATCGTCGGAATCCAAGCTCCAAAAGGTTGGAACGCCTTAGGAAGAAGTCCGGTAAATCTTCCCTTGCTCTACACCGACCGGTGCGACTTACCTCGTACATACCACACCGATTCAGTCTATCTTCCGTCGTAGGACATCACCATAAAGAATTCCCCTCCAATGGATGGAGCATCGTAACCATCTTCCATTATCACCTTGCTTAATGAAACCTCACCTAAGATGGAAGCCCCGAATTGAGGCTAAGGATAAGAAAATAGAGTCCATATCAAACACTCTTAAAGCTATCCTAAAGACTTTTGAGGACAATAAGAAAGATGGTGAAGGAAAAGAAGAAGAAGAAGAAGAATTAGTAGGAGGAGGTCCTCGACCTAAACCATCTCATCCAGGCAATCCCAAACATAAGCCTAAGTTTGATCCACATACCTATCGGATAGAACAAATGTTAAGGGAGTCATCCATGTTTAGGAGTCACTACTTTGACCATACAGGATTCACTTCAATCCCCAAAGGAAAGCTACCCCTTAAGTTCACCATGCTGGACATTAAGTTTCGAGAATCCTTATCACCATGTTCGCGACTTCTTAGGAGCAATGACTCTTAAGAACGTACATGAAGACACTTCCTACATCATCTTCCCATGGACTTTTGATAATGATGTAATGAAGTGTTATAACGCGGTTGACACAGGCAATGTCACCAATTGGAATGATCCGTGTAAGGAGTTCCTACATCAATACTCCTATAACACCGATCTATCTCGTCACACATAGAGACTTGGAGTTAATCAAGTAAGGTGAGAAGGAAAGTTTTACGGACTTTTGTCACCGGATGGAGGCCAAAAGCTACACATATGGTATACCGACCTTCCGACAAGGACCAAGTCAGAATCATCGTGAAGAACCTTCAGCTTGCCTATAATCATCACCTTAAAGATGCCGACATGCTAATATAAGAAGAATTGGCTACCACGGCCACAAAAATCATGATGGGATATAGAGGTAACTATCAATTCAAAGACAAGAAACCCTCTAACCAAGGTAATACTAGCAGGGGTGCGGATGTTAATGCCCTTAACATGTATAATGACTACACTCCAATTGATACCACTTAAGCTCAAGCCCTCGACCATCCGTTGTCTAAAGGGAAGATGGAATTGCCACTTATAAGAGCAGAATTAGAAATCACAAAACAAGTAAAAAATAAGGACGTAGGAAAATTCTATAAATACCATCGTTTACAAGGACACGACACCGAGCAATGCTGGAAATTCAAGAACAAGTTGGAGAGCATGTTTCACAATGGTCAACTCCCTCTCCCTAAGGCCGCCCGTAAGCCAAGCAACAACAAAAATCTTTTCAGCGGCACCTTAGCCATATTCTCCGAACCTATTCCAGGTTAGTGGGACCTATCTATCTTCATTCAAGACATTAATAAGTCAAAACCACTTATTAGCTTGCCACCCCTAGACCTAGAAGTCCATGGATTGTGGGTAAGTGATGAAGAGGATGTATATAAAACTAAAGATGACAGTGATGATAATTTCTAGGGCACACCACCCTTAGAAGAAAAAGACTTTTGGGAGAGCCGAAGAGTCTAGAAATTCAATTCCTTACTAGATCTTGGCAACAAAATGCATCCGTGGGTCCACAACAGACTTAGGAAGCCCTAAAAGAACCCGAAGCCGCTAAAGAAGAAGAGCCAATCATAAAACAACTTCAAAAACTTAAAGTTGATATCTCTATCTCGGCAACTCATATTTGCTTCCCAAAAGCATAGGTAGGCCTTGACTCGATGCACTTAGCAAAATTGAGGTTTCCATTAAAACCACGCCTGAGGAAGTAGTAGGATTGGTCAACAATGGAGACGGGACTCTCACCTTCGATAAGAAATATCTCCCTGAAGAAGGCATTGTACATAACTATGCCCTTTACTTAACTGTAACTTCCATCAACAAGTTCATCCCCCTAACCTTAGTAGACAACGGATCCGCTCCGAACGTTTATCCTTGGAGGATCGCCAAAAGGTTGGGCATTAGAGAGCAACAACTCTCTAAACAGTCTGTTCATCTCCAAGCTTATGATAATTCTAAAAGGACAGTCTTGGGCATTGTGACTTTATCGATTAATGTAGGGTTGGCAAGTGAAGAACATTGACTTCCAAGTCGTAGACATCCCAACTACATTTAACCTTCTTCTAGGATGCCCCTGGTTATATAACCATCAGGTAGTGCCCTCCACACTACATCGGAAAGTAAAAATAATCATCAAAGGTTATGTCGTAACTATCAATAGGGACAATCTCTATGCCACCATCACTTCTAAAGAATCTGTCGTCGAAATTGAACACGATACCGACGACGAAGAGCTTTATGGGTTTAAGACTATCACTACTTTGGACAAGGATGAAGCTCCTTTTAACTTCAATCCTTATGATAACCGTAGTATCCACTTGATGCTAAGGAAGAAGAGGTATTTTCCATGCCTAGTCTGCAGGTCGAAGGGCATACCACCCTATCTTTCCACCCCTTGAACCCACCAACAACTATAAGTTTAGGACAGGCTATCAACCAAGTGCTAAGGAAATAGCCTAAGCCAAGTAAGAGATTCAAACTAGGAGGACTACACCATATACAGTTCGTTCTATTAAGCCTTTTCCTCGGACCCTAAACGGGGTAGTTCTTAAAATAAGGGGATGGTGTCCCCTACTATGGCTTTCCCGAACCTTACTACCTCAAAGCAAAGGGCATCCTAGTACCTATCTTAGAAGTCTTTAGTGACTCGGTATATACTAGAAAAAGAGGCACCCTACCTGCTATAGGATTTGCGGTTCTTCGCCTTACCACTCGGTCATGCCACCAAAACAATACAAAATAGATGCAAATATTAGACGTTTCGTAACTAGACTCTTAAAGATATCACGAGACGGACATAACGCTTTAGCTAGTACACGAAGTGCATACCATCGGACAAGAGAAGAACCTAGAGGGAATTCAGTCTTGGTAATATCTCAAGCCATGTCGCACTCACAATTCGATTCATCCGGATTCATCACCGATGTTGATCGCCGAAGGGTCCAAGCATATTACTTGGATCGATGCTAAGGAGGGCCATGAATTTTCTGTTAGCTTAGGAGAGCATCCTGTTCCTGAGTCTAGCACTAGGGTTTTTATTTATGTTCCCCTTTCTATTAGTTCATCTTCCATTTCTGCTATTTTCAATTCTACAATTTCCGTTTCGAGTCCGATGTACTCGTTTCTTCATTCAATAAGATGAATCTTTATGTTTACTCTTTGCCTTCTCCTATTTTAAATTTTTTTCCTTTATTGATGAATGAGAAATCCCTAAAGAAGTAATAAAAGCTATGGAAGATCATAAAAATCGCTCACTAATAATAGAGCAAACAATAACAATTAATCTAGGAAAACACTCGAATCCCGAAAAGTAGAAGCAATTCACTTTTCTCCTTACAGAATTCATAGATGTCTTTGCATGTTCCTACAAAGACATGGTGGGGTTAGATCCAAGTATAGCGGAACATAGAATTGCACTTTACAAAGATGCCAAGCCGGTTAAGCGTAAGCTCAAGATGATGAAGCCTCGAATGGGCATTGAAAATTAAGGAAGTCCGAAACAGTTAGAAGCGGGGTTCATAAAGGTGGTCCATTACCCCCAGTGAGTCGCAAACATAGTGCGAGTTCCGAAGAAGGATGGCAGGGTCCGAATATGTGTAGACTTCAGGGATTTGAACAAGGCAAGCCCTAAAGATGATTTCTCGCTGCCCCATCTCGACATCCTCGTAGATAATACAGCGGGGCATGCCTTGTTCTCGTTTATGGATGGCTATGCTTGGGTATAATCAGGTAAAAATGGTCGAGGAAGACATGGAGAAGACAACCTTCATCACTCAAAGGGGGACGTATTGTTATGAGGTAATGCCATTTGGGCTTAAGAACACAGGACCTACGTATCGGAGAACGACCATAACATTACTACATGACATGATTCATAAGGAAGTCTGAAGTTTACGTGGAAGACATAATCATCAAGTCCAAGGATAGGGCGGGGTAGTGACCCAGACCTTAGAAAATTTTTCAAAAGACTAAGAAAGTACAACATGCGCCTTAACCCTCAAAAGTGTGCCTTTAGGGAAACCTCATGAAAACTATTATGCTATGTGGTCGAGTCTTAGGGGAATCGAAGTTGATCCATCCAAGATCAAAGTTATCCAAGAAATTCCATTGCTTGAAGATAGAAAAGGAGATACGAGGTTTCCTAGGACGTTTACGAGTACATCAATCGTTTCATATCAAAACCGACTATGGTCTATGAACCCATTTTCAAGAAGTTGAAGAAAAGTTTTGAGCCTATTTGGGATGATGAGTGCCAAAAAGCCTTTGAGAAGGTTATGGAGTATCCGGCCAATCCACCAGTGTTAGTTTTGCACCAACTAGGGAAGCCCTTGTACCTCGCTACAACAGAAACGACGATGGGAACCATACTAGCTCAAGAGGATGGAAAGGAAGAGTACGCCATTTATTATCTAAGTAAGAAATTCTTATATTGCGAAACTAGATATATGCCATTAGAAAAGACATCATTGGCTTTAGTCCGGGCTACCAAGAACCTCGACACTACATGTTGGCCCACAAAGTACATGTGGTAGCACCAATGGATCCTATTAAGTACATTCTTGAGCAACTAACTATTAGTAGTAAGATAGCTAGATGGACAATTATGCTATCAAAATTTAAACTCAAGTACGTCCATCGAAAGCAATCCAAGGAAGGGTAGTGTTAGAATTCCTAGCCGATTTACCTGTAATTGAATCACAACTCGAACACCTCGACTTCCCATATGAGAACATTCTGCAAGTAGAAATAGATATGTGGACAATGTACTTTGGTGGTGCTCCCAATCGAAAGGCTTTGGAGTAGCGATCCTTCTAGTCTTACCCAAGGGAGCACATGCTGCCACTTCAATCAAGTTAGATTTTGAGGTCACTAATAACGCCGCAGAATATGAAGCATGCAACATGGGACTTCAAGCTGCCATAGAGATTGGAGCCAAGAACATCGGGGTTTTCGATGACTCCAGCCTAATCATTAATCGAGATCTCATAGAAGTGGAAGATACATTGTGAAACCTTGGCACCCTACTAGGCACATCTGGTTGAATTAGCAAAACACCTCGACAATATATCATATACTTACCTTCCCGGGGATGAAAACCAATTCGCAGATGCTTTAGCTAAATTAGCATCCATGATTAATATCCCTAGTTGCATTCATTCAATGCACATTCATATAGAGTGATGGAGTCGACCTACGTACATCTATGCTATAGAAGTGTTTAGTACTAACCAAACCAGTTGGTACCATGACATATATTAGTATCCGAAAAATAAGAATACCCGTCGGATTCCACACCTAGAGCCCAACGAGCAATCCGAATGTTGGCAGCTCAATTCTTCATCAACCAAGGGGAGTTGTACAAGAAAACCAATAAAGGGATTAGCTTAAGTTGTGTCAATCAACATGAAGCAAAGCACATCATGACCGATATTCATGGTGAGGAATGTGGCCCCTATATGAATGGAAGAATGTTGGTTCAGAAAATTCAGAGGTTAGGATACTATCGGTCGACAATGGCAGCGGACTACCATGAATTCGTTAAGAGATGTCACAAGTGTTTGGTGTATGCAAACCGACAACACCAACCGCCATATTTCCTAACGACACTTGCATCGCCTTGTCCATTCTCGATTTAGGGCATTGACATTATAGGTAAGGTGACTCCTACAGAAATAGGTGGTCACAAATTTGTGTTAGTAGAAATCACTACTTCACTAAGTGGGTTGAAGCATCCTCTTAGGCAAACTTAACGTTGAAGCAATGTAGCAAAATTCATCACCCGGAAGATCATCTGTCGATATGGGTTACCCCATGAACCGATTAGTGACCATGGTAATCACTTCAGGAAGGAAGTAGCAGACTTATTGGAAAAATACAAGATCAAACATCATAAATATTCTCCCTATGGCCTTCACACTAACGGAGCAGTCGAGGCCACCAACAAAAATATTCACAAAATAGTGGAGAAGATGATTGTCAACTACAATGATTGGTCCGACAAATTGCCTTTCGTTTTATGTGCCTAGCGGACCTCCATTAGGACCTCAACGGGAGCAACACCCTACTCCTTAGTGTATGGTATGAAAACAGTCCTTTCAAATAGAAATTGTTATTCCTTCATTATGGATCATTGTAGAAAATCAAATTCTCGAAGCGAGAATGGGCTAAGGCGCACTACGAAGAGTTAGTGTTGTTGGATGAAAGGTGCTTAAATGCTTTACATAATGTCCAAATATACCGGACACGTATATCAAGGGAATTTAATAAAAAAGTGAAGCCTCGTGATCTGCAGATTAGAGATTTGGTCCTTAAGGAGATTAGAGCACCGATTCAAGATCTTCAAGGAAAATTTAGGCTCAATCGGCAAGGCCCACTCGTACTTAATCGGATACTACCCGGAGGAGCGATTAAGTTGATTGATTTGGACGGTGAAGAAATTTTTCAAGTATACAAACTTGGATCAACTACAAAAATACTACATTTAGCATGACACTAAACAGATCATGTAATAAGGCTAAGCCCGGCCTAACCAGGTCGTGCTATAGGCGGCACCGACCACGGTTCGGACATTGATGGACTGGCCGGACAAGCAATCCCGCTGGCTATATTCTATATTCTATATTTTATATTCTCTATTTAATTGTTATTTCCGATGGTCCAAGTAGACGGTCCATTTTTTTAATTAGCTCTTTAATTGTTATTCTATTTTGGCAGTCCAATTAAGTGGTCCAAATTTATTATTTATTCCTCTAGGTGAACGATAAAAATAAATGAAGTATAAAAGTCAGGATAAAACTTACTTTTTACTTTTATTAAAAGGTAAGCCTATTACTTACCTGAATACATAGTTACTAAAAGGGAAATAAACAGGCATACTACTTGGAAAATAAATTGTTCTAAAGTGGCAAAACTAAAATTCCCTAAATTTTATTTTTTCCTAAATTCTCCCTAAAATTTTGAGGCCTAGTTGATCTTCACTTTCTTCACTTTCTTCACTTTCTTCACTTTCTTCAGCTTCTTTAATCCTACGGGCCCTTATCCCTTCAGCTTCTTTAGCCTCTCGCCTCCCTCATGTGAGCTCGTTCGTCAAAAGGGGTTCACTTCATGAATTTGAAGAGGTGTTGCAGCGAGTACAGCTCCTCTGCGATCCCATTCTCGAGTCCTCAATGCCTTGTGACGTTTGGGGTCGACTTACGTTATCCACTCCACATCCGCGAGATGGGTCAATCCGAGGGCGTATTCCACCATCTTGAGTTAGTGTTTTTTACAATTTTATTTTAATTCTCTTATTTTACCGCTTTTATATTGTGGATTAAAGTTGTATTGCTTTACTTTCCTCCCCGCCCAATGTAATTTTCTTTATAGTTTTTCTTTCCTTGTCGCTTTCTTTATTGCTTTCATTCAATTGCTTTATTTACCATTTTACATCATGTTTTGTGTGCCTTTTATTTCCGCCTATTGCCTATTGTTTTCTTGATTTTCTTAATGTGATTTAAACTCACTTTTTCAATTAGTAAAGACCGTCCTTTTGAAGGACGAAATGAATAGCATCCCTTTTTGTTTTGTACATTCACTTCCGAACATCGGATCATTGGTTTGACCAATGGAGTCCTTTTAAAAATCTTTTCTCATTTTAGTTTTTTTTGTTGAATTCGAAAAAGTGTTTCTTTCATTTTTGTTAGTTTTTATTTCTAAAAATGACCGGCGATTCCCTTATTTTGAATTTTGATTCTAAAAATTACCTCTTAGCATTTCTCGTAAAAATTAGAAAAAATGAAAATTTTGGTAGCTTAAACCATATGGTCGAGACTGTCTCATCGGTCCCGACTAGATGACAAGCTTCGGTTACCAGTCAAGGCGAGATAGTTGCTGGATCCGAGTTGATAACCGCGCTTAGCTTCGGCTCGGGTAGTTTTCATTGCCTGGTGTAGCGAGCTTTATGGCAAAATGAACCTTTTTTTCTAATTCTTTTTCTTAGGAAATAACATTCGAGATTTTAGAAAAATTAATTTCGAAAATAAAAATGATTTATCAAAATCACCAATTAAAACCTTCTTAAAAATCTCTCTTTCAAAAGAGTCATCGTTCGTTTGATAAGCACACCTCGCATAAAGCCGACATTTGTGGGGAAGCTATATCCGTTTCCTACAGGATGGGTCTTGGGTTCTACAGATGGCGACTCCATTGGGGAACTTAATAAGAGGGTGAGATTTGAAAGTTGAATTTGTGAGTCTTTGTCCCGTTTACATTAGGCATTTTTGCATTATTTTAGGAGACCTTAAACATAGTTGTTTTTCGGACCCATAGGCTTCAACCCATAATAACCTTTTTCGGAGAAGTCGAATCATTATCTTGGTGGATCCACTCGACTTAACATTGAGGTGTGATTACTCTTTACTCATAACACGCTTTCTTGATTCATGATCGAGAGGCACCGATTATTCAAGTCTCGCTGTGCATCCCATAAGGGACGAAATTTTCACATTATGAGCCATCATATTTATCCGACCTAGAATTACCTTGTGAACTATAGAACCTTTGTGGTAGATTGGACTCTCACTTGCACGCTTGAACGTATGTGGTTGCTTTTGTTATCTAATCATTTTCCTTGAGTATTCGAGCATTTTAGCCGAGGTTTGGTCCAAACTCTTGGATTGGAGTAAAACAAAACAAATAATAAAACTTTGAATTGGTTCATTTTGTGCCTTTCAAATCTTCCTCACTTTTCCTTTTAAGGTCGGTCCATATTTGCATTTTTGAGTTAGAAAATTTTTCTTTAGAAGTCGATCTGTTCCTTTTCCGGTCTCGGTAAAAAAAAAAAGTTAAAAGTGGGCAAAATCCGGCGGGCTAGGTCCTGCATCGGTCCATGACATCTTCCTCGAGTCGGGTCTTTCCTTTGGACCCATGCCTTGTTCCAGAAAGTTGCATTATGTCAATTTTTTACATTTAGCCAAAATAAAAATTATCTTAATTAAGGTAAGTCCATCTTTTCGCATTTAGCCAAATAAAAATAATCTCAATTAAGGTGAGTCTTTTTTTTCTTTTGCATTTAGCTAAATTGAAAATCATCTCAATTAAGATAAGTGCATTCATTTCATTTTTTTTTGTTTTTGCATTAGCCAAAAGAAAAACATCTCGATTAAGGTGACTCCATTTTGCATTAGCAAAAACATCATCTTAGTTTAGGTGAGCCCATTTTGTTTTTTTAGCCGAAAACAGAGAGTATTTGTTTAGTTCGGTCTATTTTTGCATGCTTAGCCAAAAGTAAAATTTATTCATTTCCCTTTAAGGATCATCTTTTTGCATTTTTTGGTCCGCATTTTCATGTGCATCAAAAGAAAAAAAAGGCATATCGTTCTCCTTTTTAGGGGTCAATTGTTGTCTCGAGTCGAGCACTTAAGCCCTATCTCCACTAAAATTTTCCACGAGCCAATCCCGAGCACCTCCTCTATTAGGAGATGGGATAAGGAATCCTACTAAAATCGAGAATCCTAGAGCAAAGTAGCTAGGAAATAAGAAGTCCGATTCAACACCGAGTGCATTCAACACCGATACATCCCATATCAACATGTGACATACCAGTAGGTTCAACACCTTTACTAGCAATGCCAATACGTCGCCCATGAATAGCATTAGAGTGCAACCTTTCCTCCAAAAATGGTCGACGAACCATAACAAACCCCCATCATGACCTTGTTTAAAGAGTCTTCTACAAAAATAGAAGCCAAAATTGAGGCTTAGAACAAGAAAATTGAATCCATGTCGAAACCCTTGACCTCATACTCAAAGAACTAGAGAAGAAACCAAAATCCAAAGGGAAAGAAAAAGAAGATGAGGAAGAAGTCCTCAAGCCTTAGTCCGATCCACGAATAGATCAAATAGAGAAATTGTTGCGTGAATCTTCAATGTTTAGTGACTACTACTTAGCCCAAGGATTTACTTCAATCTCTAAAGGTAAATTGCAGCTGAAATTCGCCATGCCCGACATCAAATTCCACGAGACTGAAAACCCTTAACAATACATGAGGAACTTTAAGGGGGCAATGACTCTAAAGAATGTACTAGAGGACACATATCATGTCATCTTTTCATGGACATTTGACAAGCACGTCATGAAGTAGTACAATGTTGTCGACCCACGTAAGGTGACAAGCCGGCGGGATCTTTATAGGGACTTCTTACATCAATACTCTTATAATACTAATCTACCAATCACCCTTTGAGACTTGGAGATGACCAAGCAAGGAGATAAAGATAGCTTCACTAACTTCCTTACTCGTCGGAAGGTAAAGGTTGCCCACATGGCGAGACCGATCCTTTAAAAAGAATCAAGTTAGACTTATCATAAAAAACCCGTAACATGCATACCATCAACACTTGAAGTACTTGCCTTTCATGGACTTTAAAACACTCGAGATGCCGACAAGCTTCTAGAAGAGGAGCAGGGATCCACAAAAGTCGCAACCAACTAAAAGTCATGTAGGTCCGGGAAACTCTCTTGTGAAGCACTACACGTCATCATCCAATGAGCCCAACTCTCTTGCCTTTCATGGAGTTCTTGAAGACTATCAACCTAATCTTTATTCTTGCTATTTGTGGTATGATTACCATGTTTAGGATTTTTGTTAAGCTTTCAATAATCATGTGTGAGTAGATTTAGTTTATCTAGGGAATTGTAATCCGAAACAATGATGTTTGATTAGGATTTCATGATTTGCACTTGAATTCTTATTTTGAATCAATAGATGGTTTTGTTCTTTATGCTTGGAAGTATTTTCAAGGCCTATAATACTTGTGATTTGAGATTTATCTATGAAGTGCTGAAAAGTGAAATAAAATAATCCGACAACCAACTATTCTATGTAGTTTATGAAATTTGAGAAAAGATTAGTCAATTAGGGGATCACTTTGATAATTTGAAATCTTTAACTTTGATTAACTTGAAAGGCATACAAAAGTTGTTTGACATGTTAATTAAAACAATTCTATTAAGCATCGAAAGAGCGGTAGAATTATTTGATTATCGATTGTTGATTCAATTGAAAGAAAGATTACACAAATTAGGTTTTAATAATCAAACTCATTGTTAGGAAATTGAATCCCTAGATGCTTTTATCCATTTATTTAATCTTAGATAAATTTCCTTGATTTTAATATTTAGAATTAGTTTAGAGAAGCAACCAACTCAAAAATCTGATTTGCTTAGCAATTGAGTAGAGGGCTATTTTATCTGCGTTGTTAGATTGAGTCCTTGTAGGATCGACCTTGGTGTCATTGTTGGGGACTCTATCCTTAGCGACCATTAGACGAAAATACTCTCAAATTAATTCAATGTTTTATTTATTTTTTGTTTTGATTGTGTTGGTAGTTTTGTTTTTATTCTTGCTAGGTTTTCTCTACTTGAATGCAAAAGGCTGAATTGTTCGAGTTTGATCCAGAATCGAGCGAACTTTGCACTCTAGACGGAAGAAGCAAAGGCTAAAGATGGCTAGGAAGAAGCAAGAAGAAAACTCCAAGTAAAAGCCCAAGATGGCCGATGAAGAAAGAAGAACTTTTGGGCAATATGTGACACACTACTCCACCGACGGCCATCAATGTTCCAAATGTGGCGGAAAATGACTTTGAGCTGAAGAACTCCCTCATGAACTTGGTGAGAGTGTCTCCTTTCCATGGCCTCCCTAATAAAGATTCTAACCGACATATAATTATTTTTTGCCAAGCCTGTGATACTTTCAAGGCAAACGGGCCTTCACTAGATACAATTAAGTTGCGATTGTTTCTATTCTCACTTGAAGGGAAGGCATGGGAGTGGTTAGACTCTCTTTCGGTAAATTCCATAAGCACTTTTGATCAACTTGCAAGTGCATCTTGGCAAAATACTTTGAAGGTTTGCTCGGGAGAGTCCGAGTCACCCTAGAGGGGGTGAATAGGGTGATGAAAAAAACTTTGCGAAAGCACACACCTTTTGACGAGAGAAGAGTCAAAGACAGATTCCGAGTCTAAGCAAGGGGTCAGAAAATATTGAACTCGGAATGTAATGAATCGGAGTAAACACGTTCGGCAGGTCATGTCCGAGCCTAGAATGAACTCGGAAAAGAACACGGAGAATTTACGTGGAAACCCTCCCGGGGCAGAAAACCACGGCCCGTGTCAATCCAGACACGAAGTCAAATCCACTATTTTGAGTCCACAAAATACCGTGAACTTGACGGAACCCGAGTTGCTCCCTTAGACAACTCTATACAAGTTTTCCTAGACTCGAAATTCCCTTATCCGATCTAGTACTTCCTAGCTGAGATAACCCTTACAGCTAGGGACAACTAAGCTGAGTTAACCCTTACGGCTTAGTCAAGGGACCTTACAAAGAATGTAAGAAGTGTTTGTAATTGAGTACAAGACCTTACAACTCGAAAGTAATGAATTACAGAGTGGGAGTTGTAAGTTGAAGATTGAAAGTAAATACAATAACTTTGTTCAAGTTGGAGTATTGACGGTATGTTCCATTATCTTCAAGTCTTGTGAAGTGGCTTCTATTTATAGATAACCCGAGCAGAGTAGCCGTTATCTTCATCTGCTGATCGAGAGTCCTCTGTGACCGTTGATAAGGGCTTTCGAGTCACTCGGAAAGTATCCGTTGAAATATGGTCGTTGGACAACGGTTTAACTCTCTTGGAAGTCCCAAAACCATCGGTTGTGTCTTGAAAAATGAGGTGAAAACCACCGTTAGGTTTGGCGTTCAGATTTCCGGATATGGAAGCGGACAGACTTCGACACAATCTTACGGGACTAGAGCGAGTGTAGGTGAAAAGCTATATCTGCTTGGTGATTTGATGTTACGAAGCCGGCTACTTTTGTAATTTGAAAAGATATCCTCGATTGAATAACCTACAAAAGTAAAACACCTTCGGTCCTCAAAGTATAAAATACTTTGGTCCAAGGTTAGACACGAGATAATAATATAATTATGATAATTAACAAATAGATTATCCGAGTCGGAAAAGAAATGGAACTTTACGAGTCTAATATCCATGATACTCGGAATTCCATATGACTTAGTCCGAAGCACGAGAATCAAGTTCTAAAACAAATATCGAGTGGGAAACACTTGATGTAGACTAAGCATGAAATGAACTACGAATGCTGACTTTGCAAACAATAGAGTAGATAATCACAAGTCGGATTACGAGTGAGAGTGGACTCGGAATAAAGAACAAGTTTTACGAGTCGCTAACTGAAAAGCGATTAAATAGATAAGTGAAGGCCGAATCGCATAGAAAAGATACTATTTCACTCAAGTAAGTTTCTAAGGCACGAGAGAATGCCTTGGTATAAGAATGACATTGTTATACCTGATTCCTTTTGCATGACTCGAAATATATAGAGCGAGTGTCCGAGTCTTCATACTTCCCACCAAGCAAGTTGACAAGTTTGAGGATCCAAATCTCTACTTTTTCTCAAGAGTCGGATGAAACACTATATGATGCATAGGAAAGGTTTAAGGATCTCCTTCGCCAATACCCCCAACATGGATTTGAGCCATGGGTTCCCATTCAAGCTTTCTACAATGGGGTTGACGATTAATTGAGAGCCACCATTCTTGCAACGACCGGAGGTAACATCATGAGCAAATTTGTTGATAAGCTCCACACTTTGATCGAGCAAATGGAGCTAAATAATTTTCAATGGTCCAAGCCCCATTCCAAGAGAACTGCAGTAAGCTCGATGTTGATGCGGTTTCTATCCTTTCTGCTAAAATTGATGCTATTACTAAAAAAATGGACCGTCCGAATATGAATGTTGCTTCTTCCCTTCCATGTGTTTCATATAATTCTTATAAGCATGAGACTTTGTTTTGTCCTGTGGGTATGGCTAGTAGTGAACCGAACCCGAGGCCAAACTTTGACCCCTTCTCAAATTTTTGATAACTCAGGATTGAGGTATCACCCTAATTCTTCCTACCGTAACAACAATCGCATGGGTCAACAACAAGTCCAAAGACCACTTGCCCTTGGATTCCAAAGACTTACCTCTCCTTTCCTCCCTAAGGTGGAAGATAATTGTGGAATGGAGGCAAATGTGAGCCTGCCATTGATGAGAATGAAGCTCAAAAGGTAGAATTGAAACCTCTCCTTTCCTCCCTAAGGTATGAATTTCTTGGCCTAAATTCCTCTTATCCTGTGATTATAAATGCAAACTTGAGTCTTCGAAATTGATTCATTGATGAGATTCCTGTATCGTACAGCTATTGGTTATACCATATATGACCTTAAAGGCATTCATCCTTCAGTTTGCATGCATAGGATTTTGATGGAAGATAATTATAAACCCACCATTGAACATTAAAAATCTTTCTCCGATTTTATTGAGGATATTATGGAGGTCTTCATGAATGACTTTTCTGTTTATGGTACCACCTTTGATCACTGTTTGAAAAATCTTTCTAAGGTGTTGTCTAGATGTGAGGAAGTGAATTTGGTTTTAAATTGGGAAAAATGTCATTTTATGGTACAAGAGGATGTTATCCTAGGTCATGTGGTTTCAAATAAAGGCATTGAATTTGACAAAGCTAAGGTAGAGGTGATTGAGAAATTACCTCCACCAACGTCTATTAAGGGTATGATAAGTTTTCTTGGACATGTCGGTTTCTACCGGCAGTTCATTAAAGATTTTTCAAAAATTAATATGCTTCTCACCCAACTACTTGTCAAAGACGTGCCTTTTGTATTTGGTGATGTGTGCTTGAGTGCTTTCAACGAGGTTAAAAGAGGCTTTGAATACAGCTCCCATTATGCAAGCCCATGATTGGAGTATTCCATTTGAAGTGATGTGTGATATAAATGACTTTGCATTAGGCGCTGTTTTGGGGCAAAGAAAATATGGCAAGCCCTATGCTATACACAATGCGAGTCGAACTCCGGATGAGGCTTAAGTCAATCGCGGAGAAGGAGTTCTTTGCGGTTGTGTTTACCTTGGAGAAGTTTCGTTCCTATTTGATTAACTCCAAGGTGATAGTTTTCAATAATCGAGCCGCCATCTAGCATCTCATGAAGAAATCGGATATTAAGCCTCGCCTTATCCGATGGGTGCTACTTGCTCTAAGAATTTGATTTAGAGATCCCGGACAAACCTGGATTACAAAACGTGGTGGCCGACTATCTTTCACGGTTGAAGGACTTGCCAAAGGAGATTATCCCCATTGATGATTCGTTTTGGATGAGCAATTCATGGTTGTTTTTACCACTTTTTCGCCATGGTATGTTGATTATGTGAACTACATTGTTTGTGGAGTGATGCCGCCGATTTGTCTTTCCAACAAAGGAAGTGGTTCTTATTTAAGGTCAAAAGTTATGTGTGGGAAGAGCCTCTCCTTTACAAGTTGCGCCACAATGGAGTATATCGAAGATGCATTCTAGAAGATGAAATTCAAAGTGTGCTCCATCACTTGTCATTCCACTACTTGTGGTGGACATTTTGACCCCGACAAAACCGCCTCCAAAATCTTACAAGCCGACTTCTATTAGTGGACTCTCACCAAAGATACAAGGTGAAGGTTTGCTCGGGAGAGTCCGAGTCACCCTAGAGGGGGTGAATAGGGTGATGGAAGTTTTTCGTTGACAATCAAACTCTTTTGCCCAAGAAGAAACGCAAATGGATTCCGAGTCAAAAGCGAGGTCGAAAAGGTTGAACTCGAATTGCGGAACGCAGTAATGAAGCGAAGCTTTGAGACTCGTCCGAGTCTAGAATGAACTCAAAAAGCAAAGAGACAAGAAATACGTGGAAACCCTCATGGGACAGAAAACTACGGACCGTGCTAGTCCGAGCACGAAGTCAAATCCACTATTTTGAGTCCACAAAATACCGTAGACTCATTGAAACCGAGTTGCTCCCTTAGGCAACTCTATACAAGTTTTCCTAGACTCGGAAATTCCCTTATCCGATCTAGTAGTTCCAAGCCGAGATAACAGCTAGGGACAACTAAGCTAAGTTAACCTTTACAGACTTAGTTAAGGGACCTTACTCGAAAGTAAGAAAGTGTTTGTAACTAAGTACAAGACCTTACAACTTAGAAAGTAATGAATTATAGAGTTGGAGTTGTAAGTAGAAGATTGAGAGTAAATACAATGACTTTGCTCAAGTACGTGTATTAACAAATAGGTTCGGCAATCTTCTAGTCTTGAAAGTCGGCTTCTATTTATAGATGACCAGACGAGTAGCCGTTATCTCTTTCTTCGACTGAGAGACCTTTGTGACCGTTGATAATGGCTTTACGAGTCACTCGGAAAGTATCCGTTGTAATATAAATGTTGGACAACGGTATAACTCTCTTGGAAATCCCAAAACCACTTGGTGGTGTCTTGAAGGATAAGGTGGAAACCACCGTTAAACTTGGCGTTTCGGTTTTCCAGATTTGGAAATAGACAGCCACGACACGAGCTTCTAGGACTCGGGACGAGAGAAGGTGAAAAGCCATGTCTGCTTGGTGATTTGGCGTTTTGAAGCCGGTTACTTTTGTATTTCGAAAAGTATATCCTCGTTTGAATAACCTACAAAAGTAAGTCGAATTTTGGTTCTCAAAGTATAAAATACTTTGGTCCACGATTAGACATAGATAATAAAATAATTAAGATAATTAAGTTGGTAAATATCTAGGTCGGAAAAGAAATGGAATTTTACGAGTCTAATATCTATGAAGCTCAAAATTCCATCGACTTAGTCTAAGCGAAGAATCAAGTCACATAAAGAATATCGAGTGAAATAACTTGATATAGACTAAGCTTGAATCAAGCTAGGAGTGCTGATTATAACAGAATAAGATTTATATTATGAAGTCGGACTCGAGTGCGATTATGCGAAATACTAGTCAATTCATGCGATATATCTAAGTGATGAGGGACTCGGAACTGAATGAGATAAGCAAAGCTTGTTTTGTGAGTCACACCGAGACAAGCAAGAATACATGAAGTAAATGCTTGTATCACTTAGAGTAAATATACTATATCACTCGAAAAAGTTTCTAAGGTGCGAGAGAATGCCTTGGAATCAAAACTCTATAAGTAGGAAAGTCTTATACCTGATTCCTTCAATACAACTCAGAAATGTGTCGAACGTTGTCCGTGTCTTCAATCTCCCCTTTTTGATGAAAGGCATTCCATACTCAGGCAGAAACTTTGTTAGTGAAAAAGATCTGATTTTGGATACTTGCGCATGTAGTCGGATGAGTAAAGCAAGCTTAATGTATCGGAGCAAAAAGAAAAAAAAAAACAAACATGCTTAACAATGATGTTAACTCAAAAATGGTTGTCTGTAAACTCGGATAGAATAGAAGATAAAGCATTAATTCATTGAAATTAAAGAGAGTACAGAGATTGAAAGGGAAAGCTCCCCTAAACAAGACAACAAGTTTTTGTGATTCTATTTCTCCCCCTTGCCTTTCAACGAAAAACAACAAAGAAAGTGGGAAGAAAAGAACGATTAGTACAAGCTTGATGTCCGGACAAAAGAAAGAAGTAAAAATAATAATAATCTCTCATAAAGAAGAAGAATCTGCGGATCGAGGAATTGTGACTCGGTGCATGGCGCCTACGAGGGAGAGGGGGATGCCCGAGTGGAAGCGGAGGGATTGGAGGTACGCCGGCGCTGGTAGGATCTTGATGATGTGCTTGAGCGCGGCGGAGGGAGAACCGGGATGGTCGTCAAGGGCTCGGCTCCGAGTGGCTGACCTAGAACGAGTAGATCTAGGGGTTCCGCCTGTGGACCTCGATAGGCTGAAGAGTTCCGCTCGGTCGACTCTGCTGGTGCGGTGAGGTCTTCGACCCACTCGGACTGCTATCCGAGCTGAGTACTTGCTATTTGAGCTTGAGGAGCGATCGACCCTCGCGGTTCTCGCTGCTTCTTACGTGTATTCTACCCTTGCCCGGATAGAGCTGCCTCGTCGCGCAGGCTCCTCGAGTCTCGCTGCTTCGTTGTCTGCAACTTCTTCTTCTTCATCCCCATTGTCTCGAGGAGGTTAGACCTGGGCTTAAAGACACTTCGAGATGCGTCCGAGTCACCACGGTCCTGAGCCGCCTTAGACCTTCTCTCTCCGAGGAGCTCGACCGGCTCCTTCTGCTCCTTCACCAACTCTCTCATCTCAAGAACCATTGTTTGCTTGCTCTCGGATTTGGGATTGGGCGGTGTTTTGGTCGATGAACAAAGACCGATATATAGTCTTGAATGAACAGAGCGAGGTCCCTGAATTCGAGAGGACACAGAGCTGATTTTGTCCAAGAAAACGGGGACAAAATAGTAGAGAGAGATTTTGAGGCACCGAGGTGAAAGCACCAACAGATGGGGCGAGGGAGAGAGAGGGGTTTATTTACGAGTCCGAGGCGGAGAAGGAGGCCTCGGCTCGAGTTGTGCACCCGGACACCGGGTTGGGTTTCCTAGTATCCGTACCCACAGAGTTCCTTCTTGCCGACAACAACGGCGGCCTCGGACACGGCATCGGGGTCCGAGGGGAAAGGAACCTTGAATTGTTTGAAGACAAGGGTGAGAAGAGCACCGAAGGGAAGAGAGGTGTTCTTCTTGTTTTGGAGTTGAGCTGGCACAGCTGCCATTTGCTCAATTATGGAGGGGAAGAGGTCTACTTCGTAGCCCTCAAGAATGTCAAAAGGGATTTGAGGTGCTTGGAGTTGGGGTTCTCCTTGCTAGAATGCTGAGAGAAAAAGGTTATCATCGGCAGAAAGCACGAAGGCGTGCTTCGACTTCAACCGAGTCATCGAAAAATTTTTCCGTGACTTAGGAAACTCTTTAGCGTATTTTTCAAAGAAGTTGTCGGCGACTTCGAGTGAAAGGAATGGGGTTGCTTGTTCAGGAAAAAGAGGAGACCTTGAACAAGCGATGGAGGAGAGAAGTGTTTATTCGAACAGTAGTGTTTTAAACCCCGGAGGTTAGAACATTTTCGAGAGGAGGTAAGGTGAGTGTAGAACTCGAAACGAGTTCGGGATAGATGAACTCGCTGAAGCAAAGAAAGTTATATGCTCCGGTGGTTTGAATGTGAGCCAACCAAGAAAATTTGGTTGTAGGGAAGAACTTGTCGTCCAGCGCGAGATGCTTTGGGTGACAATGGGTTTAGAGGGGTTGAGCTTTCTAGATTTTTGGTGCGAGGCTTTTTGGAGGAGGAAGAGACACGAAAGTCCGGATGATTACCTCTTTTAGGCATTTTGAGAAAGAAGAATAAAAACGAAACTTTTGATGAAGAGAAGAGGAGAGAGTAGGCAGCTGAGAGTAAAAGAAAAGGAGTAGAAGAAAGAGATTACAGCGATCGAACTTACTTGAGATGGCCTCTTTCATCGCTTGAAGAAGTTCAAAGATCACTGTGTACGTAGAAATCTTCTGCGAAAAGTTTCGTTTGAGAGAGAGAGAAATGTAGAGTATCGAGACGAAGATGAATAGGCGTTATTTAAATAATAAGAATCGTCCTTCACCGTGACGTTAATTGTAACTCCGTTTGGCTCCGCTCTTTCAAAAGTCACCTCGGACTAGTGTGCCGATTCCCTTCTCAACGGTTAAGATTCTAGCGAGTTAGAGATCCACGGCTAGCGTTTGATCACAGCGCCCAAGAGAGAGAGAGAAGAAGATTTTGAAAATATATTCTGAACTTCTCCACTAATCTAGAGATGTATTCAGAAAATTTGAAGTCCAATTTTTCTCGACGTCCGAGTATGACTCGGATTGGTTTCGAGTGACTCGAAACTAGAAATAATTAACAACTACTAGCCTAGTATCACGAGATCAAGCTGAGCTAATGGTTATTAAAAGTTTGAAAACACATAAAGCACATAATCATGCAATGAGATTTTTACAAAGATGGCACATAATTATGCATTTAACATACCAAGCTCATTCCGAATAAAACAAAACTTATCTTCACCAAGAGGCTTAGTAAAGATATCAGCTAATTGAAGATTAGTAGGAATGAATTCAAGTTCAATATCACCTTTCTCATAATGGTCTCGTAAGAAATGATATATGACCTCGATATGCTTTGTCTTTGAGTGCTTGAACTAGATTCTTTGTGATGCTTATTGCACTCTGATTGTCACACTTGATTGGAACGGATTTGAAAGAAAGTCTAAGATCTCTCAAGTGTTGCTTTATCCATAGAATCCGAACACAACATGCTCTAGCTGCAATATACTCGGCTTCGGTAGTTGATAGAGCCACTGAGTTACTGCTTCTTTGAGTACCATGATATTAGGGATTGACCCAGAAATTGGCAAGCTCCGAAGTGCTCTTTCGATCAACTTTGTATCCAGCGTAATCCGCGTCCGAGTATCCAGGTGAGAGTCGGTTATGAGTCTCTTGAGTACCGAGACCTAAGTTACGAGTTCCTGCAAGATATCCGAATATTCTCTTCACTCGCGGTGAGATGTGATTCTTTTGGATTAGCTTGAAATCTTGCACATAAACAAACATCGAACATTATATCCGGTCGGTTGGAAGTAAGATACAGTAATGATCCAATTATACCTCGATAGAGTTTCGATCTATTGCTTTACCTTTTTCATCCGAGTTAAGCTTTATATTGCTTTGCTCATGGGTGTAGATGCGTGCTTTGCATCTTGAAGTTTGTATTTCTTCAGCGGTTCCTTGGTATATTTTGATTGATGGACATAGATTCCATCTTTGTCTTGTTTGATTTGTAAACCAAGGAAGAAATTGAGTTCTCCCATCATACTCATTTGAAATTCCGACTCATCAACTCGAAAATTCTCGGCACGAGATATTCATTAGTAGCTCAGAAGATAATATCATCAACGTAGATTTGAACAATAAGGAAATCTTTCCCCTTGGTTTTTATAAAGAGAGTCTTGTCGATCCGACGTCTTTTGAAATCATTTTGAACCAAGAAATTGCTCGAGTCTTTCATACCAAGCTCGAGGAGCTTGTTTAAGACCATAGAGAGCTTTTGGAGTTTGAAAACATGATCTGGAAATTCCGAGTTTTCAAAACCCGGAGGTCTGCTCGACATAGACTTCCTCTTCAATAAAACCATTGAGAAATGCACACTTAACATCCATTTGATATAATTTAATATGCATGCTTGGATGCAAATGCCAACAATATTCTAATAGCTTCGATTCGGCAACGAGTGCAAAGGTTTCCCCACAATCAATTCCCTCTTCTTGATTGTAACCTTGAGCCACAAGTCTAGCCTTGTTTCGACTACCACACCACCCTCATCCAGTTTGTTCTTGAAAACCCATTTGGTTCCTATAGCTGGGTGGTCGGAAGGTCGGTTGGTCGAAGTCCGGACTTGGTTTCTTTTGAATTGATTGAGCTCCTCTTGCATGGCCTCTACCCATTCAGGTTCATTTAGGGCCTCTAGTGCATTTTGGGTTCAGTTAATGAGATGAATGCGGTGAATGCACATAGACTTTGAAGAGAGGAACGAGTTCTTACCCCACTTGTTGATATCGAGATATTATGTTTTCTAGTGGATGACTAGAAGTAAACTTGAATGCTTTACCTGTTCTCCGATTCACAAGATTTGTGGGCTGAACTACCCGATCTTTAGAAGCTTGTTCCGAGTGGTCTTCGTCATTAGCTCGTTCGTTCTGAGCGGACTCTTGAGTTGTCTCGTTACGAGTCACTTCGTTACGAGTGACTTCATTTTGAGCTGATTGAGTTTGAGTCTTTGTGGGCTCGGTTTCATCATCTTCTCTGCTGAGCTTCAATTCGAGTATGAAGACTCGCTTGGTTTCTCTGTTCAAGCTCATCAAACACAACGTGGATGCTCTCTTCCACTTTGTTAGTTTTCTTATTGAAGATGCGATAAGCTTTCTTTGTGAGAAGAATAACCCGGAAAAATACCTTCATCGACCAGAGCATCAAACTTGGTCGAGTGATCCTTACCATTGTTGTGAACGAAACATTTACATCCAAATGGTGCGAAATAGGAAATATTTGGTTTCTTCCCTTTGTAGAGCTCATAAGGTGTTTTCTTCAATATGGGTCCGATGAGGCATCTATTCGATAGTATAGTTAGGCTGTGTTGACTGCCTCGGCCCAGAAATAGTAAGGCAAGTTGTGCTCAATCATCATAGTCCTTGCTATTTCTTCAAGGGTTCTGTTCTTTCTCTCCACTACTCCATTTTGTTGAGGAATTCTTGGTGCTAAGAAGTTGTGAGAGATGTCATTTTTGTCACAAAACTCCGAGAATTCTGAGTAGTCGAACTCCCTTCCATGGTCGGTTCGAATTCTCCGGATCTGAGTCCGAGACTCAACTTGGATTTTTCTACAGAGCTTGTTGAACTCCTTGAATGCTTCATTTTTGTGCTCCAAGGCTCTTAACAGGGATTTCACCACATAAATCCATATGCGATATCTCAAGCACTTTGGATGTAGAAGCTGTCTTGAGAGATTTGAATGAAGATCCGACTTGTTTCCCTCGGTGCATGCTTCACAAACTTGATCCTTCTCAAAAACACGAGTTAGGTAAACCCCTAACCAGACTATGAGATGCCAACTTTTTGATAGTATGCATGCTAATATGGCCTAATCTACGATGCCATGTCCATGAGTCATCATGAAGAGATGCTTTTAAGCAAGCTAAATTCGACTCGGGTCGAGAAGAGGAATGATGTAGGTGTTACCTGATCTTTTACTGAAAGCTTGATTTCTTTCGTGGTAACATCAGAAATGTAGCAGTTGGTGCGAGTGAATCTTACCTCTTGACCTTTATCACATAGTTGAGAGATGCTTGAGCGGATTGTACTTTAATCCTTTGACCAGATAAAGCTGGACTGACCAGATTGCATCCTTTTCCAATCTTGCCTATCCCAACTATCTTTCCTTTACTATCATCTCCGAACGTGACCTTTCCTCCTTTATGTTTTTCCAACTCGGAAAAGAGTCCTGCATCTCCTAACATGTGGCGTGAACATCCACTGTCAAGGTACCGGTGTCCTTTTGATCTCTTCGAGTGACCTGCAAAACAGAGAGAATCTAACCCTTCTCACTTCCTCTAACGAACCCAGTAACATTCTTTACTATGGTCCTTTTCGAGGAAGAAGGTTTTCGGAACCCAGATTTGTATGACTTTGGGTTTAGTTCGATTCTGAGTTTTCCTTGCAGAGAACTGAGTTTGTGTCTCTTTCTTTTTGAAAACCTTTCCTTTTGAGACTGGAGAAAATGGTTTCCTTTTGTAAACTGTTCTGGGCTTAGTCCTCCCTTCATTTTTGTGAATGGGACCATGCTCGGCTTTCCTAAACTTTACGGTTACGGAATCCTTTTTGAATAAATTTGAGCAGGAATTAGATTCCTCCTCTTTGTTGAAACCAAGACCTTCTTTCCTGAAGGAGACACATTGTGATCCTAAGAGCATGTCAAGGTTTTTCGACCTTGAGTAAATTTTAAGACCAGATCTTGAGACTCAATGAGCTTACGCTTTAGTTGCTCATTTTCTTTTACGAGTAACTCGGACTCGGTCTCATTGGATTGAGTACTAGCCTTGAGTTCTCCGAGTGTAAGTCTTAGTTTTTCCCATTCATTTTTCAAAGATATGCTCTCGGAAGAAATTGACTCAAGTTGTTCTTTGAATCGAGAAGAGTCGAATTGGACTTTTCTTCCAAAGTAAAAATATATTTAGCTAGATCAACTTTGGAGAATTTGAGAAAGTATTCAATTACCTCTTGAGGATTAGTTTCGTCATTGTCCGAGTCCGAGTCGACTCCCTTTTAGCTTCGAGTCGAGATTACCATTAGACATTTCGAGTCGTCCGAGTCCTCGTCGTCTTCGATGAGTCTTCATCGCTCCATGTTGCCATCATGGCCTTCTTCTTCTTTCTGTCCCTTTTCCTTTTCGGACAGTCTTTGACTATGTGGTCTTTGCTACCACACTCAAAACATCTAGAATTCTTAGATAAAGATAACTTAGAAGGAGAAGAATACTTACCTTTTCTGTACCTCTTATCTTTCTTGTAGAATTCTTCTTTTGGCCTTTTGTCCCATCTTTTGTGCTTCATTATTCTCTTGAAGCCTCTTGCAATGGGTGCCATGGGATCCTCTTCGAGTCGGAGGAACTTAGATTTGCTTCTCTGGATTCTAAGGCTTTAAGTGTGATGTTCTTTTTGGTACTGCCCTCGGCATCCTCCTCTTCTAGGTGGATTTCGTGAGTGAGAAGCTTTCGATTAGCTCGTCCGGCTTTAAGAGTGACAGGTTCCGAGCTTCCTCTATGGCGATCACCTTGGGACCCCATCTTCTCTTGGGTAGACTTCTAAGTATCTTTCTGCACATTTCCTCTTGGGAAATCTTCTTACCTAGTGATTTGAGATTGTTGGTAATCTCGGTAAATCGAATGAACATCCGAGTGATGTTTTCTTCGGCTCCATCTTAAATAGCTCGTATTTATGAAGATACTAGCTAATCTTCGCTTGTTTGACCTGGCTAGTGCCTTCGTAAGTGTTAACAAGTGTGTCCCACACTTCTTTTGCTGAGTCACGAGCAAACACTCGATTGTATTCCTCCGAGCTGATGCCGCACATTAGGATGTTCATGGCCATGAAGTTCTTTCTAAACTTCTCGCTTCGCTCGGAGTAAATTCGGCCTTTGTCTTAGGAATGATTCTGAATTCTTCTGTCTTCATTGGAATGTAGTTTCCTTGTTGTATGATTTCCCATACATCTTCATCATGATCCATGAGGAAACATTCCATAAGTTTCTTCAAGTGCCCGAAGTTTGATCCTTTGAATTTTGGTGGTCTGCTAGAAGATCTTCCTTCATCGAACTCTCCGCTGTTACGAGCCATTTGATCTTTAGACCTTTGGATGGTTAGATCCTTTCTGAAAGGCTATGCTCTGATACCAATTGAAGGTTTGCTCGGGAGAGTCCGAGTCACCCTAGAGGGGGTGAATAGGGTGCTGGAAGTTTTCGTTGACAATCAAACTCTTTTGCCCAAGAAGAAACACAAATGGATTACGAGTCAAAAGCGAGGTCGGAAAAGGTTGAACTCGGAATTGCATAACAGAGTAATGAAACAGAAGCTTTAAGACTGTCCGAGTCTAGAATAAACTCGAAAGCAAAGAGACAAGAAATACGTGGGAACCGTCCCGGGGTAGAAAACCACGGACCGTGCTAGTCCAAGCACGAAGTCAAATCCACTATTTTGAGTCCACAAAATACCGTAGACTGATCGAACCTGAGTTGCTCCCTTAGACAACTCTATACAAGTTTTCCTAGACTCGAAATTCCCTTATCTCGACCTAGTACTTCCTAACCGAGATAACCCTTACAGCTAGGGACAACTAAGCTGAGTTAACCTTTACAGCTTAGTCAAGGGACCTTACTCGGAAAGTAAGAAAGTGTTTGTAACTAAGTACAAGACCTTACAACTCGAAAGTAATGAATTATAGAGTTGGAGTTGTAAGTAGAAGATTGAGAGTAAATACAATGACTTTGCTCAAGTACGTGTATTAACAAATAGGTTCAGCAATCTTCTAATCTTGAAAGTCGGCTTCTATTTATAGATGACCAGACAGAGTAGCCGTTATCTCCTTCTGCTGACTGAGAGACCTTTGTGACCGTTGATAATGGCTTTTGAGTCACTCGAAAGTATCCGTTGTAATATGAACGTTGGACAACGGTATAACTCTCTTAGAAGTCCCAAAACCACTGGTGGTGTCTTGAAGGATAAGGTGGAAACCATCGTTAAACTTGGCGTTTCAGTTTTCCAGATTTGAAAAGCAGACAGCCACGACACGAGCTTCGGGACTGGGACAAAGAAGGTGAAAAGCCATGTCTGCTGGTGATTTGACGTTTTGAAGCCGGTTACTTTTGTATTTCGAAAAGTATATCCTCGTTTGAATAACCTACAAAAGTAAGTCAAATTTTGGTTCTCGAAGTATAAAATACTTTGGTCCACGATTAGACACGAGATAATAAAATAATTAAGATAATTAAGTTGGTAAATATCCGGGTCGGAAAAGGAATGGAATTTTTCGAGTCTAATATCCATGAAGCTCAAAATTCCATCCGACTTAGTCTAAGCGAAGAATCAAGTCACATAAAGAATATTAGAGTGAAATAACTTGATATAGACTAAGCTTGAATCAAACTAGAGTGCTGACTATAACAGAATAAGATTTATATTGTGAAGTCGGACACTGAGTGCGATTATGCGAAATACTAGTCAATTCATGCGATATTTCTAAGTGATGAGGGACTCGGAACCGAATGAGATAAGCAAAGTTGTTTTCCGAGTCGACCGAGATAGGCAAGAATACATGAAGTAAATGTCTGTATCACTTAGAGTAAATATACTATATCACTCGGAAAAGTTTCTAAGGTGCGAGAGAATGCCTCGGAATCAAAACTCTATAAGTAGGAAAGTCTTATACTCGATTCCTTCAATACAACTCGGACATGTGTCGAACGTTGTTTGAGTCTTCACAAGGAACTTTGTGATTGCTTGTGACCGATGCCAAAGGATGGGAACTATTTCAAAGAGGCATGAGATGCCCCAAAGTGGGATTTTAGAGGTTAAGCTTTTTGATGTGTGGGGAATTGACTTCTTGGGTCTTTTTCCTCCCTCTCACAAGAGCCAATACATCCTAGTGGCTGTGGATTATGTGTCAAAATAGTTGGAAGCCATTGCCTCTCCCACCAACGATTCCAAGGTAGTCATGAAGTTTCTAAAGAAGAACATTTTTGCTGGGTTTGGCACTCCAAGAGCCTTATTGAGTGACAATGGGAGTCTTTTTGCAATTGTCCACTTGAAGTCCTTTTGAAGAAGTATGGAGTATTCCATATAGTAGCCACGCCTTATCATCCTCAAACAAGTGGTCAAGTTAAGTTATCCAACTGAAAGTTGAAGAATATTCTTGAAAAGATGGTGGATAGATTCGAAAAGATTGGTCTTTGAAGCTAGATGATGTATTATGGGCATACCGCACTACTTACAAGACTCCTCTTGGCACTACTCATTTTCGGTTAGTGTCTAGGAAGCCTTGTCATTTGCCCGTAGATATGGAACACAAGGCTTTTGGGTAATCCGGATTCTCAATTTTGACACCAAGGCGGCCGAGAGAGGCGAGTTCTCCAATTATAAGAGCTTGAAGAGTTGGGATTGCAAGCTTAAGAAAGTTCTCGAATTTACAAGGAAAGGACTAAGAGGTGGTATGACAAGCATATTTTGCATAGGAGGTTTAAAGAAGGGTACATGGTCCTTTTGTTCAAATTAAGACTGAAGTTATTTCAGGAAAGTTGAGATCCCGATGGTCCAGGCCGTTTCAAGTCAACTAAGGTATTTCCTCATGGAGCGGTTGAGGTGTGGAGTGAGTCCATCGGTTCTTTCAAGGTTAATGATCGAGTGAGTTAAGCCTTACATTATGGGGCAACCTGAGGAGAAGACCATATATCATGCCCTTACCTACCCGAGTAAAGCATAAGGATGAGTTGCATATGGTCAAGCCGACGACCTTAAATAGGCGCTTCTTGGGAGGCAACCCAAGTCACTTTATATTTCGTTCGAAAAAAAAATCAAAAATACAAAGAGTGAGGCGATGAACCGAAACGAGCCCACCGTTTCAACGGAAATGGTCCATGTTAGATGTCACCTCCAAGGAAGCAATAGCAAACCTATTTTCAAAAAAATGGGCCTAAGTCTAGAGTAAAAGAAATAATGCAACACCCAAAACAGTCGCTCGTGTCGGCGGACATGGCCCATTCTAGGTGTTACCTCCAAGCAAGGTGCGGGGCACTGTTTCGATGAAAATGAGCCGCGTTAGCTGCAGAAAAATGAGGCAGCAGCCGACACGAGCATGCCCGTGTCAATGGACACGACCCGTGTCGGCGGTAAATTTATCACGGGCTTCCTTTTGAATCCGATTTTCTCTCTCTTCCCTCACAAATTCGTGCCCTGCCTCATCTTCTTACTCTTTCTCTTGCGCTCACCCCTCCATAGCCAAGCTCCAACTCTACTCCATTACACCTTCTCTCTCTCTCAAATCTCTTCTCACTCCCGAATTAATTTCCTCTTCACCGGATCTGCGCGTGCTAGGTTCCGTTTTCTCCTCACTCGCACCCATCTTCTCACTCTTCTCTCGCCCGGAATCCGGTGTTGTTGCTGGTCCTCTGTCATATACTCGTCGGCGCCGCACCGGCACTTTCTCCCTCCGTCCTCTTTCCCCTATTTTTTTACGTACGTGCCTTCTTCTACTCCCACAAAAATCGACTCTTTCTTTCCCCATTTCACCCATAAATTTTTGCTCTCTCCTCTCAATTTAGGGTTTTCAAGTTTGCTCCAATGGCACCAAAAAGGCAAAAGACCACTCAAGGAGAGTCCTCTAGGTCGAGCTTTACAGCCTAGGCACGAGCCACTCAACCCCGCCCATGAATGTTCAAATTCCGAGAAACAAAGGTAACCCAAACAACCCACTATACTTAACTCAAGTTGAGCATGTTACACGTTATAATTCATTCTTAAATCGTGAAATTGTTACAACTCGTTATTACGATGAAGTGTGTTTAGAAAGATTGGGTATGCTTGAGGATTTATTTTGGTTGGTTGAACCTTGTGGTTTGTTGAACTTTATGAATATTCGATTAGGGACCTATAAGAGGTTGACATTGGAATTTTTAAGCACTCTTAATGTTGAAATTGGGCGTGGTCCTCATGACGAGCATGGATTAATTTCCTTTCGCCTATTAGGGGAATACTGTGAGCTTACTCTTAGTAAGTTTAGTGCTTTATTTGCCCTACCTTGAGACCTAGGATTTGGACACCGTCTAGTTCCTAATCGTTTTAATGCGATATGAGTTTGGAATTCTATGTCCGGTGAACATGAATACCATCCTAGGGCAACTATGGTGATCTGCTCTTAGAAACCCCGTTTCGATACATCCATCGGGTTTTGGGGCATGGTTTGTTTGGGAGGGATGATAGTGGTAACAATATGCATTTTTTGATTTGTTTTCCTTGTATATGATGTGGACTGGAGACACTACTAAATTTAATCCTAGGGCTTATTTATCCCATCAATTTGCAAATGTTGCCACTAGTAATGGGGGACAAATTGTAATTAGGGGTTTAGTTACTGAAATTGCGGTATCTTTAGGCTGGAACCCCAATTATCATAATGATGATAGGGTGCGTGGGTCTGAAAGGATTGACATTGAGGCTTTAAGGGCTATGGGCATGTGTCGTATAATTCGGGAGAGTTATATTGGTTATATCCTCATAACCGTATGTTGTGTCTCACTTGTCCCGAGTGTACATCTCTTATGGATGAAGTTAACCTCATGTTTTTTCCTGGTGAGGATAAGTCCTTCGCCCTCTCGCCCCATACTAATGTGGGTGTCTCTTCCTATTCGATTCCCCGCCCCGACCCTAATAATGTTGATGCATCTCTGCATGAATTTCTCACTACTATCCATCAAGAGCAGCTCTCGTTCAGGGAGTATGTGCATTCCGAGCATGTCTGCTCTTACATATGAGCAAGCTTCACTTATGGAGTATATCTACTCCGAGCATGCCTCTCTTCAGGATTAAGTTCATTTAAAGTGTGTAACTATACAAAATGCCCAAACCGAACTTTGTGACATGCTTGCTAATTAAAACCATTACATGCATTTGATGAGTGAGTGTTTAAGCTGTCGGCATGATTGGCATATCTCTCAGGGAAACTCAATCCTCCTCTTCCTCCTCCTCCATTTGCGTGATCTTATGTTTCTCTTCTATCTCATTTTGTTGTTGTGCTTGCATTGTGGACAATGTTGTGTCCAAGCATGTAGGGAATTTGCTTCCTAAGCCTGCCATTGTTTGAATAATGTACAGTAACATTTCATTTAGGTTAGAGCATGTTTTTTTAGCACTTAGTATGTAGTTTTGCATTTAACAACAAAAATTTTTTTAAAAATTGAAAAACATTAAAAAATTAAAAAACATTTTAGGATTGCATATAGAGTATTTAGATTACATCATGTAGTATTGAATAAAAAAATGAAAAATTAAAAAAGAAGAGATGAACCTCCAATGATAATTTCTTTTAGGCCAAATAAGTTTTCAATGGAGAATATTTTCAATGCACAGCCCTAAGTACGAAATTTTGAAAACCGAGTGTATGAACTTCAAGATTTTGACCGTATTGGATGAATGAAAGTTGATTGCCCTTAATTCCTTAACAAAAGTGTTGGCATGTGAAACTCTTTAAGCTAGATGAGATTGTGGTAGAGACCTTATGAGATTTTTGAGCCTTCAATAGACTAAATATTACAATTGGTCTCATGTTTTCTTCATGTATTACTCTCTTCCATGATTATAACTCTAGAAATTGTTTGAATTCTCTTCAAAACCACATGTATATGCTTTGTGACAAAATGATTGAGGCATTCTTTGGATTTATGAGCTACATTAGCCAAATTGCCACCTTGTTACATGTTATTGATCCTTTGATAGTCCTTTGAGTCTAATTGCCTAATTCATTAGTTTTGAACCCTCCTAACTAGCACTTGGCCAAACACATAACGTATTACCTAATCCAAGTCTAGCAGAGCTTCTTAGTCATGTTGTTGGGTCATTTTGGGATCTTTGATGTGTTGGTGATAATCTGGATCCTTTTGTTAAGTTGAAGGGTTTATTTGTATTGAGTATGAGATAATTTCCTCTCTTGGTTGTAAGGATGAGTACTTTGGTGCTAAATGAAATTTTTGATTTGTTTGAAATTCCTAATGTCCAGTTTAGTTAAAAAAACAAACGAGAGAAAATCAAGAAAGATTTCAAAAAAAAAGAAAAAATAAAAGGAAAAAGGAAAAAAAGGCAACCACTAAAATGTTTGGCATTAAGAATATTCAGTTTGGTCTTAGTTTGATAAGCTCATTTTCTAAAGTATTTGTCGAGTTAGAGATTAGGTGTGATAAGGTGAATTGCGTGGTTTTTTTTTGTTAGAGTGTTTACAATTTCTAACTAGTTGACTTTTTATCTTCCCATTTTTCCCAAAAATACAATATCCCTTTCTTACCCATTGCCTAGGCCTCATTACAACCATTTGAAGTCCTCTTGATTGTCATATTGCATGTTACATTTAGGTGGTGGTGAATAGAGAATTCTACCAAGCTTATGATAGTTTGCATGATTGTGAGAGAGATTGTGTGAACCTTGTATAAGTCTAAACACATGAGTGGAGTGTTTTCACATTTCGAAAGTGAGGTTTTACCGGTCTTACTAGCTCCATCATTTTACGTATGCCAATGTGAATTGTTTAAGTGATGATTTGGGTGATTGATCAAGTTTGTCTTTATGGTTTTCATTATTGTTTTTGAAAATCTTTTTTCCTTCCGATTGTCAAAAGATTTGGTGTGCTTATGGGCTGTCGTTGATTTCTCTTTCCTTGTGATACTTACGGTTGCATGACTTGAGGAGGTTATGATTCTTTTGCTGGATTTTATTTTTGCATTTTGGCCTTACTTGAGGCAAGCAAGGTTCAAGCATGGAGGAATTTGATAAATGCATGAAATATATTAGTTTCTTAGGTGTTTCGATACTTTTCTTTGGGAAATTCGGTTAAATGGAGTGTGTTTATGCTCCCTTTTTGGTTTTACACTTGTGTTTTGGTGTTTTGAGATAATTGTGTAGATTTGATCACCAATACCAAGTATTCCCAATATTAGTTGGTGTTTGGAGTGTTGAGAAGACCAACACGAGTCCAGCTTTGCAGTTAGAACAGTTGTTCCCCTTGTGTGCTTCAAGAAGTCACTTCCAAGCAATCAACACGAGCAACTCGTGTCCACCGACATAGCCTCGTGTTGGAGGTTAGCTTGCCCGAGCCTTTGCATCTAGCATGGGTAGGCCTTGTCCATTAACACGGCCCGTTTTCCTCGTTTCCGTCAAGATGTTGCGTTCCAACGACCGACACAAGCAACCCGTGTTGACCGACACGGCTCGTGTTAGGCTGTAATTTCTACCGTGACGCTTCGATTTTGGCGGTTTCACCTTTGATTGCCTCGTTATTGCTTATTTAAGCCTAATTCTCAACTGTTTTGAGGCATTGATCCCAATATTCATCCACCATTTATTTATTCCATTATTTTACCTTCATCATCCACATCAAACCAAAAACACTTTTGAAGATTAAAGAAGAAGATTGAAGCAAGTTAAGGGAATTTCCATTCAAAGTTGAGAGATTTAAGTAGAGTTCTTGAATACTATCAACCTAATTCTTCATTCTTGTTGTTTGAGGTTTGATTACCATGTTTAGGATTTTTGTTAAGTTTTCAATAATCATGTGTGAGTAGATTCAGTTTATCTAGGGATTTGTAATCCAAAACAATGATATTTTATTAGGCTTTCATGATTTGTGCTTGAATTCTTATTTTGAATCAATAGACAATTGTGTTCTTCATGTTTATGAGTATTTTTAAGGCATAGAATACTTGTGATTTGAGATTTATCTATGAAGTATTGAAAAGTAAAATAGAATAATCTGACAACCAACCTGTTCTATCTAGTTTAGGAAATTTGATAATATATTAGTAAATTAGGGAATCACTTTGATAATTTGAAATCTTTAACTTTGATTAAACTTGAAAGGCATACGAAAGTTGTTTGATAAGTTAATTAGAGCAATTCTATTAAGCATCGAAAGAGTGGTAGAATTATTTGATTATCGATCCTTGATTCAATTGAAAGAATGATTACACAAATTAGGTTTTAATAATCAAACTCATTGTTAGGAAATCAAATTCTCGGATGCTTTTATCCATTGATTTAATCTTAGATAAATTTTCTTGATTTTAATATTTATAATTAGGTTAGAGAAGCAACCAACGCAAAAATCTGATTTGCTTAGCAATTGAGTAGAGGGCTAGTTTACCGCGTTGTTAGATTGAGTCCTCATGGGATCGACCTTGACTAGCAACAACCATACACTCGTGAGCTTGCGCCCTGTCACATACAAGACAACTATTCTAAGTTGCATAACCTGCAATAAGGTTCAATGAGTGTAGAGGAGTATTCCCAAAGAGTTTGAAAGGTTGATCATCAAGTGTGATCTTCACGAGTCTAAGGATCAAGCTATAGTCGGATATCCGGCAGGATTGGATCCAAGGTATGCAAATGTGGTAAAGCTATAAAAATATTCTACATTTAATGAGGTGAGTATCTTAGCACACAAGGTAGAGCGGCAAAGGAAAGTCTTAACCTTTAGGAAGGAGATCCCAAAACTCAACCACCAAAGAAAACTCAGTTTGGTAAGAGTGTTTCGAACCTCGGTTTCAATACAAACCCACTGCCCCCAAACCCAGTTCTACTCCCAAACCTATTGCTACTCGGACTACCCATCGAACAAGCCCTCTACTTGGTTTAGTGTGAAACGCAAGTGTTTTAAGTGAAAGGGCTTTAAGTACTTTGCATCTAAGGTGTCCAAACCACGGAACAATCACAATTATTGAGAGTAATAAGGCACTAATGGAAGAGGATGAGCCAAAAAGAGAACTATGCCTTGTTGAAGGGCTAGAAGACATTGTTGAAGAAGCTAATGAAGGAGAATTTCTTGTGATAATACGGGCCTTGAGCCGATTCAAGGATACAAAGAGGCTCAAAGAGAAAATATATTTCACACAAGGGGAACAATATGTGGGAAAGTCTGCTCAATCATTATTGATGGAGAGAGTTGCACCAACGTTACCTTGCTAGCATGGTAGAGAAGCTTCAATTACAAACAGAGTTGCATCCTCATCCATACAATATTGAGTGGCTGAGTTGAGGTAAAGGGCTTAGAGTTAATTCTCATTGTTTGATATCCTTTAGTATTGGGAAGTCATATGCTTATGAAATATGGTGTGATGTTATATTCATGGATGCATGTCATTTACTATTAGGCTGACCTTGGTTGTTTGACCGTAGAGTTATTCATGATGGGTTCAAAAACACATACACCTTTACTAAGGAAGGCAAAAAGATAACCCTAGCCCTACTTGATCCTTCACAACTGTCAAAACCCAAACCAACTCATATACCCAACCAATTTGAGCTCCTTCGACCTTAGGAGAAACTTATCTCTATTCTGTGTAACATGAACTCAGACCCTTGAGAGAGCTGATTCTTCTAGGTCAAGATGAAACTAAGTCCTCATAACTCAAACACCTCTTAGTTTAGAAACTACTCGACTCATTATGGTCATGTTTTTCCCGAGGAGATACCTCTTGGTTTGCCACCTAAATGTAATATTCAGCACCACATAGACCTTACCCCAGGATATCTCCATTCTACCAAACAAGCCTGCTTATAGAATGAAACCCAAAGACACATTAGAAGTACAAAGACAAATTGAGGAGTTGGTGTCTAAAGGTCCGGTGAGAGAAAGTTTGAGTCCATGTGTTTTGTCGGCATTGTTAGTGCCGAAGAAAGATGGTTCCATGAGGATATGTATAGATAGCCAAGTTATTAACAAAATTATAATCAAATACGGATATCGTATACCATGACTTGAAGATATGTTGGATGAGCTCCATGGTTCTAAGGTATTTTCTAAAATTGACCTCAAAAGCGGATATTATCATATTCGAATTAGAGAAGGAGATGAATGGAAAGCTATTTTCAAAACCAAATAGGGTTATATAAGTGGCTCATTATGCCCTTTGGTTTAACAAATGCTCCAAGTACTTTCATACGACTAGTGAATCAAGTTTTCAAATTCATTAGGAAGTTTGTTATGGTCTACTTTGATGATATTTTGATCTACAGTCAAGATGAGGAAGAGCATTTTAACCAACTCGGACAAGTGATTCAACTTCGAAAAAGGAAAAGTTGTGTGGCAATCTGAAGAAGTGTTCATTCTTCATCTCAAAAGTAACATTTGTAGGTTACGTTGTATCAACCTAAGGTGTAAAAGTAGATGAAAGCAAAGTAGAGGCCATTCTATCTTGGACTAGTCACAAAAGCATACATGATGAGCGAAGCTTTCATGGGCTTGCATCTTTTATCATAGATTCACCAAAGACTTCAGCACCACAACTAGTCCTATGATCGAGGTGCTCAAAAATAGTTCTTTTGTTTGGACACCCCAAGCTCGAAGTCCTTTGAAGTTATTAACGCAAAACTAACTCAGGCTCTTGTTTTAGCCTTACCCAGTTTTGATATAACTTTTGAAGTAGGCGTTGGTGGATTCCTTACTTAAGAAGGTCATCTTATAGCCTGCTTCAGTGAGAAGCTATGTGACACAAAGCAAAAATACTCTACTTATGACAAGGAATTCTATGTTATTATTCATTCATTAGAGTATTGGAGTCATTACTTAGTGGCTCAGGAGTTTATTCTCCACTCATATCACGAAGTTCTCAAGTATATTCAGGGCCAACACAAGTTGAATTCTCGCCATACCAAGTGGGTTGAGTACCTTCGGACCTTCCATTTCACTATCGAGCATAAATCCGGCAAGCTCAACAAGGGCGCTAATACTCTATCAAGGAGGTACTAACTCTTGTTTCAATTGGAAACTTGTGTTTTTGGTTTTGAACATCCGAAATGTATGTATGTGGATGACAAAGATTTTAGTGCTTTATACCAAGAATGTCAAGTACATCCTAAAGGTGAATTTATAGTCCAAGGAGGATATTTGTTCAAAGGTACTAGATTATCCAAGAGGTACATTTTGGAGGACTAGTTGGCCATTTCGGAGAAACAAAGACAACCGGATGCTCAAGGAGCATTATTTCTAGTTGAGCACGAGATAAGGATGTACAAGGCATCATCAAAGATGTGTGGTATACCAATATGCCAAGATTCATTCCTTACCCCAAGGACTTTACACTCCACTACCCATTCTAACTCAGCCATGGGTGGATGTAAGTCTTGATTTCATTCTGGGTCAACCTCGGATTCGGAGGGGAAAAGACTCAATTCTAGTGGTTGTTGATTGATTTTCAAAGATGGCTTACTTCATTGCATACAAAAAGACAAATGAGGTTATGCTAGTTACTCGACCTTTACTTCAAGGAAGTTGTGAGACTACATGGAATCCCAAGGACAATGGTCTCAAATTCCCGACTTATTCTTGGGCACCTTATGGAAGAAACTAGGAACTATAAGCTGAAGTATAACACCACTTGCCATCCCCGGACGGATGGGTAGACCGAGGTCACAAACCGAACTTTGGGAGTCTTACCGAGAACTTTAATCAAGTCTAATGCCAAGGTGTGGGATCAAATTTTTCCACATGCTCGAGTTGGCTTATAACCGCACACCAAGCAAAACTACAAATGTGTCTCCCTTCAAAGTTGTGTATGGCGTGGAACTCGTTGTCTTCACTTAATCCGACCCCGAGAGCCTTTGATGAAAAGCCTCAAGCTTATGCTATTAAGAGAGTTGCTCGGATCTAGGAGTTGCATGAGAAGATGAGAGCAAGGATTGACCAAACCAATAAATCTTAGAAGGCTCGCGCTAACAAAAATCGTAGACAGATGGTTTTCAAGCCAGGTGATCTCATCTAGATTCACCTATGGAAAGAGCGTTTTCCTTCAAAGCGCAAGTCCAAGCTTATGCCAAAGGTAGATGGTCCTTTTGAGGTGCTTGAAAGAATCAATGATAATGCTTAGAAGGTGAACTTGCCCGGAGACTATGGTTTCTAAACTACGTTCAATGTTGCTCGACTTATCTCCTTCTTGGAAGATAATTCACTCGAGAATCTAAGGGCAAATTATTTTCAAGTCTGGGAGGATGATTGGGAGAGCACCCCAAGTTAAGCTTCAAGCAATAATGAGAGTCATCCAGCACAACCGCAAATGTCCGACCACTCGGATTCGATGCTACCGCAAACAACCGAGTCTTTAGAACTAGGGATGGGCGTGGGGCGGGTATGGATTGGGTAGAGTTATACCTTTACCCATACCCATTTTCAAAAACCATCCCCATACTCATCCTCATACCTGTCGGGTTTTCATAATCTATCCCCACACCCATAGCCATCAGATTTTTCAGGTATTTTGGGTTTTATTTAGGTAGTTATAGATGTTAAAAAATAATACACATAAGGTTTTATGCTCAAGTAATTTTTATTTATGTAAATTATTATGATGCATTGGATCCCACATGAGATTTTTGGGCAAGAGTCATTAATGTTCACTCAATATTAGCCATATAACTTTCATCCTAATTTATACGTAATCAACAACAACATAAGTACACAACTACTAAAGCCCTAGTATAGATTCCGAATACATATTTAAGTTATAAGAGAGAGAATAAAATATGGAGAAAGAGCCATAGAGTAGAGAGAGAAGAGAAAGGAGAACCATCATAAAGTTATCGCCTTAGAATTTTAGCCATAAATCTTTTGTTCCTTCAAATTTCGAGATGGACACACCAAAATTTTTAGCAAAAAAAATTTTTAAAATATTCGGCTATAGGTTCGGTTATAGGGCGAGTGATGTCTATAACTCGGACCTGCACCATACTCAAATTCTTTATAGCCATACCTACCCTATACCCATTTTTTCTAAATTTTATGTACCCATAACCACTATATTTGAGATGGGTTCGAGGTGGGTTTATCGAGTTCGGGTTATACTCCCATCCCTATCCGGAACAATAAGCGTTGGCAGCTCGGTCTTCATTTCCGACATAAGCCTTCAGAGAGTTTTGGCAACATTCGAAATACTTGTCCGCCTCCTCATATAGGAGTAAGGGGCTAGATAAGACTGAAATTAAACAGAAATAATAAGTCTAAGTTGATCTTTCGTAGTTAAAAGTCTTCATTCAAGGCGATCGAGCTCGGACACTTTTCGAGCTACACTCATATCTACTTGCGCATCATCGGTAGAGTTAGAAAGGGAAAGTTTAAGGATTGGAATGAAGATAGAATTTGGTGATATCAACTATAGTTGTCACCATCATCGAATTGTACTATCTCGTAGTATTTTCATTGGCATTTTTGTGGTCCCCTGCCATTTTCTCCTGTCCTTTGTTCCTTGCTTTCATCCTTGTTTTTGTCCATTATTTTTATTGGATGCATCTCAACCTTTGATTGGAGTGATTAGAGTGATGTTTTTGTCCTTTATTTTTGTTGGATGCATAGGCCTTCACTTATGAAGGGACATTCTCGAATTTGAATCTTCGACTACATGCTAAGTAAAGTTGAGCTAAGCTCCTTACAACCCTAAATTTTTCTTTGCTTGTCTAATTCGTGGCGTAATTAGGTTGTGTCCGAAGAGTCTAATTATACTTGAGAGAGGTATGACTGTATCTCTAAGTGTTATTAGCACCCTAGTTTTATCCCCGGTGGTGTGACTGTATCCTTGGATAATTCCGGCCTATCCTGTTCTTATTATTCAAGTTACCCTGGGCTTATTACAGTGATTAATCACTTACTCTAGAGTGACCATTATTGTTCCTGGTGCTTACTTACTACCATTGTTATTTTCGGGTCTATTCTGATCCCTTAAATTGATCAAAGTTCCACTATATATTTTGGATCGGTGTAGCCTTGCTTTTGGCACATCGCCTAATTATTAACAATGACTCCTAAACCCATATTAACCTATTTAAAAGTAAACCAAATCTATCTCATCGAGGCAGGTACTGTGAGTTCGAGTTCAAATGTCTTTGCGAATTATGATAGATTAATTAATATAAATTATTCGTAATTTAAAAAAATTAATATTGAAAAAGTAATTTGAATAGGGCTTTCTTTTTAGGTTATTGACACTTTAGTATCTCGTACCATCGACAAAATGATAAAAAAAAGCTTGTCGGGTATCGAAAATAATAAATTACTATCCTAATGTATCGTATAATGTTGTTTAATTGTAAAAAGTTACCTTTTATGAGTTATAAATATATACCATAAAAGGTAAATTTTTACAATTTAATAATATTATACGATACATAAGGGTATTAATTTATTATTTTTGATACCTGAGGGGTTTTTTATCATTTGTCGATAGTACAGAGTACTAAAGTGTCAATTTTTCAATTAGTGTAATTTTTTGAAGTTATAAGGATAATATGGTAATTGTAGATATTAATCATGAAAAGCTCTTCCAAAAATATATTCCAAATATCTTTTTACAAAAAAAATGGGTATAAAAAGTTCTTTCAAAAAAATTTTCACCAAACAACTCAATTAGCTTTTTGATTAAACTCAAACAACTAATTAGCCCAAAAAAGTTTTTGGGTCAAAAAGTTGTTTGCCAAACACCCCATGTGTCTTTCGAGTAGTAAATTTGTGTATACGCGTGAGTGTTTTCGAATCCCTATATCGTGGTACGTTGGGTTGACTCATAGGCATCAAAATACTAAATCTAGAAAGGTGAGGTATTTCGACCTAAGGGCAGCGGTTTTTACTCCAAGATTACGAGTTCTTTCGGATAGAAAACTTGTCTAGACGCATGAGTGATTCTGAATCCCCGTACCATGGTACGTTGGGTCGACTCACATATGTCGAGTTGACTATCATGGTACTAGCTCTTGACCAAAGAAATTAAACTATAAAATTCGGATGTTTGTAATATCGCAAATGCATTACTTATTGTTTATGGTGATTTTTTTCTTTTTTATCTATTTTTAGAAAATACATTATGTTTGATATTTATGAAAAAATTTACAGCTTAGATACATAAATTATTTTATAAAAAATAGAATATATATCTCGTGTCAATTTGTAATGGTCAATAGGGAAAAAACTAATAGTTTGTTGGAGATCAATAATTTTCTTTAAGACAAGAAATTAAAATATTTGAAGAGTATAAAAAAGTGCTTGTCAACTTTCCTCATCCCCAAGATGGCCACCAATTCTTCTTACTTTTCAAGGTTGACACCTCTGTTGAAAGAGATTTCAGATTTTTTAAAATTTATCCTTTGCCCCAATGCTTGTTCATAGCCATTGATAAATACAACCAAAGTTAAGCGTTCTCTCTAATTGGCTCACCTTTGTAACACGATTTCACCTATCAATTGATGCTTTAGTGAGCATACTCGAAAAAGCTTCTACCACTAAGATGAAAAGATAGGGAGAGATAAGGTCCCTTGGCGAAGGCCCCTGGATGAAGACACGCTACTTTTCACCCGACCTTTAATCAAAAAAGAATATGAGACACTTGTGACACAACTTATAGTCATCTCTACCCAACTTGAACTAGAACCCATTTTCACCATTACCTTCTCGAGAAAGCACCATTCCATCCTATCATAGGCCTTGCTCATGTCCAGTTTAAGGATCAAAGTAGCTTTTTACATTTTGAGCACTCGCTTAAGGGTATGAAACACCACATGAGCCACCAAAAATTATCCATTTATCGAAGTGAGGGCACAAAAGAGTTCTGATTTTAGGACACAAGCATAGGCAACAACCGTGTTAGTTTATTAGCAAGAGTTTTTGAGACAATTTTATACAAAACGTTGCACAAACTGAAAAGTATGTATTTCATAAGGTTCTTGGGATTTATAACCTTAGGTATCAAAGCAACATTTGTTTTATTCACCTTAATAGCGTCCCACCTACCCCCTAAAAATTTTTGATAAACAAAATCACATTAGGGCCAACTATATGCCAGAATTTTTGATAAAATAACGTGTGCATATCATCGGGACCAGGAGCTTTATATGGGTGCATTTGAAATAAGGCTTGTTGAATTTTCTCCCTCATGAAAGGTCTCGTAAGTGCTTCATTCATCTCTGCTGTAACTAAGTGGTCTATCCTGGCTATTGCCATCTCCATATTTTATGGTTTGGATCTGTTGAAGAGCTTGGTATATTAGTCAACGACAATCCCCAAAATTTCCATCTTCCTAGTTCCGAATACACCACTTTAGTCTTCCAGCCCTCTCAAAAAGTTAGACCTACTCCGCTGATTCACTTTGTGGTGGAAATACAAAAGTGTCTCCATCCTTCAATTCAACTAATCTTATGTACATGAACTAAAAAGATTCTTGTTTCTTGTATAAAGACTCAGAACCACTTCAATTCTTGTACATTCCTACAAGTTTGCTTCTAATGGTGGACCTTTTTGGAGGCTAAGTAGAGTTTTTCCCCTTCTTTTATTTTCCCAGACAATATCTCAAAAGGCTTTGGAGCTCCAAGTATTTAAAGACTCTCCATAATTTTCAATCTATCCCAAAATGCCTCTCCCCCATCATCCCTCTAAGCAACCTGAATAACGTCTTCACATTTTGGGTCATTAATCCAAAAGGTTGCAAATTTTAAAGACTTCTCCTTAGAGTTATAATTACGAGGACGGCCATTTACTACTGAGTTGGATTGGGGCATGATCAAACTTGAGTCATACTATAACATCAACATAGTTCTTTGGAAAAGACCCCGTCCATATTGAATTAGCAAGGAATTTGTCTAGTCTCTCTCTTATACACGTCTTAGCTGATTTCCCCTTTTCCCAAGTGTACCAAAGCCCATCACAACCAAGGTCTCGTCATACTATAACATCAACATAGTTCTTTGGAAAAGACCCCGTCCATATTGAATTAGCAAGGAATTTGTCTAGTCTCTCTCTTATACACGTCTTAGCTGATTTCCCTTTTCCCAAGTGTACCAAAGCTCATCACAACCAAGGTCTCGTCATACTATAACATCAACATAGTTCTTTGGAAAAGACCCCGTCCATATTGAATTAGCAAGGAATTTGTCTAGTCTCTCTCTTATACACGTCTTAGCTGATTTTCCCTTTTCCCAAGTGTATCAAAGCCCATCACAACCAAGGTCTCTAAGGTCAAGATCCTCCGAACACTCTTGAAGGTATCCGTGGCTCTTTTTCTTAAAGAGGTCCTTCATACTTTTTTCTTGTGAGAGGATCTCATTGAAATCACCTCTTATAAGAGTCGTACTTGAATTATCCTCAATCAAGTCCCTAAGCATGGTCCAAGTTCTCCACTTATTTTGTTCATCCGGCCAACCATGCACCCCGATGAATCTCACAAAAACTCCCCTTCATCCCAAATGTCTCCTTTTATGTGGTGGTTGTCATAGGAGATTAACTAGAAGTCCATATTGCTCTTCCAAAGAATCGACAGCTATCCCGATCTTCCATTGCTTCTCATTTAAACACCATTATCAAACTTTGTTTTAATCCGTACCATCTCCATTGCAAAACTAGCCAACATTGAAGATGTTAGAAGATGTTGGAAATCAAAATTGCTTATGCATTTGAAAAGATAACTTTTAATACCTTTGGACTTATCTTTATATTTTTCAAACAGCTTATTCTAAATGTTAAATATTTTAAAATTTCAAGAAGTATCTACTTCTAAATAACTAATTCAAAATAAGTTTTTGAATATCTAATTCCAAAAGTTACTATTTCAACTTTCCCAATTATTTTTTAAACTTTTTTCAAAAGCTAAGTTACTAAATTCCTAACTTCCCTCTTCGATTAGGTCAAACATAAAAAAGACTAGTTTTAACCAAAAACATGTTTGCAAAACATCCCCTTCATTTACCCTCCCTCTCCCTCTCCCCTCCCCGCATTGAGTGAAAAAATAAATAAAGTTCTATGAATAAAACAAAAAATGTGCTTCATTTACATTTACATAGTAGGGGTTTACTTGTGCATGCATATATTTATCCATCTAAAAGAAAAATACAAGGGATTTACCTTCCTTTTTTATTTCTAAACCCTAATTCTTTGCCTACCATATTTGTTGTCTTTTTTAGATCGTTGAGACTATTACTGACCTAATTTAAGCTAGTGGTAAACCCTTTTTATTTTGATTTCTTCAATCAAATTAATCTTTGTTATTTTCTTTTTAACAAATCCTCTCTCTTTTTGTGAGAGTTTGAGTTTCTCTCCTTTTTCGAGAGTTTGAGTTTCTCTCCTTTTTCGAGAGTTTGGATTTCTCTCCTTGTGGAAGTTTTCTTTTCGTCTTTGTGTGAGTTATTTTCTCTTGCCTATATGTGCAAGTTTTGTTAGGGTTGTTTATTCGATTTGAGGACATATTTATGATATTATTATCGGTTAGTTTCACTTGTTTTGATTGAGAATGATTCAATAATCGAATTACATATGAAAGGAGTAAGGTGATATTTCTATAAGGTTAGATCAATTATGTCACATAGATATATTCTATAAAGTAATATTATAGGTAGCTGACATTCGATAAATACATATTGAAATCAAAGAACGCGGTTTGTAGTGAGATTGATGCTGCAAATATAGAGTCAAATAGAAATATATTTATTATTAATTTTTTCAAAGTAGAGATATATTTTGACATTTTAAATTTATTATATTGTAGATGCTGTCTGAATTTTTATTAATAAAATTTTTCAATCTACCAAAACAAGGAAGAAAAATGGAAAAAATAAAGGGTGTAGGTGAAATTGAAAGGCAACTAAATAATCGGAGTTAAAAACGGTGAAAAAAAAGAATGAGAGAAAGAGAGATTTCTCCCCAAATAGGTAGCTATCCATAAACCCCTGGAGCTGGAACACACCTCACCACCCTTGATTATTCTTTTACCTTCTCTAACACAAAATAATGTTGTTAACCCAGAAATCCCAAGACGCCTTCTTTCTTTTTTCTATTAGCAAAAGAATCGAATCAAAAAGAAAGCCCAGAGAAAAATTATAGAGGGTGAGAGAGAGAGTGCGTGTGAAAAAGAAAGGTAACGTTCATTCCAATTTAATTGCGGGGTTTGGCCACAGACGAAGACTGGTAGATAGAGGGAGAGAGGGAGAGAAAGATGGGTATGCAAAAGCAAACATTCAAAATGCCATTCTCATGATCAACCCAAAAACTCGCCCCAGAAACTATGCAAAATGACATAAATAAATATAGAAAAAGAGGAAGTAGAGGAGGGGTGGAAGAAGAAAGAGAAAAGGATTGATTTTTGATTAAGAAATCTGGAAAATAAAATTGGGAAAGATGATGTACTGTACAGAAAAGAGGGAAGTTGTGGAAAATGTGGTGATAATTGGAGGATTAGTAGCAGTGCAATTTGTATATGCAGGAAACTCTGTGCTTTTGAGTTATTTGATGTCATTGGGTCTTAACCCTCTCTCCATCATCATCTTCTCCACCTTTGCCACCTTCCTTGTTCTCTCTCCTGTCTGCCTTGTCTTTGAGAGGTGACCTCATCTCTCTCTCTCTCTCTCTCTCTCTCTCTCTTTCTGTTTCTTTTTTAAATAATTGTGGTTGAAAATGAATGATTCCAGGAAGCAATGGCCCAACAATTTCAGCTTGAAGCTGTTGATTCAGCTTGTTCTCATTTCTTTTAGTGGGTAAGCATTTCAATTTTATTCAGTTATTTTCTCTTACACTTTCAAGTTATAATTTGGTATAGGAGATTTATGCGAATAGAACTCAAATTTTTTTTTTTGGAGGCAAATTAACTATTGATGAGCAAGTATAATCGAAAAATTCCTTTGAAAATTTAAGCATTGAAAGCAAAATAAACTCTGATTTTAAGAATACAAGTATTGATGACATTGCATTTATTTTTGCAGTATGGTATACAAACACAAGGCATAGTTTGGATAAAATATGAACTCGATATATAGTACATTCGATGTAACTATTTAATTATAATATCATGTCAAATATGCTTAAGCAAAAAGAAACATCAGCATGCATATATGTTCTTACTATTGGATTGAATAAAGACCAAAAATTTTCATCATAAGCTTACAAAAAGGAAACGAGTCAATAGTAGACTTAGAAATTTGAACTATGGGTGTCGATCTATATGTATAGATGTTTTTTGAACCTTTATAACTTTTTTTAATGGGTGTCCCGATACTCAAATTAGACATTAAATAAAGATACTAATTAGCAATTATTAAACATTTTTCTGGCGTAAATGGTATTTCGGGATACTGATAGCCACTACAAGAAGTCACGCATAGAGGAAAGAAAGGACAAAAAGAGAAAGGTCTTTTTGCCCTTTTTTCCTTTTTAATAAAAAAACTTGTGACATTTTTAGCTAATATTAGAATTAACATTGGAAAGAAGTTTTAATTTTCAGGGTGGCATTGTTCCAATCATTATTTCTCAAAGGCATAAAGTTGACTTCACCAGCAATGGCTACAGCAATGCCTAATCTTGCTCCTGGCCTCATTTTTCTAATTGCTTGGGCTTTCAGGTAAAAGACTAAATACTATTATTAGTTTAAACTTGTATAGTTAATGATATTTTCAACCCCATTGTCTATATTGCCTTTGTTTTGTTCATTATTTGATTGGAAAATTTACAATTCTAAAATAAAAACTAGTATGAGCTACCCTATTTTCCCCCATAAAAAAGTTGACAATATATAGATGGTATAAAATCTTTGCATGTTTTGTTTGAAATGAAAATATTAGAAGAACAAAGTATCTCACACTAGTAATCCCTTAGACAAAATCTCTTTTCCACCATATTTAATGGAGTGATGGAGTGAATAAGTTGAAAATATGGATTTGTTGAAAAGATTTTCTTATCAAAAACCTTCAATATATAGATGAAAAAGAACAAATCTACTGATATAAATATATACAACATTTGGTTGTTTCTGTTTGTCCAACGTATAACGTTGCTGAAATTGCAAAATGTGGATGCAGATTGGAGCAAGTAAACCTAAGCTGCATATACAGCAGAGTGAAAATAGGAGGCACCTTGATATGTGTAATGGGTGCTTTCACCATGAGTCTTATGCAGGGAACCAACTCAATACCCACCATGGACTCATTCCTTCTCTCATATGATTCTAAATCCGAGGACATCTTTGACAAAGCAAGAATTATTGGCTGTTTGTACCTCATGGCTGCCGTTTTTGTATTATCTGGCAATGTTGTCCTCCAGGTTAGACTATCATCAACTTATATGCTTGTGTTCTCGGCTTGGCCAAAACGTGGAGCGAAACTAGTCCTTCCTGACAAGCAAGCTACCTCAATTGAAATCAGTTTAAATGTGCCATTTTGCCAAGTTTAAGCTACGCCAATCCTGCCTGTTTATTTGATGATCACTAAGGCTCTATTTGATTTTAAGAAAATTAGAAGGAAAGAAAAAAATGTGGAAAATGAATTTCTTTCCCTTGTTTGAATTGAAGAAAAATGAGAGAAAAAAGTTTGATGGAAAAACTCATGGAAAATTTTGTCAATTTGATAAATGATATTTTCCTTCCAAAATTGAGAGGAAAATGGAAGAAAAATTTCACAAAGAGAGAGAAATGAAAAAAGAGAGAGAATTCTATTAAGAAATGCCATTAAAAATTCTCTCTCCTCTCAATTAATCAATGCTATTGAGTATTTTCTCTATACTCTCCATGACAATGTAATGATTATAATTTTTTCCCTCTATTTTTCCTTGAACCAAACATAAGAAAAAAATTAATTTCCTCTTTTTCCTGATCACTTTTTTTCCATTTAAATTTTCTTTCCAACCTATTTTCTTATAATCAAATAGAGGCTTAATGATCCAATAGTTGTTTCTTTTTCTCTTTGTTTTCTTGCACTGATGGTAGTCACGGTACATATTAGCATATAATGTTTTTTTCAGGCTCATACACTCGGCGATTTCCCGGCACCAATGACATTGTGTGCAGCAACATCCTTGATAGGTGTCTTTATAACTGTACTTATTCAGCTAGTCCAAGAAAAGCGGCTGAAATACAGTTGGCCGATGGTCAGCTCTGGTGACTTGATTGGATACTCTTTCCTGGTAATCTCTGAATTTAGAAGTTTCTGGATCATCGATACAAATGATAGATGTGACTCTGCATCATAACATTATGATTTTCTCTGTGCTGAATCTTGATTGATTGAATTTGTAGGCGGGCACCATCAGTGGAGCAATTGTGAGCTTCAATGGATGGGCGATGAAGAAAAGAGGGCCTGTCCTCGTCTCCATGTTTAACCCCATTTCCACAGTCGTCTCTGCTATTCTCTCTGCCATCACCTTGGATGATACTCCGAGCCTTGGAAGGTCTTTTACTTTGTCTTTTTACCATGTCAATTAATTTTAGCTAGTGGTGGCCGAACGAACGACTTATCCTGACTTAGGTTTGCTATCTTGAGCAATATATATATATGTTGGTGAGTTCATGGGTTTGTAGCTTGATTCGTATCATCCCATGAACTCTATCCAATCTCACCTCTTTAGATCAGTTCAAACTGGACTAGGAATTTCTTTTTATCAATACTTGCATAGATTCGAAATGAAGACACGATGGAATGTGGTTTGCCTGCAGCCTAACTGGAATGTGCCTGATGTTCATCGGTCTGTATTTCGTGCTATGGGCCAAAGGCAAAGAAGGCTTCATGGTCCCCAGCAAAGAGGAAACTGGAAGCGAGCAAGGAGCAGAGAAGCCTCTGTTAGCCTGAGATTCTTCCTCTCACTATCAATCCATCTTCTTTCCCAAAATTGTGATGCTATTGTCTAAGTGCAAATTAAGGATATGCAGTTGACACAAATGGGGCCAAAGTTAGCCAGTCAGGGAAGATGGCAAAAGTTAGTGCAATGTGAATTTGGCTTTTAACTCTTCAATGTTTGTAATATTGTTAGTAGATGCATGGTTTTAACTCTATCATAGATTTCTCAAGATTGGAAAGAAAAGATCATTTGGAGACAACAATGAAAATACTCATGTAATATTGGTATATGTATCTTATTCAAGTAAAGATAACTATATGTTAAATTAAAGATAATTATCAAATACTCTTAGCAAGTAAATCTTCAATGTTGTCCAAAATATTGCTCGCGTTATCCTCAATAGGTAATGCGGTTGAATATTATCAGACAAGATGGATGCTCTGACATTGGATTAAATAATATTTAACCCCTATTATGTATTCCAATCAGATGTTATGTTGCCTTGTCTGAGATTGCAAGTGATGACAACATTGAGGATAAATGCTTGTATCCGTGATAAGTATTTGGATGCACCAAGGAAGTTGTGCATTCAATTGCAGAACTTCCATTAAAACTTTGTTATTACCTTTTATGTGGATGAGTGCAAACCGAAATCCTATTGTTGCTTGAACATTGATATCTATTATGCGTGACTTAGCTATTTAAATGAATTAAATCTTATCAATACCGTCTTTTTTAGAGGGGATGCCACTTTTTTCTTTTTCTTTTTAAAAAAAAGTCTAATTTAACAATAGATATAAACCGCATACTTGTTAAGATTCAATCTCAGCCATTTATTCTTACAAATTTTTAATTTAATTAAAAATTTATTTTAATATATTTATAATTTATGATAAAGTAAAAGAATAATTACTTTTGAGGATGGTGTTTGGACGTTGACATCCTCCGTCCCCATGCAATTGACATAAAGGGTTTTACAAAAAAAAGAATTCATTTGTCCTCAGCGTCTTTCATTACTTCACCCAGCGTCTTTCATTGCTTCACCCAGCGTCTTTCATTGCTTCAAGAGTGCCATTGATTTAGGTGAGCACCATAATCGCTAACAACATTTAATATTTCTGGCTACCCTTGATACTTGAATTATACATCTCTCATAAGATCTCTCACCCAATCCCCCTTTCTGTGTTCGTCAGTTCTGCTATTTTTGAATCTTTAGTTTCAGAAAATATCTTGATTTAGGTGAGCACCATAATCGCTAACAACATTTAATATTTCCGACTATATTTCCGGCTACCCTTGATATTTGAATTATATATCTCTCAGAAGATCTCCCACCCAATCCCCCTTTCTCTGTTCGTCAACTCTGCTATTTTTGAATCTTTGGTTTTGGAAAATCTCCATATTTTCCGACAAGATACATTGCCCTCCTCCGTGCCCTCTCCGTTCAATGAGATCTCCAAATCAACAATCGGTGCCGAAGACAGAGTTGACCGTTCTGATGTCTGTTGAAATTGAACAAGTCGGGGACAAATCGCATACGTTGTTCTAGAGGCTGATGGCAAGGGCATAAAGGAGGTGATGGACTTAAACACAGTAGCCATTGAGCAGGAGAGAGAAAGTGGACTGAGGCGTGGTTGCTAGGGAAAACAGGAAGGAAGTCTTTCAAATGGAAAATTTGGCCGAAAACAAGGAAAGAAGGCTGACCAGAATAGAGATGGTCACTGTAAAAATTTGAGGCTTCACCGGGAAATATGGAAGCTTTGTCGGAATGGAGGATGGGTGGTTGTTTTTTTTAGTTGTTTGTTCTTGATTTCTCCAAAGTGAAGAGAATTATTTTACACCAAACACTACTTATAAAAACTAATTTTCTATTTATTAATTAATATTTTTATAAATAATAAAAATAATATTTAATTTTAATTAAAATTGAATAAATCAATTGATGAGATTAAATCAAGCCACGTATACGGTTGATATAGCGGTAGTGATCATGGTTACCATTTTGCGGCAACCACATTATCCCGTGGGGTATCGCATCTGTCTTTTGTTTTAGAGAGGGGGATGCCACTTTTTCTTTTTTTTTATAAAAATTTTAATTTAACAATTGATATTCAAAAATTCAAAGTTGCAATATGTCGAAACTTTATAAAATATTAGAACTCCAAATGTCGAAACTCTATAAAATATTAGAACTCCAAATTTCAAATAATACGGCGTCACAAATGAAATAAAAATTGAAAGTAGCACCAGCAAAATTCAGGTTGGATTAAATTCGGGCCGGATAAATCGGTCAATGTTTTAAATTTTTTCGGGTCGGACAAATTCGGATATTCGACTCGGAGGAATTTTTCCCAATGCTAATTGAAAGTACAATAACATTAAGATGTCATCCTCCTATTAGAATAGGCATTTCTTTCAACTTAAAGGCATTTGGTTGAATGAGTTTTCCTTTCTAGTTTATGTCGATCAGTCTCTTTTTAAGAAAGTGTTAGATTTGAATCATGTTAATTTCGATGAATCTCTCTTGAATCCCTACCTACCTTACCCCATTGTTGATGCTCGTAGTAGGTGAAAAATGTAGTTTGTGTTTTGAGGGCAAAGCTCAACTAACCTCTCCATTTGCATTGGCTTTCTTAGTTCGCAGTATTGTGGGCTTGTCGACCATCACTCGTAATTACACTGCCTGTATTCTGTTCGAATGAACAGGGATGGTGTCATTGAGTAAAAGCTTACTATAAGACAAATCTTAAATATCTTGTCTTGACTTTAAAACATATACATTAAATTAAAAGAGACATGATATAATTAAATAGAAGGATGCTACCACTTAAAGATTGGGTGAAATTAATTTATAATGCTTCTTTACTAAAATAGTTGATATGATTAGGATTACGTTATTTATATCTGTTGGCTATTTTATGTAACGGCCACAATTAATAGAATTGATTACGAGAATCAATTTTATAGTTACAAAGAAATTGATTTAGAAAATCAATTACCATTATTTAACCTATTAATTAGGGGTTGATTTATCTCCTTAAATGGAGGAGTAAATCACTAATTTTGGGTGGTAACCAGAATATGAAATTAGTTTTTTCCTCTATCAACACTATTTTCTCTCATATTGAGACCCACCATCCCGGGGGTCTTTCGGCTTGATTTGTGATTGTTTCTAATGATTCCGGTAGTCACCGGTACACTATACCGTATAATATCGTTAACTCGGAACTTTGACATACAACTAGACCGGTGTGCCGGTGACTCGAGAATTCGCTCGTGGCCTAAAGAACTGCAATTGATCCGATCACTTCCCCACTAAGGTGTAACGCCCCAAACCCGTAATCACCTGGTTTTAGTCTAAACAAACCGCTAGCCGATGATTAGCGTAGCGAAAAGGAGGTCGGGGACATTACCACCGCTCTTACCGGAGGAAAGGGCAAGGTTTTGAATATATTTATGAGCATTTTTATCCATAGTTGTACCTTGCTAGGCAGCTATGACTTATGCAAAAAGTACATGTTAGACTTGAGAAATGAATCAACGGTACTTGACTATTAATACCCCAATTTGCCACTCGCGAGCCTCTAAGTCCCAACATAACTTTTCTCTTACTTTATATCTTCAACATCTTTACCTAAAACAAAACAAGAAAACATTTTCGAAATGTGAGCCGAAGCTCAATACGTCCATTTATCATGTTGTAAAATAAAGGTTTACGAAATAGTTGAGTCGAGCGCATGCATTTCAATTCATTTGTAAATGAGGGGGAGAGTATAATTTAAAACAGATTGCTCGTTTATTATCTGAATGGATCCCTTACGATCATCGGGTTTCCCTAAACGCATGTGCACACACCTAGACCGATCGGATAGTCCGGTTGAAGGCGGTCAACAGTTACGGTGTTACCAACCTGGATATTGAGGCGTACCAAATAATGGCACATGATGGGCGGGTCCATATTAATGATGGCAAATACTTGTTTGCAAATGATTCTTTTTGTTGTTGATGTCGGCCATATCCGGCCTTGATTTGTAAATAAAACATTGAAGGGCACGATCAATGAACGTACTCGATGAACCGAAATTTGTTGATTTATTTTGAATTTGATTCCTTTCCTTGCGATCTTGAGCAGGACCCTTGAACGTATGTCGACTGATGGCCTTAAATAAGAGTTAATAGGGTAAGATTTTGCTTAGGACTTATATTCCTTGATAATAATATATCCTATACTTTTATGATTTATTTTAATCATGATTTATGTCTTATATTTTTAGTTGTTTTATGCTTTACTTAATTATTTCTAATTTATGTGTTAAGCTACCTTTATTTATGAATGCACATAGGTATTTTACTATGAATTGTTATTATAGAATCTAAATATGCATTATAACACTATTAACTTATTTAATAATAATTTACAAGTTATTATTATTTTCAAACCAAACATGCATTATTTATCATGTTATTTCTAGCTTATTTACTAATTCTTTAAGCATGCATTAGGAATTAATTAGTCATCTAAATCATAGTTATGCAAATATTTTTGTTTATTATTAACAAGCATATAATGAACTAATTAATCTTATTTATGCTATTTTCATAATTTAGCTATAATTCTAATAAGATTATTCCAAATTTTTGCTTTCACTAAACCATGCATGTACAACTTTATTTTTATTTTCTTGGCTAAGTAAAAATATGATTAACTTAAATATTGAAAAACTTTAGATTATCAAAACTTAGGGTTTAGGGTTTTTACCTAAAAGGAGTAGAGGAGGATAAAGGTTGTGGTCATGGAGCTTAGTGGTGGCTGGCAGCGTAGACTGGCGGCGGTAGGGCGGTGCTCGGCAGCAGGGTGGCGGCATTGACCAGCAGTGGTTGTGGTGGTTGAGTTTGGGTGGTTTAAGATAATATATTAGGGCATATATAAGAGGAGAAAGAAAGAGTTGTGTTTGGGTGGCTGTATTGGCGGTGGGTGGTGGGACCGGTGGCCGTGGTCGGTGGCTGGGGGCGAGTGAAAGGGTTTGACGACGGTTGGTGGCCGGGGGTGGCCGAGTGGTGGTGGAAAATGAAAGGGTTGTGTGATGTTTTTAGGGTTTGGAGGTTTGAGGGGAGTATGAATGGTGGTTATTTTGGTGGTCCGGTGGGGGCGTTAGGGGCAGCGACAGGTGGCCTGCAGGGCTGGCTGGTGGTTGGAGGCAGGTGGCACTAGTGGTGGTTGTGGTGGTGGCTGGAAGTAAGGGTGAGAGTATGGAAGATAAGGATGGAAGGTTGGTGATTAGGGTGGTTTTGGCTAGCGTTTTCCGGCAATGTGGTGGTCGGTGGGTCGACTTGAAGGTGGTTATGGATTCAGTGCAAGATGGTGAAGGGTTCTGGTTGGAGGTGGCCGGCTAAACAGGCCGGTGGCCGAAGTGGTGGTGCTCGGGCGGTGAGGGAGCAGAGAGAAAATGAGCTAGAACAGATTTTTGGGTTGGATTTTTTGATTTAATCAAGCCTATTTATACTAATTGTGGTACTTATCTACATGGATTAGTTGGCTATGCTCATTAATCCTTCCTTGACACTTAGCTTATGAGTCATGGTTAATTGGTGGTTTGGTAATTTTGCTTAGTGTAATTTGGGTGTCAAATTTCTATTTAACCCCAAATTTATTTTTATCCAAAATTATTATTAATTATTGTCATAATTATCTTTCAGCGTTGTCATTGTACTTATCTTTTATTATTTTTATTTTATTTTATTTTATAATTATAATAATTATTATTTTTGCTATTGTATTATTATAACTATTATTACTTTTGTTTATTGTTAATATTATGGTTTGATTGTTATTACCCTAATGTGCTTTAAATATATGATTATTTATAATTGGATTTGGTTAGCAAAGTCATTTTAAAATGGTATTTGGATATTTGTTTAGTTATAAATTGTGCTAATTATTAATTAGTTATATATGTACATATATATATAAAGTTTGAATTTATGAGAACTTATTTATGATTTAGTTTAAGAATTAAATATGGCTTATGTGAATACAAGTAGTTAGATAATATGTTGAAATTTTACGAAAAATATCGGTCATCTATCGTCGTTGTTCGTATCTCGGGTTCTGCAAGAAGAATATTTGATACACATATGTATGATATGAAAATATTTTGGAATTGAAATGCACGCGCTCATTATAATTAAATGTATTAGAGATAATACGTTTTCTTAAAGTTTCGGTTGTTACAGTCTTCCCCCTTAAAATAAGTTTCATCCTCGAAACTTGCAAGTAAAATGGTTTTTAATTGAAGGATAAACCTTGGATTTATCAATGGTGTATATATATTTGAAAAATTGCAGTATATGAAACCTTATAGGTACTCTTGAGATTACTGGCGAGGATATTATGTTTAATGTCCGATATAGGTATATTCGTTGCTTTCATTAGGGAGGGTTAGTACTATAGTTAACTTGTCTTTTAATGTTTGGGATATCTTATTGTATTAGTTACATTGCTTAGATTTGGTAGGTTTGCTATAAGAGTTTAGTTATATGCGAGAATCACTTTTGAGAAGTTTTTGTACAAATCTTCAATAATATTTAACTAACCTTGGGAAACTCCTTACTTTAGAGACATTAGTCCTTCTAAGCTTATTCTCAGTAATCGCTTCTATCTTACGTCGGTCAACCTTTATTCAATTTTTAGATATGATCTCCGAACTTTACCTTGCTCACCAAAATCCAAATCCTTGAGGGTTTAACATATAATTAGCGTCTTCTCCAAGCTTACGACATTATTCTCAAATGACATCTTCTTCTCCATTCTCAAAGTAGATCAATACTTCCATAACTTTTCTCGGTTAAGGCCTGTAGATAAAATTTGTCAAATTCCTAAAATCAACTTATTACCAAAGTATCCTCGAGTTTTCATTCTTCCTTCTTCCCTCTATAATACTAATAACCTTGACATCCTTTTCTCAAAAGTCTCGTTGCATTTACCCAAAGACATCATGAAATATTTCCTTCCATTCTTATTGTTATATAGCCTCTATTCTATCCTTAACAACTCTCTATTATTGCCCTTTCGTTTTCCACAAGTAAATCCTTGGCATCATAATTCGATAATCTTTTCTCTCTTCTTAGCATTATCTTAAGGTCGATTAAATCAAACTGGATGAGGTTAGTGGTAAAATCTTCCTTAACTATTGTTATCGGAATTTCTTTATGAAAATTCTAACATATTTTTCACATGGTTATGTACAATGCACACAAAATTTTTGACTTGGTTGAGATTGGCCTTTCTTGGCATGTTTATTTTTGTTTTGGTTTTGGTTTACTCGATCGACCTATTTTCTCTTTGGGGTTTTCTAATCTATTTTATTCTTAAAACTTTTTACTTCAGCTGAGAAAGGGTAGAACTTAGCCTTAAGTTTCTCCAAAATTTGGCCAAATGTAAACTTACTTCCTTGATATCTCACCATAATCGTGTTTTACTTGTAAGTCTCACCTTTCCTACTAGATATGATGCTTCTATATCCCTCCTTTTAGTTTTCAAGTACTTTAATATCTGCAAATATTTCTTCTATATTCCTAATCCACTTTCATAACTTCAATAGATCAATCTTCCTATTATACCTTTTGGGGTTCCTTTTGGTAATTTGATTTTGTTTTCCCTATATTGTTGGAGAATTCGGCTAGAGTTGTAGGGATAGATATTTTCTTTGGTAACTTTTGGGTATCATTTCCTTAATATATAGGATTGATATTATTTTTGGAATTTGGATAGGCAAAGGTAGGGAGTTAAGTTTGGTCAACTTCCTATTGATAGGCATATGAAAGTTTATGGATATATGGTCCTCTATTTCTTCGATGAAGACTCGAGACATCGCTCAATACTTTTCCGAGTTACATAAAAGGAATCGAGTATAACAATCTCATAACTACAGAGTTTTGATTTCAAGGCATTCTCTCGTATCTCGAAACTTCTTTGAGTAAAATAGTATCTTTTCCGAGTGATACGGATATTACTTATTTTATTTCTTGCTTATCCGTAGCGACTCGAAAACCGGTTCTTTGTTCCGAGTCCAAGCATTACTACGATTAATCGCAATTTATATAGACTAGTATTTCGTCTTTTCTCACTCGGAATCCGACTTGTGGTTATAAGCCCTATTCTGTTATAGTCGGTATTTTTAGCTTGTTTCATGCTTAGTCTATATCAAGTGAATTCTCTCCGATATTCTTTATTGAACTTGATTCTTCGCTTAGACTAAGTCGGATGGACTTTCGAGTATCATGGATATTGGACTCGTAAAATCCCATTTCGTTTCGACTCGGATAATCGAGTGGTTTATTTACCGTAATTATTTTATTATCTCGTGACTAACCTTGGGCCAAAGTATTTTATACTTTGAGAACCAAAGTTGATTTACTTTTGTAGATTATTCAATCGAGGATACACTTTTCAAACTACAAAAGTAACCTGGCTTTAGAACGTCAAATCACCAGCAGACATGGCTCCTCACCTTCTCTCGCTCCAGTCCCAGTAGAGTGTGTCGTGGTCGTCTGTTTCCAAATCTGGAAAACTGGAACGCTAAGCTTAACGGTGGTTTCCACCTTATCTTTCAAGACACCGCTAATGGTTTTGGGACTTCCAAGAGAGTTAAACCGTTGTCCAACGTTCATTTTACAACGGATACTTTCGAGTGACTCGTAAAGCTTCTATCAACGGTCACAGAGGACTCTCAGTCAGCGAGATGAAGATAACGGTTACTCTGCCTGGTCATCTATAAATAGAAGCCACTTCACAAGACTTGAAGGTTGCCGAACATATTGTTAATACACATACTTGCTCAAAGTTATTGTATTTACTTTCAATCTTCAACTTACAACTCCCACTTTGTAATTCATTACTTTCGAGTTGTAAGGTCTTGTACTCAGCTACAAATTCTCTCTTACATTCTTTGTAAGGTCCCTTGACTAAGCTGTAAGGGTTAACTCAGCTTAGTTGTCCCTAACTGTAAGGGTTATCTCAGCTAGGAAGTACTAGATCGGATAAGGGAATTTCGAGTCTAGGAAAACTTGTATAGAGTTGTCTAAGGGAACAACTCGGGTTCAGTCAGTTCACGGTATTTTGTGGACTCAAAATAGTGAATTTGACTTCGTGTCTAGATTGGCATGGTCCGTGGTTTTCTGCCCCAGGAGGGTTTCCACGTAATCTCTAAGTGTTATCATTCCGAGTTCATTCTAGACTCGGACAGCTTTACAGACTCTTGCTCATTCTCGCTCAATAGCCTTCCGAGTTAAATCTTTTCGACCCTATTGATAGACTCGTAATCCGTCTCTGTCTTGTTTTTAGCAGAAGAGCTAAAGTTTCCACGAAAAACTTCCATCACCCTATTCACCCCCTCTAGGGTGACTCGGACTCTCCCCGTGCAAACCTTCAATTGGTATCGAGCCTAGCCTTTCGTAAAGGATCTAACAATCCAAAGGTTTAAAGATCAAATGGCTCGTAACACCGGAGAGTTCGACGAAGGAAGATCTTCCAACAGACCACCAAAATTCAAAGGATCAAACTTTGGGCATTGGAAGAAGCTCATGGAATGTTTTCTTATGGATCATGATGAAGAGGTATGGGAAATCATACAACAAGGAAACTACATTCCAACGAAGACAGATGAATTCGTAATCATTCCCAAGATAAAGGCCGAGTTCACACCAGGAGAAGCAGAGAAGTTTAGAAAGAACTTCAAAGCAATGAACATTCTTATGTGCGCCATAAGCTCGTAGGAATATAATCGAGTCTCCGCTCGTGACTCTGCTAAAGAGGTGTGGGATACTTTAGTCAACACCTACGAAGGCACAAGTCGGGTAAGACAAGCGAAGATCAGCCAAGTATCTTCATAAATATGAGCTTTTCAAAATGGAGCCAGAGGAGAACATTACTTAGATGTTCATTCGCTTCACCGAGATTACCAATAATCTCAAATCTCTGGGAAAGAAAATTTCCCATGAAGAAATGTGCCGAAAAATTCTCGTAAGCCTACCCAAGAGACGATGGGGTCCGAAGGTGACTCGCCATAGAGGAGGCTCGGAACCTTTCACTCTTAAAGCCGACGAGCTCATCGGAAAGCTTCTAACTCACGAGATCCATCTAGAAGAAGAGGATGCTGAGGGCAGTACCAAAAGAAACTTAGCACCGAAGGCCTCGTAATCCAAAGAAGCAAATCCGAGCTCTTCTAACTCGAAGACGATCCCATGGCACTCATTGCAAGAGGCTTCAAGAGAATGATGAAGCACAAAAGATGGGACAGAAGGCCAAAAGAAGAATTCTACAAGAAAGATAAGAAAGACAGTAAAAGGTAAGTTTACTTCCCGTCTAAATTTTCTTTGACTAAGAATTCTGGTTGTTTCGAATGTGGCAGGAAAGACCACATAGTCAAGGACTCGTCCAAAAAGGAAAAGGGATAGAAAGAAGAAGAAAGCCATGATGGCAACATGGAGCGATGAGGATTCATCGAAGATGATGAGGACTCAGATGACTCGAAATGTTTGATGGCAATCTCGATTCGTAAGCCGAGCAGAGTCAGACTCAGACTCGCACCATGAGGAAACAAATCCTCAGGAGGTAATCGAATACTTTCTTAAGTTCTCCAAAGTTGATTTAGCTAAGTATATTTTTACTTTGGAAGAAAAGTCCAATTCTTATTCTTCTCAATTCAAAGAACAACTTGAGTTAATCACTTCTGAGAGCACTTCTTTGAAAATTGAATTAGAAAAACCGAGACTCTCATTCGGAGAACTCAAGACTAGTGCTCAATCTAATGAGACCGAGTCCGAGCCGCTCAGGAAAGAAAATAAGCAACTAAAAGGGAAGCTCACCGAGTCTCAAGATCTCGATTTTAAAGTTTACTCAAGGTCGAAGAACCTTGACATGCTCTTAGGATCACAATGTGTCTCTTTTCGAAAAGAAGGTCTTGGTTTCAACAAAGAGGAAGAATCTAATTCCTACTCGGAATTGTTCAAAAGGATTCCGTAACAGTAAAGTTCGAGAAAGCCGAGCACGGTCCCATTCACGTAAATGAAAGGAGGACTAAGCCCGAACTATTTACAAAAAGAAACCATTCTTTCCTCGTTTCAAAAGGAAAGGTTTTCAAAAAGAAAGAGACACAGACTCAGCTTCTCGAGAGGAAGACTCGGAATCCGACAAAACCCAAAGTCATTCAAATCTGGGTTCCGAAACACCTTCTTCCTCGTAAAAGGACCACAAGAAGGAATGTTACTGGGTTCGTTAGAGGAAGTGAGAAGGGTTAGATTCTCTCTGCTTTTGCAGGTCACTCGTAAAAGATCAAAAGGACATTGGTACCTGGACAGCGGATGTTCACGACACATGTCAGTGACCAAGGACTCTTTTCCGAGCTAGAATCATACAAAGGAGGAAAAGTGACTTTTGGAGATGACAAAGAAAGGCAAGATAGTGGGTATTGGCAAGATTGGAAATGGAAACAATCTGGTGAGCCCAGTCTACCTTGTCAATGGACTAAAATACAATCCGCTTAGCATCTCCCAGCCTATGCGACAAAGGTCGGAGGTAAGATTCACTCAAACTAAGTGCTACATCTCGGATGAGACCACCAAAGAGATAAAGCTCTCAGGTAAGAGATCCGGTAACACTTATATCATTCCTCTTTCCGACCCAAGCCAGAATTTATCCTGCTTAAAAGCATCTCTTCACGATGATTCATGGTCTTGGCATCGTAGATTAGGTCATATTAGCATGCATACCATCAAAAAGCCGGCATCTCATGGTCTCGGTTAGAGGTTTACCTAACCGTGTCTTTGAGAAAGACAAAGTTTGTGAAGCATGTACAAGGGGGAAACAGTCGAGCCTCATTCAAATCTCTCAAGACTGTTTCGACATCAAAGGTGCTTGAACCGCTACATATGGATCTATGTGGTGAAATTCCAAGAAAGAGCCTCGGAGGTAAATCCTACATTTTTGTCATTATTGATGACTTTTCAAGATTTACCTGGGTGTGTTTTCTCAAGCATAAAAATGAAGCCTTCAAGGAGTTCAGCAAGCTCCGTAGAAAGATTCAAGTTGAGTCTCGGACTCGGATTCAAAAGATTCGAACCGACCATGGAAGGAGTTCGACTACTCGGAATTCTCGGAGTTCCGCGATCGAATGGAATCTTTCACAACTTCTCAGCACCAAGAACTCCTCAACGGAATGGAGTAGTAGAGAGAAAGAACAGAACCCTTGAAGAAATAGCAAGGACGATGATGATTGAACACAATTTGCCTTACTACTTCGGGCCGAGGCAATCAACACAGCCTAACTACACTTTGAATAGATGCCTCATCGGACCCATTCTGAAGAGAACACCCTACGAGCTCTACAAAGGGAAGAATCCAAATATCTCATACTTTAAGCCCTTTGGTTGCAAGTGTTTTATTCACAATAATGGTAAGAGTCACCTGACCAAGTTTGATGCTAGGTCGGATGAAGGTACTTTTCTCGGGTTACTCTTCTCATAGTAAAGCTTGAAGACTCGGACACTCGCTCAATATCTTTCCGAGTCATGCAAAAGGAATCGGGTATAACGATGTTATTCAGATAGAGTTTTGATTCCAAGGCATTCTCTCGCGTCCTAGAAACTTACTTGAGTAAAATAATATTTTCTCTAAGTATTTTGGCCCTCAATTATCTCTTTTATCGCTTTCAGTTAGCGACTCGAAAACCGGTTCTTTATTCCGAGTCCACTCTCACTCGGACTAATCGCTTTTGAATATACCAAGTATTCCGCCGTTTGTCACTCGTAATCCGACTTATGGTTATCTATTCTATTGTTTGCATAGTCGGCATTCGTAGTTCTTCTCATGCTTAGTCTATATCAAGTTTTTCCCACTCGATATTCGTTATAGAACTTGATTCTTTACTTAAGACTAAGTCATATGGAATTCCGAGTATCATGGATATTAGACTCGTAAAACTCCATTTCTTCTCCGACTCGGATAATCAATTGCGTAATTATCATAATTATTTTATCTCGTGTCTAACCTTGGACCAAAGTATTTTTATACTTTGAGAACCGAAGGTGTTTTACTTTTGTAGGTTATTCAATCGAGGATATCTTTTCTAAACTACAAAAGTAGCCGGCTTCGAACGTCAAATCACCAGCAGATATGGCTTTTCACCTTCTCTGCTTTAGTCCTGAAGATTGTGTCGAAGTTGTCCGCTTCCATATCCGGAAAAGCTGGAACGCCAAGCCTAATGGTGGTTTCCACCTCATTTTTCAAGACACAACCGATGGTTTTGGGACTTCCAAGAGAGTTAAACCGTTGTCCAACGTCCATATTTCAACGGATACTTTCCGAGTGACTCGTAAAGCCATTATCAACGATCACAGAGGACTCTCGGTCAACAAAAAGAGATAACGGCTACTCGCTTGGTTATCTATAAATAGAAGCCACTTCACAAGACTTGAAGATTGCCGATTCTATTGTTAATACACATACTTGAGAAAAGTCATTGTATTTACTTCCAATCTTCTACTTACAACTCTCATTCCGTAATTCGTACTCTCCGAGTTGTAAGGTCTTGTACTAAGTTACAAACTCTTCTTACATTCTTTGTAAGGTCCTTTAACTAAGTCTGTAAAGGTTAACTCAGCTTAGTTGTCCCTAGCTGTAAGGGTTATCTTAGCTAGGAAGTACTAGATCGAGATAAGGTAACTTCGAGTCTAGGAAAACTTATATAGAGTTGTCCAAGGAGCAACTCGGGTTCGATCGATTCACGGTATTTTGTGGACTCAAAATAGTGGATTTGACTTCGTGTCCGGATTGACACGGGCCGTGGTTTTCTGCCCCAGGAGGGTTTCCACGTAAAATCTCTATGTTCTCTTTCTGAGTTCATTCTAGACTCGGACATGACCTTACTCGTGCTTGTTTATTCCGATTCATTGCTTTCGAGTCCAATCTTTTCCGACCCCGTGTTTTGACTCGAAACTGTCTTTGCCTCTTTTCCGTCAAAAGAGTGTGTTTTCGCAAAGAATTTTCTATCACCCTATTCACCCCCTCTAGGGTGACTCGGACTCTCCCGAGCAAACCTTCAAAGCTTATCGTGTCTTTAACAAAAGAACTAACAAAGTGGAAGAAAGCATCCACATAGTGTTTGATGAGTGTGAACAGGAGAAGCCAAGTGAATCATCATACTCGGAGCCGAAGCTCAGTAGAGATGATGATGAAGCCGAGATTACAAAGAATCGGACTCAAGCTGTTCAAAATGAGATCACTCGAACGAGGAAACTCGAGTGCGACAACTCAAGAGCTCACTCGGATCGAACAAACCAATGAAGAAGATCACTCGGAACAAGATCAAGTGGTTCAACCCACAAATCTCGTGAATCGGAGAACAGGTAAAGCATTCAAGTTTACTTCTAGTCATCCACTAGAGAATATTCTCTCCGACATCAACACTGGGGTAAGAACTCGTTCCTCTCTACATAATCTATGTGCATTCACTGCATTCATTTCATTAACTGAACCCAAAAATGCACTAGAGGCCCTTAATAAACCTGAATGGGTAGAGGCAATACAAGAAGAACTCAATCAATTTGAGAGAAACCAAGTCCGCACTCGACCAACCGACCTTCGACCACCCGAGTTATAGGAACCAAATGGGTTTTCAAAAACAAACTGGATGAGGAGGGTGTAATAGTCGAAATAAGGCTAGACTTGTGGCTCGGGGATATAATCAAGAAGAAGGAATTGATTGTGGGGAAACCTTTGCACCTATAGCGAATTGAAGCCATTAGAATATCTGTTGGCATTTGCATCCAGCATGCATATTAAATTATATCAAATGGATGTTAAGTGTGCATTTCTCAATGGTTTTATTGAAGAAGAAGTCTATGTCGAGCAGACCTCCTGGTTTTGAAAACTCGAAATTTCCAAATCATGTTTTCAAACTTCAAAAGGCTCTCTATGGTCTTAAACAAGCACCTCGAGCTTGGTATGAAAGAGCGAGTAGCTTCTTGGTTCAAAATGATTTTAAAAGAGGTCAGATTGACAAGACTCTCTTCATAAAGACCAAGGGAAAGATTTCCTTATTGTTCAAATCTATGTTGATGATATTATTTTCGGTGCTACTAATGAGTTTACGTGTCGAGAATTTTTTGAGTTGATGAGTCAAGAATTCCAAATGAGCATGATGGGGAACTTAATTTCTTCCTTGGCTTGCAAATTAAACAAGACAAGGATGGAATCTTTGTTCATCAATCTAAGTATACCAAGGAATTGTTGAAGAAATACAAACTTCAAGATGCAAAGCACGCATCTACACCCATGAGCGACGAGCATAAAACTTGACTCGGACGAGAAAGGTCAAGCGATAGATCGAAACTCTATCGAGGTATGATTGGATCTTTACTATATCTTACTTCCAGTAGGCCGGATATAATGTTCGGTGTTTGTCTATGCGCAAGATTTCAAGCTAATCCAAAAGAATCACATCTCACTGCGGTGAAGAGAATATTCGGATATCTTGCGGGCACTCGGAATCTAGGTCTATGGTATTCCGGAGACTCGGAAGCCGACCCTTACTTGGATACTCGGATGCGGACTACGCAGGAGATAAAGTTGATCGAAAGAGCACATCCGGAGTGTGTCAATTTCGGGTCAATCCCTAATATCTTGGCACTCGAAGAAGCGGAACTCGGTAGCTCTATCAACTGCTGAAGCTGAGTATATTGCCGCTGGAGCTTGTTGCGCTTAGATTCTTTGGATAAAGCAACACTTGAGAGACCTTAGACTATCATTCAAATCAGTACCTATCAAGTGTGACAACCAAAGCGCAATTAGCATCACCAAGAACCCTGTCCGAGCATTCGAAAACAAAGCATATCAAGGTCGAGATATCACTTCTTACGCGATCACTCGGAAAAGGTGATATTAAACTTGAGTTCATTCCTACTAATCTTCAATTAGCTGATATCTTTACTAAGCCTCTTGGTGAAGATCGGTTTTGCTTTATTCGGAATGAGATTGGTATGTTAAATGCTTAATTATATGCTATTCTCATTCATTGCATAATTACGTGCTATGCTTTCACCGCTAATAACCATTAGTTCAATTGATTAAGTGATACTTGGGCTGATAGTTATTTCACGTTTCGAGTCACTCAGAAACCTATCCGAGTCAAACTCGGACGTAGAGAAACTTGGACTTCAAATTTTCCGGAACTATCTCTAGATCGGTGGAGAGTTTCGGATCATATTTTCAAAATCCTTCTCTTTCTCTCTCAAGCGCGATGATCGAGATATTAGCCGTGGATTTCTAACCGCTAGAATCTTAACCGTTGAAGAGAAACATCACACCGGTCTTTGGTGAGTGATGGACAAGCCGAGTCGAACGGAGTTATACTTAACGGATAGTTGACGGGCGCGCTTATTTTCTATAAATAGCGTCTATTCATCTTCGTCTCGGTACTCTAAACTCCATCTCTTTCAAACGAAACCTCTCGCGGAAGATTACTACGTGAACAGTTCTCCTTGAACGTCCGCAAGCGTCGAAGAAGCCATCTCTAGTAAGTTACGATTGCTCTCATCTCTTTCTTCTACATTTTCTTTTCTTCTCTTCTACATCTCCTTCTCTTTCCTACTCGAAAAGCTTCATCTTTCTTTCCTTCTCTCAAAATGCCTAAAAGAGGAAACCATCCCGACTTCCAGGTCTCCTCCTCTTCCAAAAGCCTCACACCAAAAATCCGAAAGCTCCACCCCCTCCAAATTCATTGTCACCCGAGCACCTTGTGTTGGACGACAAGTTCTTTCCTACGACCAAATTTTCTTGGTTGTCCAATATTCAAACCACCGGAGCATACAACTTTATGTGCTTCGGCGAGTTCATCTATCCCGAACTCGTTTCGAGTTCTACACTCACCTCACCCACTCCGAAAATGTTCTAACCTCTAGGGTTCGGAACATAGCTGTTCGTCTAAACACCTCTCTCCTTCACCGCCTATTCAAGGTCTCCTCTCTCTTCTTGAACAACAACCCTATTCCTTTCACTGAAGTCGTCGACGACTTCTTTGAAAAATAAGCTAAAGAGTTTCCTGAGTCCGGAAAAACTTTTACGTGACTCGATTGAAGTCGAAGCTCGCCTTACGTGCTTCTGCCGATGAGAACTTTCTTCTCACGACATTCCACCAAGGAGAACCCCAACTCCAAGCATCTCAAAGCTCTCTTCGACATCCTTAAGGGATACGAAGTAGACCTCTTCCCCTCCATCATTGAAGCGGATGGCGCTGTGCCGGCTCAACTCCAATCCAAGAAGAACACCTCCCTTCCTTTCGGTGCTCTTCGACCCTTGTTTTCAAGCAATTCCAAGTTCCTCTCCCTCGGACCCAAACGCCGTGTGCGAGGCTGCCGTTGTAGTCGACAAAAGGAAGCTGCAGGGGTACGGATACCGAGAAATTGATCCCGGTGTCCGGGTTCACAACTTCGAGCTAAGGCCTCCTTCTTCGCCTCGGACTCGAAATCAACTCCTCTCTCTCTTCCCTCTCCAGCTGGTGGTGCCTCCACCTCAGGTGCCTCCAAAACTCTCTCTGCTTTCTTGTCCCCGCTTTTATGGACAAGATCGGCTCTGTGTCCTCCGATTTCGGAGACATGCTCGGAGCTTTCAAATCGTTCTCCAAAATCGACCATCAACCAAAAGGCGGCAATCCCAAATCCGAGAGCAGCGAGTCTCTTGTTCTTGAGATGAGGAAGCTGGTAAAGGAGCAGAAGGAGCTGGTCGAGCTCCTCGAGAGAGACGGTCCAAGGCGGCTCGGGACCATGATGACTCGGACGCGTCTAAAGCGTCTTAGAGCCCAGTGTCCGACCTCCTCGGACAGCGGGGAAGAAGAAGAAGAAGCTGCAGATGCGAGAAGCTGCAGACGCCGAGGAACTCGCGGGCGAGGCGGGTCCTTCCGGGCAAGGGAGGAACACCAAGAAGAAGCGATGGGAAGCTGGCGAGGGTCGACCGATCCACAAGCTCGGATAACGAGTACTCGGCTCGAGACAGCGATGCAGGTGGGTCGAAGACCACGTCTGCTCAGCGGGTCGGACAGAGCGAGCCCCTCCAGGCTACCGAGGTTCCAAGGGAAGAACCCCTCGATCCACTCACTCCAGGTCGGCCGCTCGGAGCCGAGCCCCGACGATAATCCCGGTTCTCCCTTCGCCGTGCTCAAGCACATCTTCGAGATCCTATCGGCGCGGCGAACCTCCGCTCCCTCCGCCTCCACTCGGAAATCTCCCTCTCCCTCGTAGGCGCCATGCATTGAGTCACAATTCCTCGGTCTGCGGAATCTTCTTCTTTACGAAAATTTTTTTTGTCCAGGACATCTAAGTTGTACTAATTGCTATTTTCTTCCCTTCTTTTTCTTGTTGTTTTTGCTGAAAGGCAAAGGGGAGAAATAGAGAAAAACTTGTTGTCTTGTTTGGGGAGTTTTTCCGCCCTTTTGAATGTTAATGGATTAATGCATTTCATTATTAACTTCGAGTTCTTTATTGCTAGCACATCTTTTCGAGTTAATGTTAATTACTTAAAGCATACTTTATTTTTCTTTGCTACGATAAATTAAGTATTGCTCTCATCTCATCTCATGCACAAACCACTCGAGAATCAATTTTTTTCCTCTAACAAAGTTTACGTTTAAGTACGGAATGCCTTTCATCAAAAGGGGAGATTGAAGACTCGAGACCACTGCTCAATACTTTTCCGAGTTACATAAAAGGAATCGGGTATAACAATCTCATAACTACTGAGTTTTGATTTCAAGGCATTCTCTCGTATCTCGAAACTTCTTTGAGTAAAATAGTATCTTTTACGAGTGATACGGATATTAATTATTTTATTTTTGCTTATCCGTAGCGACTCGAAAACCGGTTCTTTGTTACGAGTCCGACATTACTTTGATTAATCGCAATTTATATAGACGAGTATTTCGTCTTTTCTCACTCAGAATCGACTTGTGGTTATAAGCCTTATTCTGTTATAGTCGGTATTTTTAGCTTGTTTCATGCTTAGTCTATATCAAGTGAATTCTCTCTTATATTCTTTATTGAACTTGATTCTTCGCTTAGACTAAGTCGGATGGACTTCGAGTATCATGGATATTGAACTCGGAAAATCCCATTTCGTTTCGACTCGGATAATCGAGTGGTTTATTTACCGTAATTATTTTATTATCTCGTGACTAACCTTGGGCCAAAGTATTTTATACTTTGAGAACCAAAGTTGATTTACTTTTGTAGATTATTCAATCGAGGATACATTTTTCAAACTACAAAAGTAACTTAGGCCTCGTAACGTCAAATCACCAGCAGACATGGCTCTTCACCTTCTCTCGCTCCAGGTCCCAGTAGAGTGTGTCGGGACTGTCTGTTTCCAAATCTGGAAAACTGGAACGCCAAGCTTAACGGTGGTTTCCACCTTATCTTTCAAGACACCGCTAATAGTTTTGGGACTTCAAGAGAGTTAAACCGTTGTCCAACGTTCATTTTACAACGGATACTTTCGAGTGACTCGAAAGCTTCTACCAACGGTCACGAGAGGACTCTCGGTCAGCGAGATGAAGATAACTGACTACTATGCCTGGTCATCTATAAATAGAAGCCACTTCACAAGACTTGAAGGTTGCCGAACATATTGTTAATACACATACTTGCTCAAAGTTATTGTATTTACTTTCAATCTTCAACTTACAACTCCCACTTTGTAATTCATTACTTTACGAGTTGTAAGGTCTTGTACTCGATTACAAATTCTCTCTTACATTCTTTGTAAGGTCCCTTGACTAAACTGTAAGGGTTAACTCAGCTTAGTTGTCCCTAGCTGTAAGGGTTATCTCAGCTAGGAAGTACTAGATCGGATAAGGGAATTTCGAGTCTAGGAAAACTTGTATAGAGTTGTCTAACGGAACAACTCGGGTTCGATCGATTCACGGTATTTTGTGGACTCAAAATAGTGAATTTGACTTCGTGTCCGGATTGGCACGGTTCGTGGTTTTCTGCCCCGGGAGGGTTTCCACGTAATCTCTAAGTGTTATCATTCCGAGTTCATTCTAGACTCGGACAGGTTTACGACTCTTGCTCATTCACGCTCAATAGCCTTCCGAGTTAAATCTTTTCGTCCCTGTTGATAGACTCGGAATCTGTCTCTGTCTTGTTTTTAGCAGAAGAGCTAAAGTTTCCACGAAAAACTTCCATCACCCTATTGAGCCCCCTCTAGGGTGACTCGGACTCTCCCCGTGCAAACCTTCATTCGGGATTATAATCCTCATATTCGTGGTTGCTTGTAACTTTGAGACTTAATTGGGCATTATAAGTATTTTCTATTCCGTACTTTATACAAACATCTAATATAGAGCACTTTATACTTACTATTCTAACTCAATCTTCATGGTTCCTATATGGCTTGCAGGAATCTCTTAAACCTAGGCTTTGATACCACTTCTATCATGCCCCAAACCCTCGTAATCACCGGTTTTAGTCTAAACAAACCGTTAGCCGATGATTAGCGCAGCGGAAAAGGAGGTCGGGGACATTACCACCGCCCTTACCGGAGGAAAGGGCAAGGTTTTGAATATATTTATGAGCATTTTCATCCATAGTTGTACCTTGCTAGGCAGCTATGACTTATGTAAAAAGTACATGTTAGACTTGATAAATGAATCAACGGTACTTGACCACTAATACCCCAATTTGCCACTGCGACCTCTAAGTCACAACAGAACTTTTCTCTTACTTTATACCTTCAACATCTTTACCTAAAACAAAATAAGAAAACATTTTCGAAATGTGAGCCGAAGCTCAATACGTCCATTTATCATGTCTGTAAAATAAAGGTTTATGAAATAGTTGAGTCAAGCATATGTATTTCAATTCATTTGTAAATGAAGGGGAGAGCATAATTTAAAACAGATTGCTTGTTTATTATCTGAATAGATCCCTTACGATCATCGGGTTTACCTTAAACACATGTGCACACACCTAGACCGATCGGATAATCCGGTTGAAGGCGGTCAACGAGTTATGGTGTTACCAACCTGGATATTGAGGCGTACCAAATAATGACACTTGATGGGCGGGTCCATATTAATGATGGCAAATACTCTTTTCAAATGATTCTTTGTTGTTGTTGATGTCGGTCATAACCGGCTTTGATTTGTAAATAAAATATTGAAGGGCACGATCAATGAACTTACCCGATGAACTGAAATTGGTTGATTTATTTTGAACTTGATTCCTTTCCTTGAGATCTTGAGCGGGACCCTTGAACGTACGTCAACCGATGGCCTTAAATAAGAGTTAATAGGGTAAGATTTTGCTTAGGACTTATATTCCTTGATAATAACATATCCTATACTTTTATGATTTATTTTAATCATGATTTATGTCTTATATTTTTAGTTGTTTTATGCTTTACTTCATTATTTCTAATTTATGTGTTAAGCTACCTTTATTTATGAATGCACATAGTTAGTTTATTATGAATTGTTATTATAGAATCTAAATATGCATTATAACACTATTAACTTATTTACTAATAATTTACAAGTTATTATTATTTATCAAACCAAACATGTATTATTTATCATGTTATTTCTAGCTTATTTACTAAATCATTAAGCATGCATTAGAAATTAATTAGTCATCTAAGTCATAGTTATGCCAATATTTTTGTTTAATATTAACATGCATATAATGAACTAATTAATCTTATTTATGCTATTTTCATAATTTAGCTATAATTCTAATAAGATTATTCCAAATTTTTGCTTTCACTAAACCATGCATGTACAACTTTATTTTTATTTTCTTGGCTAAGTAAAAATATGATTAACTTAAATATTGAAAAACTTTAGATTATCAAAACTTAGGGTTTAGGGTTTTTACCTAAAAAGAGTAGAGGAGGATAAAGATTGTGGTCGTGGAGCTTAGTGGTGGCTGGCGGTGTGGATGGCGGCGGTAGGGCGGTGCTCGGCAGCGAGGTGGCGGCATTGACCGGTAGTGGTTGTGGTGGTTTAATATAATATATTAGGGCATATATAAGAGGAGAGAGAAAGAGTTGTGTTTGGGTGGCTGTATTGGTGGTGGGTGGTGGGACTCGGTGGCGTGGTCGGTGGTCGGGGGCGGTGAAAGGGTTTGACGACGGTTGGTGGCCGGGGGTGGCCGGAGTGGTGGTGGAAAATAAAAGGGTTGTGTGATGTTTTTAGGGTTTGGAGGTTTGAGGGGAGTATGAATGGTGGTTATTTTGGTGGTCCGGTGGGGGCGTTAGGGGCAGCGACAGGTGGCTTGCGGGGCTGGCTGGTGGTTGGAGGCAGGTGGCGCTCGTGGTGGTTGTGGTGGTGGCTGGAAGTAAGGGTGAGAGTATGGAAGATAAGGATGGAAGATTGGTGATTACGGTGGTTTTGGCTAGCGTTTTCCGGCGATGTGGTGGTCGGTGGGTCGACCTAAAGGTGGTTAACTTATGGATTCGGTGCAAGGTGGTGAAGGGTTTTGGTTGGAGGTGGCCGGCTGTGGAGGTGGCCCAAGTAGTGGTGCTTTGGGCGGGTGAGGGAGGAGAGAGAAAATGGGCTAGAACAGATTTTGGGTTGGATTTTTCTGATTTAATCAAGCCTATTTATACTAATTGTGGTACTTATCTACATGGATTAGCTGGCTATGCTCATTAATCGTTACTTGACACTTAGCTTATGACTCATGGTTAATTGGTGGTTTGGCAAAAATCTAATTATGCTTAGTGTAATTTGGGTGTCAAACTTTTATTTGACCCCAAATTTATTTTTATCCAAAATTATTATTAATTATTATCATAATTATCTTTCAGCATTGTCATTATACTTATCTTTTATTATTTTTATTTTTATTTTTATTTTATAATTATAATCATTATTATTTTTGCTATTGTATTATTATGATCTGTTATTACTTTTGTTTATTGTTAATATTATGGTTTGATTGTTATTACCCTAATGTGCTTTAAATATATGATTATCTATAACTAGATTTGGTGAGCAAAGTCATTTTAAAAGTGGTATTTGGATATTTGTTTGTTATTACTTTTCTATACTCTTGGATCCAACATCCTTTGACTGGACCCCATTGCCTTGACAAATTGCCCCTGTGGCAGCCCCTCAATCACCGTGGTGTGGCCTCAATGGTCCAATGCCTCATCATATCGCCTCAATGGTTTCCCTGCCCCCTCCACCACCGCAGCGTGGCCTCGGTGGCCCATCGCCAACTAGATCTAACCGTAGGTCCGGACAACGCCTAACTTTCCCTCACTAAATTCCTAGATAGATGGGTAGAAGTAGAATGAGAGGAGGGAAAGAGAAGCTGAGACTTACCCATTAGAGAACCACCTAGAAAGTGTGCGCATGAGGAACATGCACCGCCAATGACGACCGGTTTGACCGTCTTCTTCCTCAAATCCTTATCCAACGCCGATCTATGCCTTGGCAATTTTATTTTCGTGAAAAGCTGGCCTCAATGGAGGCAAGCGTGGATCACACGCCACCACACGGTTGCGCTTCACGAGCATGACGATGATCAAACGGTTTCTTGGCAACCAATCTACACCTTGGTGGTGGTAATTTCATCGAAATGGCATAGATGAGGCTTGTGGGTCTCATTTAGACTACGGAGAGGGAGGCGGTATTCTTGCATCATTTGGGTGTGTTTTAGGGTTTTGGAAGGCGCCTTTAGAGGCTGCCGGCGGTGGCTCCCTAACGGTGGCCATGGCTGCCCAAGATAGAGAGATGGCCGGGTGGTGGCAAAAGGGGGCGAGAGAGGCGGAAGAATACGGGGTTTTAGAGAGAGATAGAGAGAGGTTTACGGAAAGAGACGAGAGGGCTGGAGGTTTTGTGCCTCCTTCGGCATGTTTCCTTTCTTTTAATTTCGTATAGTTTGTTTGTTTTTTTTTGAGTTGGTTGATATATTTAAATTCTAATAATAATTAATTTAAGCTGTATTATTTGTTAATTAGTTAATTATGCATATTAGTTTATATTTAATTTCAAAATGGTTTGAATTTTATGTAAATTAATTTTATTTGCTGGTATGAAGCATGCATATCATTTATAATTATTATGCAATTTTGTTTTGCTTATGTTATAATTAAGATTATACATGCATGTTTTAATTATTTAAAGTAAACCTATGTGCTATGTTAGATGTGTGTTAATTAAATATGAAATTCTTGTTGTGTACTTGGAAGTTTTATGTTATGATAGTTATTATATAAATTTATTTTGTATAATGTTAATTATATAAATTATATTTTATATGATGTTAATAATATAAATAAGCTCTATATTATATTTGTAAATTTGTTTTGCATAAAATAATATTAATGTCTATGTGATATTATAAATTGCAAATTTATGGTATCTTTGAGCATCTATGTGATAATATGCTAAATAGTGGTGAATATCATATATATTCGTTTTATATTATCGACTTAGATTTTAAATTATATGAATTAGTTTTATATAGTGTCAAACTATATAAATATGTTTTATATAGAGTCATAGTAAATTTTTTTACGTAATCTATAGTTGTATGATATGGTCATATATACTAGGTTGATATTATATAAATACATTTTTATAATGTCAAGAAAATATTTTTGATTAAATAATTTATTTTTTTTTTTTTGATGTAGATATTTTTGTGTCAAGTTATCAATAAAATATATATATATATATATATATATATATATATATATATATATATATATATTTGTTTTATATGATATGAATGTATTTCTCATCTTATTAGTTGATCAGATTATTTTATATGTATATGTTTCATATCTAATCAATTGATTAAGATTATATAAATTTATTTTATATGATGTAGTGTAAATTTATCCTTGCACTATAGCTAAAATTATATAAATTAGTTTTATATCATGTTATATAGTTTTTTGTTCTATACAACATCAATTAATTTAATTTATAACACTATGTAATTTTGTTTCACTTAATGTCAATTATCTAAAAGATTATGTAAATGTGTTTTGCGTAATACAAGGTAAATTCAATTTTACTTGAGTGACAATTGAACAAATTCATTGGTTTTACAATAGTATGTAAATTTGTTTTACATAAAATCAATTGATCATGTAAATTAGTTTTACAGAAGGGCTTATGATTATATTAATTTGTTTAGTATAAAATAATCTCAATTTGTTTTGCATGAGATATATTTTGATATTTGTGTGATATTATTAAATTATTTGTTAAATGTGTTTAACATGTACAATGTAATTAATTTATAAAATTTTTAATTCATGTTGCATGTGATGATTATAAGCTTAGCGAAATTTTCAAACGTGTGATATGGATGATGGAATTTTAAACAAATTAGTTACATGAGTGTGCCTAATGTTCTTCTTTTTATATTTGTAAACATGGTAACAAATAGTATTACTGGTGGTCTGTCCACTAGTAAGATAATGGATGGTACTAATTACGACATCTCGTACATAGAGATTCAATCTATTCTAAATGAGCATAAGGTTTTAGAAACCTTAACGACTACTGTGACTAAGCCTATTAATAATGCTAGTGAGCAATATCAACAAGATCCGAAGGCATATGATTCATGGAGAAAAAAGGATCATAAGGTGCAACATATTATGTTGCATAACATGTATAACAATATGATTTGAGAGTTTAAAAATTGTCTCACTACTAAGGACATATGGGACATACTCAAAACAAGATTTGATATGACTTCTACATCAAGATTACGTATCTTGCATATGAAGTGGATGCGGTATCAAATGGATTCGAGTAGTAGTATAGCTAAGCAGCATATACAAATCATGAGTATATTGGTTTGAGATCAAAAAGTTGTTGGGCGAGAAATCTTTGAAGAGGAACAAGTCCTGAACGTGATTCGCGCTCTTCCTAATGATAATGTGCATTGGAAGAAGGTTAAACTCATTATGACTCATGGTGAAGATTTGAAAACTTTCGCATAGATTCAGAGGTGGCTCGAGATAGAAGAAGAATGTGCAAGGACAAGTTCTTCTATTAATATGGAAATAAGTCAAATCTAGAATTAGTAAGATCATAGTTCAAATATTATATGACTAAAATATGTTGTTTCTTCAAATCGCTCTCTACAAACTTATTGAAACTAAGTTTTTTTTTGAAAACACAATAGTTTTTTTGTTTCTTGTTAACATGGCAATGTGTTTTAGCCGTGACTCATTGAAAACTTGATTGAATATCTTTGATGTTACTTATGTATTTCATCGCTTGCCTTTAGTTTCACATTGTGGTTTGTGATTCTGAATTTGTTAAGTAACTTGCTAGACTTGGTCTTCTTTGGCTAAGATAATATGAGTTAGCTCGCTAATTTTTTCCTTGAGACCGATCCACTAACGTTAAGTACCTGAATGTGTATCATGTTTAGTTAGCATTTTGATCAAGTTTTTTTGTAAGACTTTTGTAGCATCAAAATCCTTACAGTTGATCCACTTAGACATTTACGAGTGCCTTAAATGATAAGATAATGTCAAAAATTCAACTTTTCTCAATTTAATGATTATTCACGAGTATAGGTATGAGTATCTATTGTCTTATTAACACAAAGTGTTAGATGTGTTTAACATTTTGTGGCATGAGTAGAGACGATTAGATGAAGGGTTAAAACTCTTTTAAATTAATCTTGTAATGAATTAATCTTTTTATGATGGGTTTATAGAATTAAATGAGAAAAAGGATATATATAAACTACTTTACGATTTCTCGTACTCAACATTTGTATGTTGTTGTGAAACGTACAAATTGCACATCATTTTTGACATGATCAAGCTAATGATGACATATATATATATATATATATATATATATATATATATATCCACCATACCATAAAAGTCATGAAATGGTATAAAACTCTTATTGGGCCTCTTTGTATTTGTGGAGATTAATTAACTATGTGCATAACTAGGCCACAAATATGAAGACTTAGTCTAAAAGTTAGAGGTAGCATGACTGAAATGGAATACCTAGTAAATATCGATTTTCTTATGGATAAGTTCCTAAGTATTGGTGAATTTAAAATGACCTAAAATTATATGAGTTACAATAAAGATAAACAACTATCTATCGGTGAGTGGGAGAATTTGTGTGCTCACCAAGTCACCGAGGATAATATAATTCTTCCACATGATAGCGGGAGTGATTCTCTAAAAAGAAAGAGGGAGCAATCCTTTATTATATTAGGCAAATATGAAGGTCTTTTTGGAAATAAAAATATTTAACCTCTTTTATAGAGGATAAAGATTCATCGAACCACAAAAAGTGGAGATATGCTTTAAGGGATAAAATGAACTCATATACAAATAATGAGGTTTTGAGAATTGACTTTTCTGTCCAATGTAAATCATTAGGAAAACAAGTGTATTTTTCAAGATAAGTATCGGACTAATGGATTAATTGATAAGTTTAAGATCATATAGTGGTGAAAGTCTTTACCCATATTGTAGGGTACAGACTATGTAGAAATTTTATCTCATACGTTAGGATATGTTTCTATTTACTACTTCCAGCCATAGTTACTCACTTGGACTATAATGTTAGTTTAAATGGACATCTAAATTGTCTTCTTCAAAATCACGATTTTAAGGAAGAGATTTATATGGATTTGGTTATTAATTTTTTGTTCAATAAAGTCAAGAAGACAAAATGTGTCATCTTGTAAAGTTCATATAATGTCTTGGACAATCTTTCAAATCATTGTATAATCGGATACTATGATTGTGTATGTGTGTCAAGAACAATAAGAGGGATTATGTTTCTCATTTTTGGTTTGACACATTATTAGATGGAAACAACTTGGAGATGTGTTTGAAGCCGGTAGTGGTTGTTTTCCATTCGTGAGATGAAAAACACTAGTGTAGATGGGTATGTCCTACTCATAAAAATAATCAATATCGAAATCGCCCTAAGAATTTTCTCGGGATATTGTTAAGTTTGTACATTTTCAGGAAATCTTATAACGTTCTTTAGTACATTATTCGAACCCCTTGATGCTCCAATTGATAAAGTTTTAACCTCAAGCCTTGATCAAATGTCTTAAGAAGACTGAACAAGTTGTCTATGTTAGTGTGTAGAAAACTTCAATGTTTAGCATGTTGTGTACATAATTTAACATTTATGTGCTTGTTAGCAAGTTGTTAAGAGAACTTTTGACATTACCTTCGTGGTACGAGTAGTCTAATTGTTTTTATTTTTAATAAAACTTAACAATAAAATAATACTCGATTGCTGATTGTGGGTGTAACATAGACAAGTCCGGGTGATCAACCTCAGAATATGTTTTTGTTCTTAGTGGATGAGCTATTTAAGGGTGCAATTAGAAGCATGATTGCATAAGCAAAATTTTTGTTGCTTGTCATTTTGAAGTTCAGGGAACAAGTTTTTTAATTTATGGATGAATCTTGTTTTATGATGGACATGTTAGTTTTGTATAAAGTATTTATTAAAAATATGTTGTTTTTTTCATATGTTTATACACTAATAACTCTGTGATTAGGCACGTTGAAATGTCACTAGACTTATGATTAACCCTATCACACAGGTAATCACTCTAACGCTTGAGTAGTGGGTAGGATGAGATTGAATAACGTTAACACTAGGTGTGTGTAATGTTATATTATCTTTGTACTTATGTTATATGAACGATAAGTTGTTATTTTTTATAGTTGCCTTAGTAAGTCTAAGATGAGACTTCGTAGAGTTTAAATGTGAAATCCCCGATTTTATATTAAAGCCTTATAGCCAAATCCCGAGTGTCAAGGTTAGCAGTTGGTATGTTAATCTAGTGGCTCATTTTAGACTTTTAAAGTAAAGTTTAAGTTAGTGATTTGCATGGCATGAGAGAGTGACATGCTCAAGTTAGTGGGAGTTATATCATAACATATATATTATATTGTGTGTGTTTGATGATCTTTAGAGGAAAGACAATTGAATCCGTTCTTTTTCACTGTGTGATCTTTGTGGACTTTTGTATCCAAAGAGTACGAAACCCTTTGACTTAGAATTATGGTATGAGGTCAAAGTTTCGGTGTTGCTACTTTAATGTGATTTCCAAGGGCCAAGATGTTTGCGGTTCAGCGGATCACATTAGGCAAGCAACCAAACCGAGATGTAATATCATGAATGTCTAAGGAAGAATTTTTCATCTTTATCATATCAGCCCGGACGATTATATTTAGATATAATCATATGATATATCTTATAAGCATAAAGGGACGAGTGTATGCTTCGAGATGAAGTTTTGGATAACTTGGGGTGTCGTTTGATGAGAAAGTGTTATGTTAGTTGTATGGTAACTTCATATAACACTATCGGTTACTTATGGTCGCACGTCTCATTCCCAGTATGAAATGTGAAGAGATATGTTGATAGAGAGATATGTACCCTACGGTTTATGCGGACGAGTGGGAGTTGTTGGCTATTTATGTAACATCCACAATCAATAGAATTGATTCCGAAAATCAATTTTACGAGTTATAAGGAAATTGATTTAGAAAATCAATTAACATTATTTAACCTATTAATTAGGGTTGATTTATCTCCTTAAATGAAGGAAGTCACTAATTCTAGGTGGTAACCAAAATCTAAAATTAGTTTATTTCCTCTATTAACGCTATTCTCTCTCACGTTGAGACACATCATCCTAGTGGTCTTTGGGTTTGATTCGTGGTTGTTTCCGCCTTTTCCGGTTGTCGCCGGGTACACTATACCAGGTAGTGTCGATAACTCGGAACTTGGACATGTAACCGGACTAGCGTGTCGATGACTCGGGAAATTCGCTTGTGGGCTACCGAATAGCAATCGATCCAATCACTTTTGCACTAAGATTAGTCTTTATTTCCTATAGTATCAAATGACATAATTGACAAATACTAAAACTTTACCATTAATAGTTAATTATAACTATTGAAGATCTGATGATTTTAATTTATACAATCTAGTCTTTTTATTCCAAACAAAATGTCTATTATATTTCTTTTTGGGATGTTTCAAAATGATATCCACTTTCTAAACATAGAAAGTTAAAATTTTACAAATATTGCGAAACTACTCTTATTTTAAATTTAAAAACAATTATGGGAATGAGGAAAAAGTTTGAAATGATATTTTTAAATTCAAATAATAAGGAAATTATTAATAGTTTATTTATAAAAAATTATATCATTAACATTGTTTAAAATAAATGAAAAGTTAAAAAGGACATTCAATTTAAAACGACGAAATATTGATTTAGGGTAATCCTAAATTTAAAGTGTTGCATTTGTGATGATTGGCATTGACAAAAGAACACCTAGCAGACTTCACGAATACCTTACGACACGATCCAAAATAACAGAGGTTATTGAACAGAGTTACCAAATATGAGTTGAACCCAACTTGAGCTCGGTAGTCCACTGACCCAACTGGGTATTGATGGAAATCAAACTTGAGTTAGAAATTTAGAATGGCCCATTTGTTAGGTCCATGGCCTTGCTGAATTAATTCATTCAAAATTGATTTGGATGCTTTCCTTTTGCTATTTTTATCCAATTTGCTGTTGTCCTATATATGGTGCATACCTCACATAGTTGCATTTAAACTATGTGTTACAAATACGTGCATTTTTTTTTGTTATTACATACAATATATAAAAAAAACACCGAGACTTGACTTCCAATTTATTTAAGCATACATAAATTGTTATTTATAGATTGAAATCTTACATAACCGATAAAAATACAACAATTTATGTTAAAAATATAAAGTACAACAACTATCCGTACGGAATATATGTCTTTTAAGATTATGCTTGTAATATTTGTGCTCATAACGTCTTATATACATATGGGAGTATCTCGCTCCTTGCCATATGTCAACAAATGGTTAGACGAATGAAAAAATACGAAAATTTTGTGAGTCTAAAATAATGATATGTCAACTAAAAGCATATGCTCCCATGAACTTTTAAGAAAAGATCATTTATGCTGTATATACTATTTTTACATAGCATACAAAATTCTTAAAGAGGCATGCAAAAGGGCATATATATGTCATTGTACAAAAATGTGATGAAAGGCCAAAGAGCCGCAAATCTAAATTTTGACCATGAGTCTACAAAATTTGGAATATAGGGTCGTCATCTCAATTTTTCCTTATTTCTATCTTTAGATGTGATTGTTAAAACGTCATATTTGAAATTTAAAAAATTAAAACGAATGATCTGAGTACATATCTAGTGTGACATTTGAAACCAATAATTTGAAATAGGTTAAAGATTCGAATTGATACGAATTAAATATAACTCGACTAAAATAATTTTTTAAAATTTAATTTTTGTATGACACAAGTATATTGAAGCAAATATCGATAAACTCAAACTAGACGAATAAAGTGTTGGTTGATGTGGTAGTTATCTTATCTATAAGAGAGAGACACGAGTTTGAATTCTTATATGCTTACTTATTTGGAAAACTTTTACCTTAAATGTTCACAACCCACAAATAGTTATACATTTCGTTAAAATCACTGGAAATGACCTCTCAAACTAAAAATGTTCTAATTAGAAATTAAACATAGTTAAATTTGGTTAACTTCAAACATTACTCAACCCAAAAACAATTTGATCCGTGAATAATTGAATCAAACCGAGTAGCATATCTACTTGATCTAAATAATACCGAAGATGTCAATTTGAATGTCTTTTTTGAAAAGTGGGATTAGTCGTGTCCGGTTATGTTCGTGTGATGCAGACGCCTCCCCGCCCCCCAAACTGTTCTAATAATGAATTGTTAAATAGAGGAGCTAGATACCATGCAGGGATAACTAACTATATTCAATCCCAGTTTCACTTAAATTTCGATTCCTTTCTTTTTTTTGGCCCCTTTTGTCTTGATAAAGATCCCATAAAAATTTATTGGGTCGAAAAAATCCGATCCAAATTCATCAAAATTTTTGGATTCATAAATCTTAAAAGGGGTATATAATCTTGTTAACATTTTATTTGAATTTACTTTGTTAAATGCTTTTAATGGGTCGGATTTAGATCTAAAAATAAATCTAAATTTAGATCTATTTAACATTAAGATTCTTTTTAAATTCACTAGTTTAAAAAATAATAAATTTAAATATATTTAAATAGAACAAATTTAACATATGTGAATCAAATATAAAACCCACTGTCATTCCTTAAATAAAAAGAAATGTTGACTGAGATTGTGGTATCAAGTTTGTTACTCCCTCCGTTTTATAATAAATGTTACTTTAACTAACTTTTTCGTTTCATAATACTTGTCACAATTTATAATAATAATAGTATATTAATTACTAGTTTTTTAATTTTAGCCTTCTTAATTATTTTTTTATTTTAAAAACTTTTATCTTTTCAATATATAATATCCTAACATGTTTATTTATTTTTAATTATTTTACCAAGATAACTGCAGATTGGGAACACAATAACATCCTACTCATAATTGGACATTGGGATGATAAAAAAATTATATATAGAGAGAAAGGATATAGTGGTGAGATAGAGAAAATTAAAGAGGAGAGAGATAGAGAATGGTGCTAGGAAATTATGAAATCGGAAGAGAGAGAGAAATTTGACATTAGGAAAAGGAGAGACAGAGAGAGTAACACGTAGGAGAGAGAAAAAAATTGTAATTTTAGTGAAAATAAAAAGAGTATATTAAATATTTTATTATGTAACTATCTTTCTTTTTTATCCACCTTAATTTGTCTTTATCCTTCTAAAATAATAGATAATTTGAAACGAACAGAGTAGCATTTTAAGAAGAAGATTACGTAAATGTAATGACAGACATTACTCAAAACACGTTATGGGATGATGCTAGATTGACTTGATAACGGCCTATCTTTTATTGGCTTGGCCGGCCATATAACGATGAAAAACATTCCATCTATATTGAAAGATGCAGAAACAATAACTGTTCAATAAGAAATGTCACGCGTGGTTTTGTTGGATTATTACTTCAAAGGATCTAGCCTCAACTAATGGACGAGGGATGGTAGGGCATGAAATTTCCCGAAAGAGCAAATTAAATCCATCAAAATGAAAAGAATGGGGGCAAAGGGAATGGCCATTTCATTTCCCAGGTGGACCCAAATTCAAATCCAACAAAATGTTACTTTCTATCTACATTTTGAGCACATGTCGAGAAACCTCATTAGCCAAAGGCTTTTGCATGGCTAACCAATTACAATTATTATATATTTCTTCCATACCAATTTAATTATATGGTTTAACAAAACACAAATTTTAAAGAAGTCAGTTAACAAAATATGCATTACTTGTTACACCCTCAGCATTTCATATTATTAATTATTATGTTTTGATTATCATAAGGACGTTTAAAGAAAGAAGTCCTAATTTTATGCATATAATAGAAACCGAGCAAATAATTTGGGACATTCGAAAAAGGAATAATGAGCAAATAATAGGTGACGGAGGGAGTATATGATAAAAATTTGTCCCAACTTACTCGTGTTTATACTCATATATATACAATTTGCCTCCCAAGATTATTGCTGCGTTTTTACTAAACAAGTTTGCATCTTTTGGGAGTGTTCCAAATCGGGTTGCTTGAATAAGCGGTAAGAAATATAATTTTATTCGATTTAGAACTAGAGAGGATGGTGAAAAGACAATTCATTCCATCCTCATAAGTTCTTATGGGTAAATATTGTTAGTTGTAATTGGGAAAAGTTTTAAAAAGGGATTCATCAAAGTAGAAATTTTAGACATTTTATGATAGAATACAATATGTAGTAGTAAGATAGAGGAGGAAGGAGGTAAAAGATTCTTATGTATATTTCCAATCCATAGGTACATGACATATATATACTAGTAGTTTCCTATCTCTTACCAATAACCTACAACCAACTAGATAATGTAAAATAACCAAATAGATAGAAGCCTAGATAACTACAGAGTGCTAGATAATGAAGTAGATAGAGTCTTAGATAATAAAATATACAGAGTCCTAAATAGACTCCTATTTATACTTAATACTCCCCTCAAGTTGGAGCATGTAAATTTACAATGCCTAACTTGCGTTGTAGTAACTTGGAGCTGTTGCTTCCCTTAAGCCTTTATAAAAATATCCGCAATTTGAGACTTAAAAGGAATATAGGTTGTTTCCAACTCTCATTAAAGAATATGTTCTCCGACAAAGTGACAATAAATTTCTATGTGCTTAGTTCTCTCATGAAACACAAGATTTCTAGCAATGTGTAGCGCTGCCGATTGTCACAAAATAACTTCATTGGTTTATCAAGAAACATGATCTTAGAGAAGCTAGGAAGGACTTAACCTAAATCAACTCGCTTGTCACCGACGCCATAGCTCCGTATTTTGCTTCTGCCGAAGCTCTAGATATGGTATTTTGCCTTTTAGTTTTTCATAAGATAGGATACCCTCCAATCGTAACAAAATAACCGATTAAAGATCTTTGAGTAAGTAGACATGCTCCCCAATCTGAATCACAATATGCATAAACATCGTAAATCCGAATCAATTTTTATCAACAAACCTTGACCCGAATTGTCCTTTCAAGAATCTTAAAACACGCCGCACAACCTCCATATGCTCCTCCTTTGGATCATGCGTAAACTAAGATAGGACTTGAACTGCATAGCATAGCTCCGGTCGTGTAATAGTAAGATATATAAGTCATCTTACCAATCGTCGGTACCTTGTTGCATCTTCAAATGAGGGAGTGGTTATAAGAGTGAGCTTATGGTTGGTCTCCATTAGAAAATCCACTGGTTTGGAGCCTAGAAGACCACATTCGTCAATAATTTCTAAAGCATATATTCTTTGACACAAAAATAGCTCTTGTGAACTTCTAGCAACTTCAATACCCGGAAATATTTCAATAGTCCTAAATCTTTTATATGGAAACAATTATTTAAATATGCTTTGAATTTCGCACAAGCTTCGAATTGTTTTCCGTAAGTACCAACTCATCCACATATACTAACAAAGCCATGAAGATATCTCCTTTTTATATGTGAATAAAGAATAATCAGCATAGGATCTAGTGAAACCATACTTTAGCAATTTTGATGATAGCTTTGCAAACCATGGGCGAGGAGCCTGTTTCAGCCCATAAAGAGACTTTTTAAGTCCACATACCTTGTTAGATCCTCGATGGTCCGAATCCGGGTGGTAATTTCATGTAGACTTCTTCATCTAAATCTCCATGAAGGAAGGCATTGTTTACATCCATTTAATATAATTCCCAGCCTTTTGCAACAACATTTGATAGAAAACATCTCACACTAACATTTTTACAACTAGGGCAAAAGTCTCATTGTAGTCAAAGCCTTCAATTTTGCTGGTCTCCTCATATCACTAACCGAGCTTTGAATTATTTGGGACCCGTCTGAGTTGTACTTGACTTTGTATATCTACTTGCAGTTTATAGGTTTCTTTTCGGCTACAAGTCTACAATTGTCCATGTCTCATTCAGCTCGAGAGCATCAATCTATTTTGCCATCGCTTTTCTCCACTTGGGGTTTTTTACCTCTTCATGAAAATATCGGGGCTCTATAATCTTGGCAATAGCCGCTAAATAATTTCTATGCTTTTCGAAAATTTTTCACAAGTTACATAATTAGGCATGGGATACGGTTTACACGAAAAGACTTTTGAAGTGGATCGAAGAGAGAAAGAGGGGTCTTTGGGTCTTGTTGTGTAGTAGACATAGTCTTCTAGGTTGGCCGACCTCTTTTTTCTTGCAGCCCACGACCCAACTCGACCTGCATTGTCCTCCCCTATCATCGGGGTCTTCCGAGTGTTTCGGAGGGCTGGTGCACGCAGCCCGGCAGCTGGGTTAGAAATAAATCGCAGCACCTTGTCCGTTTGGGGTGGTAAATACGACCTGTTAGCTAAGGCGAGGACCAATCCCAGCACCTCAACCGTTTGGGCTGGTGTACTCGGCCCGATCGTTGCTTCATGCTGCTGCTACTATCCCATGGTTCTATCACTTATATGACTAGGCCCGAGTAGGTTTTGCTTGCCCATAAACTACAGCCTCATTATCATCATCATCGTGCAGCCCAGGTGTTGTCCATAATTGCTTCCAAGCATCAACACTCTTTTTATCTTTATTTTTATCACAATAAGGAAAATTTTCCTCATGAAAAATTACATCTCTACTTACAAATATTTCTCATGTTTCCAAATCATATGCCTTCCATCCTTTCTTTTCAAAAGGATAACCCACAAACATACACTTTCTATTACGTGCTGTAAATTTGTCATTTGTCTTTAATATTGATGCACGTAGCATAAAGAACCAAAACTTTGACATGGTCATAGGTGGGTTTATTTTTAAAAAGAATCTCGTTTGGTGTTTGACCTTTCAAAACCAAAATAGGGGTCCTATTTATCAAATATGCAAAAGTTAGAACAAATTCACCCAAAAAATCTAAATGAATATGGGTTTGAAAGCGAAGAGCCTTAGCAACTTGTGAAATATGGCGATGCTTCCGTTCAACCCTTCCATTTTGTTGAAGGGTATCGACACAACTCGTTTGGTGAATTATTCCTTGTCCTCCATAAAACTTTTTCATGGGTCCGGAAGTGAATTCACTTCCATTATCACTCCTAATTACTTTCACATTGACCTTAAATTGGACCATCATGTAAAATTTCCTAACCAACTTAGAAGTTTCCCCATTTTCTTTCATTAGGTTTGCCCAAGTACCTCTACTTGCATCATCAACAATAGATAAAAAATAGTGTGCTCCGGTCAAGAACTCAATATGATAAGCTCTGCATATATCACAATGAATTAAATCAAAAATTTGGGAAGCTTTATTATCACTTAAAGAAAAAGGAAAAGGAGTCTGTTTTTCTCTAAAACTTACATCACAAATTTCATTATCACACTTGCTACCATGGGTGCAAAATATGTTAGGAAGAAAAGACATATCCTTATATCAAGGATGAATAAGTCAGTCGATGCCATAAGTCAGAATTGAGAACAGTGTTGACCTGAATATCTTGTGGTTGGACATCTATAAGATAGTAGACCCCTCTCTTCTATTCACCCACTCTAATAAGCCTCTTCATAGTGTGGTCCTGTATCACACATAACTTGTGAGTAAATATTACTATGCAAAATAATTCTAATATAAGTTGTGCAATAGAAATTAAACTAGAGTTTAACCCAGGTACATATAAAACATCATAAAGGGTTAATTTTGGGTAAAGTTAGACCAAACCCCTCTTTATAGCAATGCTAGTTTCACCATTCAACATACCAACTGGAATTGGATGAGTATCATAGACATTACTTAACTTACTTTTATCTCCTATGATATGATATGAGGCCCAACTATCTAATAACCATTGGCCATTACCTAGAGATTATCCGATCGTAGCTTCGGAATGTCTATTAGACTAAGTAGTTTTTGGACTTGTTCTGCAGAAAGACCGTGAACATGGGGCGGTTGAGTCCTGATGTGATTAGTATGTTGTCCTTCAGCGTTTGCTTGGACCACATATGCTATAGGGTTACTTCTTCCTCATTCACCGCCATGACCTCTACGGCTTGCTCATCCTCCGCCTCGTTCGCGACCCCGAACAGTCCATCAAGAGGGATACCCAACAAATTCAAAGCAGTTCACTTCCTTGTGCCCTATTTTTCCACAATGTTTGCACGAGTTCTTTTCTCCCAGTGGCATTAATTTTGACTGGTAGCTGCGAATGGTGCTGCACTCTCCTGTTTATTATCACGAGTATATCAACACTTTTTTGTGATTCTCTTCTTGCATGATAATATTGAAAATTTTATCAAGTGATGGCCATCATTTAATCCCATCAAAAATTGATGAGATTTTTTTGCTTCATGCATAGTGATTATCTTGCCGGCTACTCCACGGTTACATCCTTTGCAAGTAGAATTCCTTAAATTCATCAATTTGGTATAAAATCTCTAACTTTATTCCATAAATTCATCAATTTGGCATAAAATCTCCAACTTTAAGATTTCCTTGTTTATAATCAACGATTACCGCCTTTAATTGATGAATTTTAGGAGCATTGACAATTGAGTATTGCTTGTTTAGATCCTCCCACATCACTTTGGATGTGTCCGTATATGCAACAGTCATGCGTAATTTTGGATCTATGATATTAACAATCCATGAACAAAGCATGGAGTTAACCATGTCCCGGACATGAGCTTCGAAAAATCATGATCTTATTTTCTATTGGTCGCTTTAAAGTTCCATCAATGAACCCTAACTTGTTTTTTGCCTTTAGAGCCATTCTTATAGCTCTTTCCCAAAGATCATAATTTTTCCCATCAAAAACTACTGTTTTTATTAATACCCGGGACCTTCGGATGGATGTAGATAATATGGTGAGTGTGACTGGATTGTAAACCTTTTGTTCTCCCCTCCATCACTCATGATTTCTTAGTTTTGATTACGTGGCTCTAATACCATGATAGAATACAATATGTGGTAGTAAGATAGAAGAGGAAGGAGGTGAAAGATTCTTATTTATATTTCCAATCCATAGGTACATGACATATATATACTAGTAGTTTCCTATCTCTTACCAATAACCTACTACCAACTAGATAATATAAAATAACCAAATAGATAAAGTTCTAGATAACTATACAGTTCTTGATAATGAAATAAATAGAGCCCTAAATAATTACATAGATAGAGTCCTAATAATAAAATATATAGAGTCTTAGATAGACTCCTATTTATGCTTAATATTTTAAGGGGCGTCATGAAAGAAATGAATTCCTTAAGTGGAAGTGGTTGCAGAAAGTTGTGAGAACTTTGATGAGGCCATTCTTCCTAATAATGTTGAGCAACATCGATGTTTGGAGAACAGTCTAGATGATGAGCAAGTTGATGCTTTGATGAAAACACAATAATTTTTGAGCATGCGGGGTTGTGAAGAACCGCCCCACATATGTTGGCGGGTTTTACCCTTAAAAAAATCTTATTGTGAGTGTGTTATGAGCGGGTCATCTACATGTGATATAAATGTTATGGAGGAACCTAAACAATCTATTAGTTGTACCCCTTGCCCAACCTAACTTGCAAGCTCTTGAGTTGAGGATAAGCGGTAGAGCTCTAAGGCAAAACCGAATTCTTATGGAAAATCAAATGCTAAATAAAAGATGCAAGAGAGTACCAAATTTGGGCTTTGTCCCAATTCCATGGTCAAATTTTTATGGAAAATATTATCTTTCCTTTTTGTGAAAGATTTCAACTTGGGCTCAAAGTAGTTGATTACCATTACTAGACCTTCTAGGGTTTCTTAGAAGTTTTTCATATACACTAGGTCTTTAAACTAGTTAGGTGTGGCACGTGGCATAACCAATGTGCCTTTTAGCTCCACACATGGTTATTCTTTCTATTCCACATACCTAGCTGAGAGAGTTTTGAAGAGTTTTTCTTTTTCTATGGTCTTCTATAACACATCGCTTTGAAGATCGTGCCTTGTACTCATCATATTATAGTGGATTACATTGTTGTTGCATATGATTTTTCATGATTTGAGTTTTCCACGTAAAATCTATATACTCATCACCTTATTATTTATTGATTTCTCAACTTCCTTACATTCTAAATCAAATTACCTTTTCGCTTCCGCAGGATATCAAATCCAACCCTAAAATATGGTATCGAGCTACTTTCAATCAGATTTAGATTCTATCGGGGTTTGGCAGTTCATTACTACGAGATATGACCTTTTATTACGGGAGTTTTACAACGAGTTAAAAAGAAAAACCGTCATAAAAAATGAGGCCGTGACATTTGTGTAAATAAGCGGTCTTTTATTACACCTATTATTATGGTTCTTTCATTGAACCGTTGTAAATGGTGGATATATCCCCTTTTACTACGGTTAAGTGAAAGAGCCGTAGTAATAGGTGTTATATTATTACGATTCTTTTCTTGTACCATAATTAAAAATCTATTAGAAATAAAAAAACCATGACCTGTCTAGTTTTTTACCTTTACTCTATGCTCTCTACTCTCACTCTCACTCTCACTCTTGTCTCTCTGCTCTCCGTTCTCTCCTCGCCATCATCATCGTCGTCATTGCTCTCTCCTCACCGTCGTAGCCGTTGTCACCGCTATGCTCCCTACTCTCTGCTCACTGCTTTACTCTCGTCTCTCGCTCTCACCTCATGTTGTCGTCGTTGCTGCTCCATCTCCCTCACTCTCACCATCGTCGCTCCGACCGGTATGCAACCTCTTTTTGTAATACCCGAAATTTTAAAGAAAGGCAGCTGAAAAACATAGAATTATTGAATATTTTCCCGCAGACTAGGGGGTTGAGTGACTCGATTTTATTTGCTTGCCGGACATATTACGATAGAATTCCTTTGGAGGCTGGTATTGAATAAATTAAATCAAGGAAATTGCCTCCTTTTTCATCTCGAGCTGAACCGTTGGGTGATTAGGAATTGTCGTGGCTGGTGTATTAAAATAGGTTGGAACGCAGCGAGTGTAAGAGGACGGAAGGGAGGAGATAGACTTGTGATATATGGGCCGGCGATTATTTTCATTGAATAATGAAGAGGTGGGCTTTGGTTTAAGTTGGAAATGAGATAGAAATTAAATTTGGGGTCCAATGGGGATTAAGGACCGAGAGTTTAATCGGTGGAGCCCGGCAGCGAGAGGAAGAGGAAGCAGAGCAACAGAGCAAGGGAGAGAGAGAGAACCACCGAACGGAAGAGAGAGAGAGAGGGGCGAGTGCGCGCGGCAAAGGAGACCGCGAGGACGGGCGACCACCGCGGGACCGAAGCCGAGCGGTCGACGGCGCGAGCAGACGCGGGCGAAGAGGGAGCACCGAGCGGGAAAGAGAGAGAGAGGGAGAAGAGACGAGCGGTACAGGGGACCCGGGAGAACGCCGACGACCACCGCCGACTCGGAGAACGGCGGTCGGCGACACGAGCGAGCGGCGAGCGAGGGAGGGAGCGAGAGACCGGGGCGAGCGAGGCGGAACAGAGACCGAAACAGAGACGAGACGAGCGGGAGTTAGAGCGGCCGGAAGCCGGGACCGGCGACGGCGACAAGGGAGGCGAGACCGGCGGCGAGCACGAGGGAGGGCCGGAGCGAGGACGGCAGGGGACTAGAACCGCTGAACCGGAAGCAAGCGGCGAGTCTCCCTGAAACCGAACACAACCCAAACACGAAGCGAGGCGAGCAGGCGATTCGATCAATTCCAAACCCGAGAATCCGAGGTGGGTAGTCTTATACTCTAAACTATTAATAATTTCGAAACCCAAATGGATTTGTTGTGAATGTTGAATGTGTTATGTGATTGTTGAATTTGTGCTTGAGCATTGAGTATCTATATTGAGTATCCGTGTTGCGAAACGGACCTATGCGTTGTTTGAAATTGAAATAAGAGCTTAGAATGTATTTAAGAAATTGAGAGGGCTGAATCGCGAATGAAGGGAGTCACTGGGTTAGTAGTAGAGTTAAATCGGGAACTTCTAAAGAGCTTTAATAATCACTTAAGGCTGAATTGGGTGTTCCGATTACGAAGAGGTTAGATTTTATAGGTCAAATGAGTAGTATTGAGGTTCGATTAGTCTGTCGAGGCTGAAGAGTTGGGACGTGGATAGGAATTATGAGTTAATTAAGTTTTAGAGATTCTTGAAGTTACGGTATTAAGAGCTAATTACGAACATTGGGAAATGGTAGGTTGAGGTATAAAGAGGAGTATGAATTCGTATTGAGTAATGCGCAATTGGGACAAGTACGTGAGAATAGGCAATTGTGAGCTTGATTACATTCGAAGTATACTTAATTCCTCGAGGTTGAACAAAGCGTGAAAATAAGCATAGGTAACGGAGATCGAATAATGAAAAGAGATTGAGAGTTACGTAACCAAGGACGGACGAGCAAGAGATAAATAATGAGTTTAGAGCATATCTTGGTCTTTGGGATGAAATCCAGTCTGAAGTTAAGCACAGCGAAAGGAACTTAAGCGGTAAAGTGAGAGCAAGAGTCGGGTGGCTGAATACGGGCGAGAGGTGGAAGCGTAAAATGAGCAAGTGAGGCAAAAAGACAATGAAAAGTAAGAATGTTGAATTGAGTGTATACCTTGTGGTTATTGTGGCCCAGAAAATGGAAATAATCGTATTAAACCGATGAATTGAGAAAGGCACAGTTGGAAAAGAGTTGGGAATGATTGCTTGCATTGAATGGGGACTGTTCGTGCTATGTGTTTGCTTTATGTGATGTTCACAAGTAGTTTCGAAAGAAGTTTTGTGTTTTACGTGAAATGACTCTTGAATGTGATTTCCTGTGAAATGTCTTTCCAACGTGATTTTAATCTAGAAAGGCAAAAGTATTTGACAAAGTAAATTGAATTTGAAAAGTGAATTTGTAAGGGTGACACGCGGTGCCACGCCTTCCTTGATGTGAAATCAATTTGAGAAAGTCTGTAAGTGAATATGATGAATGAGAATGTGCAAATAGTTTTGAATCAACGAGGCTACGGATTGTTTAGCATACCGAAGGGTTCGAACCGGGAACGCCCAGCTAGAGACTTCGAGGGAAGGGTTCTAATAGGGGTCCTGGAGAGACAGGATGCCCGCCACGAGACTTCCTAGAAGATAGGTCCCGGGAGCCTTTTTGTCGGGGTCGCGCCACGAGATGAAAGAAGTGCTAGTTCGAATCCTCGGAAGGCCCGGAAAAGTTGATTCAACCCGAAAGGCAATGAATTGTTCATGAATGTGAAATCGTGTTTTTAAGTGTTGAAAGAGTCATGATCGTTTCATTGCAAAGAGATTCCATTGAAAACATCTAGATTTATATTGTGTTATTATATTTTCACCAATTTCATTATTATGTGTATTATGTATAAAGAATTTCCAATTTAAGGGTATAAGACTCCGGTGAGCCCGTTGACTATTGCTCACCCCCACAAATTTCCCCCTTTCCCTCCCGAGTGTTGCAGGTACACTTCAGGAGCATGATTTACCCTTAGCATATTTCGGACTCCGCTGACTACTTGTTTGATGTATGCCGAACGATTCAAGTCAAGATTATGCATTTATGATATTTCTCAATATTGTACTTGTAATTTAGTGCATATAGTTGTACCAAATGTATAGAAACCCTTTAGACTGTTTTGAGTTGTATAGCATGATTGGTTGAACTCCGGCGTGTGGCCGTTGAGTTGTATACTCCGAGCGTGTGGCTCGTCGAGTTTTATTATGCCTTTTTATGCAGGATTTTAAGGCTTTAAGCCTATGGGTCAGTCCATGTTACAAACGGAGCTCTGCCGAAATTTTCCGAGAATCTCAGATTCTTTTGGGGAAAACCATCAGCATTACTTTTGAGTTGAGTTTAGACAGCCAAATCAACACCACAAAGAGCCTTGGGAGTTCCTTTAAGGAACTCGGCGATGTAATACTCCCAAGGGGTGTTTTGGGGTGTTACACTTTTCCCCTCTCTTATTTTTTATTTTAATTGATTTTCTTTCATAGTTTAGGGTTTCACTACTCTGTTGTCCTCGCTCACTTTTTCTCGTAGTTTACGGTTTAGTGTTTAGAGACATTGGAAAATACGATTTAGGGTTTCAATAGTAGCATTCTAAATTGTATACTATTGTGCAATTTTCTGTGTATATTCAGGGTTTCAACTTATATATTGTGTATAATTGCTAAATTATATACTTGCACGATAGCATGTTCTTTTCTTCTTTGTTCTTTTCTTCTAAGTATAATTGCTTGCTGTAACGTATATACTCTTTAAATTTGAAGAAAAAATTTATACTATTGTGCAAAATATGTTGTGATGATGAGGAAGACTATTGTTAAATTTAATTATTAAAGAACTCCGGTAGATAAATTTTGTTCGAGTATATAGCCGTTGAGTAGTTAGTTATTGTTTGTTTTTGTTGTTTCGGATGAGGGTCGTTATCCCTCGAAAATGTCTACTTTTAAGGGAAACTCTGTCCTTTTTTTCCCTAAAATTCTTGATATTTTAAGTTGTCTCTTAAGGTCTAGAGTTAAAATGATTCCTTGACCATTTGGTTTTGCAACTTTTCTTGTGATAACTATGTTATTCTAATAAAAGCTGTTTTATTCTAATTCTGTTATTCTAATTAAGTTGTGTTATTCTAATTAAACTGTGGTGGTATAAAATGAATCCTTCCCAAGTTACAAAGAAGTCGAGGGACGAACAACGATGAACAAGGACAAGTTGGCACGTAGTAAAGATGATCCAACTCTCCTTTCCCGAGTCCAATTCGATAGGCACCATAACCGAGTAGGTGAGCACGTAGCTCACTTTATGAGCTACATTGGTTCGGTAACCCACACACACGTGAACATAAACTACAAAAGTTGGAGCATAGTCCCAAATTCGGTTAAGGAAAACCTTTGGAATGATATATAGGTAAATACACTACAACTCAACTTAGAATTGTAACTTATTGTAAATGGTTAATACTAATGCATGTCATTCTTATGTTTCGAAAACGTGCATCTTGGACTTAAGAAATCAGATATCCCATTGGTGAGACAGAAGACCTTCATGTCAGCGAGTAGAGAAATTTAGAACCTTCAAGTCTCGTATTGCCGCTGTTTGGGTCTACAAGACAAGGGATACCAAGGCGGAAGGTAGACCACGGGAGGTCTGCGGCTTCATAATCGAGGAGGATTGGAAGAGTTTTGAAGCATATGTCTCCTCTCCAGAATACAAGGTAATTTAACATTTGTTTTCTTTTTTTGTTATAAGTCTTATTTATTGTTATTTTTTAGAGTTAATTTCTTTAAAATTTCTTTATAATGTAACATCTATAGTCTTATTTACGGAAATTTGTTGTCTTAATTACTTGCGCATGCACGAGGTAAAGCCAACCAAAAGAGGATTAAGAGCAATGTGTATCCCCGGACGATGTCCCACGGGGATACGTAAAGGTGGAGGAGAATTTGTACAAGCGAAGCTTTAACAACTTCAAAGTGGATCCGATGAAGGTACCATCATACATCCTTCACAGACTCACTATCAAGAGGAACAAGTTGCGGTCGAAGGAAGAAAGAATAAATGACACCTTCATTACAACCGTCGTACAATCTATTGTGCAACGACTCATGAGTTATTTTATTATTTCTTTATTTATTTTGAGAACTTATCGGTTTTAAATATATGAATTTCCCAATGACAATTTATTGCCTTCTTACAGGAGTCTTTGTCAAAGACCTCGAATTAGAAGTCGCCGACACCATCGAGAGGAGGGACGAGTTAGCCTTGGCCCTAGATAGAGGTGAGCATCCCGGTTGTGTTTGAGCCATCGATGGGAGGGTGGGGTTACTTGAGTACTTCAAGGCTAGGAAGAAGCTCCCCGTCTCTTTCAGCGATAGAGGATATGGAGGTAATGATATCTCAAATGGAGTTTCAATTATCCGCCCAAATAGAGTCCCAAATGGCCGCCCAAGTAGAGGCCCAAGTGGAGTCCCGAGTGGCTGCCCGGATGGTGGAGATGTCAGCCCGGATAAATGCCCGCCTCACGGGTACTTCATGAAGATGGGTATCCCGCAACCCAACTTGGAAGAGTTACGTCAAATTCTCATCCCGGACATCGGCGGCGCGAATGGAAGCTCATGCGTCGACCAATTCGAAGATATGGTCGAGGTAATTAAGATTTTGCTACCTAATTAGAATGCATTTGACGAATTATTGGTGTATACTTGTGAATGAATGGTGTATATACTTTGGTTATTGTGGAACTCCGGCATGTGGCCGTTGAGTAATAGTTGTTGTTTGTTTTTGTTGCGTCGGATGAGGGTCGTTTCTTGGAAAAATGTCTACTTTTACGGGGTAACTTTATCCATTTTGTCCCAAGTAAAATTACATTGAATGACTATCGTCTTAAATTCTATTAACATAACATTAGAGTATTGTATGTATAATAATAATATTAAAACTCAAGTTAACAAAAAGAAGATGAATAGTCTACATAGTTTAATAATTATATATCATATACATCCTTAAAAACTCTTGAATTACTTGCAATAAAGGTCATCTTAAATTAAATTAAATATTAAAATAATACTTCATTAACATACATTACATATGTATGGAAATATTATCAAACAAAAAGCAAGAAATGATATCCAATCCATAAAATATGATTCTATATGACATAATAACCTTTGATGTCAAAAGCTTACTTTTATAGATATTTAATTTAATTTCACACATAAAGAACCTTTTATCTTACTATATAAGTGTTTGTCTTACTAATTATTGGTGTATTCTAATTCTTAGGCTAATTCTTATGCAGCTGGTCTATGTGCAAACTAGCTTCTCGTCACCCTCTCCTAAATAACATTGTGGCAACAGGTGTTGTTTACCCCGTGCAACTAGGTGCCATCGTTCATGGGGCACCGCTCTTAGTTGATTAGGTGAAGATGAGTGTGAGAGAAGCTTTGTAAGGAAAGACACCTGTGAGTTGCTGATCCGATCACCAGCACCTCCACACTCTGTTGCGGACGCGGTCAACAATTTTGTTCCTTGGCCCAAGAGTTTGTCATCCTCTTTACGATATTTTATTTTGAAAATATTAGATTATTGGTTGTTAATATCACGTGTGTGTGTGTGTGTATATATATATATATATATTTCTAATTCATGTATTATGGTTCTTCTTGAACTAGGATGTCGTGGCTAAAGCCGAGAGTGGGAGGAAGGGCACTCCCATGTCTTCAATTAGCACCAACAAGTATACAACAACGTTCGATCATCGTCTAGAGCAGTCCCTCTCCAACCTTAGGATTGATGTTCTCTTCGCAAAGTTTTGTGAATACTTTGCCGGAGGACACAACGCCCGAAATCAAAGTATCAAATCACGTGTTTGGGATATTAGATGGGGACGATGATGAGATGACCATACATGTTTTCTTGGATGACATAGTGTAATTTCTACAGATGCAAGAGATCTGCGCAACCATAGTTATGCTTGAAATTATGTGAGTTACTATATACATAAGTTCATTTCACTCGTTAATTTTTATTTCTAACTATATATGTACTATTAATATGTAATAGGTGGCTATACGAGATAGGAATCGAGTTTGTTCAGTTTATCAATCCTCATGCAATTCAAGCAATAGGACAAACAACCGACATTTGATCCAATTTTATTTGAAAGCCCATGAAAAAGATGTAGAAAAAATGTTACTTGGCACCATTTATTGAGGGGTAAGTGTACAAATAACTTGAATGGAGTTTTAATGGTGTAAATAATTACATATTTTGTGTATGTTATTTGCGTCGGTGTAGCCAACACCGTATGCTTGCTGCCATATAAACGAGGAGTAATGTCGTGTATCGGCTTGATCCTCCGGGTCATCCCGTGAGGAAAGATATAAAAAAGTACTCGACTTGTGAGTTCATAACTTACTCATTTATGCTTTTTTGTTAAGTATTCTTTTCAATTGTATGTTAATTTGAATTTTATTTTCATCCGATTTAAAAATAGTGCTCTCGTAATATATTATTAATTGGGAAGCTCGAGAGCCCCATATACGAAATCAAACCCAACTACTGTCCCCGTAAAGGTGAGGTTCTCTTGCTTAGGGTTAAATTAGTTTTCATTTGAAATTACTTGCTACATAACTACTAATTAATTATTCATGTGTTAGGAATATTTGATTTATTGTAGTGTCACATACAAAAGGGGAATGTGGAGTATGACTTCTACATTCTCCCATACATGAAAGAGATTATGTCCTAGCTGCTTTTTGATGATCACGAATCTAATCTCAAAGAGGTACTTGCACTTGCACTTGTATTTGTTTATAAAAATTTAATTTATATTATTATGTTTTTTTTAGCTTAATTAGTACTTTCACTAGACGTAATTATATTACTTTTATATCATTGGTCATAGTATTTCTCCGGAAAGAAGCCCCCACTCACTATACACTAGCCGTGTCTGGGTGATTGGGCGATGTTTGTGTATAACCATATAAAGACACTTACATAGGTATATATGTACATAATTTTTTTCTTCATTATTTGATTGCTAACTTTTGTATTTTTTAATTGTATAGCATACATTAATACTATTGTGTGAAACATATGTGCGGATTGTATATATTCGGAATAATATTCTTGGTTGTATATATTCCGAAAGAGTTTGTGTATACTTGTGTAAATGATTGTATATATATTCCGATTAATTGTATAATTATACAGGGGTACGAAAACAAAAAGATATGTATATATATATATATATATATATATATATATATATATATATATATAAAATTCAGACCTTTTACTACGATTATATAAAAAAACTGTAATAATAGGTTCGTATATAACATATTACTATGGTCCTTAGGTAAAAACCGTAGTAAAAAGTGACCCTTAAAATTTTGGCCAAATAGGTGGGTTTTTGGTCTAAACCTATTACTACGATTTTGAAAAAAATTGTACTAATAGATGAACATATTACTTAGGTTTTGCATGTAGAACCGTAGTAATATGTCATCTTTTACTACAATTACTCAAAGGAACCGTAGTAATAGGTACTCTTTACTCGGTTAAGAACCGTAATAAAAGGATGCCCATCTACTATTATGCCCGCATACACGATACCTAGTAACCGTAGTGAAAGGTTGGTCCTGTAGTAGTGGTTCTTTCGAAATGGGTTGTGAGATCCAGTTATCGAGTCGAGTTCGGATCCTAATAGAGCAAGGTTCAAATTCAAGCATATGGGATGTCCGTTCTTTCATCAAATGGTATGATTACCCTTTGGGGTTATGTAATAACCGTGATTTTAATTGAGGTAATTATATAAGTTAAATTAATTAATTTATTTTGATTAAATAAATTAGGTCGATTAACTAAAATATATATGTGAATATATATTTGTAATTTTACTTTAAGAAAATTATTATGTGTTTGGTTAGCTATAGTTAATGAAGTATATTAGTCCTCTTGACTTTACATCTAGATCCAAATAAATAAAAATTTGAGAAAACTTAGACTACATATTTTGGGTTCAACCTAAGTTATAATTTTTTAAATAAAAGAAAGAAAAATTGATAAAAAGAAAAGGGGGCAATTAAGAGTTAGATAATAAGGTAAATTAGTGTAAAGGTGAGAGGGGTGGCTTATTCGAGCAAAACCATAGGAGAGAGAGAAGCAGGGAGAGAGAGACGAAGTTAGGGAAGACAAAGGCGAGAGACCGAGAGATAGAGGAGGTAGAGAGAATGAGGGAACGAGAAAGGGAAAAAGAGGAAGAGCAAAGAGAAAGCGAGAGCGAAAAATTGAAGAGAATGAGCGAGAAGGAGAGGAGAGCAGGAGATTGAGATAGACAGAGAACGAGAGAAGAGCGAGAAATCGAGAGTCGACGAGCATAAACAGAGACCAAAGAAAGTAAGAGAGGAACTGTGGGCGAGAAGAAAAAGATGAAGAAGTGATTGAGAGAGGAAGAGGAACAACGAGTAGGCAAGGAGCAACAGAAGAAGAAGAAGAAAACAAGAGTGAGAGCAATGAGCGAGATAGATGTCAAGAGCGAGAGATTGAGAGGAAGAAGCAACAACGGAAGAAGAAGCAGAGTGAGAAAGGGGCTAGAGCGAGATACACCGGCAGAGAGACAGAGGGCGATAAAGAGCAAATCGGAGAGCAAGAAAGAAAGGAGAAAGCAAGAGTTTCCAAATTGATTCTTCAAACCTTAAGAATTCGAGGTGGGTGGTCTTATACTCAAAACTATATTAGATTTGACCTAAAATGATTTGGTATGAGAATTGAACTTTGTGGTTTGCTGAATTTGTTGTATTTGTGGTTGAATTTAAATTTGAGTATATTGAATTGTTTGATTATGTGAAATTATGGGATGAGCTAAACCTTGGAGTAACTTTGAATTGAAAAACGGGATTAGTGGATTGATTGGGTAGATAAATGAAATTGTGGAAATTGAATCGAATATAAGGATTGGTAGCTATTTGTGATTATTTTGGCTTGTATGAAGTTGAATTAGTGTATTGACAAGTTAGGGAGATGTAATATGAGAATTTAAATTGAATTTAACAATTTGTGATGAGTTATGACTTTTTGCGTCAAATTATAACTAGTTGTGATCTGTTTATGGTTATTGTGGCTCATGGTTATTGTGATTTGTGAGAATTAAACTCTTTGTGGTTTCCTGAATTTGTTTTATTTGCAATTGAATTGAGTTTAATGAGAAACTGATGCTTGTAGTGTAGAAGGAAAATGTGAATTTGGAGTACGAGATGTTCAAAATGAATTCTAAAACTCTAGGTTGTTGTTGTGGTGATTGTGTGGTGCCTAGTGTTTGTTTTAAATATTATATTGATGGTGTTTATTATAGTTTAGGCTATATCCGAAATCACTCGAATCAGTAAATCAAAATAAAATTGTGAATGAAACTTGAGTTTGAGGTGCTCCTCCTAGAAATGAACCGAATGTTATAGAATTTAACCATATATGTTGGTTTAGATCTCATAATTAACGCTTTCTTGAGATCTCATAATTTTAGTGAAGGTTGCACAAGTCTTAACCATCTAATTAACGTTTTCTTTGAGCTCTTTGTTCTCGACCCTAAACACACGTGTAAACTCAATCCATTGATTTAACTTAGAAGTTAAGTCATAGACTTTTCCTTTCAAATTTGGGTCATCCGAAGTAGCAGTTTTTGACAATTTAAAAGAGATGGACATTTTCCTTTTCAAGTTGTTTGCCTCGAGATCAAGTCCATAAATGCCACCATTCTTATTCGCGTTGGCTTTTACCCATAACTCTTCTTATGATGGGATGGACATAGGATCCTCTTGTGAGTTGGGGTCATTGGTAGAAGGTTGGATATTTTTGCAACACTTCTCACTTTTTTCAAACTTTTCCCCATAATTACAAATTTTTAGGCATGTAATTATCAAAGGTTGTGAAAAAAGATCTTATATATTTGAAAAACTTTGAAGTTGTATATACAAGATAATTCACATAAATAGTCTTTGATTTCTTGTCAACCCATTGATCCTTTTTGTTTTTGTGGGTTCGCTTAAAGAGTTTTGTACGTAGAAGGATTAGCTTCTTTAAGTTCCTTCATTTACATATAAAAAGTTATTAATAACACAATTTTTTTCCTAATTTCTACATGTTACTAGTTGGTATGTTTGAAAGTGTACTACATGCATAATATTGACAATGTAAAATTTTAATACATTTGTAAAAAGTGTAATGTACCAATTGCCACTTATACTCGGTCATTAGGATTGAGCCACATGTTTGAAGCGACGAACCAAGACCATCTTGATCCGCATTTCGGTTCTTTTGAGCCTACTCACAAAACCTACTTAGCAGTTTTCCAGTGTTCTAGTAACTCTTTCTAATAGTTTTCACCCAAACACGTCGGCTTCTTTTTAATTTTTCTTGCTTTTAACATATTGTCTTTCAACCGGTTACCTCTTTTTTTTTCCTCAAAATTGCATCTAATATGGGCTTCCTTAGCTGGGGATCAAGTATAAAATTTCTTAAACAATTTAAATATAGTTTGTAATTTGTAAAAATAGCATATAGTCAATAAACATACAAAACATTTTGTTTGTTTACAAAAATTCTTTTCACAATATAAGAATATGGCAATATATTACCTTAAACTCAAAAAAAAAAAAAAAAAGGTCTCTTTGTGATTGAGGAACTTTACCCATGTTGTTCATGATCCATCATACTTGCTTTGGAATATGTAGGAGATTGTGCTAATCACTTTACCAATGGGAAAGAATCTAATCAACCAACATACAAAACACCTAGTTTACAAAATTTATAACCTTGCATTTTATTACTTATTACCGTGCTTACCTTTCACCGTCTAGCTTTATGTGAGTCTTTCTGCTATTGCTAGCATTAATTGATTCAATCTCACTGGCGTGCTCATTGGCTTCATTTGTTACACCATGGTTTGTAAACCTAATTGGTGGCCTTAGTTGGACTCCTATGCTGATTTGTGTAGTAAATGTCATACCATACTGGTTATATGTGTAAGTATGTTGGTTTGGATACATGGGATCATGATGGGAATGTAACAATGCATTATATGGACCTCCCTCATTGGAGTGTGCATGTCGGAGAGATTTGGAGCTGTAGGAGCCACAACCTATCCTCGTAGGGAAGCGAATCGAGTTTCCCACGAATGTCGGTTTCATGCGAGGTGTGCTTATCAAACGAGCGATAAAGCTTTTTAAAGAGATTTTTAAGAAAAGATTGATTGGCAATTTTTAGGAAATTATTTTATTTTCGAAGTTAATTTTAGAAGTTGCGGTATATTATTTATTAAGCAAAAATAATTAGAAAAATAAGGAAGTCAATCTACTCCAAAGCTACTTGGGCCGAGCGAGTGAAACTGCATGGGCCAGGAGTTAAGCCCGATTACCAAGCGGCACTAGTTAAAGCATGCTCAATTTGGTAGCTGGCGCCGACTATTTGGTTAGGACCGAGGAATTAGTCTCGCTCGGATAACTTAAATCGCCAAATTGACCAATTTTTCTAGTTTTTTCACCGGAAATACCGAGAAGCAATTAAAGATTAAAAATATTGAAAAGGGAGTCGCCAGATCAATTTTAGAAATAAAAACTAACAAAAATAAAATAAGAACTTTTCTAAATTTGGTAATAGAACTCAAAGTTAGAAAAGGTTTTTAAAAAGGATTCTACCAATGATTCGGTGTTCGGAGGTGAAGGTATGAAACAAAGAGGGATCTTCTTCATTCAGCCCGTCGAAAGATGACCTCTAATATTTGAAAAAGTGAGTTTAAATTGCATTATCAAAGTCAAGCAAACAACATGCAAAAGACAGAAATTAAAGGCAAACAAAACATTATTAAAATCGGTAAAGGAAAGCAATTAAATCAAAGTAATAAAGAAAGCGATAAAGGAAAGAAAAGTAAAAAAGGAAAGCGAGAAAAAAAAGATTACAATGGGCAAGGAGGAAAATGAAGAGATCATGTCGTTAATTCACGAGTACAGAAAGCAATAAATAACTGAAATTAAATAAACAAACTTTGAGATAGTGGAATGATGCCCGCAATTAGACCCATCTACTAGGCTTGAATCACGATCGAATTCGGCAGAGTGATGGTAGGGCGATGACAAGCGAAAGAGGAAAAGAAGACCTTTTTGTAGGAGGTTTACAAAGAGAGTTTTGGAGTGTTTGTGGAGAGAGTAGAATGGAGAGAAGAGAGAGAGGAGAATTCAACAATTAGGGGTATTCCAGCGGAATTGGTGTAGCAAAAGGAGTATAAAGGTGTGCGGAATAAGGGAGGAAAGACCCTTTATTTATAGTAGAGTTCGGGGTTTAGGAAACCCTAAACCTAACTTTAAAAGTCGTGGACCAAAGAGATCGGGATCACGAAAATCCCAGAAATGGATAAAGGTGATCCCGGAAGCTAAACTAACTAAACGACATTGTTAAGGAAGGGGCCCGAAATCGGCATTAATTTTGTGTGAGTTTTTACACGGTCTCAAAAAGCGTGCTTGAGCCTAGGAAGATGTGTTTTAGGTCTGTTCTTAGCATTGATTGACTTTTTGTGGGCTAAAATATGTCTTATCACTTTGTTTTAGTTCGATCTAGACCCGAGCATGCAAGCGAGACTTGATTTCATCATTGGGCCAATAAAAAAATGAAATAAATAAAGGATGATAGTTTTTAGGTGTCTATAGTTAGCCTCCTCTTTGATCGAGTCCGAAAGACGAAGGTGCGGACACCAAAAGGTTTCGTTCCTTTCTCCGTATTTTATTTGTTGGCCCAATGATGAAATCCCAAGTCTCGCTTGACGATTTAGATCTTAGACTATGTTTGATTGGTGCGACGGAAGCCAATAAACCACAAAGAACCCCAACATCACATAAATAACCTTTTGCTTTGGATTGATCCAAAATTCCCCTTTCTTTCAAACGATCCAAGAACTTGGCCAAGCCTTCGGAGGCAACGAAGTTCGGTGCCGTGTACCGGGAAATTCCAAGTTCGGAATACCGCATTTTATTTTTGTCCAATCGGACAAGGAGCTGAAGACCTCAAGAAGGCGTAAACGTTGCATTTCATGATCACGAGAATCAATGTGCTACATTTAAGCTCCAAGACAGTCCACCCGAGACTAGGAGCTCCTCCTCCTAAATGACGTCACTTGGTGGCCGGCGCCGACACCACTTTATCCTTACCTTGAAATGCTATGTTTTGGGCTAAGGAATTATGTTGCAGCTTGGAAAGCTCAAAACCCTAGAAAAGCCCAACATAGCTGGCATCCTCAACCCATTATTTTGCCTCAAAATTATGCATTCCAGCTTGAAGACTCCCAAGGCAGCACGAAAAGGCACGAAACCATAGAAATCCCTTTGTGGCTGGCGCCGTAAACCGGGTTCTATCCAGGTTTATCATCCCTTGATCCGGTTCAATCTCCCGATTATCTTGGCCCGATTTTGCTCGTTGCTTTTGAATGGGTAGCCGAGCTAACCCTAGGTCATTTCCTTGACCTAATCTCTCCCTATAAATAGAGAGCCTTAGCTTTTATTTTAGCACGGCTTCTTGCCTTAGCATCACGCAGTTGCATTCCACCTACAATGGCTCATCCATCGGCGTCACGCTATCGAAACTCGATTAAGAGCTACTGAATACTCATCTTTGTATTCCGATCTTGTGGTCTCTTTTTAGCTTATTTCCATCATACTCCCTACATCCGATCCCTAAATTCTCGGTTATACATCTTCCTACCAGTCCCCATAAAAACTCATAAAAAGCCCCTTCAAATCACCACCGTCACATTAAGAGATCCAGATTCGAGATCTAGATCGGCGAGTGGAACAACCTCGAGGGCACGGATTCAATCCTCACAATGGTTTATATTATTTTTATGCTTTCTTTATCGCTTTCCCTATTGTGGACAAATGATGTATCGCTTTTAATTCCTCCCGCTCGATGTAATCTTTCGGCTTTATGCTTTCTTTTCTTTTTGCTTTGCCCTTTCTTTTCTTTTTGTTTTGCTTTCTTGTTCTACTTTCTTTATTTACTGCCTTTATCGCTTTCCTTTGCTATGTTTGGTTGCTTTAATTTCGCTTAGCATGTTATTGTATGCTTGTGTTTTTCAAATTATTTAGATTCATTACTCGAATTAGTCATGGCCGTCTTTGGACGAGCGGAACAGAAAGGTTTATCCCTACGTGTTACCCTCACCCTCAAATTCGATTCTCGATTCAAATAACGATGGAGTCACTTTTAGCTTTTTCGGTCGTAGTTTTCCCTTACCAAGATTGGAAGAGCAAATCTACATTTTTGTTTTTGTTAGTTTTTCTTTCCTAAAAGCCGATCTGTCGACTCCTACGTTTTGCTTTATTGCTATTCGATTGCATCTCGGCTTTTTTACTATAGGATAAAAATTTTAGGGCTCTCGATATGCCAGCCGAGGCCAAAGGTCGAGGCTGAGTTCTCAGCCGTGGCCTCATGGCCGGCGCCGCCAACCCCTAGGTGCTAGCTTCAGCCAGGCACCATGGGGTCGATAGTGGTGGCTTCGGTCCGGATCGGTGTTTTGACACCGATCTGAACCTAAAGCCTCACGGCAGATTTCGAACCCCAATTTTATTTATCTTTTGGTTAAGAAATAATATCCTGGTATTTTTCTGAAAATAATTGCAAAAATAAATTATTTAATAAAACCGCCAATCAAATCCGATTTAATTTATTTTTACTTAATTTAATAAAATTCAAAAATCTTAATAAAAGGTTCATCCACACTTTCTAAGTTTCATCTTTCAAAACCCTAAAATCATCTTCTATCTTCAAAAGTCAAAAGCTTTCCAAAAACCTATGCCATCCATTCGTGGGAAAGCTCGGTTGTTTCCGACTGGTCGTGGTTCCTACAGTGGTGACTCAACTGGGGATAATCATTTATTAAGTGGGCCAAACTTGAAAATTTAAGTAGTGTGTTTTGATAATGTGTTTGCATTAGAGATCCTGCATTTAGCAACCTTTGAACATAGTTCATTATTGTTTTAGACCCCTAAGACAAATTTATTTTACCCCCTGTTTAACCCTTCTAGAATGAGGTTCCCACTAGATCCTAGGCGGGCCCAACTAAGCTTGATTGCCTAAGGAAACAAGTACCTCTTCCCTCGTAGCACGTGCTCTTTGTTAAAACCGTTTGGTTCATCGAGAGGCGCCGAGGATACTGGCCTTTTCGTTGTTATGCCCCATACGAGAGGACCAAATCCTCGGATTATGAATCACCATATATCCTATCGTGTCTAAACCTCTTTGTCCATAGACCCTTTGACTATTAGGTGTCACCTTGCCTTCATTTGCATTCTTGAATGAGTGTGTTTGTCTTAGATTTAATCTTTTGCTTGGAAGCCTTTAGGGATAGGTGGGCAATGCTTGAATAATCCTTGCATTGGTGCAAAAATAAAAATAAAAATAAAACTTTTTGAGTCGGTCCAATTTATGCATTTAGCGAAAAGTCCAAAACTACCTTTCTATTCTTAGGTTGGTCAAATAATAGCATTATTCATGTAGCCAAAATAAATTTCATCTTAAGTAAGATGAGTCCATATTTCCTTTTTAGCCAAAAATAAATTTCATCACAAAATAGGTGAGTCCGAATTTCCTTTTGCATTTAGCCAAAGTCAATTTCATCTCGAATAGGTGAGTCCATTCTTTCATTAGCCAAAAATAAATTTCATCTCAAAACAGATGAGTCCATATTTCCTTTGTTATATTAGCCAAAGTACTTTTAGCCAAAAATAGGTAAGTCCTTTTAGCCAAAAATAAAATCATCTCAATTAAGGTGAGTCCATCCATTTTATTTTGCATTAGGCAAAATAAAATCCATCTCAAATTAGGTGAGTCCATTCATTTCATTTTCGCACCAGCAAAAATAAAATCATCTCAATTAAGAGTCCATTCATTTCAATTTGCATTAGCCAAAATTAAATTCATCTCTAATTAGCAGAGTCCTTCGTTTACATTAGCCAAAATAAAAATTCATCTCAAATTAGGTGGGTCTGTTTTACATTTTTAGTTCTCATTTAGATAAAACAAATTCATCTTCCATTAGGAATAATCATCTATACATTTCACTTCGCACTAGCCAAATAATAGAATCATCCTGCATTAAGTCATATGCATCGTTGCATACATTCCATTTGATTCACATCCTTTTATGTGGATCCAAATATAAGAGCATATCATTTCTCTTCCCTTAGGATCAGTCGTTCCTCGGGTTAAACAGGTGATACGTCCCACATTAGCACTTACCACACTAGTACGCCCTTCTTTACTTGTGACACCGAGTGCGTCGTCCGAGGTCTAAACACAATCCTCCTCCAAAAATGGCCAACTAACCGGAGCAAACGCTCATCATAACCTTGTTCAAAGAGTCTCGTTGCTAAAGTAAAAGCTAAGATTTAGGCTCAAGATAAGAGGATTGAGTTGATATCGAAACCGTCGAGTCTTATTCTCAAAGAACTTGAAAGGAAATCGAGTCCAAAGGGAAAGAAAAAGAAGGAGAAGGATCCCGCCCGGACTTCAACCAAGGCCTCAATCTGTCCAAGAAAGGATTAGATAGAGAAGATGTTATGGGAGTCCTCGATGTTCAACCACCACTATTTGGCCTAGGGATTCACTTCAATCCCTAAAGGCAAGCTACCCCCTAAGTTTACCATACCTAACATCAAGTTTCATAGAACTAAGAACCCTCACCATCACGTGAGAAACTTTGTGGGGGTAATGACTTTGAAGAATGTACCGAAGGACACATACCATATCATCTTCCCATGGACATTTGACGCGAATGTCATGAAATGGTCTAATGCTCTTGACCCATACAAGGTCATAAACTGGAAAGAGTTTTGCATGGAGTTCTTACATCAATACTCCTACAATATCGATCTACCAGTTACTCTTTGAGACTTAGAGTTGATCAAGCAAGGAGACAAGGAGAGCTCCACTGACTTCCTTACTCACTTGGAGGGAAAAGGCTGCCCACATGATCGCTCAACCATCCGAAATGGATTAGGTTATAATCATCATCAAGAACCTTCAACCTGCATATCATCAACACTTGAAGTTCTTGCCTATCATGGACTTCAAAACACATCGAGATACTAATATTCTTATAGAAGAAGAGCTAATATCCACAACCTACTAGAAGAACATCCAATGAGCCCATTACTCATCAAAGATGCTAATAAAGCTTGCTTTTTCCCTTTTCCATATCCATTGTATGTTTATTTCCTTTTCCTGTCTTCCAAAAAAAAAAAACAACCCAAATCAGCTATTCCTTTTCGAACAATGAAGGCCCGATTTCCACTATAGCGGATACATAGGAAGCCCATGAGGTTCGAGTCCCAAACCTAATCTTGTTCCCATTTTTCATTTCTAGTTTCCCAAAATCAAAACCACTTTTCCCTATCCAAAGGTGCAGAAACTCATCGGGAAAAAGCAGAGATCAATCAAGAAGCATGCCATTCCAACTCAACACCAAATCGTGAGGATCACGGTTCATCGCCAGACAATAGTACATTACGGTTTAAGCGACACATTCTTTAGGCTCTACTTTAGGGAGTGGGAGCTAAGTGCAATTTTTGTCTTTGTCTTTTTGAACTTTTCGCATCATCTTAATAAAAGAATGCATTTATTTTTAGAATAGAGTCCTGCATTCATCTCCTTTGCATGAGTCAAACTCTTCAAAATACAAAAACTAATAACAAAGCACCCTACAAGGAATTATTCAATCAAGCAAGATCAAACATCAGATTAGCATCAAGAAGGTAACCAAGCATCGCCACATTCAAACAAAATCCAACCAAGAATATTGAAGCTTACTAATTCTCCAACACTCGAAAGGAGCTAGACACAAGCACCCGGGAAGAACGTGGGGGCTCATGATCAAAAGAGTCATACACCGACAACAAAAAATGAGACACACATCTTCTACCATACAACCAAAGGAGATATTAGCACACAAACTAAAAGCTCAAATTTAGAATGAGGCACAGTAACCTCGGGGAACATTATATTTCAAGCAAGAGTTCTCTAGACTTCGGTCATCCAACGACCAAGTCAAGACAAGAATTCCTACATAAAGATAAGCATTCGTCCCTATTCCGATGAAAGTGGATAGAAGTCGAGCTTGAGACCCAAGCATCGGTCAAGGTTCGGACACAACTCGGTCGAGCTTCGGGCCTAGCAGCGGTCAAGGTTCATGCACAACTTAGTTGAGTCTCGGGCCCAAGAGCGGTCAAGGTTCGGACACAATTCAGTCAAGCTTTAGGCCCAACAACGGTCAAGGTTCGGACACAATTCAATCGAGCTTCGGGCCCAACGGTGGTCAAGGTTCGAGACACAACTCGGTCGAGCTTTAGGCCCGAGTAGTAGTCAAGGTTCATAACTTAGTCAAGCTTCGGGCCCAGTAGCGGTCAAGGTTCGGACATCACTCCGTCGAGCTTTAGGCGAAATCGTGGTCAAGGTTCGGACATCCCTATGTCAAGCTTCGGGCTCAACGGTGGTCAAGGTTCGGACACAACACCAAGACTTCGAACCACGCCATGCCCAAAGTCAAGGAACCACATTTAAAATGTGATCCGGTTATAAATCATCTTGAGGTAACACGTGAAACTATTAACATTGGATTATTAGCTAACAAAACTATTAGTGCAGAAAGTTTCGACCAAGCTTCGGACCACGAACAGTCAAGTTTAGGCCCTTCATCCGAGCTTCAGGACGGTAATCAAGCCAAGCTCGGGATACCCAACCGAACTTCGGATCCAAGAATCAATTGAGTTCAGGCAGCCTAGCTGGACTTTAGACTTTACTACTCGAGTCAAGTTCAAGCTCCCTCACCAAGCTTCGGACTAATCTGTATGGTCAATCTGAGCTTCGATTTTTAAGTAACAAAGTTTATGAATTAACAACTCGGACTTCGGACTCAGTTAGTCAAGTCTAGGACCCTCCTAGTTGAATTCAAGTTAAAAGGTACATGTTTTCGGACACATCAATTCAATCAAGCATCCGACATAACACTAGGTAAGTACCCTTTAGTAGTCTACTTTGACCATCATCTTTCGATTCGGTCAAAGTAGGGGCTAACTTTAGACACCAAAAAGGTGTCGTCCTTTTCTCTGTTTTTTATTTGTTGGCCCGATGATGAAATCCCGAGCCCTGCTTGAGGATTTGGATCTCGGATTGTGTTTGATTGGTCCAACGGAAGCCGATAAACCACAAAAACTCCCGAGCACCATATAAATAGCCTTTTACCTTGGGTCGATCCAAAAATCCCCCTTTCTTTCGGACGATCCAAGAACATGGCTAAGCCTTAACAGACAACGAGTTCAGATCGTGTATTGAGAAATTCCAAGTTCGGAATACCGCATTTTGTTTTTATCCAATCGGACAAGGAGTCGAAGGCCTCAAGACGACATAAAACGTTGCATTTCATGATCACGAGATTTAAAATGTAGCGTTTATGCTCCAAGATAGTCCACCCGAGACTAAGAGCTCCTCCCCCTAAACGACGTCACTTAGTGGCCGGTGCTTAACACCATTTTTCCTCACCTTGAAACGTTGTGTTTTGGGCTAAGGAATCTCGTTGCAGCTTGGAAAGCTCAAAACCCTTAAAAAGCCCAACATGGCCGGTGCCCTCAACCCATCATTTTGCCTCAAAACGTTGCGTTCTAAGTTGAAGACTCTCGGGGTAGCATGGAAGGACAAGAAACCCTAGAAATCCCTTTGTGGCCAGCACCATGAATCGGGTTCCGTCCGATTTTATCCTCCCTTTATCCGGTTCAATATCCTCCCTAAGTCATTTCCTTGACCTAATCTCTCCCTACAAATAGAGAGCCTTGGCTCTCATTTCATCACATCTTCCTACCTTAACATCCTACTCGCTGCATTCCACCTACAATGGCTCATCCCTCAAAGTCATGTCTGTTGCAAGTCGATTAAGAGCTACTAAATACTCATATTTGTATTATGATCTCTTGGTCTCTTTTCAACCTACTTCCATTATACTCCCTACATCCCGATATAAACTCCATCGAGTCATACATCTTCCCACCTATCCCCACAAAACTCACAAAAAGCCCCTTTAAATCACCACCATCACATCAAGAGATCCAATCCGAGATCCATATTAGTGGGTTGGACAACCTGAGGGCACGAATTCAATCCTCACAATGATTTATATTATTTTTATGCTTTCTTTATTACTTTCCATATTGTGGACACATGATATATAGCTTTTAATTCCTCCTCGCCTGATGTAATCTTTTATTTTCCACTTTCTTTTCTTCTCGCTTTGCCCTTACTTTTATTTTCGTTTTGCTTTCTTTTTCCGCTTTCTTTATTTCTACCTTTATCGCTTTCTTTTGCTATGTTTGGTTACTTTAATTTTCGCTTAGCATATTGTTGCATGCTTGTGTTTTTCGCATTATTTAGATTCACTACTTGAATTAGTAATAGTCGTCTTCGACGGGCGGAACAAAAGGGTTTATCCCTACGTTTCGTACCCTCGGCCCCGATTCTCGGATCAAAGACCGATGGAGCCACTTTTACCCTTTGTCGGTCTTAGTTTTCCCATACTAAGATCGGAAAGGCAAATCTTTATTTTTTTGTTAATTTTTCTTTCCTAAAACCGATCGGCAACTCCTACGTTTTGTTTTATTGCTATACGATTACATCTCGACTTTTTTACTATAGGATAAAAATTTTAGGGCTCTTGATATGCCAGCCAGGCCAAGAGGTCGAGACCGATTTCTCGGTCGTGGCCTCATGGCCGGTGCCGCCAACCCCTAGGTGCTGGCTTTAGCCAGGCACCGTGGGGTCACGAGTGGTGGCTTCGGTCCGGATCGGTGTTTTGACACCGATCGGCCTTAAAGCCTCACTGCAGATTTAGAACCCTAATTTTATTTATCTTTTGGTTAAGAAATAATATTCGGGACCTTTCGAAAATAATTACTAAAATAAAATATTTAATAAAATCGCCAATCAAATCTGATTTAATTTATTTTAACTTAATTTAATAAAATTCGGAAATATTAATAAAAGGTTCATCCACACTTTCTAAGTTTCATCTTTCAAAACCCTAAAATCATCTTCTATCTTCGAAAATCAAAAGCTTTCCAAAACCTACACCATCCATTCGTGGGAAAGCTCGGTTGTTTTCGGATGGTCGTGGTTTCTACAGTGGCGACTCCACTAGGGATAATCATTTATTAAGTGGGCCAAACTTGAAAACTGGAGTAGTGTATTTTGATAATGTGTTTGCATTAGACATCCTGCATTTAGCAACCTTTGAACATAGTTCATTATTGTTTTGGACCCCTAGGACAAATTTATTTTACCCCAGCTTTAACCCTTTTGGAATGAGGTTCTCACTAGATCCTAGGCGGGCTCAACTAAGCTTGATTGCCTAAGGAAACTGTACCTCTTCCCTCGTAGCACGTGCTCTTGGCTCAAACCGTTTGGTTCACCGAGAAGCACCGAGGATTATGGCCTTTTCCCTGTCGTGCCCCACACGAGAGGACCAAATCCTCGGATTATGAGTCACCATGTATCCTACCATGTCTACAAATCTTTGTCCATAGGCCCTTTGACTATTAGGTATCACCTTGCCTTGATTCGCGTGGTTGAATGAGTGTGTTTGTTTTAGATTTAATCTTCCGCTTGTGAGCCTTTAGGGATAGGTGAGCAGTGCTGAATAATCCTTACATGGGTCCAAAAATAAAAATCAAAATAAAATTTTTTGAGTCGGTCCAATTTATGTATTTAGCCAAAAGTTCAAAACTTCATTTCCATTCTTAGGTTGGTCTAAGAATAGCATTTTTCATGTAGCTAGAACTAAATTTCATCTCAAGTAAGGTGAGTCAGTATTTCTTTTTTAGCCAAAAATAAATTTTATCTCAAAATAGGTGAGTCCATATTTCCTTTTGCATTTAGCCAAAGTCAATATCAACTCGAATAGGTGAGTCCATTCTTTTAGTAGCCAAAAATAAATTTCATCTCAAAATAGGTGAGTCCATATTTCCTTTTTGCGTTTAGCCAAAGTCAAAATCATCTCAAATAGGTAAGTCCTTTTTAGCCAAAAATAAAATCATCTCAATTAAGGTGAGTCCATTCATTTCATTTCGCATTAGCCAAAATAAAAGCCATCTCAAATTAGGTGAGTCCATTCATTTCATTTTTGCATTAGCAAAAATAAAATCATCTCAATTAAAATGAGTCCATTCATTTCATTTTGCATCAGCCAAAACTAAATTCATCTTTAATTAGGAGAGTCCTTCATTTGCAATAGCCGAAACAAAAATTTATCTCAAATTAGGTGGGTCTGGTTTACATTTTCATTTCTCATTTAGCAAAAACAAATTCATCTTCCCTTAATAATCATCTATGCATTTTAGTTCTGCACTAGCTATATCATAGAATCATCCCCGATTAAGTCATATGCATCATTGCATACATTCCATTTGATTCGTATGCTTTTATGTGCATCCAAACAAAAGAGCATATCATATTTCTTCCCTTAGGATCAGTCGTTCCTCGGGTCAAGCATGTAAGCCCTATCTCCCTAGTTTTTCCATGAGAAAATCCTGAGCACATACTCTTTTAGGATATAGCATAGAAAATCCTATGCAAATCGGGAATCCTGGCACGAAGCATCCAGGAAGTAAGAAATCTACATCAACACCGACGCGGTCCTTCTTTACTTGTAAAACCGGTGCGCTGTCCACGCTCTAAACACAATCCTCCTCCAAAAATGGCGAACCAGCCTGAGCAAACCCCCATCATGACCTTGTTCTAAGAGCTCGTTACTAAAGTAGAAGCTAGGATTGAGGCTTAGGATAAGAGGATTGAGTCGACATCGAAACCCTCCTAAAACGTCAACCCGGGCCTCAATCCATCCAAGAATAGATCAAGTAGAGAAGATGTTACGGGAGTCCTTGATGTTCAACCACCACTATCCGACCCAGGGATTCACTTCAATCCCTAAAGGTAAGCTACCCTCTAAGTTTACCATGCTTAATATCAAGTTTCATAGAACTCGAGAATCCTCACGATCACGTGGAAAACTTTATAGGGGCAATGACTTTGAAGAACGTACTAGAGGACACATATCATGTCATCTTCCCATGGACGTTTGAAACGGACGTCATGAAATGGTCTAATGCGCTTGATGCACACAAGGTCACAAACTGGAAAGATCTTTGCAGGGAGTTCTTACATCAATACTCATACAATACCGATCTAACAGTTACTCTTTGAGACTTAGAGTTGATTAAGTAAGGAGACGGGGAGAGCTTCACTAACTTCCTTACTCGCTGGAGGGAGAAGGTTGCCCACATAACTGCTCAACCATCTAAAAAGGATTAGGTTAGAATCATCATTTTGGTCTTAGTTTTCCCATACTATGATCAAAACCACTTTGCTTGCATCTCGAAGGAGAAGAAACTCGTTGGGAAAAGGTAGATATCAATCAAGAAGCGTGCCATTTCTAACTCATTAGGAAAAAGACTGATGGAGTCACTTCATTTTGGTCTTAGTTTTCCCATACTATGATCGGAAGAGCAAATCTTTATTTTTGTTTTTGTTAGTTTTTATTTCCTAAAACTTGACTAGGGACTCCTACCTTTTGCTTTATTTCTATTCAATTGGATCTCGGCTTTTTCGATTGTAGGATAAAAATTTTAGGGCTCTTGATATGCTAGTGTAGACACCAAAAAGGTGTCGTTCTTTTCCCTGTTTTTATTTGTTGGCCCGTTGATGAAATCTCGAGTCTTGTTTGAGGATTTGGATCTTGAAATGTGTTTGATTAGTTGGCCGAGTGTAAACCCTAGGTCGGTTGTGACTTAGGTCTCTTCCTATAAATAGAGAACCTTGGCTCTCATTCCCATACGGCTTTCTCCTATGCGTAATGTTGCGAAAGCTAACCAGAGCATTCATACGTAAACGTTACTCGCCGAAATCACTATCAACCATTCATCTCTTCTCTACTTACCGCCGTTGAATTCAAGCAACGAGCTAAAGAATATTTGGTTATTCTAATCTCTGGGCACTCATTCATCCGATCTTTACTATTCCCAACATACATAGTTCACAAAAACAAGCCCTTTTTGTTTCATTTGTCGCCATTGCATCAAAAGATCCAGCGTAGAGATCCAGATTAGCAAGGTGGGACAACCTGAGGGCAATCGTGCAGCCTTTAAATGGTTTATTATTTTTATGCTTTATTTACCACTTTCCGTATTGTGGATTAAAGAGATATAATTGTTCTTTTAATTCCCGAATCTAATTCTCGGTTCTAGACTGGTGTTTTCACATCGGTCCGCACTCGAAGCCTCACAGCAGAAACCCTAATTTCTAAATTTTATTTGTCCTTTAATTAGGAAAAAATATCCCGAGAATTCTGAAAATAATTTATAAAATTGAAATATTTAATAAAACGCCAATCAAATCTAATTTAATTTATTTTAACTTGAATTAATAAAACTCAAAAATTTTAATAAAAGGTTCATCCCCACTTTCTAAAATGCATCTTTAAAACCGTGAATCATTCTTTCACTTTCTAAAACTCTTATGCCAACAAAAAAGAGAGGCACGTGGGGAAGCTCGGTCCCGAGTCCGCCCAAGCCGTGGTTCCTACGATAGTGACTCCACTGGGGATTAACTTTTTACTAAGAGGGTGAAACTTGAAAATTAGAGCGAGTGTGTTTTAATGATGTTCTTGCATTAGATATCCTGCATTTAGCAACCTTTGAACTAGTTTAAATATTGTTTTGGACCCCTAAGAAAAGTTTATTTGATCCCCTGTTTACCCTTTTTGGAGAGAGGCTCCCACTAGTTCCTAGTCGGGCCCAACTAGGCTTGATTACCTAAGGAAACGGTACCTCCTCCCTTGTAGCACGCACTCTTAGGTCAAACGTTTTGGTTCACCGAGAGGCACGGAGAATTCGATTGATTTCCAGCCGTGTCTCACATGAAAGACCAAATTCTAGGATTATGAGTCACCATGTATCCTACCTTGTAAAAATCTTTGACCATATAACTTTTGGACTATTAGGTGGTCCCTTTGACTTCTTATTTTGTGCATTCTAGCCAAAATTCCAAAATTACATTCCCTTTTAAGTCGGTCCATTCATCCTTTATTCGCATTAGCTAAATAAAAAATCATCCGTCTTAAGGTTAGTCCATTCATTTCATTTCCTTTTAGCCAAAAATAAATTTCATCTCAAAATAGGTGAGTCCATATTTGCATCATCTCAAAATAGGTGAGTCTATATTTGCATTTCCTTTTACATTTAGCCAAAGTCAAAAGCATCTCAAAATAGGCAAGTCCATATTTGCATTCCTCTTTTTCATTTAGCCAAAGTCAAAATCATCCAAAATAGGTGAGTCCATATTTGCATTCCTTTTTGTATTAGCCAAAAATAAATTTCATCTCAAATTAGGTGAGTCCAATCTTGCATTTCATTTTGGATTAGCTAAATTCAAATTTCATCTCAAAATAGGTGAGTCCATATTTGCATTCCTTTTTCGCATTAGCCAAAAGTCCAAATCATCTCAATTAAGGTGAGTCCGTTCATCTCATTTTTGTATTGGGCAAAATTAAAATTCATCCCAATAAGGTGAGTCCATTCATTTCATATTTGCATTAGCCAAAATAAAATTCATGTCAAATTAGGTGACTCCATTTTGCATTATCATGTTTCATTTAGCCAAAATAAAAGTTCATCTCTAATTAGGAAAGTCTTTCACTTCTTATTTATCTAAAACAAATTCATCTTCCATTAGGAATAATCATCTATGCATGCACTAGCTAAATCATAGAATCATCCCACATTAAGTCATGCGTATCGTTGCATACATTCCATTTGTTTTGCATCCCTCTATGTGCATCCAAATAAAAGAGCATATCGTTTTCTTTTCTCCTAGGATTAGTCTTCCTCGGGTTAAGAACCTAAGCCCTATCTCCCTAAAAATTCTTCCACGAGCCAATCCTGAGTGTACTCTTTTGGGATACATGATAGGAAATCCTATGCAAATTGGGAATCCTAGCATGAAGCGTTTAGGAAGTAAGAAATATACTTCAAAACCGGCACGATCAAAATTGATACGTCCCACATTAGCACGTACCACACCAGTATGTTCCCCATCTTTACTTGTGACAACAAGTGCGCCGTCCAAGGTCTAAACAGAATCCTCCTCTAAATATGGCCAACCAGCCAGAGCAAACCCCCATCATGACCTTGTTCGAGGAGTATGCCACTAAGCTAGAAGTTAGGCTTGATGCCCAAGATAAACAGATCAAGATTATATCGAAACTCTCAGTCTCATTCTCAAAGAATTGGAGAGGAAATCAAAGTCCAAAGGGAAAGAAAAGGAAGTAGAAGGATCTTGCCCAGAACCTTAACCCTAACCTTAGTCCGATCCACAAGTGGATTGAATAGACAAGCTATTATGGGAGTGAGCCATCCATGTTTAACCACTACTATCGAGCTCAGGAATTTACTTCAATTCCTAAAGGGAAGCTACCCCAAGTTTACCATGAATGATATCAAGTTTTGAGGTTCCGATAATCCCTATCATCATGTTCACAACTTCGAAGAGCAATGACTCTTAAGAACATTCCGGAAGATACTTACCACATCATTTTCCCTTAAAATTTCGATACAAACGTCATGAAGTGGTACAATGCGATAGAACCATGCAAGGGCACCAACTGGATGGATCCGTGCAAGGAGTGCTTACATTAATACTTCTATAACACCGATCTACCAGTCACACTTTGGGATCTAGAATTGTTCAAGCAAGGAGATAAGGAGAGCTTCACCGACTTCCTCACTCGTTGGAGGGCAACAACGAACCCACATGATCGATCGGCCATATGAGAAGGATCGAGTCGGAATTATCATCAAGAACCTACAGACCTATCTACCATCAACACCTGAAGTTCTTGCCTATCATAGACTTCAAAACACTTCGAGATACTCGGCATGCTCATAGAGGAAGAACAAGCTTCAACCAAATAGAAGATCATCCAATGAGCCATTACTCATCAAGGATGTTAATAAAGTCCGATTTTCCCTTTTTTCATATCTAGTGTAATGTTTATTTCCTTTTCCTGTCTTCTAAAAAAAACCAAAACAAATCATTATTCCTCTTTGAACTACGAAGGCCCGATTTCCATTATTGCGATTACATAGGAAGCCCATATCGTACGACCCAAATCCTAATCTTGAACCTAATTTCCAATTCCTATTTCCAATTTCCCAAATTCAAAAGCCACTTTTCCTTATCCAAAGAAGCAGAAACTAATCGAGAAAAGGCACCGAATTGTTAAGAAGCATGCCGATCGATTCAACATGCAACCGTCGGATTCAAGGTCCATCAGCGAGCACTACATCGTAGTTCGAGCGACCTAGCCTTCTTTAGGATTTACTTTAGGAAGTGGGGGCTAAAGTGTACTTTTTGTCTTTGTCTTTTTGAATTTTTTTGCATCATCTTAATAAAAGAGTGCATTTGTTCTTAGAATTGAGTCTTGCATACATCTCCTTTGCATGAGTCAAACTCCTAAAAATACAAAAATTAAATAACAAAGCACCTTATGAGGAATTATTCAAATAAGCAACATCAAGCATCAAGTTAGCATCGTGGAGGTCACCGGCACCGTCACCTTCAAAGAGGATCTTCAATGCCATCAATTAATCAAAGCTAGTCTCCAACATTTAAGAAGAGCTAGACACAATCAGCCGGGAAGAATGTGGGGGCTCAAGATCGAATGGGTCATATAATTACAACTCCAAGAATATTTAGGAGGAGACACAAATTGTCTGCCTTACAAATGAGCTATTAGCACACAAACTAAAAGCTCAAATATAGAATGAAGCACATAACCTTAGGAAACATCATATTTCAAGCAGACGTTCCCTAGACTTCAGGTCATCCAACGACCAAGTCTAGGCAAGAATATCTACATAAAGATAAGCATCCGTCCCCTATTCCAACAAAAGTGGATAGAAGTCGAGCTTTAGACCTAACAGAGGTCAAGGTTCGGACACACTTCCAATCAAGCTTCGGGCCTAGCAGAGGTCAAGGTTCGGACACATCCCGGTCGAGCTTTAGGCCCAAACAGGTGGTCAAGGTTAAGACATTACTCTGTCGAGCTTCGGGCCCAACAATGGTCAAGGTTTAGACACACTCCGAGTCCAGCTTTAGGCCTAACAGCGGTCAAGGTTCAAACACCATGTCAAGAGTTCAGGGCCACTCCATAGCTAAGTCAAGGAACAACATTTGGAATGTGATCTGGCTACAAAACATTTCCAGGTAATACTTGAAACTATTTACATTCGATTATTAGCTAACATAACTGCTAGTATAGAAATTTGTAGTCAAGCTTCGGACAAAGAACGGTCAAGTTTAGGCCACTCATCCAAGCTTTAGGATATTAATCAAGCCAAGCTTAGGATACCCGACCGAACTTCGGATCCAAGAAGCGACCAAGTTCGGGCACCCCAGCTGGACTTCGGACTTTACTACCCGAGTCAAGTTCAAGCTCCCTAGCCAAGCTTCGGACTAACTACATGGTCAAGTTTAGGCACACCAATCCGAACTTTAGATCTCCGAGTAGCCAAGTTTGGGAATTAGCAACCCGGACTTCGGACTCCGCTAGTCAAGTCCAGGCCCTGTAACAATTCAAGTCAAAAGATACCGAATTTTAAATGCATCAATTCAATCAAATTTCGAAGCAACGCCAATACTAGGTAAGTACCCTTTAGTGTCTACTTTGACCTTCGTCTTTCGGACTCGGTCAAAGTGCGGGCTAATTGTAGCCACCAAAAAGTGTCGTTCTTTCCCTGTTTTTCATTTGTTGGCCCGATGATGAAATCCCGAGTCCTATTTGAGGATTTGGATTTCGGACTATATTTGATTGGTGCGACAAAAGCCGAGTAAACCACAAAAACCCTAGCACTAAATAAATAGCCTTTTGCCTTAGGTCGATCCAAAATCCCCCTTTCTTTCGAACGATCCCAGAATCGAGCCAAGCCTTCGGAGACAACGGAGTCTAGTGCTGCGTACTGGGAAATTCCAAGCTCGGAATACTGCATTTTACTTTTATCCAATTAGACAAGGAGTTGAAGACCAAAACGTCGCATTTTATGATCACGAGCATCAAAGTGTCTGCGTTTAAGCTCCACAAAATAGTCCACACGAGACTAGGGACTTTTCCCTTCAAAACAACGTCGTGGTCGGCGCGTGCGGCTCAGGAATTTTAAGTGAAATGTCTGCGTTTTGGCTTGGAGAATCCCTTGGAAATACGCTAGGGAACGAAACCCTAGGCAAGCCCGGGTGGCTGGCGCTGCGAACCTGGATTCTATCCGGTTTTATCCTTGCTTTATCCGGTTCAATCTTGTGAGATTCCGGCTCGGTTTATTTGCAACTCGCTTGGATGGCTGGCCGAGTGTAAACCCTAGGTAATTTGTGACCTAGGTCTTTCCCTATAAATAAAGAGCCTTTGCTCTCAATTCCTTATGACTTTGTCCTATGTGTAATGCTACAAAAGCTAACCACGAGCATTCATACCTAAATGTTACTCGCCAAAATTACTATCAACCATTCATCTCTTCTATACTTATTGCCGGTGAATCCGTGCAAAGAGCTAAAGAATATTGGATTGTTCCGATCTCTCGGGCACTCATTCAATTGATCTTTTCTATTCCCTACATACATAGTTCACAAAAACAAGCCCTCTTTCTTTCATTTGTCGCCGTCACATCAAGAGATGCAGCGTAGAGATCTAGATTAGCAAGGTGGGATAACTCTGAAGGCAATGATGCAACCTTCAAATAGTTTGTTATTTTTATGCTTCATTTACCACTTTCGTATTGTAGATTAAAGAGATATAATCGTTCTTTTAATTCCTCTCCGCCCGATGTAATCTTTCGGTTTTTGCTTTTCTTTTCTTTATCCTTTTTTTATCGCTTTCTTTATTGCTTTTCCTTTGATTCTGTTTGGCTGCTTTTATTTATCATTTTAGCATGTTGTATGTTTGTGTGTAGCACATTTTTTTAATGTACTACTCAAACTAGTAATGGCCGTCTTCGGACGAGCAAAATTGAAGGGTTTTCCCTACATTTCGTACCCTTGTCCCCGAATCGATTCTCGGTTTAAATACCGATGGAGTCAATTTTAGCCTCTTTTAGTCCTAGTTTTCCCATACTAAGATTGGAAGAGTAAGTTTTTATTTTTGTTAGTTTTCATCCTAAAAGTCGATCGGCGACTCCTTTTTTTTTTGTCTTATTTCTTCAAATTTGCATCTCGATTATTTTCTCGGTTATAGGGTAAAAAAAAAAGGAACTTGGATATGCTTGCAAGGCCCAAGGACGAGGTTGACTATGTTAGTCCAGGCCTATGGTCGGCGCCGGCAACCGCCGAGTAGAGGTTGCCTCCTGCACTCGGGTGGTTAACTGGCTGAGGCTTGGGTCCATACTGGTGTTTTTACATCGGTCCGCTCCCGATGCCTCATGGCGAAACCCTCATTTCTAAATTTTATTTGTCCTTTAATTAGGAAATAATATCCCGATAATTCGAGAATAATTTATAAAATTAAAATAATTAATAAAACGCCAATCAAATCTAATTTAATTTATTTTAACTTGATTTAATAAAACTCAAAAATCTTAATAAAAGGTTTATCCCCACTTTCTAAAATGCTTCTTCAAAACCCTAAAATCGTTATTTCACTTTCTAAAACCCTTACGCCAAAAAAAAAAGAGGCACGTGGGGAAGCTCGTCCCAAGTCCGCCCCAGTCGTGGTTCCTACGACCAGCCAGGCCAAGAGGTCGAGGCTGATTTCTCGACCATGGCTTCATGGCCGACGCTGCCAACCCCGGGTGCTGGCTTTCTTTAGCCAGACACCGTGGGTCAACAGTGGTGGCTTCGGTCTAGATTGGTGTTTTCACACCGATCCGGCACTAAAGCCTCATGGCGGATTTATAACCTTAATTAAGAAATAATATCCCATGATCTTTCTAAAAATAATTGCTAAAATAAAATAATTAATAAAACCGTCAATCAAATTTGATTTAATTTATTTTAACTTAATTTAATAAAATTCGGAAATCTTAATAAAAGGTTTATCCCCACTTTCTAAGTTTTATCTTTCAAAACCCTAAAATAATCTTCTATCTTCTAAAATCAAAAGCTTTTCAAAAACCTACCGCATCCATTCTTGGGGAACCTTGGTTGGTTCCGGCAAGCCGTGGTTCCTACAAAAGGTCAAAGTAAATACTCAAGAGCACTTGTTTAGTTAGTGTCTCTTAGAATGCCGCTTACATTTGTGAAATTGATGTGTATGTAATTAGTTAATGGATTATGAAGTTTGGCCAGCTGAATCTTGAACTTGGCTAATTAAAGTCCCGAAGCTCGAATTGGTGTGCCTAAAATTGGCCACATACTTAGTCCGAAGCTTTGACAGGGTGCTTGAACTTGACTCGGGTAGTAAAGTCCGAAGTCCAAGTAGGGTGCCTGAACCCGATCATTTCTTGGTTTGAAGTTCGACAAGGTATCTTGAAAATGCTCTATAGCCATATCATGTTTCAAATGTACTTGCCTTGACTTGGTCATGGAATGCTCCTAAACTCTTGGCGTAGTGTGTGAACATTAAAGGCTGTTGGATCTCGAAGCTCAACTAGTTATCCGAACCTTGAACGTATTCAGCTGAAGCTCGACGGTAATATTTGAACCTTAAACACTGTTGGGTCTAAAGCTCAAATGGTTACCTGAACCGTGACCATTGTTGGGCTTGAAGTTCGACGGGGATGTTTGAACCTTGACTCGCTGTTAAGTCCGAAGCTCGACTAGTTGTCCGAAACTTGACCACCTGTTGGGTCCGAAGCTCGAATGGTTGTCCGAACCTTGATCTGCTGCAAGGTCTAAAGCTCAACAGGAGTGTGTCCGAACCTTGACTCGTTGTTGGGCTTGAAGCTCGACAGGGTTGTCCGAACTTAACCACTATTGGGTATGGAGCTTGACGTATATCCACTTTTGTCGGAATAGGAACAAATACTTATCTTCATGTAGAGATTTTTGTCTCGGATTCGGTCGTTGGATTATCTAAAATATAGGGAATGACCTGCTTGAAGATCTTATGTTCAGCAGGGTTATGTGCCCTATTCTAATTTTGAGTTTTTTAGTCTCGTGTGCTAATAACTCCTTTATTTGCAGATCGTGTGATTCTTTTGACTCGCGAGCCCCCATGTTTTTCTTAAGTGATTGGGTCTAGCTCTTCTCAAATGTTGGAAAGTCAACGAGCATTGATTTGTTAATAGTATGGAAGTCCCACATTCTTCTCAAATGTTGGAAAGGCAACGCTCGATGACCTCCCGAGTATTTTTGGTGTTGTTGTAGATGTATGATCCTTTCAATCATGAGCCCCCACATTCTTCTTGGCTGCTTAGGTCTAGCTCTTCTCACATGTCGGAGAGTCAACGAGCTTGGTTGAATTTCTTTGAAGGTGGTGATGCTAGTGACCTTCTTGATGCTCGACTTGATGGATGATACTTGATTGAATAATTTTTGTAGGGTGCTTTGTTATTATTTTTTTATTTTTTAGGATTTTGATTCATGCAAAAGGGCATAAATGCAAGACTCTATTCCAAGAAAAATGCATTCTTTTACTAATATGATGTGAAATATTAAAAAAAAACAAAAAGATAAAAATTGCACTTTTAGCCCCCACTCCCCAAAGTAAAGCAAAAAGTAAGCCGCTTAAACTACAATGATAGTTCTAGGTGAAGGATCGGAATGGCATGCTTCCCAAGTGATTTCTTCTCCTTTGAGTATAGCAAGGTGGCTTTGAATTTGAAAATGAAAATGGGAATTGGAAACAAGATTAGGATTGGGGCCGAACCTCATGGGTTTCCTACATATCTACTATAGCGAAAATTAGGCATTCGTAGTTCAAAGAAAAGGAATACTAATTTGGGGTTTTTTTGGGAAAAAGAAAAGAAAATAAACCTCGGACATATATGAAATCCGGAATTGTATACTTTATTGGCATCCTTGATGAGTCATGGGCTCATTGTATGATTTTCTGGCTGGTTGTACCTTTTGTGGATGCCTACTCCTCTTCTATAAGCACGTCGGCATCTCGGAATGTTTTGAAGTCCATAAAAGGAAAGAACTTAAAGTGTTGATGGTATATGGGTTTCGGGTTTTTGATGATAAGTTTGACTCGATTTTTTTTCGGATGGTTGATCTACCATATGGGTGGCCTTTGCCCTCCAACGAGTGAGAAAGTTAGTGAAGTTCTCTTTGTCTCCTTGCTTGATCAGCTTAAGGTCTTGAAGAGTCGCTGGTAGATCATTATTGTAAGGGTATTGATATAAGAGCTCCTTGTAAAGATCCCGCCAAGCACCTTTCATAGGTCAATAGCATTGTACCGCTTCATGACATATTTGTGAAACGTCCATGGGAAAATGACATGGTATGTGTCCTTTGGTACATTTTTTAGAGTTATTGCTCCTACAAAGCTTCTCACGTGATGGTGAGGGTTTTTAGTCCCGTGGAACTCAATGTCGGGCATGGTGAATTTTAGGGGTAACTTGCCTTTAGGGATTGAAGTAAATCTCTAGGTTAAGTAGTAGTTATTGAACATCGAAGACTCACACAATAGCTTCTCTATTCGATCTATTCGTGGATCGATCGTAGCTTGGGTTGAGGTTCAGGTTGAGGTTCTTCCTTCTTTCTTGATTCGTCGGCATTTTTATTAAGGGTTTGGAGTACAAGATCGAGAATTTCGGATATTGAATCAATCTTTTCATCATAGGCCTCAATGTTAGCTTCTATTTTTACAGTAGACTCTTTGAACAAGGTCATGATGGGGGTTTGGTTTGGTTCATTCACCATTTTTGGAGGAGGGTTATGCTTTGTTCGTGGATGATGTATCAGCGTTACCGGGAAAGGTGTTGAACATACTGGTGTGGTACGTATTGATATGGGACGTATCGGTGTCGAACATGCCGTGTTAAAATAGGCTTCTTATTTCCTAACCGCTTCGTGTTGCAATTCCTGATTTGAGTAGGATTCCCTATCCTATATCCTCAAAGAGTAGGTGCTCAGGAAATTCTAAGGAAGATAGGGCTTAAGTGCTTGACTCGAGAAGACAACGGACCCGTAAGAAAAAAAATGATACGCTCTTATTTTTGGATGCACAAAAAATGCGGACTAACCGAGATGTAAAAAGATGATCTTAAGGGGAAATGAATGCATTTATTAATTTTGGCTATGCATTAAAAAATGGATCTACCTAAATAAGAAATAAATGCAAAAAAAAAAAAAAAGAACTCACTTTAAATGAAGTGAATTTTAACCGACTAATGAAATAAATGAACTCACCTTAATTGAGATAGAAATTTAATTTTGCTAATGAAAATAGACTCACCTAAAATGAGATGAATTTAATTTTTAGCTAATACAAAAATGGACTCTCCTAGTTGAGATAAATTTAATTTTGGCTAATGTACAAAAGGAACCTCACCTTAATTGAGAAAATTTTAATTTGATTAATGCAAAAAATGAACTATCCTAATTTGAGATGAATCTAATTTGGCTAATGCAAAAATGAAAAAGTACTCACCAAAACTGAGATGAATTTAATTTGGCTAATTCAAAAATGAAAAAGGACTCGAACTAAAATGAGATGAATTTTATTTGGTTAATACAAGAATGGACTCACCTTAATTGAGATGATTTTAAAATTGGCAAAATATAACAAAATAAAAATGCAGCTCATGGAGATAAATGCATAAAAGAAGACTTGAACCTAAAATTTACTGGAACACGGAATGGGTCAATGGACAACCTAGACCCGAGGAGCAGATGAGCAACCGGCGTCGGTTAGGGCCGACGGTTATGGCCTCGTCCTGATTTTTTTTGGACCGAAACAAGAAGGAATTGGACCGACTCGGAAAATGCAATAAATGAACTAACCTAAGGGGAAGAAAATTTTGATTTTTGGCTAAAATGCATAAAAAATTGACCGATTAAAAGGTTTAAATCACATCATAGTGTTAGGTCGAGCGAACCCAACAAGATAATGATTCGACCTCGCTGAAAAGGTTCTTACGGGTAAAGATTAAAGGTAAAAAGAGCAACAATGTCCAGTGGTCGCCTAAAAATGCAAGATGCCTAATGCATGCGATAAAGACTCACAAATTTAACTTTTAAATCTCTCCTCGTTAATAAGTGTCCCTTATAGAGTCCCCACTTTAGGAGCCACGGGCTGTCCCCATAGGGAAGCGGATCGAGTTTTCCCACGAATGTTGCTTCACATGAGTTGTGCTTATCAACGAACGATAAAGCTTTTGAAAGAGAATTTTAAGAAGGGATTGATAGGTGATTTTTAGGAAATCATTTTATTTTCAAAGTTAATTTTTGAAGTCTCATGATATTATTTCTTAAGCAAAAATAATTAGAAAAATAAGGGAGTTAATTTGCCACAAACCTAATGGGCGAAGCACTCAAAGCTGCCTAGGCCACGAGATAAGCCCAGTCACCAATTGGTGCCGGCCGACACCTGCTCTGTTTGGTAACCAAGCACCAGCTATTTGGCCAGGATCGAGGAATCGGTCTCGATAAGATAACTTAAGCTGCCAAATTGACCAAGTTTTTCTGGTTTTTTCACTAGAAATACCAAGAAGCAATTTAAAGATTAAAAACATTGAAAAGGGAGTTGCGAGTCAGCTTTAGGAATAAAAACTAACAAAAATAAAATAAACACTTTTCTAAATTTGGTACAAAAACTCAAAAAATTAGAAAAGGTTTTTAAAAAGGATTCTATCGGTATTAAACCAATGATCCGGTATTCGAGGGCGGAGGTACGAAATAAAGAGGGATACCTAGTAATTGAAAAAGTGAGTTTAAATTGCATTAAGAAAGTAAAGAAAACAACATACAAAAGGCAGAAATTAAAGGCAAACAAAACATGATTATAAGTGGTAAAGGAAAACAATTAAATGAAAGCAATAAAGAAAACGATAAAGGAAAGAAAAATAGAAAAGGCAACCAAGAAATAAAAGATTACAAGCATGGGGGAGGAAAGTAAAACGATTACATTATTAGTGCATGATACAAAAAGTAATAAATAACTAAAATTAAATAAACAAACTCTAAGATGGTGGAATAATGCCCTCAGGTAGACCCACTTGTTAGGCTTGAATCATGATTGAATTTTACAGAGTGACGGTAAGGCGATGACAAGCGAAAGACGCAAAAGAAGGCCTTTTTGAGAGAGGTTTAGAATGAAGTTTTGGAGTGTTTATGGAGAGAGTAGAATGGAGAAAAGAGAGAATGGGAGAATTCAGCAATTGGGGAGTTTTTCTATCTAAATTGTTGTAGCAGAAGGTGTATGAAGGTTTGTGAAATGAGGGGGAAAATTACCTCTATTTATAGGAGATTTTAGGGTTTAGTAAACCCTAAATGTAACTTCAAACGTCGTCGGCTGAAGAGATAAGGATGATGAAAATCCTAGAAATGGATAGAGGAGATCCTAAGGAGCTAAATTGACCAAATGACGTCGTTCGGAGGGGGCCTTAAACCGATGAAGACTTTGTCTAACCTTTTTCATGGTCTCAAAAGCGTGTCGAGTCCAGAAAGATGTGTTTTGGGCTATTCTTCACAATGATTGGCTTTTTGTCGGTTAGTTGGCTTATTGTGGGCTAAAATGTGTTTTATCACTTTACTTTTGTCTCGATCTTGATTTGAGCATGCAAACGAGACTGGATTTTCATCACCAAGCTAACAAAAACAAGAAAAATAAATAAATAAATAAGTGACAATACTTTTTAGGTGTCTATAGGAGCGATTCCAGTACCCATGGGTGTTCGGATTTAAGCGAGGTTTACGGGGATTGATCCATCTATTGGAGTTTGGATGTAATGGGAGTTTAGGGTGACTAGTCCACCCATTGGAGTCTGGATGTAGGGGGTTTAGAGTAGGGGTAGAGGTGTCGCATTTTCACATTCTATATTAATGTTTAAGTTGTTTCTAACCTTTCCTCGAGTTACCGATCTTTTCAATTTGCCTCAACCTTGTTCTACACTTTCTAATATAAACAAACTTCTCAACTCTGTCTAAAAACTCTTGTTTATACGCAGCTTTACCGGATAATAACCTACGACACATCCATCTACTATGTGGTGGTCTATCTGTCTTATATTTTGATTAGCGATTAACAATTTATCAAATAATTATTTTTTCAAGACTCATCAAATGACGATTATCTTATAATCTCAACGAAATAAAAGCATCTATGATGTTTCTATCGAACATAACTTTCTTCAATCTAATGAATATATCAAATGTATAAGCATTATTCATTGAACAAACCATAAACTACCAATACGAATAAATTTTATCATCAAATTTACCATACCTAGGCATACTAACTCATATACATAAATCACAACATTATTCCAAAACTAACAACCATAACCTGCGAAGACGAATTCACTTCAAATTTCACACAATTAAGCACAATTTACTTCTAAAATGTCAAAAATCCTAAAAACAAATTTTAACAATTACATCCAAATCTAAACTCATAACATAACTTATATACATAAATTACACAATTACATATTTTCTACTTTAATTTCAATTAAAATGAAGATTATTTTGTATCGAATTCTCTAAAACCATAAATTTTATACTAAATAAACTAAACCCTACATACAACCAACAATGAAGAAGATAGAGACTGCGTACCTTGAAGGTGGTTGATTGGCAAAGGAGAGCAGGCTCGATGGTGGTGGCGAGGATCGACGACAGCGTGGAGGGGGTTTAGAGGCCGCCTCGCTCTCGGCTAACTTACTCTTTCACTTTTGCTCACTTAATCGCTCTCCCTCTCGTCACAGCTTGTGGTGAGCGGCGGGCAAGGGTGGCGGCGTCGGTGTTCAACAATGACTCTCTCTTCCTCTCACACTCTCGCTGCTCTCGCACTCTACCCCTCTCACAATCCCGCTGATGTCTCCGCCCGTTTTGCCCCAAATCTAGGGTTTTAAGTTTAGGTAGCGACAGAATCAAGCAACAGATTGATTATGTCACTACTTAAAAAAATTATAATTTTTTAAAAAATAAATTTAATTTCAAATATCTGTCGCTAATATCGCTCGTCCGTCACTAAGGGGAAAAATAACGATAGATTTTGTAGTTCGTCATTGTTTGTTGTCCTTTCGACAAAAGTCAATTTTCGTTGCTAATTTTGTCTCTCGGCAGTTGACGAGTTAGATTTCGTCGCTAAATAACGGTTTTGTAGAAGTGATTAGTTGATTGCGACTAGAAAACCTTCCAAGTGTTTCTTAGAGGTTTTCTATATTTACTAGGTCTTTAATCTAGTTAGGTGTGACATGTGGCATAACCAACTCTTGGCATTACCGAAAGTTTTTCTTTCTATTCTACATACCTAGTTGAGAGAGCCTTTGAGAGCTTTTCTCTTTCTCTAATCTTAAAGAGCACAACGTTTTAAAGATTATAACGTATACTCACTCATCATATTAGAGTGGATAATATTGTGTTGCCGGTGGTTTTTTTCGATTTGGGTTTTCCCGTAAAATTTATGTATCCATCACCTTATTTATTATTTATTGATTTATCAACTTTCCTACATCCCAAATCAAATTACATTTACGCTTCCACTGCATATTGAGTCCAATTGTAATACCAATAAGCATTGTAGGATTCACCTACTCCTAGGATGATGGCTCAAGAAAGTATCGATATTAGAAAATTCCGAGTCTTTATACCATAGGAGATAATATCATAAGGAGAATTACAAAGGATTTGAGAGAGAAAACCGAAAGTCATGTAACAATATAAAGTCGAGTAGAAAGTGGTTGTGTTTTAATTTTATTTTAATACATTTTTTGAGTTGTTTTTATGTGATTGGCAGCGTTTTCAATTGCTTGAGTGGTTGTGATATTTCCTAGTAGCCAACTATTGTAATGTGCCCCTTGATATGTATCTTGAGTTTTATTCATTTATTTATCGAAAAATAATAATATCGAATATTTCATAAATATGAAATATCCTAACTAGATTTCGTAAATAAAACTTAACCTATATTTTTTTGGGTAAGCGAGCCACCCGTTGAACCCCTATCTCGGGGAAAGCCCAACGAGCTTAACAGGCCGGGGATAGGGGAGTGTCAAGCCCATTAACCTCCACCACACAATATCCTCACAATTGAGGAATATTGTTCCCACCAAAATTCGAACCTAGGTGGGATGGGTGGAGGATAGAGCTAGTGGCCATCACGCCACTAGCCTCCTTGACAAAACTTAACCTATATATACTCATAATGCATCAATTTATTTCAATACATGCAGTGCGGACCAGTGGGATCACTGACCCCTTTCAAAAACAAATAAAATTTTTATATAACAAATGATTATAAATAAAAGTTGGTAAATGAGTTAGTACGTGTTGTATAATACAAACATAAGGTTGGAGGTTTGAGTCTTATTATTGACATTTTTTTTTTCAAAATTTAACTTTTCAACTGCCTTTTATTTCATCTTTCTTTCCCTTTTATTATTTAGTTTATTTCAACCCCTTCCTTAAATTCCTAAATACGCCACTAAATACATACATGGTTATCTCTCTTGGCAAAACTATGACTATTTTTTATGGAATCCATCAACAGTAGACATCACACATATTCACAAGTCAATGAGACAAAGAAAAAAGACAATAGAAATTTTACATACAGCACACCAAATTCAGAACATATTGACTAATTAGAAAGAAATATGACACTAATCTATGGTAAAAAATATAGGTAATATCTCATATGTCAACTTTTTTTATGTAATATCTTTTTTATAAAACCACAATTTGTTTTCCAGTCTCCAGGGTTCCTTTCAACCAAAAAAAAAAAACTCGAGGAAATATAGACAAATTAATTACAATATAATACTGAAAAATTTCATTAGTTTACAAAAAGTTGAATTATAAATTAGTAAAGAATGGGGTTAAAGAATGGTAGAATATACACCATTATTAAGATTATCTAAAGATTGTTATTGCCATTTACTGATTTAGATTCTTGGAGATCTGAAATAATTGATAATAAACTAATAGTAAAATATAAGTGAATAATTCTAGTACATATGGAAAAGAATGAATATGATTTTGATTTTAATAGAAATTTAAAGACAAATTATATTAGAGCGAGAGCGAAAGCTTTGGTTGGTTCCCAAGCGTACCAATTTTCAGATCAGTATTTTTTTCCTGGCTCCTGGGGAGGAAGTGATTTCATGTGCTAAAGTAAAAAATTGAATTAAAAATTCATAAAAGGTTAATTTGTGTCATTGTGTGGTGGGGACTGCGATTTGGGAATGTTTACAGCATACAAGCACGTTAATAATAAAAAGATAAATATGGATTATTAAAGCTCAACAAATATATAATATATATAGATATTTCAAAGATAGGGTTGTGAGTGGTGACTTGGAGTTATATAGTCTATAGTTTAGTAAACTGTAAAAGAGAACATGGGTTGACATTCGTTCAATGTTGTTTTTTTTTATGGGAAAACGTGATCTCATTTCCATGCTAAAATGTGCATAATGAAAATTTTTAATAGGATAACTTCCCATCCAAAAATTCTCGGACTCTAAAGGAATTATTTTGGCTAAGTGATAAACCGTCATATTAATGTTCCTTTTGACATGAGACCACTTATAAAAAATAAAATTATTAAAAAAGAATAATAAATCATTTAGGACAAGATCAAACTCGCTAAACAAGTTTTTGGGCATGGTTAGTCTTTGAATAAGTGGGAAACAATTTGATTCAATTATAAAATTCATATAATGAAAACACTTACCCAGTCGCTCCATAATGTCATTTTCGCTTCAGCTACACTTGCCCACCAATATGCCTATACACTTGACCCCATTAGCACCACTTTACCATGTTCATTCCTGGCCACTACACATAATCCAACCCCATCTGCCCTCTTGGATGGATGCATTAAATGTAACATCCCGAACCCCATCCTAAGAGTATTGTATCATCGTAGTTACTAAAAAGGAACTCCAAAGGTTAATTAAGGTGTCGATTTGGCTTTCTAATTCCAACTTAAAGGTAATAGAGGTGATTTTACGCCTCACTAAAAAAATTTTGAAAATTTCGACAGAGTTCGTCTACAATATGGCCTATCCCCTTCTCTTAAAGCTCTAAAACGTGAATAAAAACCACAATATAACTCAACGAGCCCCACACTTAGAGTACACAACTCAACGGCCACACGCCGGAGTCCAACCAACATGCCTTAAAACTTAAAACAACCTAAATGGTTCATAATACAACTAATACAATAATATTAACTTAGTTACAAGTTACAACAATTAGAAATATATGGAATGGACGTCAGCAAGCTCATGCCACTTAGAACTGTCACTAGCAAACAGAAACAACACACATGAGTCCAAAATATGCTAAAGTACAAGACACATCGCATGATAGAGTACTCGCAATCGGGAGGCGGAGAAATGGAGTGAACAAATGACAAGCTCAGTGGGTAATCTTATCCCAAAATTTACAACATTCATACTTCATCCGCCTGTGATAATCCATGTCATAACCTTCGCTCCATAATCATGATCTTCCATTAAACACATCATGTGTGCCACACATCACTCAAGCCACTATTCCCACATTCCCGAGCTATCTTGCTAAATGAATCAAACTTAGTCAAAACAAGATAAAACTTTAGTTATTTAGTAAGCACACAAATTCATGCAGTTCAATACCGAATCACATTTCCAAATTTTCTCAAACAAGGTTCTGCATTTGTCACCAATTACTCAAAACATCGAGTCTATTTTCAGGAAAATCCCCTACAACTTATCATTATAACATTTCGATCCCTTAAAACCGAGTTTCGAAGTTATTAACAACTCATTGCATTTGAATCAACATTCTAGGCTACGGACTCGAACTAGCATTTCATAGTTTCGGGCGCGACCCGTAATAAAGGCTCCTAGGATTTATCTCTAGGAAGTCTCCGGTCGAGCATCTCGATACACAAGGGCCCCGGTTGGAACCCTTCATGGAAGTATCCGATCGGGCATACCGATACGCAAGGACCCCAGTTAGAACCCTTCCCGGTGCTAAACAATCTTAGCCCACTTGATTCAAACAAACGTAAACACATTCATTAAACTATTTCGGACAACATTCTCAAATCAGTTTAACACACTAGAAGGCATAACACCACGTGTCACCCCTCTAAATCTAGTTTCATTTCTTAGGAATATGTTTTCATGTTTAAAAAGCGGATATCAAGACATCATACTCAAGAATCATTTTGAGTAAACAAAACTCCTTTTAGAACTAACCACTTGAAACGAATTGACTATCCATTGTCACATTCAAGTTTAATCACGCACGTTTAGCACTTTCTTTGCCTATTCCGAGCATGACAATCAAATTCACAGTAATATCACACGAATACCTAATATACTTCAACTATAGCTTCCCTTTTCCTCTTATCTCGCATTTAAGCTCCTTTAGTAACACATTTCCATTAAATCACACATTAAACGCCACATGATTACCACTATAACAACTTAGGGTTCCAAACATCATTTTGACCCTCTATACTCTAAATTCACATTCCTTTTCTATACTCCACACATTAGTTCTCAACAGTCTCGGTTCAATATAACTCGGAAACCACTCAGCCACAATAACCATAAGTCATTGCCATTTTCGACCTAAGGATTCACAACTCATCATAGTTCGATATATTTACTTCAAATTCTCATATTATGTCTCCCTGACTTGTTATTTCACTAATCTAATCTCCAATGAACCAAAATAACCACAAACAGACTAATATTCCCCATCTTTGATTCAATTTCGCGATTTCCTTCATCTAACCAATAAATTTCCAATTACGACTTCCCATTTCAAGTTACTCCAAGGTCAATTTCACATACTCAATCCACTAATTCTATTCCTTAATTTATTGATATTTCACTCGTTAATCCATTCTACTATGTCACACAATCAAACTACTCAATATACTTCTAAACGGGTATTCAATCACAAACATGATAAACTTAGGAACTATAAACTTCAATCAAACGGGAATAAATTCACATACTAAGTCAATTAAATCGTTCCATTAATTCACAAGTTGAATTACCTACCTTGAATTCTAGGGTTTGAGTAGTTGAGGGATTTCGAGCTTTCCCGCTTACTATTCGTTCGTCCTGTCTCTCTCGCTTACTCTCAATGCTCTATTTCGGGTTCCGAATTTGGTTCTCCCACTCGCTTCCTCTTGCTTTTGGTTTGGGCCCCCTTCCTGGTTCACAACCTCTCGAACTCTCTTTCTCGTCTTTCCTCGTTTTGGGTTCTAGATTTAGGTCTCTATGGCTTTCTCTGCTTCCTCTCGCTCCTCTCCTTGGTTTCGCTGGTTGGTCTTTCCAATTTCCCTTTCTCGGTCTTTGGTTCATGTTCCTCTTGCTGACCTCCCTTTCTCTCACTTTGTTCTTCTTCTTAGTGCTCGGCTCCCACTCTCTCGGTCTCCTACCTCCGCTTCTCAATCCCTCTCACTCCCTCCCTCTCATCCTCGCTCTCGGCCTCTCTCGCTCTCGGTCTCTTGCTTCTCCTCTCTTTTCCCCGTTCTGTTTCTATTCTCTGTCCTTCTTCTTCCTTCTGCCTTCCATTCTCTTTTTAGCCCCAACTTTCTGTCTCACTACCACCCGATAATCGGTGCCTCCTTCTCACATTGGACCCCCAATTTACTTCCTTTTGCCCAAATAAGCCTTCTCCAATAAAAACCAATTCCTACCTTTTCCCCTTCCTGAACTTTTATGTTTTCCTTGTATAATATTATAATAGGTTGGTTATGACAACACCTAACCGCGCATAAGTTTTTGTTCGGATATAGTTTCGGAGATGGGCAATTCCTCGATTTATTTTATTTAGCATTAGTACCGGAAAGAACGTCAAATATAATATACAATTTATATATATATAATTAATTAATCACCTAATAGGTTTAATTAAAGCTGCTGGCACAGAGTTAGCCGATGCTTATTCCCCGTATACCGTCATTGCTTCTTCTCCGGGATAATTACCTTAATTAAGGTTATGGGTATTAGATTTCTTCCCTCAAAATTTGTAAAGGGGCATATAGTATTTAGGACAAGTAAGATAGAAGGTAAGTACATGAATCTCATCAAGCATACCGAACATGGAAGAAGACTTAATCGGACAACTATTTTCAGCCACATTTATTAGAATTCTTATGACCATCTTAATGTGTGATGTGACTTTCCTTTCGAATCTAGTCATCAAATTCTTGAAGTAGCAAAGATAGAGATTCGATTTAAAGGGCATGAGCGAGTAATCATTTCAAAGTCATCCAAAGTAAGTTTGAAAAATATTAAGAGAAGTTAATGAGTTCCAGTCTCCTTTCTACCATCATTTTCGTACGTCCGCTCACTTAATTACGAGGCTCAAGGAGCAAATCGTGTCAAAAAAGGGCAAAAAGTGGGCTTGGAAGCTACGATTTCAACACTTGTTTTGCAATAAGTACCGATATGCCAATCGTGTGCCTAACCAGCCAATACATTGACCTTCTAGTTGTGCACGAATACACATTTGGCACATATAAGATTTCCTTCTATAAATTCAATAATACAACCAAGATGATACCAATGCAATCATGTTAAATCAATTTCATTTCAAGGTATACAGGAGATAACTATTGACTCGGCACACGCATAGTTCAAATATATCCTAGGTTATTTCAATTTTGTACTACCATATTACACTCTAATTCCTTATTCTCTATAGCTAGGAGACTCTATGGCCAAGCTAGTTGGATTATCTAATTCAACAATTTATCTATAAGTGCGTTAACGGCCAAACGGTAACAATGACACGCATGCTAGGCAACTAACATTACTAAGGGAAGTAGACGAAACTCAAAAGCAAAATCGAATGCGGATGTCGAACCAAATTAGCACTTAAAAGCAACAAAACTATAGGCGATTATATATCCGAGGCAAAGAGATCATTAGACGATTCATGGTAACCATAGTAGGTAATAGGTTTCTATGTCATTCTTTCTCTTTTCGTGGAAGTTAGATCCAAGCCTACGATCTTTAGGTAAAGCTTAAGCTTATCTAACTCCCAAGGTTTACAGAGAACCCAAAGAAATTACTTCAAAAAAAAAAAATTTGACCTTTATATCACCCACAAGGAACCATCACATATAAACTTAGAATGATGGAGAACATGATTTGAACATTCATCAATCAACTCTTCCTGGTGTGATAATTCACTTAAAGAACTTAGGATAAGGAATATATAACCCTTGGTGTGAATCACTTAGCTCCTTTTTAATCTCATACTTGGCTCATTACATCCTTTTCTCCCAATTTCTCAAGGTTGGGACTCACAAAAAATCTCTATGGTTATATCATCCACCGATGACAATGTAGTAAACCCAAGTATATTGGGACTCATAAAAAATCTCTATGGTTATATCATCCACCTGATGACAATGTAGTAAACCCAAGTACATTTTGCTCTGCGGTCAACCTAATAGGTGGCTAACTACGCCTAATTTGCGGAATCATTTCGTTATGAAGACTCGGGTTTTAACTTTAAGTCATTCTTAGTATTACATGAAGACTCGGGTTTTGACTCTAAGTCATTTTGAGTATTACATGAAGACTCAGGTATAAATCCTATCTCTTTTAAGTTTTTATTCCAAATCATTCTTAGCACTATAACAACTCTTATCTAAGTTTTCATTCTGTTTTGATCGACTTAGAAAGCGCCTTATTGCATATCTCCTACACCAATGTTTCGACTCACTCGGACATCACTCAAAACTATCGCATGCTCAAATAATTTCTCTAATACTCTTATTCCGAGCACTAACTTTGTATTGCAACGCAAAGTGAATTATAGCGTTAATTCTTTATTCGAAGTGAGTTTATTTCCTTGAGAATTATTTGACCGGATCAAGTTGTTATACTCTAATGTTCTCGCACTTTTAACTTGATCATTTTTAGGATTGACTCAAGATGGAATTTGAGTATATTGAATATTAGACTCAGAAAATTTCATTCCTTTAGGCTAAAGGTAATTAAGCATTTAATTACTTTAATTTAATTATTATCTCGTGCCTAATCTTGGACCAAAGTATTTTATATACTTTAAGAACCAATGTGGTTTGCTTTTGTAGGTTATTCAAACGAGGCTAAATTCTTTTGAATTACAAAAGCAACCGGCTTCTAGCTATTAAGCACTAGCGGACAAGTTTTAGCTACTTCGGACATGGCTCGGACACCGTGTCGTGGTTGTTTGTTTCCAAAATTGGAAAACTCCAACTCTAGGTTTAACGGTTGTTTCCACCTTAGCTTTCAGTCACCACCAGTTGATTGGAACATCTTTTTGAGCCAAGTGCCATTACATAACGATTAGATCCCAACGTATCTTTTCGAGTGACTTAGAAAAGCCATTACAACGGCTAGTGAACACTTCGTCTAGAACCAAGACTTAACGGTCACTCTGCCGCTTGGCTATAAATAGAAGCCATTCCACAAGAATTGAAGATTTCGAATATATTGCTGGAACTCGAATTTATTGTTGAACTTATTGTTGTTCTCATTCTTACTCAATCTTCTATTTACAACTCCAAGTCTGTATTTAATATTATCCGAGTTGTAAAGAAAGTCTTGTAATTAGTTACATTCATTTCTTACTTTCTAAGTAAGGTCCCTTGACCGAACTGTAAGCGTTAACTCAGCTCGCTTATCCCCGATTGTAAAGGTTACCTCTATCGGGAAGTACTAGATCGGATAAGGGAACTTCGAGTCTAGGAAAACATTGTAAGGAATTATTTAAAGGGGCAATTCTGGTTGAGTCAGTCCTTCGTATTTTGTTGATTCAAAACAGTGGATTTGACTTGGCATTTGGATTAACACTGTCCGTTGTTTTCTGCCCCGGGAGGGTTTCCCGTATATTTGTGTTATTGCCTTTCCGAGTCCATTCTAGACTCATAATCTGCTTTGAGTTTGTATTAGTGCAAAAATTGTTTAATTTTCTTCATCACCCTATTCACTCCCTCTAGGGTGACTTAGACTCTCCAAGAGCAAACCTTTAATTGGTATCGAGCCTAGCCTTTCAAGAGGATCTTAGTATCCAAAGGTATAAAGATCGGATGGCTTAGAACAATTGAGAGTTGGATGAAGAAAGATCATCCACCAAACCACCGAAGTTCAAAGGGTCAAACTTTGCCCAGTGGAAGAAGATGATGGAATGTTTCCTATTGGACAACGATGAAGATGTTTGGAACATCATCCAAGCCGGCAACTACATTCCAATGAAGATACGGAACACAACTCTTGTACCTAAAGCCAAATCTGAGTTCACCACCGAGGAGATCGAGAAATTCGGAAAGAATTTCAAAGCTATAAACACACTAATGTGTGCCATTAGCACAGTAAGAATACAACAGGGTCTCATCTCGTGACACAGCCAAAGAGATGTGGGATACTCTTGTCAACACCTATGAAGGAACAAGCTAAGTGAAGCAAGCGAAGATAAGTCAATATCTTCACAAGTATGAGTTGTTCAAGATAGAGCCAAAAGAAAACATCACTCAAATGTATGTTCGGTTCACAGAGATTACCAATAATCTCAAATCTCCGTGTAAAAAGATCTCTCATGAAGAAATGTCTAGAAAGATGCTGAGATATCTACCAAAGAAGAGATGGGATCCTAAGGTGACAGCCATTGAAGAAGCTTAGAACCTCTCTCAACTAAGGCCGGACGAGCTTATTGGCAAGCTAATCACCCACGAGATTCATTTGGAGTAAGAGGATGTCAAGGTCAACACCAAAAGAATATTGCACTGAAGGCCTCGGAAAGGAGAGGTGAAAGTCCGAGCTCCTCGGAATTAGAATAGGATCCTATGGCACTCATAGCCTGTGACTTCAAGAGAATGATGAAATACAAGAAGTGGGAAAAGAGGCCAAAGGATGAGTTCTACAAGAAAGATAAGAAGGACAGAAAAGGTAAATATTCTTCTCCTTCAAAGTTATCTTTATCTAAGAACTCTGGTTGCTATGAATGTGGCAACAAGGAGCACATAGTCGAGACTGTCCCAAGAGAAAGAAGGGCGAGAAAGAAAAAGGCTACGATGGCTACCTGGAGTGATGATGACTCATCCGAAGAAGATAACTCGGATGACTCAAAGTGTTTTATGGCACTTACGGACTCGAAGCTGAATTTAGGTTAGACAATGAGGACTTAGATATTGATGAGGTAGTTGAATACTTTCTCAAATTTTCAAAAGTTGATCTAGCAAGATATATTTTCACTTTGGAAGAAAAGTCCAATTCGACTCGTTCCAGTTCAAAGAACAACTTGAGTCTCTTACTGATGAGAGCAAGGCTTTGAAAACTAATTGGAAAAACTAAGACAAAATATAAAAGAACTTGAGACCAGTACTCAAGCAAATGAGACTATGTCTAAGTCGCTTAGAACACGGAATGAGCAAGCTGAAAAGAAATCTTAATGAGTCTTAAGAGCTTGTTTTGAAATTCACTCAAGGTTAGAAATATCTTGATATGCTATGAGGCTCTCAATGTGTATCATTCAGGAAAGAAGGACTTGTCTTCAATGAAGAAGAGGAATCAAAATCGTATTCTAATCTTTTCAAAACTAATTCCAGAACCATAAAGTTCGGGAAGGCTGAGTATGGTCCCATTCATACAAATGAACAGAGGACTAAGCCTGGACCAGTTTACGGAAAAAGCCTTCTCCTCTCATTTACAAAAGAAAAGATTTTAAAAAGAAAGAGACATAGACTCAATTTTCTCGGAAGGAAAACTCTAAATCGGACCGGACCTAAAATTATCCAAATGCAGGTTCCTAAAAGTGCCCTTCCTCAGCAAAGGACCACAGAAAAGGGAGTTACTGGGTTCGTAAGAGGAAGTGAGAAGTTTAGTTTGTCTTTGTCTTTGCTCACGCCGGATGTCATGAGATTCAAGACTCTTATCCGAGTTAGAAGATCCGAAAGGAGGAAACGTCACATTTGGAGATAAGAGCAAAGGCAAGATAGTAGGGATTGGCAAAATTGGTGAAGGAAATAACACAGTCACCCCGAGTGTACCTTGTCAAAGGACTCAAGGACAATCTCCTTAGCATTTCTCAGCTGTGTGACAAAGGTAAAGAGGTAATATTCACCCATACCAACTGCTACATTTATGATGTAGTCTCCAAAGAGACTAAGCTCTCAGGTCCGAGGTCCAAGTAACACCTACATTATTCCACTCTCTTATTCAAGCCAGAATTTATCTTGTTTGAAAGCATCCGTGAATGATGATTCATGGACTTGGCATTGTAGACTAGGTCATATTAGCATGCATACTATCAAGAAACTTGCATCTCATGGATTGGTTAGGGGTCTACCCAACTCTGCATTTAAGAAAGATAAAATCTGTGACGCATGCACAAAAGGTGAACAGGTTAGGTCATCTTTCAAACCACTCAAAACCGTGTCTACATCCAAAGTGCTTGAATTGCTTTATATGGATTTGTATGGTGAAATTCCTTTGAAAAGTCTTGGAGGTAAATCATATGTACTTGTTATTGTTGATGATTTCTCACGATTTACTTGGGTATGTTTTCTCAAGAACAAGAATGAAGCCTTCAAAGAGTTCACTAAGCTCTGCAGGAAAATTCAAGTAGAGTCTCGGACTCGGATCGGGAGGATTCGAACCGACCATGGAAAGGGGTTCAACTACTCAAAATTTGCAGACTTCTATGATAACTTCTCCACACCAAGAACTCCTCAACAAAATAAAATAGTGGAGAGACGAGAGAAGAACTCTTGAAGAAATAGGAAGGACTATGATGATTGAAAATGATCTACCTCACTATTTCAGGCCGAGGTAGTCAACGAGATCAAATTACACACTCAATAGATGCCTCATCAATCCCATCTTGAAGAAAACACCCTACGAGCTTTTACAAAGGAACGAAACCCAACATCTCCTACGTCGGACCATTTGGATGTAAGTGCTTTGTGCACAACAATCGTAAGAAGCATCCGACTAAGTTTGATGCTAGGTCGGATGAAGGAATATTTCGGGTTACTCATCTCATAGCAAAGCTTATCGTGTTTTTAACAAAAGAACTAACAAAGTTGAAGAAAGTATCCACGTTGTTTTTGATAAGATTAATCTTGGCAGGATAAGTGAGTCCATATTCTCGGATCTTAGGCTTAACACGGATGAAGACGACCTTGTTGAAGCTGAACTCGTAAAGAGTCAAAACAGAACTACCGAGGCAACTCATAATGGAGCAACTCAAAATGTTATGACTCAAACTGAACAAATTCAAGAGCCATCTCGGAATGCTAAAGAACAAGTCAATGAGACTCAAGCAAGATCAACAAACCGAAGATTAGCCTATTCAACCAACAAACTTGGTAAATCGAAGCTCGAAAACATACTTTTTAATATCAATAGTGGGGTAAGGACTTGATCTTCTTTGCGCAATCTGTGTGCATTTTCTGCATTCATATCATTAATAAAACCCAAAAATGCACTAGAAGCCATAAATGAGCCTGAATGAGTAGAAGCATGCAAGAAGAGCTCAATCAATTTGAAAGAAACCAAGTCTTGACTTTGACCGAACGACCATCTAACCACCCAGTCATAAGAACCAAATGTGTTTTTAAGAACAAACTAGATAAGAAAGGGTTGGTAGTCGAAATAAGGTTAGACTTGTTGCCCAGTGGTTACAATCAAGAAGAAGGAATTGATTGTGGGGAAACCTTTGCACCTATTGTTAGGATTGAGGCAATCAAAATCTTGTTGTCATTTGCATCTAGCATGAATATCAAGCTTTATCCAATGGATGTCAAAAGTGCTATTCGAATGGTTTCATTCAAGCGAAGTTTATGTTGAGCAACCCCTGGATTTGAAAACTCGGAATTTCCAAATCATGTTTTCAAATTGCAAAAGGCTTTATATGGTCTTAAACAAGCTCCCAAAGCTTGGTATGAAAGACTAAGCAGTTTCTTGGTTGAAAATGATTTCAAAAGAGGTAAGATCGAAACTCTACAGAGGTATGATTGGATCTCTACTTTATCTCACATCTAGTAGGCCGGATATCATGTTCGAGTGTCCGCCTTTGTGCAATATTTCAAGCTAATCCAAAAGAATCACATCTCACTACGGTGAAGAGAATTTTCGAGATATCTTGCAGGGACTCGGAATCTTGGTCTATGGTTTTCAAAAGACTCGAACCGACTCTCACTAGATATTCGGATGTCGATTATGCTAGATATAAAGTTGATAGAAAGAGCACATAAGGAGCATGCCAATCTCTGGGTCAATCTCTCATCTCTTGACACTCAAAGAAATAAAATTTTGTTGCTCTATCAATCGCCGAGGCTGAGTACATTGCAGCTGGAGCTTGTCGTGCTCGCGATTTTATGGATCAAGCAGACACTTGAAGGATCTAAGGCTTTCATTCACATCTATCCCAATCAAGTGTGATAATTAAAGTGCAATCAACATTACCAAGAATCCGGTTCGAGTACTCAAAGACAAAGCATATTAAGGTCGGGTATCATTTTCTAAGAGACCACTCGAGAAAGGTGATATTGAACTTGAATTCATTCCTACGAAATTTCAGTTAGCTAATATTTTCATTAATCAACTTAGTGAGGATCAGTTTTGCTTTATTAGGAATGAGCTTGGTATGATTAATGCATGATTATGTGATTTATTAAGTGAAATACCCTTGCATAATTATGTGTTATATGTTTTTAATAACAAATGGATCGATTGATAGAGTGAGACTGCGCTATGAGTTATTAGTTCTATGAGTGTTCCGAGTCACTCGGAAAACATACTAGGTCGGACTCGGCGTTTGAGCAAAATGGACATCAAAGTTCTAGGATTATTTCTAGATAAATGGAGAATTTCATAAATGTTTTCGAAAAGTCTCTCTTCTCTCTCTCGGACGCGCGTTTCGAGTCAAAGAATTCTAGCCGTTGGAAGGAAGCTCGCTAGAATACTAGTCATTGGAGTGTAAAACATCACACCCATTTGAGACTGCCTTTTGGACTTTGGTTTAGACCGAAGGCTGAAGGTCATTTCTTCTCACTATAAATAGCATCCCTTTGTCTTGGTTTTATTACTTTGCTCTCTACTCTCTTCTCTCGAAGTCTTTGTTCTCTCTCATTCACTTTCCGAATTCAAAGCTCTCTCTCTCTCTCTCGTCTCTCGTTTCCTTTCTGTTTCTCACCTCACACAATGCCTTTCTGTTTCTAACCTCACACAACACCTAAGCGAGGTTCAGGACCGGAGCTCTTGGTGTCTACAACTAAAAAGCCTCGCACCAAGAATACTCAAGAGGGAAACTCCAACCCCTTGAAAATCTTAATCGCCCAACACTTTACGTTGGATGACAAGTTCTTCCAAAACACTTCCTTTTCATGGTTAAAACCCATTCAAGACACTCGGAGTCTACAATTATTTGTGCTTCAGTGATTTCATCTATCCGGAACTCGTCGTCGAGTTCTACTCTAACATGTCCTATTTTGAAGGCGTCATCACCTCAAAGTCCAAGGGAAGGTTGTTCACATTAACCTCCCTCTTCTTCATAAAATTTTCAAAGTTTCTTCTCTCTTTATCAACTCCAATCCTATACCTTTCGTGGAAGTCACGGATGACTTCTTTGAAAAATATGCCAAAGAAGTACCGAGTCACGAAAGAACTTCTCTGTGACTCGGATGAAATTTGAGGTAAGGTCTGCTCTGTTTCATTCCGATGAGAACCTTCTTTTCTCATCATTCTAGCAAGGAGAATCCAAAATCCAAGATTCTCAAAGCCTTATTTGACATTCCGGAGAGCTACGAAGTAGACCTCTTCCCTTTTATTATCGAGTAGATGGCCTCCGTGCCAACTCAATCCAAAAATCCGCTCATTTTCTCTTTGGAGCTCTCTTGACGTTTGTTTTCAAATAGTTCAAGATTACTCTTCCCTCGGATCCCAAAGCTATTTTTGAGGCTACCATTGTTGTTGGCGAAAAGAACTTCGAGGTTATGGATACCGGGAGGTAAAACCCGGTGTTTAGGTTTATTCTTCCGAGATTCCACCTCTCTCTTCTCCACCAGCTCGGAAAGCACTAGCACTTCCCCTTCCTCTACTGGTCCCTCTACTTCTATACCACCTCCTCCTCCTTCTACTATGGCTTTTACCGCAATGGTAGAAAAGTTCGCTTCGTGTCCGAACAACTTCATAACACCGCCCGCTCTCTCAAACCGATCTATCAAGGCTTGGTGATCAACCGGAAGGTCGGCCGGTCTCGGATCCAGGAGTGTCGGACCCTTATGCTTGAGTTCAAGGCCATCATGAACGAGCAACGCCAGCAACTCCAACTTCTCCAAGAACGTATGTCTAACGCCGCTCAGGACCTGTAAACTTCGGATACTACCGAGGTGTCCTCCAGCTCAGCCAAGTCTACCTCGGCTGAGGTAGAAGAAGAAGTTGAAGCAACAGATGAAGAAGGAGCAACTCAACCGGAAGAGGAGAAAGAGAAGAGAAGGAAAAAGAAGAGAGAGAACAAGAAGAGGCTACCCCACCTAAGGGACAAGGCGCAACGTAACTCCGAACCGAGTTGATCTCCTCATATCACGATCCGAGTGGGTCGGAAGAAGCTGGGGACGTCGGTTAGTCCAAAGCTACCGGCTCAAGCATAGCCTTATGTTGTCTTTTAGGAAGATGAGCTCGAGGAAGATTTGCCCTCGGCTCGAACCAACGAACAGAGCCACTTCCGAACATCCCCGTGTTGCTGCCGCCAGGATCATCCACCTCCTCCCAAGCTTATCAGCACAGGCGCACCGCCTGTCCCTCCTCCTCCCGACAACGAAACCCCCTCCTCTTAATCTATTTCTCTCTTGTCTATTTCTATTTTTTTCTGTTTTTGTCCAACATTGGTTGTACTTGGATTGCTATTTTCTTCCTTTCTTTTTGCCAAAATGCTAGGGGAGAAAATCTAGAAAACTTGATGTTCAGTGTAGGGGAGTTCACTCATCTCTCGAGCAATGAATGAATTTTATTTTTCCGAACGGACTTGTTTCGAGTTATATCCTTTTTATTCCTTTCTATCTTTATGCTCTAATATAATTTGCTCATTTACTTCTTTGCTCTCGATTTATTATCCGCACAACCGTTCCGAGCTATGATATGATCTCGAACCGCATTTTATAAGTATCATCCGTCACTCTTTACTCGACACTTAAGAGAACATTACTTCCTGTTCGATTATTGAAAATGAAAACTCATGTTTGGCACTAACAAGTTTCTCTCTTATGTATGGAATGCCTTTCATCAAAAAAGGGAGATTGAAGACTCGGGTTTTAAATTTAAGTCATTTTGAGTATTACATGAAGACTCGTGTTTTTACTCTAAGTCATTCCGAGTATTACATGAAGACTCGGATATAAATCCTATCTCTCTTAAGTTTTGATTCCAAGTCATTCCGAGCACTATAGAAACTCTTATCTAAGTTTTCATTCTATTCTAACCGACTCGTAAAGTGCTTTACTACATATCTCCTACACCGATGTTTCGACTCACTCGGACATCACTCAAAACTATCGCATGCTCAAATAATTTCTCTAACACTCTAATTCCGAGCACTAAATTTGTATTTCAACACAAAGAGAATTATAGCGTTAATTCTATATTCTAAGTCAGCTTTATTTCCTTAAGAATTATTTGACCAGATCAAGTTCTTATACTCTAATGTTATACTCTTTTATTGACTCAAGATGGAATTTGAGTATATTGAATATTAGACTCGTAAAATTCCATTCCCTTAGGCCAAAGATAATTAATCATTTAATTACTCGGATGTAATTATTATCTCGTGTCTAATCTTGGACCAAAGCATTTTATACTTTGAGAACCAATGTGGTTTGCTTTTGTAGGTTATTCAAACGAGGCAACTTCTTTTTAATTACAAAAGCAACCGACTTCTAACTCTTAAACACAAGTAGACAAGTTTTAGCTACTTATGGACATGGCTCATACACAGTGTTAGAATTGTTTGTTTCCAAAACTGGAAAACTCCAACTCTAGGTCTAACGGTTGTTTCCACCTTAGCTTTCGGTTGCCACCAGTTGATTGGAACATCTTTTTGAGCAAAGTGTCATTACACAACGATCACATCCCAATGGATCTTTTCCGAGTGACTCAAAAAGCCACTACAACGGCTAGTGAAGACTTCGTCAATAACCAAGACTCGACGGTCACTCTGCCCGGTTGGCTATAAATAGAAGCCGCTCCACAAGAGTTGAAGATTGCTGAACATATTGCTGGAACCGAATTTATTGTTGAACTTGTTGTTGTTCTCATTGTTACTCAATCTTCTATTTACAACTCCAAGTCTCGTATTTAATATTTTCCGAGTTGTAAACGAAGTCTTGTAATAAGTTACATTCATTTCTTACTTTCTAAGTAAGGTCCCTTGACTCAGCTGTAAGGGTTAACTCAGCTCGCTTGTCCCCGAATGTAAATGAAGACTTAGGCTCGAATCTAAATCATTCTCAGTACTACCCAAACACTCAAGTACAAATTGCATCCCTCCTAAGTTTTGATAACAAGTCATTCCGAGTGCTATAGAAACTCATGCATAAGTTTTCATTCGATTCTAACCGACTCGTAACACAAATTCTCGTCTATCTTCTAACATTGATGTTTCGAGTCACTCGGACATCACTCGATTTATCGCATATTCAAATAATCTCTCTAACACTTTTTATCGAGGCTTTGATCGCATATTTTAAAGTAAAGTGAATTACAATGTTAATTCATCTTTCTAAGTCGGTTTGTTTGTTTGAGAATTATTTGTCCGGATCAAGTTCTTATACTCGATATTTTCATTCTTAAACATGATCTTTCTTAGGATTGACTCGATGGAATTTGAGGATAATGAATATTAGACTCGTAAAATTCCACTCTTCTAGGCCTCGAGATAATTATGCACTTAATTATCTTAATTAAATTATTATTTGTGCCTAATCTTGGACCAAGGTATTTTATACTTTGAGAACTAAAATTGTTTACTATTGTAGCTTATCAAAATGAGATTATCTCATTTTTGAAATACAAAAGTCAACGGCTTCAAGTCGTCAATCACCAGCAGACAAGGCTTTTCTACTTCTAAACAAGGCTCGGACACTCGTGTGTAGGGTTGTCTATTTCCAAAACTGGAAAACTTCAACGCTAAGCTCAACGGTGGTTTCCACCTTACTTTTCACACATCAACAGTGATCGGAGTACCTTTAGGAGCCAAGAGTCGTTGCACAACGTTCACATCCCAACGGATCTTTTCTAAGCGACTCGGAAGAACCGTTACAATGGTACAAAAGAACTTTTGTTCGGAAATTAGTCACAACGGCTAATTTGCTTGGTCATCTATAAATAGAAGTCACCTCTTAAGATTTGAAGATTGCTAGAATTATTGTTGAAACACATTACTTAAAACAAAAGTCATTGCATTCATATTCAATCTTCTATTTATAACTCCCAACTTGTAATTCATACTTTCCGAGTTGTAAAGTCTTGTAATCGGTTACATACTTTTCTTATTTTCTCGAGTAAGGTCCCTTGACCGAGCTGTAAGGTTAACTCAGCTCGGTTGTCCCTAACTCTAAAGGCTCCCTCAATTAGGAAGTACTATATCGGATAAGGGAATTTCGAGTCTAGGAAAACTCGTAAGGAATTGTTTAAGGGAGCAATTTTGGTTGAGTCGATCTGCTACATTTTGTGGATTCAAACTAGGGGATTTGACTTGGTGCTTGGACTAGCACTCGTCCGTGGTTTTTGCCCCAGGAGGTTTTCCACGTATCTCCGAGTTTACACTTTTTTAGTCCAATTTAGACTTAGATTATCTTGTTCATTCCTTTCAAGCTTCAATTCTCTAAGTTTGTTAAAATTTCCTCATTACCCTATTCACCCCCTCTAGGGTGACTAAGACTCTCTAAGAGCAAACCTTCAATTGGTTTCGGAGCCTAACCTTTCGGAAAGGATCTAACAATCTAAAGGTCTAAAGATCGGATGGCTCGAACAACAGAGAGTTTGACGAAGGAAGATCTTCCAACAAACCACCTAAGTTCAAAGGATCAAATTTCATGCACTTGGAAGAAGCTAACGGAATGCTTTCTGCTTGACAACGATGAAGATGTTTAGAACATCATACAAGAAGGCAATTACATTCCAATGAAGATGGAAGATACAAGACCTGTGCCTAAAGCAAAGTTTGAGTACACCAATGAAGAGTCACATAAGTTCGTAAAGAACTTCAAAGCGATGAACATTCTAATGTGCGCTATCAGCTCGTAACGAGTACAACAAAATGTCAGCTTGTGACATAGCTAAAGAAGTGTGGGACACTCTTGTCAACACATATAAAGCAACAAGCCAAGTGAGACAAGCAAAGATAAGTCAATATCTCACAAATATGAGCTGTTCAAGATGGAGCCGGAAGAAAACATCAGTCGGATGTTTATACACTTCACCGAGATTACAAACAATCTCAAATCTCTAGGTAGAAAGATTTCCCATGAAGAAATGTGCAGAAAAATTCTAAGAAGTCTACCAACGAGAAGATGGGGTCTCAAGATGAGAGCCTTTGAGGAAGCTCATAACCTCTCTCAACTAAACCCGGACAAACCGATTGGGAAGCTACTTACCCATGAAATCCATCTCGGAAGAAGAGGATGCCGAGGTCAACACAAAAAAGAACATTGCGCTGAAAGCCTCGTAAAGTAAAGGAGAAAATCTAAGCTCCTTAGACTCGGAAGAAGATCCCATGGCACTCATTACCCGAGGCTTCAAAAGAATAATGAAGCACAAGAAATGGGAGAAGAGGCCAAGGAAAGAGTTCTATAAGAAAGATAAGAGGGACGAGAAAAGTTAAACACTTCTCCCCTTCAAAGTTATCTTTAACTAAGAACTCGATCTGTTTTGAATGTGGCAAGCAAAGATCATATAGTCAAAGACTGTCCAAGGAGAAAGAGGGACAAAAAGAAGAAGAAGGTTATGATGGCCACATGAAGTGATGAAGACTCATCGAAGAAGATGAGGATTCAGATGACTCAAAGTGTCCGATGGCACTAATAGACTCGGAAGTTTAATATGAGTCGACTCGACAACTCGGACACTCGGAGACAAATCCTCAAGAGGTAACTTAGAAAAGGACAAAAGGTCATTAGTACCTAGATAGTGGATGCTCATGCCACATGTCGGGAGATTCAAGACTCTTTTCTAAGTTGGAAGACTACAAAGGAGGCAAAGTCACTTTTGGAGATGAAAGTAAGGGCAAGATAGTTAGAATAGGCAAGATTGGGAAAGGAGATAACCTGGTCAGCCCAGTTTATCTTGTCAAGGGATTAAAGTACAATCTACTCAAGCATCTCTCAATTATATGACAAAGGCCAAGAGGTAAGGTTCACTCGGACAAATTGCTATATTTCGATGCAACCACCAAAGAGACTAAGCTCTCAAGTAAGAGATCGGTAATACTTACACTATTCCTCTTTATGATCCAATTCAGAATTTATCTTATTTAAAAGCATCTTTGCATGATGATTCTTGTACATGGCATTGTACACTAGGTCATATTAGCATGCATACTAGCAAAAAGCTTGCATCTTATGGTTTAGTTAGAGGTTTACCTAGCTGTGCATTTAAGAAAGATAAAATCGTGAAACATGCACAAAAGGGAAACAGATCGGATCATCCTTCAAATCTCTTAAAACTGTTTCCACATCTAAAGTGCTTGAAATGTTGCATATGGATTTATGTGGTGAAATCCTCGTAAAGAGTCTCGGAGTTAAATCATATGTACTTGTGATTGTTGATGACTACCCACTATTTACCTGGGTTTGTTTTCTTAAGCACAAAAATGAAGCTTTCAAAGAGTTCAAGCAAGCTCTACTGGAAAATTCAAGTAGATGTCGGACTCGGATAAGAAGAATTCGAACCGACCATGGAAGGGAGTTCGATTACTCGGAATTTATAGAGTTATGCGATAAGAATGGTATCTCTCACAACTTCTCAACAGCCAGAACTCCTCAACAGAATGGAGTAGTGGAGAGAAAGAATCAAACTCTTGAAGAAATAGGAAGCACAATGACGATTGAACATGATCTACCTTACTATTTCTTGGCTAAGGCGATCAACACAGACAAACTACACACCGAACGGATGCCTCATCAAACCCATTCTGAAGAAAACTCCATACAAGCTCTACAAGGGAAAGAAACCCAACATCTCATACTTCAAACCCTTCGGATGTAAGTGCTATGTTCACAACAATGGTAAGGATCACCCGACCCAGTTTGATGCTTGGTCGGATGAAGGTATCTTTCTATGTTATTCATCTCATAGTAAAGCATATCGTGTTTTCAATAAAAGAACTAACAAAGTGGAAGAAAGCATCCACGTTGTGTTTGATGAGATTGATCACGGAAAACCAAGTGAGTCAACGTTCTCATATCTATAACTCGATCGAGATGAAGATGATTTTTCCGAAGCCGAGCTCAGCATGTAATCAAAAGAAAGCATCTCGTAATAAGACATCTTAGAACATCATGACTCGGATCGAACCAGCTCAAGAGCCAGCTTAGAATGCTCGAAGATCAAATAGATGAGCAAGCTCAGTCGGATCGGATCATTGAAGATCAACCAGTTCAACCAACAAATCCGGTGAACCGGAGAACAGTAAAGCATTCAAATATGCTTCGAGCCACCCACTTGAGAACATCCTATCTCGACATCAATAGTGGGGTAAGAACTCGCTCTTCTCTCGCAAAATCTATGTGCATTCACTGCATTCATATCATTAACCGAACCCATAAATAAACTAGAGGCCCTAAATAAACCTGAATGGGTAGAGGCCATGCAAGAGGAACTTAATCAATTTGAGAGAAACCAAGTCCGGCTTTGACCAAACGACCTTCGACCACCCTATCACAGGAACCAAATGGGTTTTCAAGAACAAGTCTGGATGAGGATGAGTTGGTAGTCGAAATAAGGCTAGACTTGTAGCTCAAGATTACAATCAAGAAGAAAGGATTGATTGTGGGGAAACATTTGCACCAGCTGCTAGGATTGAAGCAATCGGAATCCTTTTGGCAATTGCATCAAGCATGAATATTAAGTCGTATCAAATGGATGTCAAATGTGCTTTTTGAATGGTTTCATTCAAGAGGACGTCTATGTTGAGCAACCCCCTGGATTTGAAAACTCGGAATTTCCAAATCATGTTTTCAAGTTGCAAAAGGCTCTTTATGGTCATAAACAAGCTCCCGGAGCTTGGTATGAAAGACTCGAGCAGTTTCTTAGTTGAAAATGATTTCAAAAGAGGTCAAATTGACAAAACTCTTCCCATAGAAACCAGGGGTAAAGACTTTCTTATTGCTCGGATTTATGTTGATGATATCATTTTTTGAGTTACTAATGAAAATCTTTGTCGAGATTTTTCTGAGTTAATGAGACAGGAATTCCAAATGAGCATGATGAGAGAGCTCAATTTCTTTCTTGGTCTACAAATCAAACAAGATAAAGGTGACATCTATGTCCATCAATCTAAGTATACGAACGAGTTACTCGAAGAAGTACAAGCTTCAAGATGCAAAACATATAGCAACACCAATGAATAGCAGCATGAAACTGGACTCGGACAAAAAGGTAAGGCAAGTAAATCGAAACTCTATCGAGGTATGATTGGATCTCTGCTATATCTCACATCCAAGTAGGCCAAATATTATGTTTAGTGTTTTTCCGTGTGCAAGATTCCAAGCTAATCCAAGAGAATCACATCTCACTCGTGGTGAAGAGAATTTATAGATATCTTGCCGGACTCACAATCTAGATCTATGGTTCTCAAGAGTCTCAAACCGACCCTCATTGGATACTCGGATGCTGACTATGCTGGATACAAGGTTGATAGAAAGAGCACCTCAGGAGCATGCTAGTTTCGGGTCAATCCCTTATATCTTGGCACTCAAAGAAGAAAAACTCAGCTGCTCTATCAACTGCTGAAGCTGAGTACATTACAGCAGGAGCATGCCGTGCTCAGATTCTATGGATTAAGTAATACTTGAAAGATCTTGGACTTTCATTCAAATCAATTCCAATCAAGTGTGACAATTAGAGTACAATTAGCATCACTAAGAATCCAGTTCAGCACTCAAAGACAAAGCATATTGAGGTCAGTATCATTTTCCGAGAGATCATTCTGAGAAAGGTGATATTGAACTTGAATTCATTCCTACGAAATTTCCGTTGGCTGATATCTTCACTAAGCCACTTGGTGAGGATCAGTTTTGTTTTATTAGGAATAAGCTTGGTATGATAAATGCATGATTATGTGTTTTCTAACAGAAATTATCTTGCATGATTATGTGTTACATGTTTCCTTCTTTGTCTTAATAACAATTGGTTCAGATTGACCCGGTGATACCGAGCTAGGAGTTATTATTTATTTGCGCTTTCGAGTCACTCGTAAACCTTACTCGAGTCGACTCATTTTTTAGAAAAATGGACTTCAAACTTATGAAATCATCCCTAGATTAGTGGAGAATTTCATAAATTTCTTTTACAATTTCTCTTTTTCTCTCTCTCTACCGGGCATATCAATCAGTGAACTAGCCGTTGGGAGAAAGACACTAGAATTCTAACCGTTGGAGACAGAACCGTCACACCTATCTCGAGGTGACCATTGGAGGTTTACGTCGAACGAATATCGAAGAACATTCCTTTCGCTATAAATAGCATCCCTTTTCCTTCATTTGGCTACTTTACTCTCTATTAACCTAAACTCTTACTCACTTACTCTCGCACTCAAAGCTCTCGAACTCTTAGTACTCTCTCTCTCTCTCTCTCGTTTCTTCGAGTTCACTCTCTTTCGCCTCAAACCTTTCAGCCATGCCTAAAAGAGGTTCAGCTCAAGACTTTCTAGGGTTTGTAACAAAGAAACCTAGAACCAAGTAAACCCAAGAGGGTCCTTTTTACCCCTCCAAAATCCTAGTCACCCAACATCTCACGTTGGATGACAAGTTCTTTCCAACCACAACCTTTTCGCGATCGAAGCACATAAAAACCACTCGGAGTCTACAACTTTCTTTGCTTTAGTGAGTTCATTTACCCAAAACTTGTGGCTGAGTTCTACTACAATCTTTCTTGCTCTAAGGGAGTCATCACCTTCGAGTTCATAACACTATGGTACGCATAAAGCTCTCTCTCTTCCATTGTCTTTTCAAAGTCTCTTCTATCTTTCTCAACTGCAATCACATCCCTTTCAACGAGATTACGGATAAGTTCTTTGAAAAATACGCCAAGGAAGTCCCCGAGTCATGCAAGAATTTTTATGTGACTTAGATGTAAACCGAGGCCGGACTTTTGTGCTTTCTCCCGATGCAAACTTTCTTCTCTCATCATTCCAAGTAAAGAGAATCCTAACTCAAAGATTCTCAAAGCTTTATTCGATATCCTTGAGGGCTACGATGTAGACCTCTTTCCAGCCATAATCGAGCGGATGGCCACCGTGCCAGCGCAGCTCAAAGAAATCCACCCCTCTTCCCTTCTGAGCCCTTCTAACCCTTATTTTCAAACAATTCAAGGTTCCCTCCCCGAGACCCAAGTGAAGTGTCCGAGGCCGCCATTGTCATTGGCGTAAAGGAGCTTCTTGGATACGGGTACCAGGAAACCCAGCTCGGTGTTTGGGTCCACGGGTTAGAATTGAGGCCCCCTTCCCCTCCGCCTCGGACTCGGACTCACCTCTCACTCCCTCCTCTACCCGGAGGTGCTTCCACTCGAGTCTTCCTCTTGAAGCCACAACTGCCTTGTCTAAAGCTCGATAGACAAGTTTACTTCGTGTCCGCGGTCGGGACACTCTCCGCTCCTTCAAAACTGTTCTTCGTAACATAACCATCAACCAGAAAACGACCCAATCTCAAATTCGAGACCAACAAGATATGCTCCTCGAAATGAAAAATCTGGTTAAGGAGCAAAATGAGCAGCTTGAGCTTCTTCGAGAAAGGCGCAAAAGGCCGCTCAGGACCTGCACGACTCGGACACGTCCGAGGAGTCCTCAACCCTGCTAAGTCTCCTCCGGAGAGGTAGCAGAAGAAGAAGAGGAAGTTGCGGCTGAAGCAGCCTCTTTTCGAGGAGAAGGAGAGGAAAAGAAAGAGGAAGGAGAGAAGCGAGGAAGAAGCCGAGGGACAAGGTGCTACCATTCCTCAACCTGGACCGATTAGCTCGCATAACAGACTGAGTGAGTCAAAAGACCTCGCGGACGTTGGACAATCCACAAAGGTTAAGCCAAAAGAAGCACCCCTCTACGGCTTTCCAAGAGGATGAACCTTTGGACGACTTAGTTCTAGGTCGACAACTCGTAGCTAAGCCACTACCGGAGATTCCAGATGCTGTTGCCGCCTAGATCTTCCACGTCCTCCCAGGCTTATTAGCGCCGCCGCACCGCCCGCTTATCCGCCTCAACACGGACCGCCCCTGCTCCACTTTCTTAATTTTTTTTCTTTCTTCGTTATTTTATTTTCTCTTTTGTTCGGACATCAATTGTATCAACTTGATATGTTCTTCCCTTTTTTTTTTCTCGAAAGGCAAGAGGGCAATTATTAGAAAAATGTTGTCTTGTTTAGGGGAGTTTTCTCACCCTCTTCTCTTGTATTTTCTTTGTTTTGTGCATATATGAATCAATTTTTTCTTTTAGAGCACAATTATTTCTAAGTTCACTCTTTCCGAGTCTAAATATCTTATTATTTATGTTTGCTCGATATATATGTTCACACTTTTTTTTCTCGCTCCGATATAATTGTTCATATTCTTAGCTATGTGAGATATCTGCAAAAATGCTCTAAGTACGAATCACTTTACTCCCTACTTCGTATTCTCGATATATTTTACCGAGTAAGAATGAAAACTCATGATTATCTTACTAACAAAGTTTCTATGTGAGTATGGAATGCCTTTCATCAAAAAGGGGAAATTGAAGACTCGGACTCTAAATCTAGATCATTTTGAGTACTACCCAAAGACTCAAGTACAAACCTCATCCCTCCTAAGTTTTGATTATAAGTCATTCTGAGTGATATAGAAACTCATGCATAAGCTTTCATTTGATTCTAAATAACTTAGAACACACATTCTTGTCTATCTTCTCACATTTATGTTTCGAGTCACTCGGATATCATTCAGATTTATCGCATGTTCAAATAATCTCTCTAACACTTTTTATCGAGGCTCGATCGCATATTTTAAAGTAAAGTGAATTACAGTGTTAATTCATCTTTCTAAGTCGGTTTGTTTATTTGATAATTATTTGCCCGCATCAAGTTCTTATACTCGATGTTTTCACTCTTATAACTTGATCTTTCTTAGCACTCGCCTCTAATGGAATTTAAGGATAATGAATATTATACTCAGAAAATTCCACTCTTCTAGAGCCTAAGATAATTAAGATAATTATGCAGCTTAATTATCTTAATTAAATTATTATTTGTGCCTAATCTTAGACCAAAGTATGTTATACTTTGAGGACCAAAATTGTTTACTTTTGTAGGTTATCAAAATAAGGTTATCTCATTTTTGAAATACAAAAGTAATCGGCTTCAAGTCGTCAATCATCACCGGACAAGGCTTTTGTACTTCTAAATAAGGCTCGAATGTCTGTGTCGTGGTTGTCTGTTTCCAAAACTGAAAAACTTCAATGCTAAGCTTAACAAGTGGTTTCCACCTTACTTTTCGGACATCATCGGTTGACTGGAGCAGCTCTAGGAGCCAAGAGTCGTTGCGTTCACATCCCAACGGATCTTTTCGAGCGACTCGAAGAACCGTTACAACGGTACAAAAGGACTTATGTTCATAAATTAGTCACAACGGCTAATCTGCTTGGTCATCTATAAATAGAAGTCACCTCTCAAGACTTGAAGATTGCTGAAATTATTGTTGAAACACTTACGTAAAGCAAAAGTCATTGTATTCATATTCAATCTTCTATTTACAACTCCCAACTTGTAATTCATACTTTCCGAGTTATAAAGTCTTGTTATCGATTACATATTCTTCTTACTTTCCGAGTAAGGTCCCTTGACTCGAGCTGTAAGGGTTAACTCAGCTCAGCTTGTCCCTAGGTATAAAGGTTACCTCAGTTAGGAAGTATTAGATCGGATAAGGGAATTTCGAGTCTAGGAAAACACTCGTAAGAAATTTTTTAAGGGAGCAATTCTGGTTGAGTCGGTGCTCTGTATTGCCTTTCCGAGTCCATTATAGACTCATAATCTGCTTTCAATTTGTATTGGTGCAAAAATTATTTAATTTTCTTAATTACCTTATACACCCCCTTTCTAGAGTGACTTAAACTCTCCAAGAGCAAAGCTTCACGTTAATTGAATAAGTCCCCATTTTCCTCAACTGTTCCCCCTTAGTGATTCGATTTGACCCTTCCTCAAACTTCGAGGGCTTCCCAGTGGAACAATTATATCATTTCCATAAGTATGATCTCAACAAGTATTTCATACGACGCGATATCTCGTCTATCTATATACGGATGTATAGTCTATATTCACTTCAACTTAGTTAAATGAGCTTATTCGTTCATAACATGCTAATGTTATAACCACTTTAATCAGCACGTATTTACCTTATATACAACCTTATAAACAAATGTACATATCTCGAAAGTGTCTATTATAACCAAAGGTAATGATTTCATACCGATTTCAACCGCTTAATAAAACTAGAAGTCAATTAAGACATGATATCTCGTTTTTTTTTCTCGACCGATAATACTAATTACAAATATACTCATGTTACTAAATCATCATAACATTATGACTAAAAGGGAGTATTTACATCGTCTATCTTAGACCCTATGGATCCTTCTGTTCTTTACTCGTCCGAAGAACTCCCATTGATTTTTCGTCATCTCCCGTCTCCATTCGATCTCCCATCTCCATCCCACATTCATTTGGATTGACTACCTTTGATCCAAGTGGAATTACTAGAATTAGTGGGTAGTTCGGGCATTATATGGTCCTCTATTTCCACAATGGAAGCCCATTTGATACTCACCACATTCATTACCAGGCCACGCATCCTTTTCATGGTCGCTATCCAACCTTCGGGGTAGTATACTCCGTCTCCTAGCATGGAGTCCGCCCAACTAGCCCACATAGTTGCCACCCTTTAGTATATTTGTAAGTGGGGCGCATACTATGGAGTGGGGTATTCATCTTGTGTCTTTCATATGAAGCCCTGCCTCCTCTTATGTCTCGAGTTCCGCTAGGCCCAATCAAAGAAAGTCGAACAAGATGATCCGCACCAGCTTGCTCGGCCTCTAGTGTTTTCCCTTCTAGCTCGTGGAGTAGTGGTCCCACATTCCATAAGAACATGACCATTTCCCGATAGAAGAAGAGACACCAACCCCTTACAGGTATGGTAGTGTAAGACCCGAAATTCGGTTGTCCGCTTACTAATGAATTAAGTTATTAAAAGTTAAGCTAAAAATTCAAAATTAATAAATTAAGATAAATTAGAATTTTTCCGATTCGAATTAAACCCAAAAAAATTGAAACCTAAGTGTGATTTAAGTAAGTGGGCCTTGTAGAGCTAATTTGGGCCCAATTAAAATAAAAAGAAAAAGAAAAGAAAATGAGAAATGAGGGGTGGCTGACATTTAAGGAGGATTAGTGGCATTTTGCAGGTAAAGAAAGAAGCAAAGAATTAAGGGGTCCAATTGAAATAAAACAAGCACATTAGTTAGGTGTTGAAATTAAGTGAAGAGAGAGAGAAAATGAGACTCGAGAACAAAGAAGAAATAGAACGAAGAAATATAGGGGAACGAAAGAAGCGAAGCGAGCAAAAGAAAAGGGGAGCGAGAGGGAGACCGAGAGCAAGGAGAGATCGAAGAAGTAGAAGAGGAAACCGAAGGGAGAGACAGAGCAAAGACAGCGAGAGATTAATAGGAAGGGCAAGAGGGGTCGAGGTGGAGACCCCAAAGCCGGAGCCGTGGAGCGAGAGTAAAAAAGAGAATGAAGGGGAACGAGAGAGGAAGAGGAGCACGGCGTGCTCGTGCGGCCGGCGAGCGCAAAGAGGGAGACGACGAGACCAACAGAATCGAGACCAGGGAAAAGAGAACGAGGGGCAGGGTAGAGAAACAGAGGAAAATGAGAAAGAGACCGAGAGAGACTGTGGGAAGTAGAGAGCGAAAAAGAGAGATTGAGGGAGCAGGAGCCGGACTGTAAATCGAAACCCAATTCGAAACCCTCCAAAAATGAAATTCTTAGAATCACTAAGAATCAAAGATGAGTAATTTGAATTCATCCTCTAAAGATAAAATAAGTTAGGTGGATTGAACCCGAAATCGATTCATGAAATTAAAAACCCTAAGTTAATTGAAGAAGTTAAATGCCTAAATTCACAAATTTAGCAACTCACGAATTGAAAAGCATGTTGCAAATTATGTGTCCGATTCATAAACTTAATAATGATTGAGTATCATTGAGCATGATTATTAAGTCTGTGGATTCAGATTTTGATGAAAATAGCTTGAATAGGTATAGTGAGAAAAATCGGAATTTAAGTGCAGATTTTTCATGAATTTATCCTCGTTGTCCGAATTACTCGCAAATTCATGTGTAGCCCAAAATTCGTGAAACTTTTACTATAGCTTCCTGATAATTTATGAGAGTTTCCTGTAAATTTTGGGATGCGTTGGATGAGTAGATTGGAAGATATGGATTTTTGAGTGAAAATGTGCTGTTTTGGGCAAAACCGAACTAAGTAAGTAATCGAGTTAAGAACTGAAATTTAAGAAGTTAAATCGATAGATTAAGAGATATATACAATGATTAAGGAAAGTTATAATCATAAACCACCTATACACGATAATACGCAATCATGAAAACGATAAGTTCGTGAATTAGAAATCCTAATTAATATGTTTATGTGATGATGTGTTTATCTTAAAGTACATCAATCATAAGTGACATAAGCATGCTTATATGAATTGGATTGCTAGTACTTGAGTTGGAACTCGCTTATGTGAATTGTTAGTTATGAAGATATTGCATATGAAAGTGTTGAGCATGAATGATATGAATTACGTGTATCTCGTCGAAGTAATAAAAAGATATAAGAAAATAAGAAAACGTAAAGAATTAAAGAAGGGAAAAAGGATTGTGTTATTGATCTAAGACCCCACCAATTAAAGAACCTTCTGAAACTATGGCCATAGAAGTGCTTGTCAAACTGAAGCCACGAATTGAATTGCTTCCACAAATTCTCGACAGTATGAGTCCTTCGGTGGTTTGAGGCTTGCCTCGAGGCCACGAATTGTTATGCCTCCAAGAACCGAGCCCATGAATTGCTTTGGCTCCAAGAACTCGGGTCATTAGAGCAGAACATAAATCTTCTTTCCATTCAAAACTAAGAATACTTAAGAATTACGATATGAAAAAACGAATGATTATGCATGATGAACAAGAAAGAAAGAAGCAATGATTTATGAAATGCATAATTGAACTCAAAAAAAAGAAGAATGAGAATGAATCCTAATTTCATAAGAAATTAATACGATAAGAAGTAAGATATGATTTACATGATGAATGATTCTAGAACTTACTTGCGTAGAAAGATGAATGAAGTATGTTTGATTAAATCCATGAGCAATTGATGTCATCGTGCTTCTCGGCCAGTTGGTAAGTTTAGTATCTTACGTATCTTATGCATGTATGACTCGAATTGCATGTTATGAATGAATAGTGAACTTCCGTGTGTTTGTTAATGAATTAATGTTCAAAGTGAAACCCGGGGCTAGGTTTAGGTTATTCACTGGGCTCGTGGAGCTCATAACCCGATCAACATTTCATGTACAAAAGTTAAGACTCGCAGGAGTTGCCTTTGGCTTTCGTAAATAGCGGACGAATAAGAGATGTCGAGCTTGCTGCATGTTTTTTGTCTTTCATTTGTAAAGATGTCGTAAAGATCGGTTGTATGTGAACTTAAGTTTTAACTATGAATATCGAAGCCCTATGTGTTCACTCCGAGCGTGTGGCTCGTTGAGCTTGTGTTGTTGATACTCCGAGCGTGTGCCTCGTTGTGTTTATGAATGTATTTCGTGCGGGGTTAAGGCATTAAGCTTATGGGATTAGCCGTATTACGGAGGAAACTCGCCAAAATTTTCGAAAAACCTTTGAAAACCTAGAAACACGCTTCCGCCAAGCAAAGAGAAAACTATTAATCCTAAGTTGAGACCTTCAGCAGCCTTAGGGGTTCCTCTCAGAAACCCCGACATGTAATACTCCTAGGGTGGGTCTAGAGGTGTTACAGGTAGCCTGTAGGCGTATCGCGATTTCTTCCCATGGACCATCTAAGGGCAGGTTCTCGATAAAATTTTTGGCCCAAAAGTCTAAGGTATTCCGGACTATGTTCCATTCATTACTTAACTCCGTGGTCCTCCAAAAGAAGATGACATTATAAGTCGCCAACCAAAAGGGCATGTAAGTGTAATCTTCCCAAGTGCATGCAATCAGAATGATTAGGATTACCTAAGGCATGTAAGTTGTGTTACTTTATTACATGTAGGGCACACATAAATAAGTATCCTAATCATGAAGCACGACAATCAATTAATGCACATTATCACCTTAATGAGCAATTTACAATCAACTAATCTAACTAAGTTGACTAGGTAATCACCTATGAGTCAAATGTTACACTTAATGTCAAATGTATATGTGTCACAAATATAGCACATTATCACATAAAGAAGGATCCTAGACGGCTATATGCAATGCAACGTAAGGTCACCAAAATCTATGCTCTAATACCATAATTATAACACCCCGAACCCCACCCTAGAAGTATTGTATCGCCGAGTCCCTCAAAACAAGTACTACAAAAACGTTATATAGAGACCGAAATTAGCGATGGAATATGATTAAGTCGCTAACTAGCCACTGAAACAGACCACTGAAACCGACATTTGTCGGATAAAATTAACTTAGTGACGGAAAAAATTTCGTCGCTATTTTACTTATTAGCGACGTAACTAATGACGAAAATGGAAAAAATAGCGACGAATTTTTGAAATTTTTTAATTCTTTTTATTTAGCGACAGTAATCAATCCGTCGCTGATTCCGTCGCTAAATCTAATTTTTAATTTTTCTAATTAGCTACAGAATATTCCGTTGTTAATTCAAAATTTTAAAAATTTTGAGTTTACTCGCCTATTTTAATTTGAAAAATATATAAAAATTTTCAAATTTAAATTAGCGACGGAATATTCCGTCACTAATCCAAAATTTTCAAAATTTAAATGTGCCACCTATTTTCATTTTTCAAATATATAAAATTTTTCAAATTTTTAGTTAGCAACGGATCAGTCCGTCGCTAACTCAAAATTTGAAAAATTTTAGGTTTGCAAGCTATTAAATTTTCTTCGCTTTTGAAATTTTAACATTTTTAATTAGCGACGGACGGATTCCGTCGCTAATTCCCTCGCTAACTAAATTTTTTAAGTAGCGACAGATCGCGTCCATCGCCGATCCGTCGTTATGTTGCAAATAAAAGCCCGACTTCAACGAGGCTCGGCAAAATTATAAGGAGAGATAGATTGAGAATTAGAGAGAAGTGAGAGTGTGAGAGAGCAAGAGGCCACCGCCGCCACCGCTAGCTAACCACCTTTAACATCTTGTAGGTATGCTTTCTCCATCCTCCCCCATTGTTGGTTGTATTTATAATTTACTTTGTTTACTATAAAATTTCAGATTTTAGAGGATTTGATATAATTTATTTTGATAGGCATGATTGGAATGAAAATGAGGTAGAAGGTGAAGATAATGAGAAAGAGGAAGAAGAAGAGGAAAAGGAAGATGAAGAACATAACTTGTGTTTGTAAATGATGTAATATTCTTGTTTTTTTTTTTCAATTAGTTTTTATGGATGTTGGTGAATTGAAATTGGATTATTTATGACTTTTGTGTTTGTATATGGTTTTTGTGTATGAATTGAAGTTGAATTTGAGGTTGTTATGTCTGCAGAATTATTTGAATTTGTATTTCGTTCAAGATTTTTTGTATTAAACACTCAAAACTACAGAAAATTGGCGATAAATTAGCGACGGAACAAGAAATTCTGTCGCTGATTTGAATAGCGACGGAATCGCAAAATTCCGTCGCTAATTTTTAGCGACACGAAAACCAACTGACAGAATTTTTCCGTCGCTAAATTACGTTTTCCGTCGCTGTTTCCGTTGCTATATGGCGATTTTCTAGTTGTGAAAGGAAATCCCAAGGCTAATTAACGTGTCGATTTGACATTCTAATTCTAACTTAAAGGTAATAGTGTGATTTTACGCCTTATTTGAAAATTTTTCGAAAATTTCGGCAGAGTTCCATCCGTAATATGGCCTATCCCCTTGGATTCAAGCCCTAAAAACTTGCATAACAACCACAATATAACTTAACCAGCCACATGCTCGGAGTACATAACTCAACGACCACACGCCGGAGTCCAACCAACATGGCTTAAAACTTAAAACAATCTAAATGGTTCTTAACACAACTAATACAACAATATTAACTTAGTTACAAGCTACAACAATTAAAAATATATGGAATGCACATCAGCAAGCTCGTGCCACTCGTAACTCGTCACCAAGCAAATAGCACACAACACACAGGAGTCCAGAATATGCTAAAGAACAAGACACACCACCTGATAGAGTACTTGCAATCGGGGAGGGGGAGAAATAGGGTGAGAAAACCACAAGCTCGGTGGGTAATCCTATCCTAAAATTTACAACATTAATACTTTATCCGATCTGCGATAGCCCATGTCATAACATTCACTCCATAATCCCGATCCTCCATTAAACACATCATGTGTGCCACACATCACTCAAGCCACTATTCCCACATTCATGAGCTATCTTACTAAATGAATAAAACTTACTCAAAACAAGATAAAATTTTAGTTATTCAATAAGCACACAAATTCGCACAGTTTAATACCGAAAGCACATTTCCACATTTTCTCAAACAAGGTTCTGAATTTGTCAACAATTACTCGAAACATCGAGTCTCCATTTAGGGAAATCCATTGAACCTTATCATTATAACATTTCGATCCGTTAAAATCAAGTTTCAAAATTACTAACAACTCATTGGATCCGAATCAACATTCTAGGCTATGGACTCGAACTAGCACTTCATAGTTTTTAGGACACAACCCCTAATAATTAATTAATCACCTAATAGGTTTAATTAAAGTTGCTTAATAAATTTTATCTCATATAACTACCTTAATTATGGTTACGGGTATTACATTTCTTCCCCTTAAAAGAATTTCGTCCTCGAAATTTGTAAAGGGGCATATAGTATTTAGGACAAGTAAGATAGAAGGTAAGTACATGAATCACAAGAAGATACTTAACATGGAATAAGACTTAATGAGACAACTATTTTTAGTCACATTTATTAGAATTCTTACGAACGTCTTAATGTGTTGTGTGACTTTCCTTTTGAAATCTAGTCATCGAATTCTTCAAGTAGCACATACAAAAATTTGACTTAAAGGGCATGAGCAAGTAATCATTTCAAAGTCATCCAAAGTAATTTTTGAAAATATTATGAGAAGTTAATGATTTCCAACCTCCTTTCTACCATCATTTCCGTACATCCGCTCACTTAATTACGAGGCCCAAGGAGCAAATCGTGCCAAGAAAGGGCAAACAGTGGGCTTAGAAGTTTTGATTTCAAGATTTGTTTTGCAATGAGTACCGATATGCCGATCGTTTGCCTAAGCAGCCAATACATTGACCTTTTAGTTATACACGAATACACATTTGGCACATATGAGATTTCCTTCTATAAATTCAATAATAATGTAATACCCGTAACCTTAATTAAGGTAGTTATATGAGAGAAAATTTATTAAGCAATTTTAATTAAACTTATTAGGTGATTAGTTAATTATACATACATGTATATTAAATTTGACATTCTTTCGAGTACTAATCCTAAATAAAATAAATCAAGGAATTACCCATCTCTAAATCTATATCCGAACAAAAACTTATGCGCAATTTGGTATTGTCATAACCAACCTATTATAATATTATACAAGGAACTCATAAAAAAATGGAAGAGGTAGAAATTGGTTTTTATGGAAGGAGGTTTATTTTCGCTCGATTATTTGGGGATAAGGAAGAAAATGAAGGGTCCAATGTGAGAAGGAGGCACCGATTATCAGGCGGTGGTGAGACATAAAGGTGGAGTTAAAAAGAGAATGGAAGGTAGAAGGAAGAGGAAGGACAGAGAAGAGAAACAGAAATGGGGAAAAGAGAAGAGAAGGGAAAGACTAAGAGTGAAAGAGACCGAGAGCGAGGGCGAGAGCAAGGGAGTGAGAGGGATTTAGAAACAGAGGTAGGAGACCAAGAGAGTGGGAGTCGAGCACCAAGAAGAGGAACAAAGCGAGAGAAAGGGAGGTTAGGAAGAGGAACGACGACCGAAAAATAAGAGAGCGAAACCGGCAAAACCAATTGGCGAGACCAAGGAAAGGAACAGAGAAAGCAAAGAAAGCCATAGAGACCTAAATCCAAAACTCGAAACAAAGAAAGACGAGAGAGAGAGTTCGAGAGGCCGTGAACCGAGAAGGGGGCTCGAACCAAAAGCAAGAGGAAGCAAGAGAGAGAACTAGATTCGGAACCCAAAACAGAGCATCGAGAGCAAGTGAGAAGGAGGGGATGAACAGACAACGAGTGGGGAAGGTCGAAATCCCATCAACTACTCAAACCCTAGAATTCGAGGTAGGTAATTCAGCTTGTGAATAATGGAATGATTGAATTGACTTAGTATGTGAATTTATTCCTAGTTCGATTGAAGTTTATAGTTCCTGAATTTATCATGTTTGTGATTGAATACCCGTTTAGAAGTATATTGAGTAGTTCGATTGTGTGATATAGTGGAATGAATTAACCATGAAATATCGAGTAAATTGAGGAATAGAATTAGTGGATTGAGTTATGAAATTGACCTAGGAGTAACTTGAAATCGGAAGTCGTAATTGGAAATTTATTGGTTAGACGAAGGAAATCGTGGAATTGAATCAAATATTAAGGGATATTAAATGTTTGTGGTTATTTTGGATCATTGGAAATTAGATTAGTTAATTAACAAGTTAGGGAAACGTAAAATGAGAATTTGAAGCAAATATATCGAACTATGATGAGTTGTGAATCCTTGGGTTGAAAATGCTAATGACTTGTGGTTATCGTGGCTGAGTGGTTTCCTAAGTTGTATTGAACTGAGACTATTGAGAACTGATGTATGCAGTATAGAAAAGGAACGTGAATTTGGAGTATAAAGGTTCAAAATGAAGTTTGGAACCCTGTGTTATTATAATGCTAATCATGTGGCGTTTAATATGTGATTTAATGGAGAAGTATTACTAAAGGAGCTTAAATGCGAGATAAGAGGAAAAGGGAAGCTACAAATTCGAGTATATTAGGTATTCATGTGATATAATGGTGAATTCAATTGTCATGTTGCGAATATGCAAAGAAAGTGCTAAGCGTGCGTGATTAAACTTGAATGTGACTCTCGATAGTCAACTCGTTTTCAAGTGGTTAGTTCCGAAAGGAGATTTGTTTAAACAAAAAGATTCTTGAGTATGATTTCTTGATATCTATTTTTCAAACATGAAACCGTATTCCTAAGAAGTGAACCTTGATTTGGAAGGGTGACACATGGTGCTATGCCTTCTAGTGTGTTAAACTGATTTGATAATGCTGTTCGAAACAGACTTATCGAATGTGTTTACATTGGTTTGAATCAAGTGGGATCGTTTACCATCGAGAAGGGTTCTAGCCGGGGTCCTCGCGTGTTAGGATGCCCGACTAGAGACTTGAATGTTGATCAGATCCAATGAGTTATTAATGATTTCGAAACTTTGTTTTAAAGGATTGAAATGTTATAATGATAAGCTACGGGGATTTCCCGAAAAGGAACTCAATGTTTCGAGTAATTGTTCACAAATGCGTAACCTTGTTTGAGAAAATATGGAAATGTGATTTAGATATTAAACTGCATGAATTTGTGTGTGTATTGAATAACTAAAGTTTTATCTTGTTTTGATTAAGTTTTATTCATTTAATAAGATAGCTCAGGAATGTGGGAATAGTGGCTTGAGTGATGTGTGGCGCACATGATGTGTTTAATAGAAGATCTGGATTATGGAGCAAAGGTTATGACATGGGTTATCACAGAGCGGATAAATTTTAGGATAGGATTAGCCACCGAGCTTGTACTTTGCTCACCCGATGTGTTGTTTCGTTGTTTGTTGGTGATTGTTTTGAGTGGCACTAGCTTGCTGATGTGCATTCTATATATTTCTAATTGTTGTAGCTTCTAACTAAGTTAATATTGTCGTATTAGCTATATCATGAACCATTTAGATTGTTTTAAATTTTAAGGCATGTTGGTTGGACTCCGGCGTGTGGCCATTGAGTTGTGTACTCCGAGCGTGTGGCTCGTTAATTTATATTGTGATTTTTATGCAATTTTTAGGGCTTTAAGCCAAGGGGATAGGCCATACTACGGACGGAACTCTGTCGAAATTTTCAGAAAAATTTTCAAGTAAGGCGTAAAATCACCACTAATAAAGGTTGGAATTAGAAAGCCAAACCGACACCTTAATTAGCCTTGGGAGTTTCTTTTGAGGAACTCGGCGATACAATACTCCTAGGGTGGGGTTCCGAGTATTACATTAACATTGATTTCCATCACTCCTTCTAGAGGTGAGCACCAAGCTATCACTACTATAGAAAAGACTTTTTATTACTGGACCTTTTACAACGATTAAAAATAAAAATCATACTAAAAAATGACGTGGTGGCATTTTTGTAAATAAGCGGTCTTTAAATTAACCTATTACTACGGATCATTTATTGCACCATAGTAATAGGTCAATATGTCTATTTTTTACTACGGTTCAACGAAAGAATTGTAGCAATAGGTGATCTATTGTTACGGTTCTTTCATTGAAATGTAATAAAATAATCTATCAAAAAACCTAAAACGAGAACTATTGCTGCCCACTAGTTCATTATCTCGCTATCTGTTCTTGCCTCTCCACTCTTCCTCTCGTCTCACGTCATCGTCGCTGCTTTCGCTCTCCTCACCGTCGTCGGCGGTCTCTCTGTCCTCCTCCTTGTCATTGCTCTCGTTATCCTCGCAGCTTGTCACTGCCATCCACCTATCATCATTGCTTGCTCTCGCTCTCTCTTGTGCGGTTGCTGCTCCCTCTCGCCTCTCGCTCACTCTCGCCGTTGTCGCTTGAAGGTTTGCTCCGAGAGTCCGAATCACCCTAGAGGGGGAAGGTGAATAGGATGAGAAGGAAATTTAGTGGAATAAAAGAATTTTTACAAAGTATGAATTTAAAAATAATTCCGATCGTAGAATGAAATAAGAAAGACAGTAACTCATAAGATACATGGAAACCCTCTTGGGGCAGAAAACCACGGACGAGTGTCAATCCGGATACCAAGTCAAATTCACTATTTTGAATCCACAAAATATAAGGATCGACTCTTACCGAATTGCTCCCTTATACAATTCAATATAAGTTTTCCTAGACACGTAAATTCTCTTATCTGTTCTATTACTTCATAACCGAGATAGCTCTTACATCTAGGGACAACCGAGTTGAGTTAACCCGTACAGCTCGGTCAAGGGAATTTACAAAGAATTGAAGTAAGAGTAATTACAAGACTTCTTTTCAACTCGAAAGTAAGAACTTAGGTAGAAAATTTAAAGCTAAAGATTGAAAGAGTATGATTCATATTTAGTAATTTCTTCAATCTCTAAGTCTTGTAGGATGGCTTCTAATTATACTTAGCAAGGCGGAATAGTCATTGAGACTGATTTTGGACTAGGAAGCTTCACTAGCCGTTGTAACAGTATAGTCTAAGTCCCTTAGAAAAGAGGTCATTTCAAATATTAATGTTGTGCTTTGGCCCTTGGCTCAAAAGGTGGTCCAACCCACTAGTTGTGACTTAGATCTAGGGTGGAAATAGCCGTTAGACTCAAAGTTGAAGTTTACGGATTTTGTAATAAACAACCCTAACACAATGTTTGAGCCTGTCATGAAACAATACTTTTTGTCTACCGATGTTTGACGATCGAAGTCGGTTGTTTTTGCTTTTCAAAATGTGATTAAAATACTTTAATCAATCTTGTAAAAGCAAATCCAAGTGGTACTCAAAGTATAAAAATACTTTGCTCCAAGATTAGGCAAGGATAAAATTAAGTCAAAGTAATTGAGCACTTATTTGTCCTTAAACTAAGAAAATGAAATTTTCCGAGTTTAATATTCAATAGGTTCTAATTCCATTTTGTTTCTATCTTTTTGATGAATAAGAGATTAAACTTATATAGACACATTGCATCAAATTGATTAGGTAAATAATTTCTATTAATAAAATTGACTTAGAAAGATGAATTAATGTAGTAATTTATTTCTAGTGAATACAAGAAGTCAAAGCTCAGAATAAGTTATGCATGTAAAAGTATTTACTCATGACAACTGTATGAATTACATCCGAGTGGGTCGAAACCCAAAAATGTGTGTTTTACTCAAGAATCATTTTCTAAGCGAGCCAAACTGTACTCGAAAACTTAAGGATGAGCTTCTTAAAGAGTGAGAATGATTTAAATTCAAAACCATAGAGAGATAGAGAGTTATACCCGAGAACGACTTGAATTGAAAAACATAGAGAGATAGAGAGTTATACTTGAGCCTTCAAATTTTTTTTTGTCCAACATTTTTGTACCTCTTTCTCTTCCCTGTTCACTTTATTTTGATGAAATGCATAGAGGGAGAGAAATCTTGGAGAAATGTAGAAGAGATAGTTAGTTGGTCCAGGGGAGCTTGCCATTTTTTTAACTCTTTGTATGTCTTTGTATTTATTTTTCCGAGTAATGAAATTAAGCTATTTCTAAGCATCATTGACCTGTGTTATTCATAATTTTTTTCTCGCTCTAATAATTTATCATATCTATTACTCTTATAAATATTCTAATATATATCTCCACTCGATGTGTTTACTTTTAGCATTAATTATCTCCGATAACGAATTCTAACTTATTTCCACCAAGAACATCTTACAGTCATTAGTTTCCGAGCCATGAAAACTTAGCTATCTAAACTTCTAACTTTTGTTATAAGTGTTGAATGTCATTCATCAAAAGGGGGAGATTGAAGACTTAGTTATAACTCTCTATCTCTCTATGGTTTTGAATTCAAGTCATTCCACTCTTTAAGAAGCTCATCCTTAAGTTTTCAATACTCGTCCGACCCGCTCGGAAAGCAATTCTTGAGTTTAACACACATTTATGGGTTTCGACCTACTCGGATGTAACTCGGACAATTATCATGAGTAAATAATTTTACATCCATAACTTATTCCGAGCTCCGACTTCTTGTATTCACTGAAAATGAATCACTATGTTAATTCATCTTTCTAAGTCAATTCATTAACTGAAATTATTTAGCTGATCAATTTGATGCAATGTGTCTATATAAGTTTAATCTCTTATTCATATAAAACATAGACACAAACCTATTGAATATTAGACTCAGAAAATTCCATTTTCTCGGGTTAAGGATAATTAAGTGCTAAATTACTTTGAATTAATTTTATCCTCGCCTAATCTTAGACCAAAGTATTTTTATACTTTGAGTACCACTTTGATTTGCTTTTGCAGGACTAATTAAAGTTTAATCACATTTTGAACAGCAAAAGCAACCAGCTTCTAACCGTTAAACATTAGCAGACAGAAAAGTACTTGTTTTAGGACAGAGCTCGGACACTATGTCAAGGTTGTTTGTTACCAAATCCAAGTAAACTTCAACTTTAGTATAACATATGTTTCCACCCCAGATCTCACTCACAACTAGTAGGTTAGACCACCTTTTGAGCCAAGGACCAAAGCACAACATTCACATTTGCAACGACTCCTTTTCGAAGGACTTAGATTACCCGTTATAAGGGCTAGTGAAGCTTCCTAGTCCAGAATCAGTCCACAACAGCCTACTCGCCTTGTTGAGTATAAATAGAAGTCATCCTACAAGACTTAAAGATTAATGAAATTGCTAAATCTAAATCATACTCTCTCAATCTCTAGCTTTCAACTCTATACCTAAGTTGTTGCTTTCTAAGTTGAAAAGAAGAAGTCTTATAATTACTCTTACTTACTTCAATTCTTTGTAAAGTTCCTTGACCGAGCTATAAGGGTTAACTCAGCTCAATTGTCCCTAGCTGTAAGGGTTATCTCGGTTAAGAAGTACTCGAACAGATAAAGGAATTTATGTGTCTAGGAAAACTTGTATTTAATGTATAAAGGAGCAATTCAGTAAGAGCAATCCTTGTATTTTGTGGATTCAAAATAGTGATTTGACTCGGTGTCTCGATTAACACTGTCCACGGTTTTCCGCCCCATAAGGGTTTCCACGTATCTTCCGAATTCTATCTTTCCGAGTTCATTATAATTATTTTCTAAGTTCATACTTTGTAGAAAATTCTTTTATTCCGTAAAATTTCCTCCTCACCCTATTCACCCCATCTAGGGTGATTCGGACTCTCAAGAACAAACCTTCCTCGTTGCCGTATATGCAATTTCTCTCTATCTCTCTCTTATTTTTTTTATGTTATTTACAAAATTGGTGAGTTGAATGCTAAATGTACTTGTGGTACTTAGTTGAATGTTGTGAATGTGGGTAATGTTGAATGTTAAAGGTATTTACAAAATCGGTTAGTTGAATGTTGAATGTATTTGGTACTTAGTTAAATGTTGAGATTTTTGAAATGTTTGAGAATGTGGGTGAATGTTGAATGTATTTGTTTAGTTTGTGAAGTTAGGAATTTTTGAAATGTTTGAGATATTGACAAATGGGTTTAAGGTTTAGGGTTTCGGGTTTAGTATTTAGGGAAATGGAATGATATATGATTTAGGGTTTAGAGAAATGGAAAGAGTTATGGAATACGGTTTAGGGTTTAGGAAAATGGAAAGATTTATGGTTAAGGGTTTAGGGAAATGGATAGATTTAGGGTTTAGGGTTTAGAAAAATTGAAAAATTCATGGTTTAGGATGTAGGGATGAAATGGAAGAAAATTTATGGATAGAAATTGTACATAATTGAAAGATTTTTGGATATAGGGTTATCCCCAAAACCTTATCATAAACTTAAATTTGTCTCCAAATTTATTTATTTTGATGAGCTGATGTTGTGGTGTACTCATTTGTCCAATTATCAAAATTTCTGGTTTCCTTTCTGGTTGCAAATTTATTATATTATACATGATCGTAAACTAGAGTACCTAATTTTTTTGAAGTTTATATAATGCAGAGTGAAGACTCGGACACTCGCTCAATACTTTTCCGAGTTGTGTGAAAGGAATCAGGTATAACAATCTCATACCTACAGAGTTTTGATTCCAAGGCATTCTCTCGTATCTCGAAACTTCTTTGAGTTAAATAGTATCTTTTCCGAGTGATACGGATATTACTTATTATATTTCTTGCTTATCCGTAGCTGACTCGTAAAACCGGTTCTTTGTTCCGAGTCCAACGATCACTCGGATTAATCGCAGATTGAATAGACTAGTATTTCGTCTTTTCTCACTCGTAATCCGACTTGTGGTTATAAGTCCTATTTTGTTATAGTCGGTATTTTTAGCTTGTTTCATGCTTAGGCTATATCAAGTTAATCCTCTCTCGATATTCTTTATTGAACTTGATTCTTCGCTTAGACTAAGTCGGATGGAATTCCGAGTATCATGGATATTGGACTCGAGAAAATTCCATTCCGTTTCGACTCGAAGATCGGTTGGTTTATTTATCGTAATTATTTTATTATCTCGTGTCTAATCTTGGGCCAAAGTATTTTATATTTTGAGAACCAAAATTGATTTACTTTTGTAGGTTATTCAATCGAGGATACACTTTTCAAACTACAAAAGTAACCGACTTCAAAATGTCAAATCACCAGCAGACATGGCTCTTCACCTTCTCTCGCTCCGAGTCCCAGTAGAGTGTGTCGAGGCTGTTTGTTTCCAAATCTGGAAAAGCTGGAACGCTAAGCTTAACGGTGGTTTCCACCTTATCTTTCAAGACACCGCTAATGGTTTTGGGACTTCCAAGAGAGTTAAACCATTGTCCAACGTTCACATTACAACGGATACTTTCCGAGTGACTCGTAAAGCTTTTATCAACGATACGTGAAGACTCTCGGTCGCGAGATGAAGATAACGGCTGCTCTGCTCGGTTATCTATAAATAGAAGCCACTTCACAAGACTTGAAGGTCGCCGAACATATTGTTAATACACATACTTGCTCAAAGTTATTGTATTTACTTTCAATCTTCAACTTACAACTCCCACTTTGTAATTCATTACTTTACGAGTTGTAAGGTCTTGTATTCGATTACAAACTCTTTCTTACATTCTTTGTAAGGTCCCTTGACTAAGCTGTAAGGGTTAACTCGGCTTAGTTGTCCCTAGCTGTAAGGGTTATCTCAGCTAGGAAGTACTAGATCGGATAAGGGAATTTCCGAGTCTAGGAAAACTTGTATAGAGTTGTCTAAGGGAATAACTCGGGTTCGGTCAGTTCACGGTATTTTGTGGACTCAAAATAGTGAATTTGAATTCGTGTCCGGATTGGCACGGTCCGTGGTTTTCTCGCCCCAGGAGGGTTTCCACGTAATCTCTAAGTGTTATAATTCCGAGTTCATTCTAGACTCGGACAGCTTTACGCCTCTTGCTCATTCTCGCTTAATAGCCTTCGAGTTAAATCTTTTCGACCTCGTTGATAGACTCGGAATCTGTCTCTGTCTTGTTTTTAACGGAAGAGCTAAAATTTCCGCGAAAAACTTCTATCACCCTATTCACCCCTCCTCTAGGGTGACTCGGACTCTCCCCGAGCAAACTTTCAATTGGTATCGAGCCTAGCCTTTCGGAAAGGATCTAACAATCCAAAGGTTTAAAGATCAAATGGCTCGAGAACACCGGAGAGTTCGACGAAGGAAGATCTTCCAACAGACCACCAAAATTCAAAGGATCAAACTTTGGGCATTGGAAGAAGCTCATGGAATGTTTTCTTATGGATCATGATGAAGAGGTATGGGAAATCATACAACAAGGAAACTACATTCCAATGAAGACAGATGAATTCAGAATCATTCCCAAGACGAAGGCCGAGTTCACACCAGGAGAAGCAAAGAAGTTCGAAAGAACTTCAAAGCAATGAACATCCTTATGTGTGTCATAAGCTTAGAAGAATATAATCGAGTCTCTGCCTATGACTCTGCTAAAGAGGTGTGGGATACTTTAGTCAACACCTACGAAGGTACAAGTCAAGTAAGATAAGCGAAGATCGGTCAGTATCTTCATAAATATGCGCTTTTCAAAATGGAGCCGAGAGGAGAACATTACTCGGATGTTCATTCGCTTCACCGAGATTACCAATAATCTCAAATCTCCGGGAAAGAAAATTTCCCATGAAGAAATGTGCTTGGAAAATTCTCGAAGCCTACCCAAGAGACGATGGGGTCCGAAGGTGACTGCCATAGAGGAGGCTCGGAACCTTTCACTCTTAAAGCCGGACGAGCTCATCGGAAAGCTTCTAACTCACGAGATCCATCTAGAAGAAGAAGATGCTGAGGGCAATACCAAAAGAAACTTAGCACCGAAGGCCTCGGAATCCAAAGAAGCAAATCTGAGCTCTTCGACTCGGAAGACGATCCCATGGCACTCATTGCAAGAGGCTTCAAGAGAATGATGAAGCACAAAAGATGGGACAAAAGGCCAAAAGAAGAATTCTACAAGAAAGATAAGAAAGACGAGAAAAGGTAAGTTTACTTCCCGTCTAAATTTTCTTTGACTAAGAATTCTGGTTGTTTCGAATGTGGCAGCAAAGACCACATAGTCAAGGACTGTCCAAAAAGGAAAAGGGACAGAAAGAAGACGAAAGCCATGATGGCAACATGGAGCGATGAGGATTCATCGGAAGATGATGAGGACTCGGATGACTCGAAATGTCCGATGGCAATCTTCGATTCGAAGGCTGAACAGAGTCAAACTCGGACTCGGACCATGAGGAAACAAATCCTCGGGAGGTAATCGAATACTTTCTTAAGTTCTCCAAAGTTGATTTAGCTAAGTATATTTTTACTTTGGAAGAAAAGTCCAATTCTGATTCTTCTCAACTCAAAGAACAACTTAAGTTAATCACTTCGAGAGCACTTCTTTGAAAATTGAATTAGAAAAACTAAGACTCTCATTCGAGAGAACTCAAGACTAGTGCTCAATCTAATGAGACCGAGTCCGAGTCGCTCGAGAAAGAAAATAAGCAACTAAAAGGAAGCTCACTGAGTCTCAAGATCTGGTTTTAAAGTTTACTCGAGATTAGAAGAACCTTGACATGCTCTTAGGATCACAATGTGTCTCTTTTCGAAAAGAAGGTCTTGGTTTCAACAAAGAAGAAGAATCTAATTCCTACTCGGAATTGTTCAAAACGGATTCCGAACAGTAAAGTTCGGGAAAGTTGAGCACGGTCCCATTCACGTAAATGAAAGGAGGACTAAGCCCGGAATTATTTACAAAAAGAAACCATTCTCTCCTGTTTCAAAATGAAAGGTTTTCAAAAAGAAAGAGACACGAGACTCACTTCTCCGAGAGGAAGACTCGGAATCCGACAAAACCCAAAGTCATTCAAATCTGGGTTCCGAAACACCTTCTTCCTCGAAAAGGACCACGAGTAAGGAATGTTACTTGGGTTCGTTAGAGGGAGTGAGAAGGGTTAGATTCTCTCTGTTTTTACGAGTCACTCGAGAAAAGATCAAAAGGACATTGGTACTGGACAGCGGATGTTCACGACACATGTCGGGTGACCAAGGACTCTTTTCGAGCTAGAATCATACAAAGGAGGAAAAGTGACTTTTGGAGATGACAGCAAAGGCAAGATAGTGGGTATTGGCAAGATTGGAAATGGAAACAATCCGGTGAACCCGATCTACCTTGTCGAGAGGACTAAAATACAATCTACTTAGCATCTCCCGACGAATGCGACAAAGGTCGGGAGGTAAGATTCACTCAAACTAAGTGCTACATCTCGGATGAGACCACCAAAGAGATAAAGCTCTCGGGTAAGAGATCCGGTAACACTTATATCATTCCTCTTTCGACACAAGCCGGAATTTATCCTGCTTAAAAGCATCTCTTCACGATGATTCATGGTCTTGGCATCGTAGATTAGGTCAAATTAGCATGCATACCATCAAAAAGCTGGCATCTCATGGTCCGGTTAGAGGTTTACCTAAGCTGTGTCTTTGAGAAAGACAAAGTTTGTGAAGCATGTACAAGGGGAAATAGGTCGAGCCTCATTCAAATCTCTCAAGACTGTTTCGATATCAAAGGTGCTTGAACTGCTACATATGGATCTATGTGGTGAAATTCCAAGTAAAGAGCCTCGGAGGTAAATCCTACATTTTTGTCATTATTGATGACTTTTCAAGATTTACCCAGGTGTGTTTTCTCAAGCATAAAAATAAAGCCTTCAAGGAGTTCAGCAAGCTCGTAGAAAGATTCAAGTTGAGTCTCGGACTCGGATTCAAAAGATTCGAACCGACCATGGAAGGGAGTTCGACTACTCGGAATTCTCAAAGTTCCGAGATCCGAATGGAATCTCTCACAACTTCTTAGCACCAAGAACTCCTCAACGAGAATGGAGTAGTAGAGAGAAAGAACAGAACCCTTAAAGAAATAGCAAGGACGATGATAATTGAACACAATTTGCCCTACTATTTACGGGCTGAGGCAGTCAACACGACTAACTACACTTTGAACAGATGCCTCATCGGACCCATTCTGAAGAAAACATCCTACGAGCTCTACAAAGGGAAGAAGCCAAACATCTCATACTTTAAGCCCTTTGGTTGCAAGTGTTTTATTCACAATAATGGTAAGAATCACCTTACCAAGTTTGATGCTAGGTCGGATGAAGGTACTTTTACGGGTTACTCTTCTCATAGTAAAGCTTATCGTGTCTTTAACAAAAGAATTGACAAAGTGGAAGAAAGCATCCACGTAGTGTTTGATGAGTGTGAACAGGAGAAGCCAAGTGAATCATCATACTCGAAGCTGAAGCTCGGTAGAGATGATGATGAAGCCGAGATTACAAAGACTCGGACTCAACCTCGATTAAAATGAGGCCACCCGAACGAGAAAACTCGGAATGCGACAACTCAAGAGCTCACTCGGATCTAACAAACCAATGAAGAAGATCACTCGGAACAAGATCAAGTGGTTCAACCCACAAATCTCGTGAATCGAGAGAATAGGTAAAGCATTCAAGTTTACTTCTAGTCATCCAACACTCGGGGTAAGAACTGGCTCCTCTCTATATAATCTATGTGCATTCACTGCATTCATTTCATTAACTAAACCCAAAAATGCACTAGAGGCCCTTAATGAACCTGAATGGGTAGAGGCAATGCAAGAAGAACTCAATCAATTCGAGAGAAAGCAAGTCCGGACTTTGACCAACCGACCTTCGACCACCCAGTTATAGGAACCAAATGGGTTTTCAAGAACAAACTGGATGAGGGTGGAGTGGTAGTCGAAACAAGGCTAGACTTGTGGCTCGGGGATATAATCAAGAAGAAGGAATTGATTGTGGGGAAACCTTTGCACTCGTAGCCGAATCGAAGCTATTAGAATACTTGTTGGCATTTGCATCCAAGCATGCATATTAAATTATATCAAATGGATGTTAAGTGTGCTTTTCTCAATGGTTTTATTGAAGAAGAAGTCTATGTTGAGCAGACCTCCTGGTTTTGAAAACTCGGAATTTCCAAATCATGTTTTCAAACTTCAAAAGGCTCTCTATGGTCTTAAACAAGCACTTCGAGCTTGGTATGAAAGACCGAGTAGCTTCTTGGTTCAAAATGATTTTAAAAAGGTCGATTGACAAGGCTCTCTTCATAAAAACCAAGGGGAAAGATTTCCTTATTGTCCAAATCTATGTTGATAATATTATTTTCGGTGCTACTAATGAGTTTACGTGCCGAGAATTTTACGAGTTGATGAGTCAAGAATTCCAAATGAGCATGATGGGGGAACTTAATTTCTTCCTTGGCTTACAAATTAAGCAAGACAAAGATGGAATCTTTGTTCATCAATCTAAGTATACCAAGGAATTGTTGAAGAAATACAAACTTCAAGATGCAAAGCACGCATCTACACCCATGAGCAACGACGATAAAACTTGACTCGGACGAGAAAGGTAAAGCGATAGATCGAAACTCTATCGAGGTATGATTGGATCTTTACTATATCTTACTTCCAGTAGGCCGGATATAATGTTCGAGTGTTTGTCTATGCGCAAGATTTCAAGCTAATCCAAAAGAATCACATCTCACCGAGGTGAAGAGAATATTCGAGATATCTTGCGAGCACTCGGAATTTAGGTCTATGGTATTCCGGAGACTCGGAACCGACTCTTCTCGGATACTCGGACGCGGACTACGCAGGATATAAAGTTGATCGAAAGAGCACATCCGGAGCGTGTCAATTTCGGGTCAATCCCTAATATCTTGGCACTCAAAGAAGCGGAACTCGGTAGCTCTATCAACTGCTGAAGCTGAGTATATTGTCACTGGAGCTTGTTGTGCTCGGATTCTTTGGATAAAGCAACACTTGAGAGACCTTGGACTATCATTCAAATCGGTACCTATTAAGTGTGACAACCAAAGCGCAATTAGCATCACCAAGAACCCTGTCCAGAGCATTCGAAAACAAAGCATATCGAGGTCGAGATATCACTTTCTACGCGATCACTCGGAAAAATGTGATATTGAACTTGAGTTCATTCCTACTAATCTTCAATTAGCTGATATCTTTACTAAGCCTCTTGGTGAAGATCGGTTTTGCTTTATTCGGAATGAGCTTGGTATGTTGAATGCTTAATTATGTGCTATTCTTATTCATTACATAATTCTATGTTATGTGCTTTCACCATTAATAACCATTAGCTCGGTTGATTTAGTGATACTTGGGCTGGTAGTTATTTCGTGTTTCGAGTCACTCGAAAACCTATCCGAGTCAAACTCGGACGTAGAGAAACTTGGACTTCAAATTTTCGAAACTATCTCTAGATCAGTGGAGAGTTTCGGATCATATTTTCAAAATCCTTCTCTCTCTCTCTCGAGCGCTGTGATCGAGATATTAGCCGTGGATTTCTAACCACTGGAATCTTAACCATTGAAGAGAACCGTCACACCGGTCTTTGGTGGCTGATGGACAAGCCGAGTCGAACGGAGTTATACTTAACGGATAGTTGACTTATTTTCTATAAATAGCGTCTATTCATCTTCGTCTCGGTACTCTAAACTCCATCTCTCTCAAATGAAACCTCTCGCGGAAGATTACTACGTGAACAATCATCCTTGAACGTCTGCAAGCGTCGAAGAAGCCATCTCTCATAAGTTACGATTGCTCTCATCTCTTTCTTCTACATTTTCTTTTCGTCTCTTCTCTTCTACATCTCCTTCTCTTTCCTACTCGAAAAGCTTCATCTTTCCTTCCTTCTCTCAAAATGCCTAAAAGAGGAAACTATCCCGACTTCCAGGTCTCCTCCTCTTCCAAAAGCCTCGTACCAATAAGCTAGAAAGCTCAACCCCTTCCAAACCCATTGTCACCCGAGCACCTTGTGTTGGACGACAAGTTCTTTCCTACAACCAAATTTTCTTGGTTGTCCCACATTCAAACCACCGGAGCATACAACTTTATGTGCTTCGGCGAGTTCATCTATCCCGAACTCGTTTCCGAGTTCTACACTCACCTCACCCACTCCGAAAATGTTCTAACCTCTAGGGTTCGAACATAACTGTTCATCTAATCACCTCTCTCCTCCACCGCCTGTTCAAGGTCTCCTCTCTCTTCTTAAACAGCAACCCCATTCCTTTTACTGAAGTCGGTGACGACTTCTTTGAAAAATACGCCAAAGAGTTCCCCGAGTCCCGGAAAAACTTTTACGTGACTCGGTTGAAGTCGAAGCTCGCCTTACGTAGCTTCTGCTGATGAGAACCTTCTTCTCACAGCATTGTAGCAAGGAGAACCCCAACTCCAAGCATCTCGAAGCTCTCTTTGACATCCTTGAGGGATACGAAGTAGACCTCTTCCCCTCCATCATTGAGCGGATGGCCGCTGTGCCGGCTCAACTCCAATCCAAGAAGAACACCTCCCTTCCTTTCGGTGCTCTTCGACCCTTGTCTTCCAAGCAATTCCAAGTTCCTCTCCCCTCGGACCCAAATGCGTGTCCGAGGCTACCGTTGTGGTCGGCAAGAAGGAAGCTGCAGGGGTACGGATACCAGAAACCGACCACGGTGTGCGGGTTCACAACTTAGAGCCGAGGCCTCCTTCTCCGCCTCGGACTCGAAATCAACCCCTCTTTCTCTCCCTCTCCAACCGGTGGTGCCTCCACCTCGGGTGCCTTAAAATCTCTCTCTGCTCTCTTGTCCCCCATTTTTATGGACAAGATCAGCTCTGTGTCCTCCGATTTCGGAGACATGCTCCGAGCTTTCAAATTTGTTCTCCAAAATCCGAACATCAACCAAAAGACTGGTCAATCCCAAATCCGAGAAGCAGCGAGTCTCTAGTTCTTGAAATGAGGGAACTAGTAAAGGAGCAGAAGGAGCTGGTCGAGCTCCTCGGAGAGAGACGGTCCAAGGCGGCTCGGGACCATGATGACTCAAACGCATCCAAGCGTCTTCGAGCCCAAGATTGACCTCCTCGGACAGCGAAGAAGAAGAAGAAGAAGCTGCAGATGCGAAGCAGCGAGACGCCGAGGACCCTGCGGCCGAGGCGAGTCCATCCGGGCAAGGAGAGGATCACCAAGAAGAAGCAGTGGGAAGCTGGCGAGGGTCGACCGCTCCACAAGCTCAAATAGCGAGTACTCGGCTCGGACAGTGAGTCCGAATGGGTCGAAGACCTCGCTACTCCGGCGGGTCGGACACAGCAGCCCCCTCCAGACTATCGAGGTTCCAAAGGAAGAACCCCTCGATCCACTCACTTTGGGTCAGCCGCTCGGAGCCGAGCCCCTAACGATAATCCCGGTTCTCCCTTCGCGCGCTCAAGCACATCGTCAAGATCATACCGGCGCCGGCGAACCTCCGCTCCCTCCGCCTCCACTCGAAATCTCCCTCTCCCTCGTAGGCGCCATGCACTCGAGTCACAATTCCTCGGTCTGCGAGTCTTCTTCTTTTTGATATTTTTTTTTGTCCGGACATCTAAGTTGTACTATTTGCTCTTTTCTTCCCCTCTTTTTCTTGTTGTTTTGTGTTTCGCTGAAAGGCAAGGGGAGAAATAGAGACATAGAGTCGAAAAACTTATTGTCTTGTTTAGGGGAGTTCTTTTGAATTTTAATGGACTAATGCATTTCATTATTAATTTCGAGTTCATTATTGCTAGCATGTTTTTTTTCGAGCTAATGATTAAAGCATACTTCACTCTTTGCTCGATATATTAAGTATTGCTCCGATCCATTGAGTATGTCTTACTCATCTCATCTCATGTGCAAACCACTCGGAATCAATTTTTTTCTCTCTAACAAAGTTTCGTTTAAGTATGGAATGCCTTTCATCAAAAAGGGGAGATTGAAGACTCGAGACACTCGCTCAATACTTTTCCGAGTTGTATGAAAGGAATCAGGTATAACAATCTCATACCTACAGAGTTTTGATTCCAAGGCATTCTCCGTATCTCGAAACTTCTTTGAGTTAAATAGTATCTTTTCCGAGTGATACGAGATATTACTTATTATATTTCTTGCTTATCCGTAGCGACTCGAAAACCGGTTCTTTGTTCCGAGTCCAAGCATCACTCAGATTAATCGCAGATTGAATAGACTAGTATTTCGTCTTTTCTCACTCGGAATCGACTTGTGGTTATAAGTCCTATTTTGTTATAGTCGGTATTTTTAGCTTGTTTCATGCTTAGTCTATATCAAGTTAATTCTCTCCGATATTCTTTATTGAACTTGATTCTTCGCTTAGACTAAGTCGGATGGAATTTTGAGTATCATGGATATTGGACTCGGAAAATTCCATTCTGTTTCGACTCGGAAAATCGGTTGGTTTATTTATCGTAATTATTTTATTATCTCGTGTCTAATCTTGGGCCAAAGTATTTTATACTTTGAGAACCAAAATTGATTTACTTTTGTAGGTTATTCAATCGAGGATACACTTTTCAAACTACAAAAGTAACCGGCTTCGAACGTCAAATCACCAGCAGACATGGCTCTTCACCTTCTCTCGCTCCAGTCCCAGTAGAGTGTGTCAGTGGCTGTCTGTTTCCAAATCTGGAAAACTGGAACGCTAAGCTTAACGGTGGTTTCCACCTTATCTTTCAAGACACCGCTAATGGTTTTGGGACTTCCAAGAGAGTTAAACCGTTGTCCAACGTTCACATTACAACGGATACTTTCGAGTGATCGAGAAAGCTTTTATTAACGGTCACGTAAGACTCTCGGTCAGCGAGATGAAGATAACGGCTACTCTGCCTGGTTATCTATAAATAGAAGCCACTTCACAAGACTTGAAGGTCGCCGAACATATTGTTAATACACATACTTGCTCAAAGTTATTGTATTTACTTTCAATCTTCAACTTACAACTCCCACTTTGTAATTCATTACTTTACGAGTTGTAAGGTCTTGTACTCGATTACAAACTCTTTCTTACATTCTTTGTAAGGTCCCTTGACTAAACTGTAAGGGTTAACTCAGCTTAGTTGTCCCTAACTGTAAGGGTTATCTCAGCTAGGAAGTACTAGATTAGATAAGGTAATTTCGAGTCTAGGAAAACTTGTATAGAATTGTCTAAGGGAACAACTCGGGTTCGGTCAGTTCACGGTATTTTGTGGACTCAAAATAGTGAATTTGACTTCGTATCTAGATTGGCACGGTCCGTGGTTTTCTCGCCCCGAAGGGTTTCCACGTAATCTCTAAGTGTTATAATTCCGAGTTCATTCTAGACTCGGACAGCTTTACTGCCTCTTGCTCATTCCGCTTAATAGCCTTCGAGTTAAATCTTTTCGACCCTGTTGATAGACTCGGAATCTGTCTCTGTCTTGTTTTTAACGGAAGAGCTAAAATTTCCACGAAAAACTTCTATCACCCTATTCACCCCCTCTAGGGTGACTCGGACTCTCCCCGAGCAAACCTTCACGAGAGGACACTAAATATAAAGAAAATGTCAAGGCCACCATTAAATTTGCTTTGACCACTCAAGACATAACAGGAACTATAGTTCCCAAGACAACATGGGAATTCCATCCTGTTATGTCTTGGGTCATTAAAGAAAATTCAAGGGCAACCTCGAAATTTTCTTCATTTTTATTGTCCTTTGCATTTCGTAAACATAAAAAATAATCATGTCTTCTTTATCATAATGTATAATACACTAAAATTGAAACCTAAAAGGAATATATATATATATATATATATATATATATATATATATATATATATATACCAACACACACACCCACACCCACCCCTAAACAACCCTCTTGAACACCAAATGGAGGGAAAAAGGTCATACATCTACTTAAAAAAGAGAATTTTAACAACTATTAGAAAAATTATAACCATTTAAGCAAAAAGAGAAATTTACTAAATAACCTTTTATTGTTTTCATGTTATTTGATAATGGCATGCTTACTTGGGTATAATTATGCTTATTTTTCTTACCAATTTATGATTTCATAATTATCATATGCATTTTATAAGCTTAGAGAACTGGTTCAAAAATTTATACATAACAAGTACGGATTTAGAATATCAAGTCGAAGATATGATTCATGAAGTAGAAGGTGAATTAGTCGATCAACCGCATGTTTTCGAGCGAATATTAGCTTATTCGGAGAAGCCTCTTTACGCGGGTGTGACAAATATACCCGTTTATCACTGTGTGTTGAGGTTGTTCAACTTGAAAATGGCTAATGGTTGGAGTGACAAAAGTTTCACGGACTTGCTGAGTGTGCTCAAATATATACTTCCGTAAGGGAATGTACTTCCCGACCATACATATGAGGCGAAGAGGATGTTTTGTCCTATGGGCATAAGGTATAAGAAGATACATGTATGCTCGAACGATTGCATATTGTACCGAAATGAACATACACATAAACATGAAAGTCCTAAATGTGGTGTACCTTGATACAAAATGAAAAACATCAATGGTGAGAGGAGGGACCTCCAATAAAGGTGTTATGGTATTTACTGATAATATTGAGGTTTAAGCGATTTTTTCAAGTACAAATAATGCCAAGAATTTGACGTGACATGCCGACGTGAAGAATCACTAATGACTAGATACATCACCCTACGAATTATCCTCAGTAGAATAAGATAGATTCATTATTCCCGAGATTTGGTAGGGAGGCACATAATCTATGTCTCGGTCTTTATACGAACAGTAATAAAACCCCATGGTGACCACAGTAGCATGCACAACATTTGGCTCGTTCTTCCGGTTATCTATAACCTACCATCCTCATTGTGTATTAAACGCAAGTACATTATGTTGTCAATACTGATTTTGGGCCTAAACAGTTAGGAAATGATATAGATGTGTAATTGGTGCTTCTTGTTGAAGATCTAAAGCTCTTGTGAGATGAAGGTGTTTCGGTTTTTATGCATACTTGCTAAGAGCAATTTACAATGTGAGCTATGATCTTCACACAATCAATGACTTCCTCATATACGAGAACTTGTCCGGCTACACAATCAAAGGCCATAAGGCATGCCCCATTTGCGTAGAGGGTACTTGCTCTTAACGACTTAAGTAAGGAAAGAAGACAACCTATCTTAGACACCGAAAGTTTCTTCCTTATTCGAATTGATTTCGTATAAAAAAGGCTTTCAATGGTAACCCCGAGATAGATTCTACTCCAACTCCATTAAAAGAGCACCAAATTTATGAACAAGTGAAGGATTTTGATGTGGAGTTTGGCAAGTCGTATCGACATCAATCCAAAAGCAAGTGTGTGGAGAAAGATATCAATATTTTTTATCTTCCATATTGGAAAGAGTTGTATGTGAGACATAGTCTTGATGAGATGCATATATAGAAAAACATATGTGAAAGTCTTATTGGCACTCTTTTGAACATACCAAGGAAGACCAAAGATGGAGAGAAAGTAAGACTCCATTTACGTGAAATGGGAATACGTGAGGAATTAGTACCACAATCAAAGGGCAGAAAACATTTTTGCCTCCGGCTTCTTCCACATTGAGTAGAAGCGAAAAAACGTTTGTGTGACTCCGTAAAGCAACTCAAAGTGTTACAGGAATATTCTTCAAACATCAGTACACTCGTTTCGATGTCTTATTATAGACTAGTCGATCTCAAATCGCACAATTGTCATGCTTTGATGCAACAAATTTAGTCGGTTGCTATTCAATCTATAATGCCAAAACATGTCAGATATTTGACTACAAGACTTTGCTTCTTCTTTAATTCCATATATAGCAAAGTCATTGATTTAGAGAAATTGGATGATGTTGAGTGCGACATTGTCGTTACATTGTGTCAACTTGAGATGTACTTTCCACTTTTTGTTTTTGATATCATGGTGCACCTATTTATCCATTTGATGAGAGAAGTATAATTCAGTAACCCAGCTTTTTATTGATTGATGTACCCATTTGAACGGGTTATGAAAATTCTCAAAGGGTATTTTAGAAATTGCTATCAACCTCGAAGGGTGAATTATTTTGGCTTACACAAGTGAGGAGTATGTTGAGTTCGTTGTGAATACTACCCCTAAATGGAAGTTATTGGTATTCATAAACATCGATTTATGGGGAAGATAGCTAGACAAGGGAAACTAGGGCCGACAATTCATACAATCAGTCGGGATATGAGGGATGAAGCACATCTTTATATTCTTCTAAACAGTGATGAAATACGATCGCTCATTTATGAGCAAAGGTCTCTCATAAGGAGATAGTACTGAGGAAGAAATGAGATGTGGGTATTGGCCCAACATAATCGCACATTTGTTAATTGGTTCAAAGATAAAATCATTACTAACCAATAGGAAGAATCATAAGAAGATATCTCGCAAACATTAGTAAGTTTGGTAAGACAACCCTAGTTGGATGTCATTTCTTACCCAAGGTATAACATAAATGCATTCTCTTTCTATACAAATAGTCATGACAATAGGAGCATAATGCAAAATAGTGGGGTCATATTAGAGGCTTATGGATTCATGTTTCGAGCTCTAAGGATAAACCCATTGTTGCAAAAATGTCGTATTATAGCATCATTGAGGATATATGGGAGCTAGACTATGTTGACTTTTGTGAGCCCGTTTTCCGGTGCAAATAGGTTAATAACAAGAGTGTTTGAGTTGATGAGATGGGATTCACGATGGTGGAACTTACAAGAGAAGGGCATAAAAGGGATCAATTCACTATGTCATGCCAAGCAAGACAAGTGTTCTATGTTGAGGACCGGACCAATGATAAGTGGTCTATTGTGTTCTTATAGGAAATAGGAACATTGCTAGGGGGATGGTAAAGATGTGTGTGAGTTTGTTAAGGAGACCCCACCTTTCTCCTTAGGACTTCCTGTCGAAAATGAGGATGTTAATTTTGAAGAAATGTAATTAAGGGTTGATCATAAGGAATGCATATATGTTGAAGATCGGTGCAAAGGAGGAGAAAAATGGCATAAACCATGAAATTATATCAACTCGATAAGAACATTATTATATAACTTAGTTATTCATTTCGGATTTCATATGTACCCATCAATAGTTATTAATAAATTATTACTTTCATTACCTTAATCTATTTTTATTATTGTATAGTGCCATAAACTATTGGGGAATGTGAAGTGTAACCCAACCGAATTTCGATGATCCCGAATCTAATCTCGTAAAGGTAATTAATTCTAAGCACCCTTTGTTACATTTGTATATGCAATTTTAATTTATCTTTTTATTTTCATTTGTTTATAACATAAATATAGGCAGTGAAGAAGGTCAATTCTCCTCTTGTATCTAGATATCGAATGCACATCCCTACTCACAGGACACAATCTTAGTAGAGAAGCGGAGTTGGTGAAGAAACAAGACTTAGATAACATCCAAAGTATAGCTATGTTCCTCGCTACTAGTCTTGTGGTCATTATTTATTCTGATGATTAGGATGGTATCCTCGCTAATCTATACTCCTGGTATTTATCTTACATGTAATATGATTTGCTGAAAGTTTGAGCAATATCATTCATGAACCTGTTCTTACACGGCTAAAAATCGTAAATTGTTGTGGTAATAGTTGTGAAATAAGTGAGATTGTTGGTGGTTTACTATGTAAATTGTTATGGTTGTAAAATATATGTGTATATATTCCGGTTATATAATTGTATAGGGGGTATGAAAAATAAAAAAAGTATTAAAAAATTTAGACCTTTTACTACGGTTTTTACCAAAGAACTGTAGTAATAGGTGTGGACCACCCCTAAAATTTTGGCTAAAAGGGGGTTTGGTCCTAGATCTATTACTATGGTTCCGGAGAAACAACCGTAGTAATAGATACACCTATTACTACGGTTCTTTAAATGATCCATAGTAATATGTCATCTTTTATTACGGTGTTGAATCGTAGTAAAAGATGCACATCTCGTCTGCTGCGCTTACATACACGACGCTTGTAATCATAGTAAAAGGTCTTTTTGAATAGTAATAAAAGATGGTTATTAGAGCAATACATGTATTCAGCACGGACCTTTGCCTCAAGCACAGTTTGGGCATCCAAATCCTGAATTTTCTAGGCATCTTCCACCATACATCGAGACCTACTTTGAAGAATAGCAATTGAGATATCTTTATTGTTAAAAATGTGTTCATTTCTACTAGTCCACACTTGTCATCCATTATAAGACAAAGCATAAAGCTAGGCTAATCAAGGTCCTATTTCCATGCTATGATCGATTCACTTAGGGACGAGGCATTTTGTTTAAGTAGCCTTGCCTTTTTTTTTCCATTCCCCTCTTAATAGCACTACAATCAAATACACCATGCCATGAATCCTCCTTGGTTGTGTTACACCTCGGGCACATGTCATCGTATATGATATGATGACAGAGGAAAAGTTCCTTTGTGGATAGACTACTTGAGTAAAACTTCCACCAAAATTGTTTTGCCTTAGGTATGATATTAGCTTGCCATAGTGTAGGTCATAACTACTCAACCTCTTCCACCCTCACCGAAGATCCCAACAGATAGGCATACCTCATAGAATAAATATCGTTATCGGTAAAACACCATGCAAGAGTATCCAGTGGTAATCGTGGGCTAATAGGCGTAGCTAGGATAAGCTATTTATCTCTGTCATTGAAGAGTTTGTCAAGGAGCATTTGGTTCCACGTAGCCACATCTAGATTTATTAGCTCACGCACCTTCTATAAATTCATGTTTGGGGGCCTTGCCATTGTTACTTTTTGCCTTCCCGTCAACAAGCAAAGACTCCTCCCACATGTTGACGGTATCTTCATTCCCTACTCTCCGGATAATGTCCTCCTTGAAAAACACTTTACTCGACTAGATACTTATCCGTGGGTAACTAGGTGTGAGACCTAAAGAGAAGTCCAAGAAGTTTCCATATCGGAAGTATTTGGCCTTTAAGACTTGGCCAACAAGGGAATCACCATTATGGAGGATCCTTCACCTTGCTTCACTAGCAATGCAACATTGAACACATCGATCTAATTTTCGAAACCCTAAACCTCCCAAACATTTTGGTTTACAAAACTTCTCCCAAGCCATCCACTATATCTTACCATCCCCGGAGCCCCACCGACATCGAGCCCAAAGCCTATGAAATTCGTCCATAACGGTATGGAAACTTGAAAATTCTCATCGTGTATGTTGGGCATTACTTAAAATACTCGACTTAATTAGAATTTTCGTACCCGCTGAGAGAGTAGTTTCTCTTTCCACCCATTAAACTTCTTCCACATACCATCTTTGAGGGCATTAAACACTTCCTTTTTGTCGTGACCTATAACTATTAAACACTTCCTTTTTGCCGTGGCCTATAACCGTTAAGGCACCTAGGTATTTTTGTATATCTCCAAGTAACTTCATTGCCAAGAGATTTTCTAATTTCTGTTTTTCGGATGAAATGATCCCCTTATCGAAAGAGACTTCGACTTGTCGAAATTGACTTTTTGGTCTAATACTTGTTTATACTCGGTTGATGATTTCAATTAATTTCAAGCATTCTTGTCTTGTCACTCTTGTAAAGAGTAAGCTATCATCTGCAAAAAAAATAGGTGAGAAATTGTAGGACCTCTACTACTTGCTTTTTCCCTATGAATACCACCATTCTTTAGAAACTCTCCGAATAACACCTAAGAGAACCTTCACCACTAAGATAAAAAGATAAGGTGACATGGGGTCTCCTTGATTGTAGGGATAAGCAAAAACCTCATAACCGAAAAACTAAATCGAAAAACCAACAAAGCTGAACCGCTTTTCCGGTTAACCGAATCGGTTTAAAAATTCGGTTAACCGATATCCGATTAACCGGTTTATCCAATTACAATTACAATCCACGATTTTAAAATCGACAGTTAACCGAACCGACCCTATTATTTTTTAAATTATTTTTAAAAATATGTGTTTTTTGTGAGGTTCTCTTGCTGTCCGGACAGTGGGTGGAGGTGGATCAGGCAGCCTTGGGCATAGCAACCACGAACAGATGCCCAGTAACATAAATGGGTTGGTTTTATTTTTATTTTTATTTTTTAAGTTTCTGCCAGTAAGTCAGTAGTAGAAGTAGTGAGTGATAATTATTAAAAAAAAGTTGTAAGTGATATTACCGCTCACTGCTCTCTTCCCTTCAATTATCAAAAAGCAAACTATAATTATTATGCATTTGTTTTAGGCTAGTCACTCACTGGCAAGCAAGCAGTGACATTACTAACCAAAAAATAAAAGCAGGGGCCCTTACTATTATTCAATTTTTAAAAAAATTAACAATTTTTGTTTAACTGTTTCAGTTAACCGATGAACCAAACCTAGAAATCCGGTTAACCGATATGCTGTTAACCGACATTTTTCCAAACCGAATGAAACTTCCCGAACTGAACCGAACCGACCCGTGCTCACCCCTACTTGATGGAAACCTCTAGAAGGGATAACATTGCCGCAGGCCACACCATTTACCGTAAATTTGTACGTCACGCATGAAACACAATTCATAAGTATTTGCACCCATTCACTCGGAAACCCTATCTTCAGTAACACTACCTCCAAAAAAACACCATTCAACGTGGTCACAGCCTTACTCATATCTAATTTAACTATCATTGTACCCCTTTTTCCCTTTGGACTTGGCCGGTCGTCATCTAATGAAAAAGCTCCAAAGTGATCAGTCGTTTTGACACAAAATCACTTTGATTAGAGGACACTATTTAGGGAAGAAAGGTCCTAAGTCTATTAACCAAAAAATTTTAAACAATCTTAAAGATCACATTGCAAAGGCCTATGGGCCTAAACTTGGAAATATATGTTCGCGACTTGACTTTAAGGTTGAGGGTAATTAGGGTCGCATTGGTATCATGGGGAATAACACAACCAGTCAAAATAACTTTCACATATCTCATAAGATCATTGCTCACAATGTGTCAATATTTTTGAAAAAAAGAAAAGCATGCATATCATCTGGTTCTGAGGCCTTATTGGGGGTGCATCTAAAATAATGCACTCTTAACTTTCTCTCGTGCATACGGCTATCCCAAAAAGTGTTTCATAGGTTCTGAAGTTACCTCATCAACTCCCTGGAGTACAGTCCCAAAATCACCTCTGCCTCCCATTTAATACAAGTAAACCTGGCAAAAATTGACCTAGCTCGAAAATTCGACCGAACCCGCTCGAAATTTTTGGATTTTGAATATGATTTTCACAACCTGAACCCGAAAAAAATTGAACCTCAAAACCCACAAATTAGCGGGTCAAACTCGACCCGAACCCATTCGACTCATTGGGTCAAACAATAAAAACAAGAATTTTACTTTTGTAGTTTGTTGATTGAATGTGTTTATGCCCATTATATGATTTTTCTTTCACTTTATCATTCTTTTAGTAATAGTTATTTATCATATGACATAATTTGGAGATACGTTACATATAAATCGCAATCATTTACAAATGAACACTAACACTATTTCATTTCTCAACTTCCTTCTCATAAAAAAACATTATATACAAAAAGTATACATTGTTAATTTCAATAAAATATGTATGCATTCAAATGGTGTGATACAAGTAAAAATACTAAAAGTTCACAAGTTATATTGTCGTATTTTTGGTGAATTGAATATACCTATTTACATCTTAAATAGTATTATTTTGTTTTATAAAATAATATTGCTATAATGATGTAAAATTTTGATATATAATTAAAAATAATAATTTTCGTTTATTATAAATCTCTAGTTCTCATTTATTTGAAATTGTTTTAGTTATAATTGAAACATAATGCTTAGGATGGGTAATGTGACAAGGTTAAAACAAAGTCCAATTTTTGGTAGTGAACAAAATGGGTCGAGTTAGACCTACCCTTTAAAATGCAGTAAATATGCATATAAACCTCAATATAATAGTACATGTGAAATAAACATCGAAACCTTAAAAGAATCATTAAGAGAACAAGTTATTATTATTCAACTCAATATTAACCGAACCTTAATCGGTCATATTTAAACAGGTCAAACGGTCAAGCCGCTAAACTCAATGGGGTTTTCACACAAGTATTATAATGAGAGTTTTGAATATTTTTTAATTGTTTTTTAAAAATATAGATACTATACTTTTTCGTAGAACTATAGGAAATTTTAAGCCAAAAAATATGTTCGATTTTATAATTAAAAAAGAAAAATAACTAATAAAAAGGCGCTCTCAACCCGTTGGGTCCACCTGTAACTCGTATAACCCGATATATGACCGTCCGTATTTTACCCAAACCCAAAATATAAATGACTCATATTTTATCCAAATCGAATACACTCGACCCATATTTAACCCGCTCATACGAATTGACCGGTCTAAATACATCTTAAATAATATTCTTTTGTTTTGTAGAAACGCATACATCCAATATAATTAACAAATGACAGATAATTTCACAAAAATTAATATTTAATTGAATGCATCGCCCCCACAAGTGTCTTACATTAACTTTCAATTTAAAGTGTTAATGCCACATAAGCATCCTACGTGTCAATCGTATGTTCAAGCATACCCATAAATAATAATTATTAATAAAAATTCATATGTATCAATAATAAACATTTCACAACAAAATTGAATATAAATTATCAAAATAAATCATTATCTCCAAAAAAGTTAAAGGTAAATATACAACCCGCTCTAAGTTTGTAGCATCATTCACACCACCAACCATATTTTTTAATGTTAATGGACCTCTATCAAAGTATACAAACTTAGTATAGTTTCATGAAACAGGCTTCTATTTTACGTGATATATTACACTTACACTTGAAAGAAAATATTACCATAGTAGATTCACGTAAATTTCATTATTGTTGACCAACTTCCTTAATACAGTAAATAAATCTAATATGATAACACACAATCATCCTCCATATTAAAAATCATACTGCAATCTATTATAATTCGCACTAAGCCAATCATGCTCCAATCTACTAAGCATCACACTAATAAGGCGATGAATTGAATTCGCAATAATGGTTTAAAAATTAAACAATCTACTTAGATTGTAACAAAATGTAGAGAAAACTTATTGATAAGAGATATAAAAAACTAAAGCATATCTTGCTACTGAATTGAATTTCAAGGAATGCGAAAAATGTGATCTGCCATTAATACTTCTCCTTGATAATAATCCTTTACTAATAGTGCAACATATAAAAGTTAATTTTGTGTCCATGTACGCGCACGTGTGAGAGAGATATATAAAAGGTAATTTTGTGTATGTTGTATGGGTGGGTGCACGCATGCGTACGTGCGAGAGAGAAAAAGAGAAAAGAGAGAGAGACAAAGACATAAAAGCTATTTTGTGTGTGTGTGTACACGGGCACGTACGTGAGAGAGAGAGAGAGAGAGAGAGAGAAGCTAATTTTGTATTTTTGTGTGTGTGGGTGGGTGAATGGGTGAGTGAGTGCATGCGTGAGAGAGATATATAGAGAGAGATAAAAACTAACTTTATTTTTGTGTGTGTGTGTGCACACGCATGCATACATGTGCGTGGGAGAGAGGGGGACAATGAGAGAAAGAGATTGGAAGTGGAAAAATTATGTTGTAACATTTATACATGTATTCAGCAATATAAAAGTAAATGTTATATGCCTATCGTATAAAATATGAAAATTGATAAGACATTTTTTATGGTAGAGAAAATGTTTAATCCGTATAATAAATTGTTATTTTTTACCCTTTTGAAGTCAATTGTTAGATTAATTTGGATCTAACTTGGTTGATGAGCATAAAAAGATAATTACATAATTTTATTTTTACTATTTATTAGATCATATTTGAGCATAAAAAGATAATATGATGCACTCTCTGTATTAATACTTGCAACTGTTTTTTAATTACAAATTTTCATAATTTTATACTGAATTATATATATATATATATATATATATATATATATATATATATATATATATATATATATATATATATATATATATATATACCTTTCCAAAGATTATAACAATAAATAACAAATAAAATTGGTAGAGTGTATAAGCTACCTTGTACTTTTAATTATAAACTTAAATTGTTCCATTAAAATATGTATCTATATATATATATATATATATATATATATATATATATATATATTCCAAAGATTATAACAATAAATAACAAATAAAATTGTTAGAGTGTATAAGCTACCTTGTACTTTTAATCATAACCTTAAATTGTTCCATTGAAATGGTTCTTATATATGTATACTAATGTACGTATTAATAATTTTCTTCAATGTGAGTTTTCTCATACCACACTTAATGCACTGAGTAAAAAAACATAAAAATAGCGAGAGAAATTTTCCAATGGGAATTGTGACGGGTTTTTTTGACCTCCTATGGACATTGCTGTCGGAATTTGGCAAATCTTGTCGGAATATCATCGCTATTTTGATTTTTTTTTTTTTTTTTTTTTAGTGATATAAGCATGCCATTGAGATGGGAGATAGGATAGCAATGCCTGGCTAGCTGGCAACAAACTCTCTCAGACTAACATAACAGTCTTAACCCCTTTAATTGCTATAGTTGTTTATGTAATTTGGCAGAAGAGGAACAATAGGTAGTTTAGAGGTAAAGCAAGCACAGTGAAGAGTATCGTGAAGCATATTAAATGGGACTCAAGATGCCAACTTGTTGGGATTATGGAGCCTAATGGGTTATTTAGGCTCGGGAATCACAAGATATGGGGTGGCACGGTCATGACATAACAGCATGGTCATAATGCAACTTGAAGCAAAACGCAAGAAAAGGACAGAGGGTTGGCACAGCCAGAACCGTGCCAAATGGCACGCCCGTGCCTTGTCCTTGGCACGCCCGTGCTAGGCGATTTCTGGTCCCAAATAGCCATTTTTTTATCCGTTATGCGTTTTTCTTTGGTGATAATACTTGTAAATGCTGGTAAAGACTCGGTTATGGCTATATAACTGAATGCTTGACCTCCATTATTTAAGGGTAGTTGAATTGTAAGGTGTATAAGGTAGGATAGCTTGAGTAAAAATTCTTGTAAACTACTTGAATTTTAGTGCATTGGTTCGTGGTTTTTTTTTCGATTTAGGTTTTTTCACGTTAAAAATCTTGTGTCCCATTTTGTTCTTTCTTTTGTTTTTGTTTAATTATTTGAGTGAGTTCCCGATCTAACACAACTATCTAGGAGGAAAAATGTTTACAAATCTTAGGTTACTAGATTATAGATAAGCTATTCTTTGTGTACTCTTTAGGTATACCTAATATTGTGTAGATATTCTTTGATTAATGGTAGGAAATTCTTACTTTTCTTAAAAAAAAAAAAAAAGAAAGTGTACATATTAATTAAAATGAGAGGTATATTTCTTTCAACTGCATTTCTCAAATCACACTACTCATGGCCACTATTTGATGTTGGTCGAAACAAAAATAAACAGAAGAGAAAGCTGACAAGAAAAACTTGGAACTTCTTCATGATAAATCAATGACATAGATATCAAATCATATTAAAACCAATAAATAGACACCTTTTTCCAAATTAAAGTCTTTGATGCACTGATGATGAGAATATTATACTCATGCCTATATATATATATATATATATATATATGAGAGAGAGAGAGAGAGAGAGAGAGCTACGACCATTTAAAAGAAGAAAATGATATGAACAACCACATTATAAGCAGTAAAATTTCTTCACCAATATTTAAAACGCTGCCATATAGTACTCACATTAGGATTTCAAAGGTGAGATGTGATAAATTTGGTTCTTAACTCAACCAAGCAATGTGTATAAGGTTCTATCCTAAGATAAATTGGTAATAAAAATAGTAACTTACAAGCTTATAAACATGTTCGATGTCTGTTAATTTATCACTATAGGACTTTTCCACTTTTAATCCAACAAAATGTATTGCCATATAGTACATCTGATCCCCACCTTGGGTCCTGTACATGGCGGGAGGGCCTGCTTAACTCAGGAAAAAAGTAATTTTTCTTCTTTAACGGGCTTTGATTGTAAGGTCAAAGTAAAAGTACGATGTAGTGAATAAAACAGTAAGCTTGCATTTTGCAACTTAAATAAGATTTTAACCATGACGTGAACCAGAAGAATTTCAGTAAAAGGTTTGAAAGCAGACAAAGGTAAGGGTAGAGTAAGCTTGCATAGTTGGTGAATAATGTGATAGGTGAAGAAAGGATTAATAATGTCAAATATATAATAATTAGAAGCCATTAATTGATTGATTCATCTTCATCGGGGCTTAGTTTAATTGCCATGGATGGATCTGCAATCGTACTCCATCAAAGCCATGATAATGTACCCTGTCGGTGAAGGTGACCGCCGGCTTTGCACCATCACACAACATATTCTTAGGGATGACTCATTGTGTCTTCTCAAACGTCTCTCTCTCTCTCTCTCTCTCTCTCTCTCTCTCTCTCTCTCACCTAGGTCTTAATTTCAACTTCACATCTTCTCTAAAAATTTACACCCAAGGAAAACTTAGTTGAATCCAATTATAAGGACTCACACGTAAATCCACTAGTGTCCTTTGTTGAGACTTCCTTGCCCTAGCTTGTAAACCTGTAGAGTAAAAAAACAACTCCCCTCTTCTATAAAAACCAAGCACTAGTGTTGTTGTTCTTCCAACACACTTGCTTGATGCATACTTCCTAGCCAACACCCTCTAAGCATTCATCTCTCTCTCTCTCTCTCTCTCTCTCTCTCTCTCTCTGAAAAGCAAGCATAAAAGTTGCTAGCTAGGTGCTGGTTCACCTATCTTAGAATATTTGTTCTCACTTTAACTGTTTGAAGTAAGACTCTTTACCTGCTAGACAATATGTACTTGTGTAGAATTTGTAAGGCGCAAGTAGTTGGTGATGATAGAGCTCTATGGATGCACATGAGAACACACGACATCCAAATGACTACGACGACTTCTCCTACCTATTACCACGAAGACAGGGTCAAAGGTGATAATGTGCAACACAAGAGCTCGAATGAGAAAGATCACCTTGCAAGCTCTGTGGTCTTGTTGTCTAATGGAAGTCTCAAGCCCTTGACCTTGTTGATCAAGTCAGGATCCCACGTTTCCAGTGATGGCCTCCAGGCAAAGCAGCCAGTGGAGAAACCCTTCCTTGATCTAGCCACGCATTCCATTGATGACCACCAGGCAAAGCAGCCAGTGGAGAAACCCTTCCTTGATCAAGCCACGCATGGCGGCAATAAGGAGGGTAGAAAAGACTTGGTCGATGTTGATGATGAGAAAGCCAATGAGGTGGTAAGAGGGATCTTCGAGTGCAGAGCTTGTAACAAAGTCTTCTATTCCCACCAAGCCCTAGGTGGCCATAGGGCTAGCCACAAGAAGATTAAGGGTTGCTTCGCGGCTGCATACCTGAACCCTGATGAGAAAAAGGCAACTGAATCTAGAGATGCCAATGCCATGGGCACCAAGCATGGTAATCAATCTCTCAATCTGGACTCATCCAAGCCAGTCCCAAAAAGTAGCCTGCTACATGGTTCACTGTCAAGCAGTACACCTTCGAAGAAGAAATCGAAATCACATGAATGCTCGATATGCCATCGAGTATTCCCATCAGGGCAGGCTTTAGGTGGGCATAAGAGATGTCATTGGCTCCCTTCTAGTGTGTCAGGTGACACTCCCTTTTATAGTATATCCACTTTCCACAATTTCCTTGATGAGGGGCAACCACTTTTAAAAAGACCAAATTTGGCACATCTTGGAATTCCAAACCACTGGATCTCAACCAGCTCCCTCTACCCTTTGATGAGCTCCACAAAACTCCCGATGATAAGATTAGAGTCGAAGTGGGATCTCACATATATGGCCTTAGGGCCTCTGTGGCTACAAATTTCCTTCGAGAGAGGGGGATTAGAAGAGACATAAACAGTATCTACCATAGCTTTTGCCAATACAATTCCTCACAGGAACATTATTCCTTAAAAGGCAAAAATAACGATACTGATGTCAATGGTAGGCTCAAGTCAATTCAGCTCAAGAATACTGGTGACAATAACATCGACGGTCGACTATGCTCGACTTGGTTGCAATTAGGGATTGGATCAAGCTAAAAGCTCAACCGCCTTGCTGAAGGAAAATTAGATTGTATACTGTTTTTAAGTTCTGTAAGTTTGATTGTCCATGCATTTAGTTCTTCCTACTACAAATTGTTACTTCAGTAACAAAAACTTTTACTTTCCGTTGATGAAGAAAGCGGTTGAGTAGGGAACCACATTATTAGCAAATTAAGGCACTAATCTTCCACCATTTATTTTTAATGTTCTTTTTGGTTGCACTATATGGTAACAAATTCGAGATCAATATTTGTGTATTTGCTTTCCATTTTCAACCAAGTAATCTTTACACGATGTTAGTTAGGGTTTACTGAATTGTTTGCAAGTATATAATAATAGAGATATTCCATGCTCATTTGTAAATGTCAATTAGCTTAACTAACAAAGTATTTCTCGATCTGCAAGTTGTTATCAAAGAGCTAGGTCTAAAGCATGCCCATATTTCCATTTCGGCTTCAATTGCACCCCAAAAAAAGATCTATGAATATTTCCTTTATAAACATGAATATAGGTTTTACTATTAGCTCTAGGAGAATCAATTCCTACAAAATTTCAATGAAACAGTATTATTATTCCTACTTGTAAATGTAGAATGTAGAATAAATGTTCAGTCAGATATACTCCGATTACAAATGAGAATTTGTTGGGATATCAATCAATAATGCTGGAAATTTGGAACAGCATTCATCAATTAATACGAGTTCCGACATTTATATTTTGTCAGTTAATTTTGTACTTGTGGTCCATTGTTGTTTTTTTTTACTTATGCACAGAAATCATGATTCAATGATAGATGGCACTGGCTTTGTCCCCTTGCTACTCATCGTTGTTCTCTCTCTCTCTCTCTTTCTCTCTCTCTCTCTCTCTCTCCCTCTCTCTCTCAAACTATAGTAGTATGAAAATGATAGAGGTGTATATATATTCACGTTTAGCTTGTGTTCAATCTAGTATTTCGCACTCTACACAGGCTGGCAAACTGTTGGATTGTAATAATGATTATGAGAATCTAAGCTAGATCCACTTGTACTTTCTCACCCCACCCCCGAAGTTCAATATTCCTATTTAAATTTGAGAATTATGGTAAGTCTACTTATAAAGAGGAAAAATGGTAAGAAAATTTGTACGATTGATACCTAGGGTTTAAATTGTAGGCTAGATCTTCTATATATATACATGCAAGAAAGGTGAGTAATCAACTTCTAATTCATGAATATTCTCTCAATCCATCCACTTATAGTTAGTGCATGTTCTTTTGAATTTATATCATGTACTAGCTAATGGAATTTCAACTAATTCAACTGTCTAACTATGCATAGGGATTGTTAATTCTAATTCTTGCTCAGCTCTTAGCCTATGTAACTATGTAACCCCAACCCAACGAGACATGTCGTTAGATAACATACTTAGCCAGCAACCTAGGTTCCAAGCCTATAACCCAAATCCTATGGTCCTCACATGGGTTTGAAAAGGGAAAGTGCTTGTTGTACAAGGCCCTCTATATATATCACTTTTAAATCCTGTCATACTTCTTTTATCTTATGATGCGGGACTCGGAGATGTTATTGTATCACCACTTGAAGAACATAATGCTTTGATTGTGCCTCAAAAAAAGTTCCAACTTATCAATTCTTTTGACTTGCTATCCAATTCAGAATCTTTGCCCCACTATATGGTTGCATGCCAAAGCTCTCTCTTCCACTGGTGCAACTCATAGTCACAAGTCGGCTTATATTATCCCAAAATGTCATGATTGCTACTGGTGAAATTTTATTTCTAAGCTTATTACTAGATTAGTTATTATGGGTTAAAAATGTCACTATAACTCATTTTAACTGATTAGAGTCCATATTTGTGCGTTTCTTATTTTTTTGGTAAAAACCCATTCGCTTATTTTCAATTTCAAAAAATAAAATTTGGAAAAGGGAAGGGTATGAACACTCTCTTTCTTCCCTCGATTTGTAGAGCATTTATCACTAATTCATGCTCTCTTTCATTCTCTCTCCGTTTCGAACATTAAAATTAGCCGATTGTAAGCAGTTTTTGACGACAAACAATCAAAGTGAAGGCGTCACCACGAAATCTTAAAAAACCTCATCAAGGGAAGTTCATCATCATCAACAGATAATATGTAGGTTTTTGTGAAATATATGAAAATTGAAAAACATACGAATATGAAAGAGAGTATTCATACCTTTCCCTTTTTCAAATTTTATTTTTTAAAAAGTCAATTACAAATGGATTTTTAGTGGAAAAAAATAAAAATACAAAAATATTAGTTGTAATCGGTTAAAAGGAGTTATATCGGTATTTTTAACCGGTAATAACAAGTCTAATGACACTCATAGGAATGAAATTTCACCAGTGAAAATTGTGACATTTTAGGATAATATAATAACAATTCAGCCCAAATACTCAAAACAAGACAAACAAGTTTACGTAATATAAAAAATTATTGAATGGTAAATTTCTTAAATCCTTGCTTTGCAATAAAATTACTGAGACTACTAAAATTCTCCACCGCATGTGCATCCTTAATAGATCATTTATGCTTCAAACCCCTCCCGCCCTTCCCCCATATAAAAAGGGATATAGAAACACAATTTAAATTGATTTACATCATAAAATTGATCAGATTTAACCAAAGACATTGACTAAACATTCATTTCATTTAAGAACTCTTCATTTTCTTTTTTTCAAATGCTATTATTAGGGCATCTGCAGCTTGAAATATACTCTTCCGAAGCATAATAATAGTCCCGTTTACATAGTAAAAGTTTTTAAGGAAATATTTTTGAGAGAGGAGAGAGAGTTTATGTACTAATAATAGGAACAACTTTATTTTAGGACTTTCATAAAAGAATTAAGTTACACTATTATTATAGAATAGAGGGAATATTATTACTATAAGAAAACTGGCAAACAATACTGTGAGAATATATATGCCGCTTAATATCTATTGTAAGAAATTGAACAAACAGTATTGTGGGACAAATGGGAACTGACATCGATTATATTTCAAATTGGAGAATTAAACAGAAAAGAATCTAACATTTTAAGTAGAAAAGAATCTAAGCTAGCAATCTAACTTCTGTTTTTTCTTTTTTCAAATTAAAAGAGACACAAATGACCATGCGATATAATAGAAGACTGCGAATCGAACATAAAATCTAATATACTTAGGACATCAATCTGAATCGCTAGGTCAAGACTTCATCGGTAAGAATCTAACTTGCGCAAGTAAATGAACAACGTAAAATTTTCCATAAATGGAGATTCAACTTTAAATTTTATATCTATTGAACACTTCGCATGGACCATGTTCTTCAAATTAATTTTTTTTTTAATGTAAGTTCAATTCAATTTAATTCAGAAAAAATAAGTTCAATTTATCATAAATAAGTTAAGAATTCAGTATAAATAAGTTCAGTTTATTTATTTCAAAAAATAAAGTTTAGCTTAGAAAAGGTAACTTCAGTATTTCAGTTTAGTTCAGTTCAACTAGACTTATTGTCATCTTCCTGACTCTTGTGGACAGACCCATTATAACCAAGAAATGTAGCAAGTGAAGCATGGGGAGCAGAGAGAACCTGTTCGACCACTGCTAGCTAGGCGTTGTTGGAAAACTATTGTGAGCATGCTTGGGAATGCCACCGGTGGACGACTTTGGCTGTGGAGCTGTCTGAGTCCAATTTGGTCGCCGTCTACCCTCTCATTAGGTGAGTTTTAGTAAACTGGGAACAGAAGACAGAGAAAGTGAACCACTTCCTACACGTGTCATTACTTGAATGGCTAACCATGTGTAACATGTGCTTCACCTCTTTGGTTTTTAATATGAACCTTAAATTCCAATTTCAATGACCTAGATTAGGTCATCTCATCGTAAACCCTCGTCTCACCTTATCTCACATAATCTTCTTTGTTCATTTGAAAAATTAATGGAATTAAACAAATAACTAACTGTTAAAACATTTAATGTAATTAATAATATGGTAATTTATTTTGTAATAAATTATAGAATATAACAACTACATAAATAATTTTAAAATTAAAAGGCATATAAAACGAGTTAAATATAAATTAAAAAA